>CM040427.1:56805813-58005813 GCA_022702705.1 Papilionanthe hookeriana x Papilionanthe teres | reverse complement strand
GTTAGGTGGTTCAGTTGGAAGATCTTGGCGTGAAGAGCTGTTTGGCGGAGACAATGGGTTCCGCTAAATTCGATATCGAGAAATTCACGGGAAAACGACTTCGGCTTGTGGAGAGTAAAGATGAGAGCTCTATCGGTTCAACAGGCGTTGCGTAAGCCTTGCAAGGTCCGGCGAAGACTGCTCGGTCGACCCGACCGAGAAGGAAAAGAACGTCATCCCGGACGTGGCTCGCGTCCGATAATCCTAAGTTCGGGCGACAAAGTACTAGGGAGGTGTCGAGGGAGACAACCGCACAATCACTCCAGCTAAACTCGAGGTACTTTATATGACTAAATCTTTGGCTAACGTACTTTTTCGAAGCAGCCGCTTATACTCATTCAAAATGCACGAGGACAAGTCGGTTTCGGAGCGGATTGACGAGTTCAACAAGATAATAGATGATCTCGAGAACATCGATGTCAAGATGGACGACGAGGATAAAGCGTTACCGTCGTTAAACTTTATTCCTAAGAGCTACGAGCATTTCGTGGATGCGATGCTCTATGGTAGGGTACGTACTATTACCTTGGAAGAGGTTCAATCTCCGATCGAGCCAAGGAACTTCGGAAGAAGCACGACATGAAAGAAGAGGCCAGTGGAGACAACTCGACAGCTAGAGGAAGACCGAGCAAGAAAAGTTCCAAAAGCGATCGTAACGGATCAAAATCCGGAAAGAAGAGCAGAAGTCGCCTCTCTAAGAGATCTAACAAGTGTTACCACCGCCACAAAGAAGGTCACTTCGGAGGAACTCGTCCGGAGAGAAAGAAAAGCTTTCGGAGAAGCCTAAAGATTCCGGAGAAGCAAGTGTAGCCTCAGATGGCTATGATTCAACAGAAGCTTTGGTGATATCAGAATCAGAATCCAGCAAGGAGTGGATCCTCGATTCTGGGTGCTCTTTTCACATGTGCCCTCACAAAGATTGGTTCGAGACATCGCAACCGGCAAACAGCTGGTCCGTATCTACTTGGAGATAATAAAGCTTGCAGGGTACTTGGCAGCGGAACAGTCAGAATAAAGATGTTCGATGGAGCTGAGCGGATACTTCAACACGTCAGGTACGTTCCTGAGCTTAAAAGAAATCTGATCTCTTTAGGTACTCTGGAGTCAAGCGGATACACGTTCAAGGCAGAGAATGGTTGCATCAGAGTAGTCAAAGGTTCTCTCATTGTCATGAAAGGGGTCAGAAAGAATGGGTTATACTCTCTAATTGGAAGAACTGTCATCGGAAACTACTCAAACGCAGCTTCAATCGAGACCGACAAGACCAGATTATGGCATATGAGACCGGGGCATGTAAGTGAAAGAGGCTTACAAGAGCTCGAGCCGAGGCACTTGTTATGCGGAGATCGAGTCAGCAAATTAGAATTCGTGAACAAGTGTGTACTTGGGAAGGCTACTGTGGTGAAGTTCTCTACCGGAAATCACACATCGAAGAAGCCACTTGATTACGTACACGATGATTTGTGGGGACCACCAGACTCGGACTCATGGAAGAGGGAGATACTTCATGTCTATCATCGACGACTACACCAGGAAGGTATGGGTCTTCATCCTTAAAACTAAAGATGAAGCTTTTCGACGGTTCGTGGACCGGTTAACTCTCACCGAAAACAAGACAGGAGCAAAACCGAAACACTTCGAGAACCGATAATGGTTTGGAGTACTCGTTCGAACGGCTGAGGAACTATGCGAAAGAATGACATCACAAGACACAAGACGATCCCGAATACTCCTCAACGTAATGGCCTAGCCGAGAGGATGAACGGGACTCTCCTGAGAGAGTGAGATGTATGCTACCGAATGCGGTCTACCCAAAAGTTTCGGGGTGAAGTCGTGTCAACCGCCCGCCACCTTATCAACGGATGTCCATCGACAGCTATCAATATGAAGACTCCTTTGGAGATGTGGTACGGAAACCGAGTAACTACGATAACTCGAAAGTTTTGGATGTATCGCTTACGCTCATGTCGGACGAGATAAGCTCGGAAGCAAGAGCTTTAAGTGCATTTTCATCGGATATCCACCCGGAACCAAGGGTTACAAACTTTGGTGTCTAGATCAACAAAAGTGCATCATCAAGCAGAGACGTGACATTCGATGAATCCAAAATGGCAAATTTGCAAAGCTACGTTACCAAAAACAAGGCCGCTAAGGAGGGTTCTTCAATCGAGGCGGAGCCGCAACAACTACGTACTTTCGATCGATCAAAGGACCGTTGTGAACAATCGAATGAAGTGACGGAAGACCAGCAAGAGACGAGCCGAAAACGGATCGGATGATTACGAGTCGACAAGAGACAGACAAAGAAGAACTATCAGACCGCCAGAGAGATACGGTCGTGCAGATATGATCTTCTACGCCTTGAGTGTTGCAGAAGAGATAGAAGAATCTGAACCGAACAACTATAATGAAGCTTTAAAGAGCAAGGAAAGAAATAGATGGGTTGACGCCATGAACGAGGAAATGACTTCTCTGATGAAGAACAAGACTTGGGAACTTGTGGATCGACCAACAAACAAACGTGTAGTTGGTTGCAAGTGGACCTTCAAGAAAAAGGAAGGCACACCGGTATCGAAAAGATCGGATATAAAGCCGGACTCGTTGCGAAGGGATTCACTCGGTAGAAGGAATCGACTTCAACGAAATTTTCTCGCCCGTGGTAAAGCATTGCTCCATTAGGATGGTTTTAGCACTAGCGGTTCAATTCAATTCGAATTAGAGCAGACTAGATGTTAAACCGCGTTCCTACATGGAGAGCTCGAAGAAACCATCTACATGGATCACCGGATGGGTACAAGACACCGGAGACTAAGGACAAAGTTCATTCGTCGAAGAAAGCTTTGTACGGATTGAAACAAAGCCCTAGACAACTGGTACAAACGATTTGATGAGTTTATGCCGAAAATCGGCTTTGTCGAAGCATCTACGACAGCATGTGTATATATGAAGTGGCAGGGACAGATGAAATAAGTACGTACTTACTCTTATATGTAGATGATATGTTAGTAGAAGCGTAGCTGTGGAGGAAGTCCGGAAGATCAAAGGTATGCTTAATTCGAATTCGATATGAAAGACCTGAGACTCGCTACAAAGATCCTAGGAATGGAGATCAAGAGAGACAGAAAAAGGGGCAGCTTATTCTTATCTCGTAAATCTTATATTCAGAAAGTTCTGGCAAGGTTCAATATGCACAAGGCAAAGCAGGTTGCAACACCGATTGGTCAGCATTTCAAATTATCGAACTCTCAAGCACCTGAGACTGAAGCAGAAAAGGAATACATGGAGGGTGTCCCCTATGCCAGTGGGGTTGGTAGCATCATGTATGGTATGGTGTGCAGCAGACCAGATCTAGCCTATGCCGTCGTTGTTGTTAGCAGTGTTCATGGCTAATCCAGTGCGTACTCACCTGGAAGCACTAACGTGGATTCCGAGATACTTAAGAAGTACTACAGACTTGGGGCTACTCTTTAAAAGGCAGGAAGGCAACGAAGAAAAGTTAGTTGGTTACGTGGATTTTGATTATGCTGGAAGCATCGACACCAGGAAATCACTGACCGGATTCATTTTCACTGTCTTCGGATCGCTCGTCGACTGGAAGTCTAACCTTCAATCCGTCGTAGCTCTCTCAACTACGTAAGCTGAGTACATCGCCGTAACTGAAGCTATCAAGGAAGCCATGTGGCTAAAAGGCATGGCTGAAGAGCTTGGGATACCTCAAAAGGTGGTAACTGTGTTCTGCGACAATCAGAGTACTATTCATCTCACCAGGAATCAGGTCTTTCATGAAAGGTCCAAGCACATTGATGTGAAGCTTCATTTTGTGAGGGACGTCGTCGCCAAAGGCTCAATAGTGGTGGAGAAGATACCTACTGAGGAGAACCCTGCTGACATGCTCACCAAGGCGCTACCTATAGCTAAGTTCAAACATTGTTTGGACTTAGTGAACTTTACCACGGGCTGAGGGCCCCTCGTAGGGGCCAGGTGGAGGGAATCATTTTTTTCAGAGCTTCGAAATTAAGAGTCAAGGTGGAGAATTGTTATTAGTGACTCACAATTCCATTTAAGACTAAGGGGTTTTCTTGTACTTTGTGCATCCCTTAGGCCTTATCTTTAGGCCCCTTTTATTATATATAGAGAGGGGTGGGTGAGGCTTTGTATATCATGGTGTATGTGAGAGCCTAGAGAAAAATCCTGTCCAAGAAAGCAAGAGAGATAGATTAGCTTGTGGCCAAGGTGAGGAGTGCATCAAAGGGGTCTTGGCACAAAGAAGATCCAAGAAGATGAGGGCTCATCTTAAAGTTATGTATTCTCTTGTAAATATTATAGTAAGATCGACGATGTTTTCCCTCCCGTGGATGTAGATCCGTTTGGATCGAACCACGTAAATTGCTTGTGTTCTTTCTTGTTGTGTTTTTCCTTTCTTTTCTTTGTTGTTCTTCTAGCTGCGACGATTATCCCACAACAAAATCATTATAGCCAGCTCAAAATGGAGCACCATCCTATTCATGAAAATCCTTGAGTCATCGCATCCTAATAACATTTAAAATATTTGTATCACTTAAATTTATTATTATGAACTTAAAAAAAATGAAACACCCCTTGAAATGATATAGATGTAAAAATTTTAAGTTATATGTTAGATATGTAAGTACATAAAAGTTTTACTGTATGCATTCAAATCTTGCCGGACAAAAAAAGAAAAAAAAAACTTAGAATTTAACCCCTAATAAATGCACTCAGAAACTTCTCATTATAAAATTCATCAAAAAGCCATTTATTCCTTCTTAAAAACTGCCCAACATAGCAAGCAAAATCAAAGCAAAGTTCACACAAAGATTGAATCTTTAGTCATATTACTTATTCGATCACACATAATTTGTCAGCTAATTAACCAGAATACTTATATTACTTCGGTCGTATTACTTGTCAACAAATCTCAAAGCAATCGCAGACGGAGTGGATGCAAGCCCCAATCGGGTCCTCCTTGTTTATTTTCTTACAAAAATTCTCGCAATTGATATTCTTGCATCCGTCGAAAAAAGAGTTGGTTCCCTCACATAATTTCTGAGATTCCAATCTCCGCCCCATCCCACCCTCCACATTCATACACATTCATATCCATGCAGGCAATAAAAGAGAAAAGAATTTCAAGTGAAAAAAAAACTTACGAGTAGAAGAGAGGAGAATAATGAGAAAAATAGATCAAAAGAATGCCTTCTTCAGCTCCATGCTGCCTCCTGTACTTATTCTATCTTATATCATAGAGTTTATACACATATATATATAGACGGGTGGAGGAGTAGATAAAACACTGAACGGATGTTAAGGTTAAGGCTACAAGATAATGGAAAAAAATTTTATTTTCGGGCCCATCAGAGGTGAAGCCAATACCTGGGCACTGGGTTGACGGATTAGTCTTGTCATGTAGCAGATAATTAACTCCATTTGTTGGGTTCATAATTAAGTGCATGACAGAGTGTAGACCTCCGGTGAGAAGCACAATCAATGATATGGCACTCGGAGGACTGTACAAACTCTTGGCCGCCTATATATTTGATAGTTGTTCAACCAACTTTAAAATTAGTTTTTTTTTTAGTTAAACATTAAAAAAAGATAAATTACTGAATCGACAAATTAATGTAAAAATTTTTTTGCATCTTTACCACCTATTAATCTTTTTATTTTTTTATTTATTTATTTTAAGAGAAGGAAAACCAGTAGCCAAGTCACCATTCTAAATGTCTTTAGGACTTCAGATCACAGATCCCAAATATTATTATTTCTTTTTCTGATGAGATGCAAATAAAATAATGATTTAGTAGTCTTAACATATTAATATAGGAAAATTAGAGATTAAAAACTAACTCATTTATTTTTAACCACACTTTAAAAAAAATACTAAAATCATACGCCCATTCATTTAGTAGCTTACGAACCAGCTTGTTTATTATAAAGTGAGAAGATTATATTAATTTAAGGTTTTTATAATAAAATGATAAATAGAATGAACAATTATAAGTGAAATATTAAGAAATCATTTACTATAAAATATAAAATATTATTATTATTATTATTATTTATTAATACTTTAAATATAAAACCTTCAAATTTAATATATTTTAATTATATTTTATATTAATATTTTTTAAAACTAGCCAGCTCTCGAGTTAACGAGTCTAATCGGGGCTACCTTGAGCTTAGCTTGTTAGCTCAGTTGAGCTCAATTCACGAGCTACTTATCGTGTCAGAGTCTCCTAGTTAAATATATCTTTTCACCAGTAAATTGAGTTTTTCGAGGAAACATAGAGCTTTAGATATGAAATACATAAATCCATAAGAATTATGTGCTGCATATCAAATTATTCCTAAATATTCTGTATTTTCAAAATTGGCTCGGGTCAATATTTTTAAGCAAGAAATATTTAAATATTGATAAAAAGACATCCAGAGCTCTGATTTCAGTAAACTTATAGTCAAACTAACCGGCTCAAAGAGACGAACCTAATGATATAAAAACTAGTCCAATCTGAGTCAAATCAAGATCAGATCAAATCATTAATCCATTCTTAGAAGATTTCTGGATACATTTAGAAGGTTAAACAAATGCCGTCACTAGCAAGCCTATACTCAAATCGAGCGTCTCGACAAGTTGAATACAACGAGCCCAAGATCACTCAATTCCGACATCGTTAAGGTCATCAAATGCCCCTTAGAAGCCCTTTTGACCGTTCGACCAAAATGACTGCATTACTTGCACCCAAAACAATATAAATAGACCTCCACCCCTCACATGAGAGAGTGGGGAAGCTTAGAGAGAGAGTCTGGAATCTTGAGGAGAAGCTGTAGCTCAGCATCACCGCCAACCGTCGTCGACCACTGCCAACCTCCGTCGACCACCGCCGACCTCCGTCGACCTCCGTCGACCACCGCCGACCTCCGTTGATCACCGCCGACCGCAGTCGACCATCACCTACCGTTGTCAACCATAATCGATCTCTGTCATCGACCATCACCGACCTCTGTTGAACTCCACCAACCGTCGTCGACCATCGCTAACCACCATCGTCAATCAACACCAACTAGAAGCTTTCAATCGACGTTGTAATATGAAGATTATAATTACCTTTTTTCCGTCTGTGTGACAAGAGATTTCTGTAATCATCAATCAATAGTGGATTTTCACAACTAGACAAGACCCCGTGGTTTTTCCCTTTACGGGTTTTCCACGTAAAACTTCTGCAGTCATCACACTTATTTCCTTTTCATCTGTGTGTGTGCTGAATTCTCGTACAATATTACGACGATAATTAGTTACTCTATTGCCGTGAATTTTCTAGCATGCATCAATTATTATTGTTAATTTTTTTAAAAAAATAATAAAGATTTATCATCATGTGGTAACACAATTTATCAAATTTGGCGTAATATAGTTTGATGGTTTAATAGATTATATATATATATATATATATATATATATATATATATATATATATATATATATATATATATATATATAATTTATTTTTTATTATTTCTTTTTTTAAAATTAACTTTTAAAATATATCCTTCATTTTATATTAATGCTATTGCGTAATAATTAATTATGAGTTGTAAAAATTATTTTGAGTCTTAATTTAGCATGATTATTTTTACAAGGCTAGAAATATTTGAAAAAAAATCAAATTTTCTTATATTGAAAATAAATACAAGTTAAAATCATAAAACTTTATTGAATCAAAATAATTTAATATATAATAAAAAATGTACTAAAAAATGAAATTTTAATATAATTTCTACCTCTACTATTTAAATTTGAGTAGATTTTAAATTACTGTAATTGTTAGGACTACAAATATTTGTAACGGAGATTTTAAATATTTTAATGTGATTTTTAATTATTTTTACCAGTATTTTCTAAAATTACCTTTACGAAGCACTGTTAATAATTTCTTTAGACTGATAAAGGGCCAGTATTTATCTAATTGGAGAAAATTAAATTTCAAAATTGTGAATGTTTGATTAAAATATTTGTAGTGGGTTTTAAGAGTCAAATCTGATTTTTGAGATGCTTGTTTTATAGTAAATGTTGTCAACTTCTTAAACACTCAATCAAACTCTATTTAATTTTTTAGCACAGGATAATATTTTTAATATTTAAGTGTCATAATGAATTTGGACTTAAATGATATAGGCTTGTTGGATTTTTTTTTTTTTAAATTTTATCCATTTGAATTAACTATAAGCACATAAAATTTATAGAATATTTGTACTTCTAATTAATGCACTAAGCTTTTAATTCCACGTCAAGTGTTTGGTGTGGACTTATTTGGGATGAATAACTTCTAGTTCCATTAAAATTGCATTTCTAGTTTCCAATAAGACTAAACCAAATGATACCAAAATAGATCCAATTTGAGTCCAACCCTACCCAAATCAAGCTGTTAAAACATAATTGGAGACACTGGATCATCAATTAAATCTTCAAATAAACTCCAATTTGACATATTTATAGTCAAATCGAGCGTGAAATCTAACGAGTATAAGCTCGCTCAATTTTGAGGTCATTAGGGCTTCAAAATTCTTAAAAAAACTATTTATGATCAAGGATCAACTAGGACCGTTCAAGCAGGTGTCAGGTAAGTTATGTTCCAAAAAACTATAACGTATCTTCTCGAGAGCTCATAAAAACTTATTGAGCTATTGGGAGAGGAGAAACAGAGGAGAATTGAAATTCCAGAGCCTATTCTATATTTTCACTAATGTATAAATCTCTCTCTCTCTACTTGCATCTTTCTCTAATACTCTCTATTAACAAAATTTTAGCATAACCCAATAATAAAATTAGATCGAGCAACTAATTCTTTCTGGACGCATAAAAACTTATTCGGATATATGTTAAAAAAATTTAAAAATTATATTTGTTTGATTTTGTAATTTAGAAATAAAAAGGTGGGTTGTGAAGGGGGTTGCACTGGATCGAACTTGGTCACAAAATCACAATTTTAGAGGAATAGATCGTAATCTTAAATTGTCCCTTTTTTTTTGCCTCCCGCCATCATTGTCAATCAAACTTGAGTTTATGTCATCTCTAGTGATCTTGCACACATCGACAGAAAATGAAATCATTATAGCCAGCTCAAAATGGAGCACCATCCCTATTCATGAAAATCCTTGAGTCATCGCATAGTAATAATATTTAAAATTATTCATATCACTTAAATTTATTATTATGAACTTAAAAAAAATGGAACACCCCTTGAAATGATATAGATGTAAAAATTTTAAGTTATATGTTAGATGTGTAAGTACATAAAAGTTTTACTATATGCATTCAAATCTTGCCGGAAAAAAAAAAACTTAGAATTTAACACCTAAGAAGTGCACTCAGAAACTTCCCATTATAAAATTCATCAAATAGCCACTTATTCCTTGTTAAAAACTGCCCAACATAGCAAGCAAAAGTAAAAACAAAGTTCACATAAGATTGAAGCTCCAACCACATTATTCATTCAAGCACACATAACTTGTCAGCTGATTAACCTGAATACTTGTATTACTTTGATAGTATTACTTGTCAACATATCTTATAGCAAAGGCAGACGGAGTGGCTGCAGCTTCCGTCTACGTACTCCTCATTTTCTAAAGTACAGTATTTACTGCAATCGATATCCTTGCATCCGTCCACCAAATGGGGGTCTGCTTCACATAAGTTCAGAGAACCCAATCTCCGCGCCATCCCACCTGCACATTCATACACAGTCATATCCATGCAGTTAACAAAAGATAAAAGACTTGAAGTGAAAAAAAAAAACTTACGGGAAGAAGAGAGGAGAAGAACTAGAAAAATACACCAAAGGAATGCCTTCTTTAGCTCCATGCTGCCTCCTGTTACTTATTCTAGCTTATATCATTGACTTCATATATATAGATGGGAGGAGGAGAAGATGAAATACTGAAATGGATGTTAAGGCTACCAGATAAAGGAAAAAAATATTATTGTCGGCCCCATCCAAATTCCAAACCTGTGGAGATGTGGAGATGTGGAGTATGGGCTGGCCACTGATCGGATAGGTTACAAGCCAATACTTGCGCACTGGGTTGACCGATTAGTTATGTCATGTAGGAGGGAATTAACTCCATTTGTTGGGTTCATAATTAAGTGCATGACAGAGTACAGACTTCCGGTGAGAAGCACAATCAATGATATGGCACACGGAGGAGTGTACAAACTCTTGGCCGCCACTCGTTAAGTTTTTATGCAGGACTTGGTAAAACAGTTGATGGAGTCAGAAAAATAATATGCCAGAATAACCCTTGTGGCGACCAAAGCGTGATTATTTAGAAGACTAGAGCTTTAAAAATAGACAGTCTCAGTCAATTTTTACTAAACGCCAAATAAAATATAGCAATGCATTACATAATATTTAATATTAGCTTTAAATTAAATTAAAATTTAATAGCATTACGGAGTTCTTAAAAATAAAATTTAATAGCATTTAATTAACTTCATTTGTAGGGTTTCAGTTCAAAAGAAGAGCGATCGGATGGTGGCTTTCTTTTTTTAGTCAAAGGAGTTCCTTGGTGTGCTGGCAAATAGTGGTGTTCGTGTTCATTTGAAATTTAGTTCGTTTAAAATAAGCTCGTATTCAAAATTATTCATAAAGTCACTGTTCGTGCTCGTTTCTTAATGAACGAGTAGAACACGAGCAGACCACGAACTTTTCGAGATCGACGAGCCAGTTTGACAACCCTAATTGTAATATATATAAATAATATATTATATTAATTATATAACCTATGTTATATAAATATATAATATCTATATTAGTATAATATTAATATAGTATTATTATTAATTTATTATATATTATAATTTGTAAAATAATTTTTTAAAATATCATTAGCTTTTTATATATAATTATTTTAAATTATTTTATATTTCGAACAATAACAATTTGAACACGAACGGACGCATCATTATTCGTGTTTGGTTCGTTTAACTAACCAAACGAAAAAAAAAACTGCTCGTATTCATCTCGTTTACTTTTCGAACAAATTGAACACAAACTCTTTGACGAACCAAACACGAACTATTCGCGAATAACGAACTTTTTTAACAGCCCTACTGACCAATGCATTACCGAATATATTTTTGATAGTTGTTCAACTAACTTTAAATTTTGTTTTTTTAAACGATAAATTACAGAATCGACAAATTAACGTAAGAATTTTTATCATCTTTACCACCTATTGACCATTTTTTGTTTAAAGAAAAGGAGCCAAATCACCATTATAAAAGTCTTTAGGGCTTCAGGTCAATTGCTATTATTTCTCTCTCTTTTTCTGACTTTCATTTTTTAGAAATGTTTTTTTTTTCCGCAGAAAAAATTTTTTGATTAAAATTTTATTAGTACTTTAAAAATTAAGTCTTGACATTAAATATGTTTTAAGCATATTTTATATGAATATTCTTTATATTGAGCTAACTCACAAATTAACGATTCTAATCGGGGCTACTTGAGCTTCACTTGTTAGCTCATCGAGCTCAGTTCACAAGCCACTTATCGAGCAGAGTCCCCTAATAAAATGCATCTTTACATCTATAGATTTAGCTTTCTGTATAGAATTATGACTTTAGATAGGCTATTTTTTGCGTTCGTTGTATGTGTGGGTTTAGATAGGACCTTTCTCCTGGTTTTGTAATTTTCTTTTATTTTTTTTTGAAACGTGCAGGGAGCCTAAATCTCCTTTAACTAAAAAAAAAATGGCTTTAGATATGAGATACATAAAAGTATTCTGTTCTGAGTAAGAAATTTTTCCTTAATATTTTCTATTTTCGAATGAGGGACTAAATGTATATCCTTTTACATGAAAGTTTTACATTAAACGATTTTAAAAAGTGAATTCTCGACGTTAACAATTTCTCTTTTTTTGGTTTATTTTCACAAAGCAATTCTCGATGTTTTTTTTTTAATTTTTTTTATTTTACTGTACTTCAATTTAGTTTCCTTCATCGTATGTCTTTATTAAATGAAAACATTATATTTTTCCTTGAGAAAATTTTAGAAGGTTAATTGTTTAAAATAAATAGTATAAAAATATTTAGTTTTAAATTAATTTTCTTTTATTCAATCAAAGTATATTTTTAATTGTTATTTATATTGAGTCCTATGTATAGACGAAAATTTATAAATGCAGCCCTAATATCATTAATACGTGGTTCATTAATGGTTTGACTAAAATATTATAAAATTATTGGAAAACAATCACATATAATAAATTAGTTGATTCTAAGCGAGTCAAGGCACCAACATTACACCCCTCGTATTATATGTAAAAACATCACACGCAGGCAGAGCCGTGTTAGTTGACCTATTTATCTAATACGTAAAATTTGATATTTGTATGCATGTTATTAAAAATTTTGGCAAGAGATCAAAAGTATTATTATTGTTAATTTTTTTGGAAATAATACAAAAGATTTATCATGCGGTAACACAATTTTTCAAATTTGGCGTAATATAGTATTACGGTTTAATAGATGATGTGTGTGTGTGCGAAAATATTTGCATGCGGAAGACGTACGTAGAGCTGCGTACGTTAGGAGGTTACAGGAGGGGTGTTGGGAGGTTATATTCTGGTTATACTCATATATAACTTACAAATAACCCCATGTAAGCTCCCTGTAACTTCAGTTCCACGCTTCTGTTTTATATATTTATAGGTTACAAAGAGGTTACATGGGGTTATTTGTAAGTTACAGGGGAGTTTAACCGGGATATAACCCCCCAATACCCTCCCTGTAACCTCCTAACTTACGCAACTCTGCATACATCTTCCGCACACAAATTTTTTCTGTGTGTGTGTGTGTGTGTGTATTGTTGAGAAATTTTAGGGAAAAGAAAATTAAATTTCAAACTTATGGATGTTTGATTAAAATATTTGTATTGGGTTCTAAGAGTCAAATCTAATTTTTGAGAAGGGTGTTTTATAGTAAATTTTGTCAACTTCTTAAACACTCAATCAAACTCTATTTTAATTTTTTGGCACAGGATAATATTTTTAATACTTAGTGTCATAATGAATTTGGAATTTATTATTATAGGCTTGTTGGATTTTTTTTTTATTTTATCCATTTGATTTAACTATAAGCACGTAAAATTTAATGAATATTTGTTCTTCTAATCAACGCACCAAGCTTTTAATTCCACGTCAAGTGTTTGGTGTGGACTTATTTGTGACGAATCACTACTAGTTCCATTAAATTTATATTATCGAGATGTTTAATTTAACTATAAATTTATTAAAATCATATCTTAGAATGTACTGAATTCGAAGTTAAAATATTTGATCAAATTCAAAATGCATTAAAACCGTGCCAAAATGTGGTAATATCAAATATTATATAAATTTTTGTGATGATTGAATTATGTGTAGGTAAATTTGCAAAGCAAAGCTTTCCGTTGAAACATATCAGACTTGCGTATCTATGCACAGTTGGTACACACATTAAGGGCCCGATTGGGATCACGGTATGATTGTGTCTTGGCGGGCAGGCGTGATATTTTGCTGTTTGATTTGATGCCTTTCTCGCGACAATATGTGAATTCGGCAAAAGGCGGGCCACTGATTGAAACCCGCAGCCCGCATTTGTGAAAAGATTTTTGCAGCCCTCGTCAATAATACCCCTTGCGGCCCTGCTCTAACCAAAATTCTTCTTCTTGATGCTGAATCAACGCCGAAGCTCTCACAGTCCCCTTCCTCCCCACTGTCTTGTGTGTTTGATTCCTTCGCTCGAATCCGGCTAGCGTTCCTCCCTCACCGTCGACTCAAGTATCCTCTCCCCACTCCCCGCTCCCTCCCTCGGAATCAAAGTCTTCCAACACTGTTGAGGCCTATTTATGTCAAATAGTTGGGTTTGTAGAAAATGTGGTACCTCATATTTTTATAATCGAGCTTCCTAAATTAATATATGAGGAGATGCCAGATGATTGCAAAATAGTTTCAACGGCTACTGGAAAATTTTAAACCGTATTTTCTAGCTTTCAAATTGTATGCCAACATCAATAGCAAGCAAAATAAGCTCACAAACATGCTTTAAAAACAGTACATGATAAAAAATGCATGTTGTTGTAAAACAAAACACAACAACCACAGTAAATTAATAACGAATAAAAATAAGTATAAATCTGTAAGCAATAGAATAATTACGGGAGCAGTAAGTAATACAATCAGGAATGTTAAATTTTTATTTTGTGGCTCACATTCATTTTAATAATTTATCAATAATTTATGTCATTTATTTTAGAACTCATAATAACATAAGTTCTTTATTTTCTTAACTTTTAACTTATGTTATAATAAAAGTTATTTATTTTTATAACTTATGATAACTTAAGTAATTTATTTTCTTAACTCATAACTTATGTCATAATGAATTATAACTTAAGTTATTTAATTTTATAACTCATGATAACTTAAGTTATTTAATTTCTTAACTTATAACTTATGTCATAATAAATGATAACTTAAGTTTATTCATTTTTATAACTCATGAAAACTTATGTTATTTATGTCATAACTTATGATAACTTATGATATTTATTTGTTAACTCATGTAACCCCTAAATAAATGAGAGTTCATTAACTTATGTCATTGATTTTAATAATAAAATTCAATTAATTTATTTAATTGACATAAATCCTATTGGTTAAGTAACCCTCGATGGATGGTGGTTAAATAGAGCATGAAAGTGAGAATGGGTCCTCTCTCTACCTAACACACCACGTACATTTCTCTCCATCAGAAAGTACAGAAAGTTTTAAGGGATTAGAGAGAGAAACTCCATCTCTTCAGGATCAATTTTCTTCAAGATCAAATTTATTCGTCATGAATACAGGTATGAGTTACTTTATTATAGATATGTAAAAATCACGAATTTAAAAGATCTTGGCTATTATGTATCTTTGAAATTTGTGTCATAAAGCTTCACATATGAATTTCTTACATGTAGTATCGAGCCTCGATTACTAAATTTATGATTTTTCATATAATTTTATTTATGTTAATTATATTAAATTTCCGCTGCGAATTATATCTTGAATTAGACTACTAAAGTAAATTGATATGATTGAATTTATTATTTATTTGATGTCGATGTTATGTTTAATTTGTTAGTCACTAAAGTGACCAAATTAGTAAGTTTAATAGACGTCAAATTAAATAAATTCAATTACTCACAAGTATTTGATACTTATTATAAAATAATTTAGCATTTTATTATGAAAAAATTAAAATTCATTGATTATAAAATATTTCTAGATCGCCCAAAGGTTGATCATTTGTTTTATAATCTTTGAATATAATTGTAATCTATTTATATACTTAGTTAAGATATGTTTATATATCCAAAGATAATAAGCATATCTAATTTGAGTATAAACAATTATCAATTATTAAATTTAAATTAAGCATCAATTATGTTTATTATCGTGTATTGTTATATCACCCAAAGGAGATTTCAATACACTATTATTATTACAATTATTATTTTAATCTGATTTCATATGAATATCTATGTAAGTTTAATGTTCAAAGCATTAATGTACTAAGCATATTTTATTCATTTGCGATAACTACTCCTCGTTTCTCTTCATTCGCAAGCTACATCCGTTCAAACATTCAATGGGCTTAATTTCTCCGAATGGCGTGAGCAAGTCCAGCTTTCACCTTGGTGTTCGGATCTTGATTTGGCACTCACGATCGAGAAAACCCCCGCTCTTACTAATTCTAGTAATGCCGAGCAAGTATCTTTTTATAAAGCTTGGGAAAATCGAACAGATTGAGCTTGATGTTTATGCGAATGACCGTAGCAAACAACATTAAGAGCACATTTTCTAACACTCGAAAGTGCTAAAGAATTTATGAAATTTGCTGAGAATTGTTCTCAATCCGACTCTGTCGATAAGTCACTTCTCGGGACATTATCGAGTACGTTAACCAACATGAAATTTGATGGTTCTCGTACTATGCATGAGTATGTCGTTGAAATGACGAACATAAGCAGCAAGACTTAAGACCTCAGGAATGGAAGTGAATGAAAATTTCCTCGTGCAATTTATCATTAACTCCTTGCCTCCTGAGTATGGTCCATTTCACATGAACTATAACACCATGAAAGATAAGTGGAATGTGAATGAACTACAATGTATGCTCATTCAAGAGGAAGCAAGGCTTAAGAAAGGAGCAAATCACTCCATTAATCTCATGGGTCACCAAAGAAGAGCCGTAAAGAAACCCGGAAAGAAGAATGGAAAGGGCAAGCAAAGACCACTAAAGGTTAATGTGTCTTCGTCCCAATTCACAAAGAGGAACATAAAGGAATTAAGTGCCACTTTTGCAGAAAGCCTGGACACTATCAAAATGAGTGTCAAAAGCGCAAAGACTGGTTCGAAAAGAAAGGTAAACCTTGTGTTTCTGTATGTTTCGAATCAAATTTGCGAAGTTCCTTATAATACCCAGTGGATTGATTCTGGTTGTACCACTCATGTTTCTAATACGATGCAGGGATTCCTTACAACCCAAATCATAAACCCAAATGAAAAGTTTGTCTTCATGGGAAATCGAGTCAAAGCACCAGTTGAAGCCATTGGAACCTACCGGTTAATTTTAGATACTTGGACATCATTTAGACCTTTTTCAAACACTTTATGTCCCTTCGTTTCTCGTAATTTAATTTCATTGTCTAAACTTGATTCTATCGGATACTCCTTTAAATTTGGAAGCGGTTGTTTCGGCTTACTTAAACACAATCATCTCATAGGTTCGGTATTCTTTGTGATGGTCTATATAAGCTTAAACTCGATAACCTTTTCGCCGAGACTCGATAACTTTGCATCATAATATTGGTACTAAACGTGGTTTTATGAATGAAAATTCAAACTTTATTTGTAGGCATAAACGTTTGGGTCATATATCTAAAGAAAGAATTGAAAGATTAGTAAAAAATGAAATTCTTAATGAATTAGATTTTACCGATCTTGGCCTCTGTGTGGATTGTATTAAAGGAAAGCACACAAACCACATACTTAAGAAAGCCGCCACAAGAAGCACACAGACTCTCGAAATTATACACACCGATATTTGTGGACCTTTTGATGTTCCATCTTTTGGTGGAGAAAAATATTTTATCACCTTTATCGATGATTTTTCACGTTATGGTTATGTCTATTTATTGCATCAAAAATCTCAAGCTATAGATGCCTTGAAGGTGTATATAACCGAGGTTGAGAGACAATTAGTATGTAAAAGTGAAAATTATCGTGTCCGATAGAGGGTGAATATTATGGAAGTTACTAATGAATCCGGTCAATGTCCAGGTCCATTTGCTAAATTCCTTCAAACTAATGGCATATGTGCTCGCACACTATGCCGCACACACCACAACAAAATGGTGTCGCAGAAAGACGAAACCGTACTCTAATAGAGATGGTTAGGAGTATGACGAGTAATTCTTCTTCACCCTCATCATCGTGGATGCATGCCTTAAAGACTCGCCGCATATTTGTTAAACGAGATTCCTAGTAAGGCAGTTCTAAAGACTCATTTTAAATTGTGGACAAGAAGAAAACATAGTTTAAGGCACCTTCATGTTTGGGGTTGTCCTGCAGAAATAAGGATATATAATCCACATGAAAAGAAATTGGACTCAAGAACAATCAGTGGTTATTTTATTGGTTATCCGGAAAAATCTAAAGGGTATAGATTTTATCGTCCTAACCATAGTACAAGAATCATTGAAGCTAGAAATGCTAAGTTCATTGAAAATGGTGAAGTTAGTGGGAGTTTGGAACCACGTAAAGTGGAGATCCAAGAAATTAGGGTTCAAGTTCCTTTACCCAAAATTTTTTCTCAACTTGTTATTCCTACAGTTGTTGAACAGTTTGACAACTTACAGAAACAACAAATAAATGATCAAACACCCCATAATGAAACTGTCACTAATGAACCTACTTTAGATGAACCACATGAAGTAGCACCTAGAAAGTCTCAAAGACAAAAACGGTCTGCTATTTCTGACGATTATGTGGTTTATCTACATGAGTCTGAATTTGACTTAGGAGTCAATGAAGATCCAGTTTCATTTTCACAAGCCCTAGAAAGTGCAAATTCTTCTAAATGGTTAGATGCAATGAAAGATGAGTTGAAATCAATGGAACACAACAAAGTCTCGGGATATCGTCGAATTACCCGAAGGTTGTAAAAGAGTCGGGTGTAAATGGGTCTTTAAGACTAAGCGCGACTCGAATGGTAATATTGAACGATATAAAGCCGGACTTGTTGCCAAAGGTTTCACTCGTAAAGATGGCATCGACTATAAAGAAACATTTTCTCCGGTTTCTAAGAAAGATTCATTTAGAATTATCATGGCACTAGTAGCTTCATTTTGATTTTGAGTTACACCAAATGGATGTGAAAACAGACTTTTCGAATGGGAATTTAGATGAAGAGGTCTACATGAGTCAACCCGAAGGATTTTCGGTTGAAGGAAAAGAACACATGGTGTGTAAACTTAAGAAATCAATATACGAACTTAAGCAAGCTTCCCGACAATGGTATCTTAAGTTCAATGATACCATTACGTCCTTTGGATTTAAAGAAAACACTGTTGATCGGTGTATATATCTAAAGATCAGTGGGAGCAAGATATTATTTCTCATTCTGTATGTTGATGACATCTTGCTAGCTAGTAATGATCTTGGTTTATTATATGAAACCAAGAATTTTCTCTCTAAGAACTTTGAAATGAAAGATATGAGTGAGGCATCCTATGTGATTGGAATTGAAATATTTCGTGATAGATCACAAGGATTGTTAGGGTTGTCTCAGAAAACGTATATCGAAAGAGTTCTTAAGAGATTCAATATGGAAGGGTGTTCAACAAGTGTTGCTCCAATTCAAAAAGGAGATAAATTCAACCTTATGTAGTGTCCAAAGAATGATTTGGAACGTAAAAAAAATGGAAGAATTTCCTTATGCACCTTTTTTTGGAAGCTTAATGTATGCTCAGACTTGTATTATGCCAGACATTAGTTTTGTTGTCGGGATGCTGGGCATGTATCAAAGTAATCCAGGAATAGATCATTGGAAAGCTGCAAAGAAAGTTTTGAGGTATCTACAAGGAACGAAGGACCACATGCTCACTTATAGAAGATCTAAAGATCTTGAAGTGAAAGGATATTCAGATTCAGATTTTGCTGGATATGTTGATACTAGAAAATCAACATTTGCTATCTATTCCTTTTGGTCGAAGGAACAATCTCATGGAAAAGTGCGAAGCGATTATCATAGTTGCTTCCACTATGGAAGCTGAATTTGTGGCTTGCTTTGAAGCTACAATTCAGGGTTTATGGCTACGGAATTTTATTTCAGGACTTGAAATTGTCGACAGTATTGCCAAGCCGCTGAAAATTTATTGTGATAACTCCGCAGCAGTCTTCTTTTCCAAAAACGACAAGTATTCCAAAGGTGCTAAACACATGGAATTAAAATATCTTGCCGTTAAGGAAGAAGTTCAGAAACAAAGGGTGTCAATTGAGCATATTAGCACCAATCTCATGATAGCAGATCCTTTAACGAAAGGGTTGCCACCGAAGACATTTAACGAACATGTCGTGAGAATGGGCATTACCAAAACCCTTTATTAGTTTTATGCTCTTCATATTTTGACACATTGAGCTCAATTTTTTTTTGTTTCTGATATTTATAAATCTTGTTTTTATCGTTAGTGTACACTTTATTTTGCTTGATGTTCAACAAGATTTGTCTTCTAATAGACATTATGGGACCATGATGTTAATTCTCATTATGCTAAGTATGTAATTGATATTGTGATACATGGAAGGAACTGTGTCGATAAATTGATGCACAACCGCCATGATTCATATTAATTCCGTACTTATTAAATAATTTATGATTTAACCAATATAAAGAAGGATTTATTTTACATTTTATGCAGTATGTTACGCACTATTAAAATTAAGTGAGCCAAGTGGGAGAATGTTAAATTTTTATTTTGTGGCTCACATTCATTTTAATAATTTATCAATAATTTATGTCATTTATTTTAGAACTCATAATAACATAAGTTCTTTATTTTCTTAACTCTTAACTTATGTTATAATAAAAGTTATTTATTTTTATAACTTATGATAACTTAAGTAATTTATTTTCTTAACTCATAACTTATGTCATAATGAATTATAACTTAAGTTATTTAATTTTATAACTCATGATAACTTAAGTTATTTAATTTCTTAACTTATAACTTATGTCATAATAAATGATAACTTAAGTTATTCATTTTTATAACTCATGAAAACTTATGTTATTTATGTCATAACTTATGATAACTTATGATATTTATTTGTTAACTCATGTAACCCCTAAATAAATAGAGGTTACTAACTTATGTCATTGATTTTAATAATAAAATTCAATTAATTTATTTAATTGACATAAATCCTATTGGTTAGTAACCCCCTTGATGGATGGTGGTTAAATAGAGCATGAAAGTGAGAATGGGTCCTCTCTCTACCTAACACACCACGTACATTTCTCTCCATCGAAAGTACGGAAAGTTTTAAGGGATTAGAGAGAGAAACTCCATCTCTTCGGATCAATTTTCTTCAAGATCAAATTTCTTCGTCATGAATACGAGTATGAGTTACTTTATTATAGATATGTAAAAATCACGAATTTAAAAGATCTTGGCTATTATGTATCTTTGAAATTTGTGTCATAAAGTTCACACATGAATTTCTTACAAGAAAAACACATGAAATAAGCAGACTGATGAATGGCTAGAAATTCAATCTTAAGCTTTCTTGAATATAATTTCCTGTCCGTTTTAAGATTTGCAAGCCTTTTTGTGAGTGTTTTTTAATCACGTACCTACCTTCTAACCCTTTTGTTCAATCCAAAATTGTCTCATAAGCACACCCCGGGAATAGAGCTTAGGGTAGTGAGAGATGTTGAGAGTTAAAGGAAAGGTTGTGAAGATGATATTATTAGGCTTTTTGATAAAGCTTTGGTTTGATAACTGATTTTCTTAAATTTCAATCTACTCTGAGCTTTTTTATGGTTGTTGTGTTCTGATTCCTTAATATTGATGTTGTTTTCTTGCTGCTAGTGACAGATGACCTATTTTCGCTTTTTGTCTATATTAGAAAGTAACAGTTTTTAGTTTTTTATGCTGACATTGTTTGCTTGGACCGTGTAAAAAGTTTAATTTTTGGCAATGAATGATGGAATGCTATTTCTTGTAAGCTGAAAATAGTTTTGATTTGCTTTTAAACAGTATCCCTTTACTTTGCTTGTTTGATTTTTGTTACAAGTAGAATGTCTTTTAGTTTAGTGAGTCACATTGCTTATGAGAAAAATTATTGAGTTACATTGATGATTATTCTAATATTATATAGTTCATACCAATCATATAAGAAGATTTTTCAACAATTTATAAGAATTATGCTATGTAGTAACCCTATATTTAAAATATGCCTATACAGAGATTATTACGGAGTACTTTAATGAAAAAATATTCTTGCTTTGTAAGTATCACATAAGTTTTAAGCACCAAGTGTCATATCAATTATGGATTTACATTTCACACAACTAAACTTCTATATTTCAAATAACAGTTTAATGCATGTTTAAATATTTAACTTCTAAACATGATTTTGTTAGTTTTTTTAGCACAACAGAACAATGAGGCTTCCATCACCTGTACTGTAGACGGGAAATGTGCAAGTGAGATGACAGAGTTGAGGGAACAAATTACTGATGCGATAGTTTTTATGAGACATTTACATGCGTAACACCCATCATTATTTTTTTGATATTTTCTGCTTAGCACTTTTCACCTGAAAAAAAGAAAAACGGTGGCATATGATGCATTGCAGATTAAATATAATATATGCCCTTAATATATATATATATATATATATATATATATATATATATATATATATATATATATATATATATTATGTTTTATCTTAATGGTCATATCCAACCATTCCATATTGTCATCATCCACCCCAAAACTAAGCACATTGCATGAACAAATTTGATTATTTTAAGGGGTCTTAAGACACCTTGACAAGGCTAGGGTAGGCTGAGGAGCTGCCCAAGATCCATTGAGCTTACCAAGCTATTTTTTTAAACCCTTATCGGACACCCTTTAAGTAGATTTATGAGAATAATATTCCTCTAAATCATGATGCTTTGGTAATTCAGCCATGATAATCTATTTATTTGTCCTATATAAGCTTGTTCTTCCAGCAGATACGATTGTTAATGGCTTCAGCAACTTTTAGTGACAACAAAACATTCATGAGTTAATGGCAAATAATAATCATATTATTGACCTCTCAATGAAGGTCCTAGAATTTGATACACCGGAGGATCTCTTATCAAATTGAGAAAGTGCTTTCTCCAAAATGGTCTAGAGTACTGAAGCTGCCAATGCTGAATACTTACGGGTAATAATGGATGAATCCCACTCTGTTCATGGCATCATTTTTTCCTCTGCATAAATTGAAAAAAAAATGAAGAAAAAAAAATGAAATCCCAACAACCATTGATTCAGATTTTCAACTCTTTTTTTTTCCATTTCATTTCCTTCAATTCAAACCAAACTTTTTTTTTATTGAATTCCATTTTCTTCTGTTTAGTCCATTAATCTGTTGTTATTTCGAAAAATCTAGAGTTTGATTTTCGCAAAGTCCAACATGGAAGTGAGCAGAAGGCAAGATGGTAAGAGGAAATGACTTGCCTCGTCTCGCTGAACAATCACTGCTCAATTTACACTTGCTGCAAGTCTCACATCTTCCCACAATGATCTCAAATCTCTTGAAGCAATGGATGAGGATAGCATTCTCAAGAAATCGAAGGATGCAGTCCTCATTCTTCAGAGTGTTTTAGAAGGAAAGCATGATGATGAAATTGATTCATCACTGAATCAGCTACAGGTTCCCGGAGATAGGTGGTGGTCCTCTTTATATAAAGTCATTGTAGGTAAAATTTTCACTAACTTCATAGGGCATTTACATACATTCCACAAAATTCTTATATATTTACATAGCTAATGCATAAAATTTGATACTTACATCCATACCGCTCAAATATCCAACATCATATTAAAAAAAACCTCTATTAATAACTTCTTAAAAGTAAAATATATATTGTATTGGTTAACTTTTATTTTTTTTACTTGGTTCAAATTCTCTAACAGCAGTTTTAATATTTTCAAGCCTTGCAATGACAAGTAGGTTGGCTCGCAGCCATCTTCAACATCCAAATTTCTCATTTGAAGACAAATTGCTTGATTGAGACTAGGTGGAAATGTAAGGGGAAGAATAGCTCTTTACAAATTTACCAATAACTTCTGAACATGTGAGTATTCCCCCCTTTAAATTACTAGATTTTGGGAACCTTCTGCAACTTCTGCATTTTCAATCTCTAATTGTCTTTATAAGATGATCAGTTGTGTAGTAGATGTAATTTTTCTCTTTAAAAATAGTTCCATGTAATTACATCTATTTATGTAAAGTAATCCGTCTCATTTCTATCTCAATTTATTTTCTGTTGAGGGAACTTTAATGTAATTTATATTTGCCTATTTATGTCGAAATTTTTATTGTGTTATATATTCAATATCTTCACATAAATAATTGTCTGATGCATGTACTTATTTAACCATAACTGTTATAAATGTTAGCTTTGTAATGGTTTATAATGAGGAAACGCATGGGTGATTCTAAGCTGCTATACATTTCTGCAATGTAAACATGTAAGAAATCAACTAAACTTTGTTCGATAATGGTTTAAAAGCTCGATTTCAATCCCATAATAAAATCTTAGTTTCTGTTTTGATAAATTTATAAATTTATGAATTAGCTGAAATTTAAAATGTTGATAAATTTCAACACCTAAAACAACCAAATCGTTCATACACCTTATATCATTATCTAAAATTTGCATCTGTGCAACCATTTCCTTAACTTTTTAAAGAAAAAAATATAAAAAAAATTTAAATATCTAACTAATTGAAATCAACTCACCTAAACGCTTCGTTGTGCACACCTCTAGCTCGTCTCAGTTTTGTTCACTTCAATGATTTCCAATTTAAAGAAAAAACAAAACAAAATATTCAGCATGGTTGTTAAAATACATATTTACATCAAAAATACTTATTTACATATCTAACGGCTAAACCTTAATTTCCACATATATGCCAGCATATCCATATATAAATGGTGCATTTAAGTTAAAATAATGGTGTTTTTTATGGGAAATGAATGACTTAGGTGCCATAAATGCAAATAAAATAAAATAAAATTTTTATTTTTTTTTTCTTTTTATTTCACACTTTCAATATTCACTAGTAAGTGAGTTTGTACATCTGAATTTTTGAATTGATTTGAAGTAAATTTTTGCTTCTAAAGTATCAAATATATAGTTGTCATAGTTTTGTTTCAAACAATTTTACTAAACAACGGTAGAATTATCAATTTTCCAGAAACACATGTCACATATTATTTTCATTCGGATGCAACAACAATCAAGTCAGCTTCACTGTAGAAGCTTTACGGCAATACTGACTGCAGCCTAAAAAGCTTATATGTTTGAGGCATTACGTATCTGCAGTAATTGCCATGGAAATTCATCATGAGGAAGTTACTTATTGTTCGTTAGATTGTGTGAAAACAGTAATAGTGACGATGTTATGCTTGAAAAATGATTATTCTGCCTCTGTTTAATGATGATATATATTTGATCCTCTAATTATGTTAATAAAGAATTTGATATTTATTAAAATAATTACTTAATACCGATAAATTATTGAATTAATTATTTATCCAACAATAATCTTATTCAGTAATTAAAAATTGAATTATTATTTTTTAAATTAATTAATAATTAATTAGATTTAATATATAATTTAATTCATTAATTATTATTACATAACAAATGGAATTTTTTCCCTTTGTTTCAGCAGAACTAAAACTAAATACATGGAATGTAATCTTAATAATACTAGCTCTAGTGTAAGAAGTGTAACTTTGGGTGATCAAATTATTTAAATGTGTGAACGATGTAGATATCTTAGATCTATTGTTCAAAGGGAAGTTGATATAGATGGGGATGTTAACAGTAGAATTCATGTTGGTTGGTTGAAGTGGAGGAAAGCTTCAGGCTTAATGTGTGATAGAAAAGTACCGCTTAGAATTTTATAAGATGGTGGTGAGACCTGCAATGCTCTATGGTGCTGAATGCTGGCCTTTAAAAGAGAAGCATAATAATAGGTTAATTGTCGTCGAGATGAGAATGATTAGGTTGACGAATGGCTTTACACTTAGAGACAAAATGCAAAATGAATATATCCGTGATAGGGTTGGTGTAGCTCCAGTGACGAACAAAATTAAAGAGATTCGCCTTAGATTGTTTGGTCACATTAAACGCCGACCGTCTGATGATCTGATAAGGAAAGTAGATGTTTTAGATTCGACTTGAGTTAAGAAAGGCAGAGGTAGACCTAGGAAGAGTTGGGCTTATTGTATAAAAAATGATCATAATTTATTAGAATTAAATAAAAATACGACACTAAATAAGACGCAATGAAGAAAAATGATTCAAGGAGCCAACCCAATTAGTGGGATTAAGGCATTGTTGTTGTTGTTGTACATACTCAAGGCAATATTGATGAAATTTAAATAGGAAAGTCTTCTCGGTCATCATTATTGTTATTATTATTATTATTATTTTGATGATGATGATGATAACGACTATACAGAAGATAATAGTTTTTTTTTTTAATGAAAGAAAATCCCTATACAATATCATTATTATTATTAATTAAATTATTTTTTTATCCAACCTGGAATGGAATTGTTAGTAAAAAATATAGCAATAATGGAATGGAATAGTTACCTCTCAACATGGAATGGAATAGTAAGTGAGAATAAAATAAAAAGAGATGACCTTCAATAATGAAAAAAAATATAACAAAAATATAGTTTGGGTTACTGCCAAGAATTGTTAGCACAAATGTTACAATTATGATATGATAGCCCTTCGCTGCAAACTCTCAATTTGGAAGGAAATATTTCAACTTGAATTTGTACATAACAATGATTTGAGATGAAGTAATATAATGGTCTATTATTTAGCAGATGCACATGTAAATAATTTATAACATTTGTGATATAGACATTTTCAAGCACAAGTAAGGTGGCATAAATGTAAAAAATGAAGTTTCGGTCTTAGATATTTAAATGCATTGGAACAGATTCGTATCTATGTAAGTTTTCCTAAGAAGTAAAAAGAGGATGAAGGGTATGACAAGGGCCCGTTTGGGGCAGCTTATTAAAGTGCGGCGGCGTTTTTATTTGGTGGCTGCGTTCAGCACAGCTTATTCCGACCGCCTATAATCGCTTCCCGTTTTTTCTGAAGAGATCTCGCCGCGCTCCCTACCCAGCGTCCCGCGTCCAAATAGCGTGTTAGGTGAAGATTTCCTCCTCTGTCCCTTCTTCCCGATCTCGTCCGCCCCTTCTCTCGCGAAGCCCAGCTCTTCTGGTCGCGGTCCAAGGCGGGGTCCCCGATCCCGTCCCTGCGTCGTCCTCCCTTCTCTCGCGAAGCTCGCGAAGCCCAGCTCATCTCGTCGCGGTCGAAGGCGGAGTCCCCAATCCCGATCCCGTCCCCGTGTCGTCCCATCGCGGTCCAAGGTGGAGTCCCGTCCCCATCTCCTCTCTTCTCTACAGCAGTCCCGTTCGCGCCCCAGGGGAGAGGAAAAGGCTCCAGTTAGCTCTCCTCCGTCCCGGACGCGCTCCAAGCGGAGAGTAGGGCTCGAAGCTCTCCTAAAGCTTCGCGATTTCTCGCCAAAAGGCTCCAGGTCGAAGCTCTCCTCCACTGTAAGCATTTTTTTTTCCTGCTTCGCGATTTTTGCTTCCTGCTTCCCGTTTTTTTTTCCACCTGCTTCACGATTTTTGCTTCGCCATTTTTGCTTCGGGATTTTTGCTTCCTGCTTCATGCTTCCCATCTTTATGCCAATATTCATATTTCTGTTGTGTTTGTTTAGGAATAATTATAACATAAATTTGTAATTCCATTGTTTAGATGAGAACAGAAGCTTACAACATTGCAATTTGAATAATCCTTTAGCAACTGTTATGGATGTTGCTTGTGGTACGGGAATTTTAAATATCAATTTCATTTATGGATCTCCCTTTTCCCTTTCCCTTATCATTGCGCTCTCTATTTGAAGCTTCACCTTTAGAGTGAAAGGATGTTCATTTCTCGGAATTTGACATATTTGTCTTAAAAATATTAATCTCTTTAAAATAAGCCTCTAAGGATCCAAGTTCAATTTACTGTTTGTTCAATTGATAAACAGAACTTTATGAAGAATTATTTTTTTGGTTTTGCCACTTTATTTTCCTGGGTCTCAATGCTTTAAATTTTTTTTCTTTGGTTTTCTTTATAGGTAAATTTTTCTTATGTTAAAGCCGGGGAAAGCAAGCAAGCTCTTGTCAAATTAGTGGCTTGTAAAAGGTTTGCTTATTTGTTGTATAAACTTATTCCAGTTATTATTCTTGATGACTGCCAACAATTTGTCAAGCTACCTTTTTATATCATTTCAGCTAGCAGCAGAGCCTTTCCGTCTTTGATGTTCATCTATTCTTAGATCTGCATGGGTTGTTGTTTTCCACTATTGAATTGTTAGCTAGTTTTAATGGAAGACCCTGATAATGTTAATTTTAGTTCTTTCAATTTAGGTACAATTTTTTGATGATATGTTTTTCACAAAGAACTATCAAGGGTTCTACCCCCCATCTTTTGTTTTGCTTGGTGAAGAAATTTTTCTTTACTTCTGTGGCTCGACCTCTCCTTTTTCCACCAAGGGGTTGGCTTGGCCATATTGTCTAGCTGAAGCAAAATAGAAAATAATAGTATATACGTAGATAATGAAGGCAAAAGACGAGGCACTTTACCTGTCCTGAGGTTGGGTGTTAAACCCCATGAATTTTATGTTTTTAATATTTTTAAGTAAAAATAACATTTAAAATCAATCAAATAGGACGGAAAAAAAATGAGAAGTGATGTGCTTGTTGGCGTAGGGCTTTGGTGAAAATGAATGACATGGATGACATGTGAGAATGATTTGTGGGTTTTATTATGCGAAGGAAGTGAGATATGAGGACTGAAACAGTAAATAGAATGATTGGGGCATGAATAACTGTTGACTCTTGTGGGATTATTATTGGGTATGAATGACACATGAAAAACTTTTGGTCCATGCCGTGACATGTGGACTTATTATTGAGTGTGGGTCTAATGTTGTTTGAATTGGGCATGTGATGTGTGTCTAGAGATATACAAAAATGGAGTATTTTATGCTCTTTATAGTAGAATGATATTGGAATGAAATGTTCTACTTTATCCACCATAAACCAATCATATCTATGTTGGCTTCTCTTATCCTCTCTCACTTTTCTTTATAATATTTTACTATATTTGTATGCATTTTGTATTTATGATATGGCTTTCATCTATTTATCTCAAGTATTTGATAATGATGGATGAGTTCTACATGGATGAGTTCTGCACGGATGAGTTCTGCATGTGTGAATTGTTTTTTGCATTAAGACAGTAGAATGTGTGAATTGCTTTTTGCATTAAATTTTATATTTAAAAATATTTATTGTTAAATTTGAAATAAGATTTTATATCTTAATAAAATTTTATTAATAAAGAGGAGCAAAAATTATTATTTTTCTACAAACAGCTGCATATAAGCTATTTTCAAACCACAAAAACCAAACAACTCAACAGCTTATTCATTTCAAGGGCATAAGAGTAATTTATCCATAAACAGCTGCAAATCAGCTGTTTTCCAAACGCTCAAACCAAACAGACAGACAAATTATTTGAATCAGCTGCTTATCAACAGATTATCAGAATGAGCAGCTTATCTGAATAAGCTGCAGCTGCCCTAAACAGACCCTTCATCCTCCTTAGGCTTTCAATATACAAGACTCTACTGCATCTTTCAATTTAATTTTGCTATAGCTGAAGTGTTGGCTGGATTTTCTAAATCCCGTCGGTTCCTCTAGGTAGATGGCGCCCTCCTATAGGGATGCGGTGGCTAGTTCTTCTGGATTAGAGGGAGATTTTGTCTTCCCGGCTGAGTTCCATTCGATGATGGTAGAGGAAGGTACTGATGGTTTGCTGAAAAAAGCCACCCATAAAAATGGTAAACCCGCTCTTGTTTTTACTAAGGCAGACACTGATCTTCTTCTAGAACCATTACAATTCACTCTTATTGGCAAGTTTTCCTTTTGTCATCCTAAGATTGAGATTATTCGAAAGTTTTCTCTTGCTTTAAAGTTAACAGGGAGTTGGAAAGTGGGGTTGATTGATAATCTGAACTTGATGAACAAGTTGCAATTGGAGGCCGATTACGTGAGTTTGTTTTCTAGAAATATTCTTGTCATTGAGAAGTTTTATTTGAAACTTCTTAAATGGACTCCTCTGTTTAATCCGTCGGAAGAGTCCCCTATTGTGACTATTTGGATTCGTCTTCCTGGGTTAAAACTTTAATTCTTTAATAAGCATGTTTTGTTTTCGGATGAGAAAATTTTTTGCAATCCCCTAAAAATTGATATGTACTCCATTAATGATTCTCATCCAGGTTTAGCTAGAATATTGATAGAACATGATGTCACGTTGCCTTTTCCGTATTTTCTTTGGTTTGAAGATGACTTTGAAGGTTATAATCAACGTATTGTTGTGGAATTTGTTCCACATTATTGTTCTCATTGCAAGATATTTAGTCATCTGGTTAATCATTGTTTTCATGCTCATCCTGAATTGAAGCATAGTAAACAGCCTACTATTAAGAAGATGGAGAAGAATTCTTATATCAATGCTAGTAAATTGAATAAGTTGAGTGGTGATAATGCTATGCCTGATTTAAATGTCAATATTGCTCATGTTTCTTTGACAGTTAATGATCCTATTCAGGTGATTGATAATTCTTTGATTCTTGGGACGGGTAATGACATTATTATGAATAATAATGTTCTTCCAGGTGAGAATATTATCAATGCTGGAAGTTCTGTGAAAGATGATCTCTTAAATGACTGTTCTATTGTTGTTCAAGTTGGTACGACTTCTAAGCATAATGATGTCTTCAAATTTGCTGCAAATTCTGATATGGTTTCTAATATTTGTCATGTTCGTAGTGAACCTGTTAATAGGAGTTTTCCTATTAGCAAGGATACACTTAACAATGATCGTCAGCTTGTTTTACATACTAAACCTCCTTTTGGAGAGAAAAGTTCAAATATTCAATCTGATTCAGAAGAAGGATGGTTAATACAGAAATCCTCTAAAAAGAGGAAGTTCAAAGGAACTCATGATTTTTACTCTGTTAACAATGATTCTAATATTTCTTGTTATAAAGAGAAAAGTATGGTTAAGTCTCTCCAATTGATTCCTGATTATGTTCCCACTTTTATTAATTCCAATGACAGTTGATACTTTAGTTTGGAACGTGAGGGGGATTGCTAAACTATGTGCTACTAACCGTTTTAAGAATCTCATTCGTTTCTATAAGCTTAACTTCTTAAGCATTCTGGAACCTATGGTGGCAGAGGTTAATAATGCTAAGTATGTTAGAAGGCTGGGTAACTATAATCTTGATGCTAATCTCAACAACAAGATTTGGTTTTTATGGAAAGCTTCTTATAATGTTGATATTCTTATCAATCATAATCAGTTTCTTCATTTAAGGATTCATTGTGCTTATGGTTCTTTTCTTTTTACTCTTATTTATGAGGGTTGCAATAAATTGGCTAGGCTGGAGCTTTGGAGGTGGATTCATGACTTAAATCCCATCCAAGAAGCCTGGATTTTGGGTGGGGACTTTAATATGATGACTTCTATATCTGAGAAAAAAGGTGGATGTTGTCCTAATTTGAAGCTTATGGAGGATTTTAATGATTTGCTTATGAATGAGGGCTTATTTGATTTGGGTTTCCATGGAAACCCATATACTTGGCATCGTGGAAAAGTTTTTGAACGATTAGATCGTTTTGTTGCAAATGCTTTATGGCTTAATCATTTTCATTCCTTTAAAGTTGTTCATTTGCCTATTGTGGCTTCTGATCACGCACCTTTGCTTCTTTAAATTAGGGCTGATTCTTTTATCCCTAAGCATCATTTTAGATTTTTTAATATGTGGCTTTCACATTCTTCATTTAATCAATTTTTGGCCGATAATTGGCATGTGGATGTGAGTGGGTCTTCAGGTTTGAGACTTTGGCTTTTACACAAGAATCTTGCCAAAGTTCTTAAAGATTGGAATTGGAATTCTTTTGGCAATCTTTATAAAAACATTAAGGAGTTGGAATCTAGTGTGGCCATTCTTGAAAAGGATTATGCTAATGATCTTATTGATGTGGAACTTTTGTTACAGGAACAACAGAAGCTAGAGGATGCAATTACTTTGGAAGGGCAGTTTTTTGCGCAAAAGACTGCTAAAACCATTTTTTTAAATGGGGATAGAAACTCTAAATTTTTCCATGCTTGTATTAAAAGGCGTATGCAGGTTAATTAGATTTCTAGCATTATAACTGAGGAATGTTCTTTGCTGACGGCTGAGGCTGATATTGTGGCCAGTGGGATTGGTTACTTTTCTAATATTTTTAATAATGATAGAGAGCTTTATTGCCTATTGACTCTTCAGTTTATGCTGGTAGCTCTGTTATTAATAATAATCTTTTAACTTGTATTCCTAGTGCTGATGAAATTAAGGGTGTTCTGGAGGAGATGGAGTATGGAAAAGCTGCAGGGCTGGAGGGGTATACAGTGGAGTTTTATAAGCAAGGTTGGAATATTATTCATGTTGATGTTGTTAGTATTATTCAGGATTTCTTTCAAGGCATTGATTTGCCTTTATATTTTAAGTCTTCTAATATCATGTTGATTCCTAAGGGTTCTACTGCTTCTAGTTGGGATGCTTTCCGTCCTATCAGTCTTAATACTGTGACTTCTAAATTGATTTCTAAGATTGTGGTTAAAAGATTGCAGCCTATTCTTCAGAATATTATTAGTTTGAATCAGTCGGCTTTTATGAAAGGTCGTAATATTTGTGATAATGCTCTCATAGTCCAAGAACTTCTCTTAGACTTGGATTTGAAAATCAGAGGGGGGAATGTCCTTTTTAAGATGGACATTCAAAAGGCTTTTGAAACTTTGCATTGGGATTTTATTCTTAGCATTTTAAAGCTCTTGGTTTCAATGATTATTTTTGTCTTCTCATTCATAGAATTCTTAGTGGGAATCATTACCCCATTACCATTAATGGAAACAAGCATGGCTCTCATAAGGCTTTAAAATCCTAGGGGAACTCTCTTCGGGCCTTCACATATTTGTCCTTAGCCCTTAGCAACTAAAAGTTGAGTACTTGGAACTACTCACATGAGGCATCGCAAAAGAGCTAGGAAGTGGCTTGAATTTCTAAAAGAGTGTGAGCCTCAATATTAGTCCTCTAGCAGAGTCAAACAATAATTCCTAAGGCTAGATCCTAGGCCTTAAGAAGAGGAAGTGACATCACCAAAAATGAGGTCAACACAGTGGCTTTGAAGGAACCTTTTAGCTGAAGCACTAACCAAAGGAAACAAATAAAAAAAATAATTATTTCAGAATTTTCCTTGTTTTTAGGCCCACATCAATGGAAGGATTGTTCTTATCGATTTTTAAATAGAACTCCTCATCAAAGTTGGCACACTAATGCGGTTTCAAGCTCACAGAATTGCTTGTATGAATTAAAAAATATTTGAGTTTTGAAGTGCTTTGTTGGGGATTTGCTTTGAATGTAATTGTCCTAATGAACAAATCTTCACAGGACTCATTTTATTGCTCTCAATTAGGAAATGTGCTTCTTTTTTAATTCCAATGATGCAATTATATAATAAACAAATTTTTTTTTTTTTTTCTAGCAGCTAAATTTTGATTCTTTACATTTACACCACCCAATTCCTATATGTTTACATTTATAATGCCTGAGTTATAGCATTTACATACATACCACTTAATTCTCGTGAAAGAATCACACGTACAGCTTAATTTCTGTATATACCACTCAAATTTTTTGTATACTGTTTAGATATATGTCACTCAATTTTTGTGTATTCAACTGTATATTTATTTACATATATACCCTTAACTTTGCGTATTTGTTCTGGTATATTTATTTATATATACACCAATTAATTCCAAAAAAACAAGGAGAAGGCCGGAGAGAAATTAAAACACATAATTGGGAGTTATTTATTGAAGTATAAGAATATTAATCATTATTAAGTAACTAATTAACAATACTTATTATTCTAATCTAATGAGCTAATGAAATTAATTGTATCCTACCAGCTTGTCTAAGGCCTTGACCATGATATCCAACTGTTAATATCAGATAAAAATATGTATTTATTAATTTCCTTGCTTGTATGGCTATATTTAAAGAACCCAAAATCCGTTCAATAAGGATGTCTACAACTCGAGTATTCTATATTTTTCACTATAGCATATAAAATGTTTAAAGCTCTCTCTCTCTCTCTCTCTCTCTCATTCTCTAATACCCTGTCATAAAAAATTATGGTATAATACTTTAAAATAAGATCAATGACTAATTCTTCTCAGACTTATAATAACTTTTTGGATGTTTCAGAGATTTAAAATTTCAATCATTTTGTTTTGCAAAAGGGTGTCACACTAGATTGTAATCTTAGTTCTTCCCGGCCATGATTTTACTCTCTCGATATCATTGTTAATCAAACTCGAGTTCATGCCATTTTTAGTGATCTTGCATGCGTCGGCTAAAAAAGGAAACTGTGATGGTCAGCTCAAATTGAGCACCGTCCCAATTTATGAACATTCTTGAGCCATCACGTTATTATAACATTCAAAATAATTCATATCATATAAAAATATTATTATTAACCGGAAAAAAATGAAGAACTCCTTTTTAAGCATAGTAAAAATGATATTTATGTTATAATTGGGGTTTATATGTTAGATATGTAAATACATAGAAGTTGTGTGGCATGATTCAAACCTTGCACCCAAAAAAATAATAATAATAAAAATAAAAATTAAAACTCTATATTTAAAACTTAAAAAAAGCAATAGAAAATTTCTCATAATTAAATTCATCAAATAAATCACTTATTCTTTTAGAAAACAACTAAACATACATATGGCAAGCATAATACACAAACAAAGTTCACAAAAGATTGAAGTTGCAACCATATTATTTATTCAAGCAGAGATAACACATCAGCTAGTTAAAGACCCGAGCAATCTTCCATGCAAAGACAAATACGATTGATGTTACAATTCCCATACGGTAAGTGAAATTTAACGTAACGAGTGAGTGATGCAATGATCATTATTCTCGCAACGTTCTATAAATATTTTTGGTAGTGGATTTTTTGTTTCACAATATGTCCGAGCTTCCACCCTCGGCACCATCTCTCCTGTACATTCAGTATACACATTCATATTCATGCAGACAACAAAAGAGTAAAAGATGGAAGTGAAAAAAGCTTACGGAAAGAAGGCAGGAGAAGAACTAGGAAAAGACACCAAAGGATTGCCTTCTTCTGCTCCATTCTGCCTCTTGTTACAAATTCTACACTAGATTATATAGATGGAAGTAGAAGAAGATGGAACACTTGAGGGATGTTAAGGCTACCAGGTCAAGAGTATGTGCCGGCAGCTGATCGAATACTTTATGAAAAGCAAATACATATGCACTAGTTTGACCGGCTAAGTTTGTCATGTAGCAGGGAATCAACTCCCTTACTAGATTTTCAGTGGAATAGAAGAGCCGACTATAAAATAGACTTCTATTTTATCAGTATTTGTATGCTTTACCAGTTGTTCATTTTATATTAGAATTATAGCGTAATAAAAATATATATAAATATAATAGTGGTAAACTTTTTTAATTGTTTTACGTCAATAGCAAATAATATATACTAAAAAGGAAAAAAAAATTATATCTTCAGATTAGTTAATTTAAATCTTATAAACTAAAATAGATTTCTAAGTTGTAAGGATTTTGCTAAATAATGTGAAGCGCATCTATATGTATCAAGGGTGAGCATCTCAATACAAGAGAAATGACAAACAAGTGATTTATCGTTTCCTCAGTCGTATTTAAATATGTAACACATAAACTTCATGGAAGTGATGTCACCTCTATTTTTTTTTTTTTTGGCATGAAATGGTGTACTCATATTTCTAAATATAAATAGTAATATTTTCACATGATATTGTATGTCAAATATGTGTTAGCACGAATATTAAAGAAATTTAATGGGCAACGGAGAAGATGGTGTGGCTAGCGAGGACCTAAGAGAAGGAGTTTGAGAGTTTGCATCCACCAACCCAACCGTTGTTGGACGGGAGGAATCTCACTCATTGGCGGATGATAGCCTACAATCATATTGGCATCAAATTTTGATGCTGCATGTGTGGGATGTCCAGTTGAGTGCTACGAGACTATATTTTGCTCACGCATAGTATCTCGTAGTCCAAGAAACCCATTAGGACGTCCTAGTATGTGTTTTGAGCACAGAACTAGGGTTGGTGCCGATTCAGTCATACCCTGGAGAGCTCCCGTTGGGTTATGACATTTGACATGGGACACATCAAATGTCCATTTCAGGATATGAAAATTTTCAGCTTGGGAGTGATTGGCTTGAGTGTGGAGAGCTCTATGGATAAAGAAGAGAAACTTCACCTTCTTCTCTTCTTCTTCTTCCTCTCCATTTTCACTCCATCAGTTTCTTGAGGAGTGTGTGAGGGATTTTGTGGAGGAGCTCTCCATTTGAAGGAGAGCTTCATCCTCTCTTTGGAGAAGAAATAAGCCATCTTCATCATGTAAGGTAGGAGCTCATATCAATAAAAAAAATGCGTCTCCAAACGTCACAAAGGTGGAAGCCCCTAAATAACTCAATATTTTTTTTCATTTTCCTAGCAAGCCTTAGGTTGGTGTTACAGTTTTAAGCTTAGTGTTTTGTGTTTGAGCAAAAATCTCTCTATGTCAATGTTACTTTTCTTTGGTTTCCTCATACGAATCCATGAGTGTTCCCCTTTACCCCTAGCTCCAAATATCCAACAATAGCAGAGATTATAGTACTCTCACAGTTACTTCAGCGGTTTCACCCTTTTGATGGAGGAGGTAAAGCCCTCTAAACTTATATAATGAAGTTGATCATTCATTTATTCCCTAGGATATGAAACACTTCTACGGAGAAGCCTTCATTTCATGAAGATCTTCCTCCAAGCAAAGGGGCTTTCATGGTTTAGCCAAGCGATCAGAGGTGGGCTTCTTATTGCTTTGAATAATAAGAGATTGGTACACCTAATGTGAGATCGTTAGGAGCATTTTGAGTTGTCATCGAAATGTGATTGGGTATGTCTTCATATTTTGATGTGATTATTTTTCCATTGTGCATAAGAAAATGAATTGTTTTTCTTTTTATGCTTTTTAGGCAATTATTTTTGGTTGGTCATTATAGACCGGTTTGACCGTCCGACTGGTATCCTTTTCTCTGATTTGCCATCACCCAACTGATTGCTTGATGGGGCAACCGACGTCGGTCGGCTGAGTCGCCTACCATTTGGTCAGCTCAGCCGCCTATATTAGGCAGGTGCGATCGGTTGTCCCTTGTCGGATGGCTTGATCGGCTGACCGATGTTAGTCGGCTTAGCTGCCTACTTTAGACCAGGTGTGACGAGCCACTCGCATCATTGAGTTTGATTGGTCGTCCCTCCTTGGTTGGCTTGATAGACCAACCGATGTCGGCCGCCTCGACTACCTACCTTAGGCCAGTGCGAATGGTCGCCCGATATTGTGCGATTCGATTCGATTGATCATCCATCATCGGATGGCTTGATCGACTGACCGAAGTCGATCTGCTTGGTCGCCTACCTTAGGACGATGGGACCGACGTACTCGTGTTGTTTGTTCTAATCAGCTCCTCCCTCACCGGATGGCTTGGTCAAACGACCTATGTCGGCCGATTGGACATCCTACCTTAGACCGGTTCGATCGGCCACCTAGTATCATTCGAGTCCGACCAGTCGTCCTTCGTAAAATGGCTTGATCGATAAATTGATATGGGTCGGCTCGGCCACCTATCTTAAGCTGACAAGACAAACCGCCAGGTATCATTCAATCCGATCAACTGTACCCCATTAGATGACTTGATCGGTAGACTAATGTCGGTCGGCTCAACCAACTAGTTTAGGCTGACTTGACCAACCGCTCAATTGTCCCTCATCGACTAGCTCAGTCTGTTGCCCGATGTCGACCACCTCAATCACATAAATTTGGTTGGTCAACTTTAATCGTCTTGCATGTGGGATCATGAATGTTTGCATGTATATCATGTGACTGTTTCATCATACCCACTTTCATGTGCACTTCAGAGCATTTCATGGCGAGTAACCCTTCCTCTCCAATTCAAAGGTTTCAAGAGAGAAGCCAAGTTCTATGTGATCGATGAAATTATATCCTTTAGGGCTCTGCTTGGACATCCATGGATACATGAATATGAAATGGTACCTTCAACTTCATCAATGTATTAAGTACATACATCGAGGCGAAGAGTTTTCCATTCCTAATTGTATCCATCCATTTCTATTAACGAGGTGGGTATTATGAGGATGTCGATTACTATGTATGTTCCAAAATGCCATCTCTTCCAACCCCAAAGATCGTAGGATGTCCAAGGAACCTTTCTCTTTCTAGGTCTCCCTTGGCTAAAGGCAATGAGGTGATGAAGCGGGAGGAAAGGTGTCATGCCCCTCTGGCGTCAAAGCGGGAGCTTAGACTCCACACTTTGCTACCAACTAAGATAATGATCAAAGTTATATCTGAAACTGATCTGATCCACATGAGGATTTGCCTGTGGTTAGCTCAAGAAACTTGCATGACCATAGTCAAGAAGATGCTGATGAGGAGATACCTTTACTACCATCAACAATCATGGTCCCACATTTGCCTTGTTATCTTTGTCAGACGAGGTTTATTAACCACTGTAAGGATTTATTGCTGCAAATACGTCTTTAATTGAAGAATTGTAAACTTTTTATGTACCTCCCAAATTTAAATCTAGAGTTAAAGGAATTTTATTTTTATAAGGTTGATACACATGTAACCAGCTCTAATGTAATGTTTTTGAATAATAAGAATGAAGAAGCGATAGATATTCCTCTTTCTTATTATTTCTCTCCTCTCATTAATAAAATTCTTGATAATGGGTTAATGCTCGAGAAATGTTCTATTCGCTAGGCTTTGTTATTCAAGGCTATGTGACAGAATAGATCCCCAAAAGAAAGGTATGGATTAGACTATGTCAAAAAGCCTAATAAAACCAAGCTCTTCATAACCTCATGCAAGATGATTTCTGCATTGGAAGGCATTGTGGTCCTTACCTCTACGAATGAGGAGGTCGAAATTAAAGACACCCTCATGAGCTTGAGGATGGTGTCTCTCTGACCATCGATGACTTAATCAAAGCCAACCTAGGTATGGTTGATGATTCTCTTCCATCTTCGCAGACTCTTATTGAATTTTATGGCTGACAAAATCATAGAGATATTGAAAGTGTTTCGTGACTATCTTGCGTGGAGCTATTCTGAGATGCCTGGTTTAGCCTTGAAATTAGTCATGCATAATTTTTCCACTAATATGAGTATCATTTGGGACAAATAGTACCACCAAAGGTTGCATCTAAAGATAGAGCTCATGGCCATTAAAGAGAGCAAAGTGCTCATTGAGGCTGGTTTCATTAGGGAGGTTTCCTACCCTATGTGGCTTGCAAACATTGTACCCTTTCAGAAGGGATGAATAGATATGAGTTTACTTCGACTTTCGATGCCGAAATAAGCCTTGCCTAAGTGATAATTTTTCTTTGATGATACCAGAGCTTATGATATATGTCACCTTCTCTCATGCAATGTTGTCCTTCAAGGATGGTTTATCTAGCTACAATTGTAGGTATCTCATTATCCATGTCGTACCTTCTAGGAGGATTATAGCTAGTGTTATCAATGCATCACGAGTTGATTATGAAAAGGTGGCCTGTGAGATTAAGGCACCTTCGATGCCGATCATGGGTCGCCTAAACATGCAATAAATTAATGCATTTTCCATCCTTCTTGAATTTGTATGTGTTTTTGAAGCCGTCGTGATGCATTTTTCAGCCAAATTTCCATGATCATCCCAAAAGAATGTGTCAGCATCCATTGAGACTACATCTCAACAAACTTGCTCTTAGAGCTGGTTGTCGATAGAGAATTAAACTAAGCATTGTTGGTTGATGTGAATCTCATTCCCCTTTTTGAGTCAGGTGAGAGAACAGGATCGTGGGTATTTCCGTGTGGCTAAACCTAACTTTTGACCATCGTGGTGAATACGACATTTTTGCAGCCTATCGCCATCGTGTTTAAATTGCGGATTTTGCCCTCGAAGTTCCATGTCTTGAAAAAGATGTTGTGGTGTAGCCATGACGGATCTCCGTCGAGTCCGACAAGAGGACCCGTCGTCTCTGGGGAGGGCAATGCTTATTCTGACCCATCCTTAGATTGGGCTTCCTTAAATTGCTTGACTTTCTCAATGACGCCTCCTCCAGTAAATAAGACAATGCAGATGGTGAGGCAATCAACAACAATGTTGCCATACCCATGGCGCCTAAAACAATTTCATGCTGGGATTGTCCATAGGGAAACTTTCTCTTTCGAGTTTCGTGTCGTTCGGGGTGAGTTTCATGTTTTGCTAGCTTCCGTCATGGTTTTGTTGGTAGGTGTGATTTTAGCTGATTGTTTGTATGTCGGCTGTTGGTAGAAGAAGTTTTGAGATTTGGCTTGCTTTTGTTGTCGTTCCACATTTAATGCGAGGATCTAGAGATTTTTTAGCATCCAGTATGGTTAGAGTTGGACAATGTTACTAATGGCGGTTTTTAATCCTACGAGATAGCAGACAAATATGTGCTCCTCTTGCTCGACCCGATCACACTTCATCTGTAGGTGATCTAATTGTGTCATGAATTCCTCGACTGAGAGATCACTTTGTCATAGGCTGTGAAACCAGAGGAACATATCCTGGCGATAGTGTGGCAGTAGGTTTTTTTTTTTCATAGCCTTTTTCATTTTTGCACATTTAGAGATCATATAGTCCCCGTGGCGTCGTTGTTGTCGTTGCAAGTTGTCCCACCATAATGACATGCTTTTGTTTAGTTTGATAACATCAAGCATGAAGCCAAGGATCCAGCCAGTGGGCGCTTAGGTGTTGTGAACTTGGGCGCTTCAGCGCCAGATGGACAGCTTAGGCCTTTCTTATGCCCTGATAGTGAAGAAAATTCTGAAAGATCATCAACAGAAGAAGGGAAGTGTAAGAGAATGACAAGTGCTTTTATTTTACATCTGTTTTTTATTATGTAGAAGAGAAAGAAAAGTTCTTTTCTGTAGTTTGTTGTAACTATTATCTGAAACTATTGTTTTTTTTATTTTTCTTTTAATCAAATGAATGTTGGTGTGTACAAGCAAGAGTTGGAAAGATTACTTATGATAGATTTTTATGAGTTGGCATTTCGCTTATTTTTATTGGGCTGTTTACATACATACCACCCAATCTTATGTATTTACATATCTTTCATCTATGCTTTGCTCTTTTACATTTAACCACCCGAATTGAAGTTTAGGCATTAGAAATGTAAATACATAATACTTGAGTGGTATGTATGTAAATCTTTTATTTTTATTTCTCTTGTGTGTGTGCAAATCTCTCATTTTGATCCCCTTAAGTAAATGGTATACAAGCTCTACGTATTTTCGTATCTTTCACCTAAACTTACCATTTCCATTGCCTGCCGCCTCCACATAAAGTATATCATTTAAATGACCTTATGGTGTGATGGTGCTTATCACTGTATATTATTGTCAAATTTATAAATTTATTATGAACTATATTCAATTCTCATCACCTTTTGTTTTTAGGGCAGCGACAAGAAACTGTTGCATAAATGATAGTCATAGTTGTATTTCTCGCAACTCATGAAAATTATAGCTGAGTAATTTCCTGAAACATTTTCATGTCATTTGATTAATTGAAGACGTTCTGATTCGTTTGAATTAGGACAAAGATACTTGCACGATCATATATCAACTACATTTAAACTAGAAATATCATATGTTCATCACATAAGTACTTGCACTATCAAGCAACACCCAATTTCAACTGCATTTTATTTTCAAGTGGAACAACCATATACTCATTCTGGATTGTTATGATTGCAATTGAGATCAATGTTTTCTTATGTTTATGTTGTTTTGACCCTCAATTAGTCACTAAGACAAGTGGCACTCTTGTAAATTTTTCTTTACTTTAAGCCTCTATTGTTGACTCTAGAAGGTGCCACCTCATTATGGAAGACCCTAGAAGAGGACATGTGGAAGGACATGTGGAGGCCATGCGATGGAAGGAGAACATGTGGAAGGACATGTGGAAACCATGCGATGGAGGACTCTAAAAGGAGGACTTGTGGAAGGACATGTGGAAGTCATGCGATCCTCGAAGGTTCCAACTCATCTTTATTCTAGAATATTATAATGTAATCTAATCTTCAATAATTAGATGAGAGAAGGGGAGGCCTTGGAGTGGGTTTTTTGTAAGAGAGAAAAGAACTCAAGGAGTGGGGGCTAGCTGGTTAAGGGTGAGGAGAGCATCTTGGAGGCCTTGAATGTGAAGGGAGGCCATGGAAGATGAGGGCTCATCCGTGTAAAGCTAAGTACTCCTTCTGTTTCTTGCCTTAGTGAATTATTTCGATTCCCTCCTGTGGACGTAGGTCAAAAGACCGAACCACGTAATCTTCTTGTGTACTTGTGGTTGCATTTCTTTGTGTTGTTTGTCTTTCCTCTCTCTTTCAAGTAATTTATCCTATCAACTTTTCCGACAACAATTGGCGCCGTCTGTGGGAAAATCTTGACACATCTTGGTCGGAGGAATCACACCCAGAAATCACAGCAAGAAGGAAGAAGAGGTGTTTGGCGGGGACAATGGGTTCCACCAAATTCGACATCGAGAAATTTACGGGAAAGAACGACTTCGGCCTGTGGAGAGTAAAGATGAGAGCTCTACTGGTTCAGCAGGGTGTTGCAGAAGCCTTGCAAGGGCCGACGGCACTGCCGGCCGACATGACAGACAAAGAGAAGACTGGCATGCTGGAGAAAGCTCATAGTTTGATAATCTTGACCTTGGCGGACAAGGTTCCAAGGGAGGCGTCGAGGGAGACAACGGCTTAAGCACTTTGGGCCAAACTCGAGGTACTCTACCTGACCAAGTCCCTGGCTAATAGACTCTTTCTGAAGCAGCTCTTATACTCTTTCAAAATGCACGAAGACAAATCAGTCTCTGAGCAGATCGACGAGTTCAACAAGTTCATAGATGATCTTGAGAACATTGACGTCAAGATGGACGATGAGGACAAGGCACTGCTGTTGCTAAACTCTATTCCTATGAGTTACGAGCAGTTCAAGGATACGATGTTGTATGGAAGGGTGCAGACGATTACTCTGGAAGAGGTTCAATCATTGATCAGAGCCAAAGAGCTTCAGAAGAAGCACGACATGAAGGAGGAAACCAGCGGAGATAGTCTGATGGATAGAGGAAGATCGAGCAAGAAAGGTTCTAAAAGTGATCAGAGCAGATCAAGGTCCAGAAGAAATGGTAGAATTCAGTCTTCTAAGAGATCTTACAAGTGCTACCATTGCCACAAGGAAGGTCATTTTAAGAAGGACTGTCCGGACAGAAAGAAAGGCTTTCAGGAGAAGCCTAAAGATTCTGGAGAAGCAAGCATAGTCTCAGATGACTATGATTCAGCTGAAGCTCTGGTGATCACAGAATCTGAATCTAGCAAGGAGTGGATTCTTAACTCAGGGTGCTCATTCCACATGTGTCCTCACAAAGACTGGTTCGAGACACTACAACTAGCAAATGGTGGATCCGTTCTACTCGGAGACAATAAAGCCTGCAGGGTAATCGACAGCGGGACGATCAGAATAAAGATGTTCGATGGAGCTGAACGGATACTACAGCATGTCAGGTACATCCCAGAACTTAAAAGAAATCTAATTTCTTTAGGGACACTGGAGTCGAATGGATACTCATTCAAGGCAGAGAATAGCTGTATCAGAGTAGTTAAGGGCTCTCTCATAATCATGAAAGGAGTTAGAAAGAATGGGCTATACTCCCTAGTTGGAAGAACTGTGATCGGAAACATCTCAAATGCAGTTCAATCAGAGTCTGACAGATCCAGACTATGGCACATGAGGCTGGGGCATGTAAGTGAAAGGGGTTTACAGGAATTGTCCAAGCAAAATCTGTTATGTGGAGATCGAGTCAGCAAGCTGGAATTCTGTGAACAATGTGTACTGGGGAAGACCAGCAGGGTGAAGTTCTCCACTGGAATACATACATCAAAGAAACCTCTTGATTATGTACACGAGTGATCTATGGGGCCAACTAGAACTCGGACTCATGGAGGAGGAAGATACTTCATGTCTATCATCGACGACTACACCAGGAAGGTATGGGTCTTTATCTTAAAAACAAATGATGAAGCTTTTCAATGATTCGGGGACCGGTTAACTCTCACCGAAAACAAGATGGGAGCAAAGCCGAAGCACTCGAGAACCAACAATGGCTTCGAGTACTCGTTCGGAGCGAGCTTGAGGAGTCATGCGGGAGGAATGGCATCACGAGGCACAAGACGATCCGGAACACTCCTCGACCGAACGGCTTAGGCGAGAGGATGAACAGGACTCTCCTAGAGAGAGTGAGGTGTATGCTGCTAAATGCAAGTCTACCCAAAAGTTTCTGGGGAGAAGCTGTGTCAACCGCCTGCTACCTCATCAACAGATGCCCATCGACAGCTATCGACATGAAGACTCCTTTGGAGATGTGGTACGGAAAGCCAGGTAACTATGATAATCTTAAAGTTTTTGGATGCATTGCATACACTCATGTGAGACAGGATAAGCTGGAAGCAAGGGCTTTGAAGTGCATCTTCATCGGATACCCACCTGGAACCAAATGTTACAAACTTTGGTGCCTAGATCAACAAAAATGCATCATCAGTAGGGATGTGACATTCGATGAGTCCAAAATAGGGAATCTGCAAAGCTATGTTACCAGGAACAGTGTCACAAAGGAGTATTCGTCAATTGAGGTGGAGCTGCAACAAAGATAAACTTTGACTGATCAAAGGACAAATGTGAACGATCAAGATGAAGTGGCAGAAGACCAGCAAGTGACTGAACTAGAAAGAAGATCTGATGACTACAGCTTGGTAAGGGACATAAAAAGAAGAACTATCAAACCGCCAGAGAGATACAGTCATGCAGATATGATCTCCTATGCTCTAAGTGTTGCTGAAGTGATAGAAGAAGCAGTACCAAGCAGCTACAAGGAAGCTCTGAAGAGCAAGGAAAGACATAAGTGGGAAGAGGCAATGGACGAGGAAATGTCTTCTCTGATGAACAACAAAACCTGGGAACTTGTGGATCGACCAACAAATAAACGCGTAGTCGATTGCAAGTGGGCCTTTAAGAAGAAGGAAGGCACGCCAGGTACTAAGAGGATTAGGTACAAAGCCAGACTCGTTGCAAAGGGATTCACACAGGTTGAAGGAATTGACTTCAACGAAATCTTCTCACCCGTGGTGAAACACTGCTCCATTAGGATAGTCTTAGCACTAGCAGTTCAATTCAATTTGGAATTAGAGCAGCTAGATGTTAAGATCGCATTCTCGCATGGAGAGCTTGAAGAAACCATCTACATGGACCAGCCAGATGGGTACAACACACCTGAGACAAAGGACAAAGTTTGCTTGCTGAAGAAGGCTTTGTATGGACTGAAACAAAGCCCAAGACAATGGTACAAATGATTTGATGAGTTCATGCTAAAGATCAGTTTTGTCAGAAGCAGCTACGATAGTTGCGTGTACATGAAGTGGCAAGACGGTGAAATCGATACGTACTTGATCCTTTATTTGGATGATATGCTAGTAGCCAACAGAAGCAAGGGGGAAGTCCAGAAGATCAAAGGTATGCTCAATTCTGAATTTGACATGAAGGACCTAGGACCAGCTACAAAGATCCTAGGGATGGAGATTAACAGAGACAAGAAAAAGGGTAGCTTATTCTTGTCTCAAAAGTCATATATTCAGAAGGTTCTAGCAAGATTCAACATGCATGAGGCTAAGCAGGTTGCAACACATATTGACCAACACTTCAGACTATCGAACTCCCAAGCACCAGAGATTGAAGAGGAGAAAATGTACGTGGAGGGTGTCCCCTACGCCAGTGGGGTTGGTAGCATCATGTATGGTATGGTTTGCAGCAAACCAGATTTAGCCTACGCTGTCAGTATTGTAAGCAGGTTCATGGCAAACCCAGGACAAGCTCACTGGGAAGCACTAAAATGGATCCTGAGATACTTAAGAGGTACCGCTGATTTGGGACTACTCTTCAAAGGCAGGAAGACAAAGAAGAAAAGGTAGTCGGTTACGTAGATTCTGATTACGCAGGAAGCATTGACACTAGGAAGTCACTGACTGGATTCATCTTCACTGTCTTCGGTACTGCAGTCAGTTGGAAGTCTAACTTCCAATCAGTTGTGGCCCTCTCAACAACAGAGGCTGAATACATCGTTGTGACTGAAGTAATCAAGGAAGCTATGTGGCTAAAGGGTATGGTTGAGGAGCTTGGGATACATCAGAAGGTGATAACTGTGTTTTGCGACAACCAAAGCACCATTCACCTAACCAGGAATCAGGTATTTCACGAAAGATCCAAGCACATAGATGTGAAGCTTCATTTCGTAAGGGACGTCGTTACTAAAGGCTCAATAGTGGTAGAGAAGATACCAACCGAAGAGAACCCTGCTGACATGCTCACCAAGGCGCTACCCATAGCTAAGTTCAGACACTGTCTGGACTTAGTAAACTTATCCACTGGCTGAAGGCCCCTCGGGGGCCAGGTGGAGGGGATCACTACGTTAGAATCTCATAATTGAGGGTCAAGGTGGAGATTTGTTGTTTTGACCCTCAATTAGTCACTAAGACAAGTGGCACTCTTGTAAATTTCTCTTTACTTTAAGCCTCTATTGTTGACTCTAGAAGGTGCCACCTCATTATGGAAGACCCTAGAAGAGGACATGTGGAAGGACATGTGGAGGCCATGCGATGAAAGGAGGACATGTGGAGGCCATGCGATGAAAGGAGGACATGTGGAAACCATGCGATGGAGGACTCTAAAAGGGGGACATGTGGAAACCATGCGATGGAGGACTCTAAAATGGGGACATGTGGAAGGACATGTGGAAGCCATGCGATCCTCGAAGGTTCCAACTCATTTTTATTCTAGAATATTATAATGTAATCTAATCTACTATAAATAGATGAGAGAAGGGGAGGCCTTGTAGTGGGTTTTTTGTAAGAGTGAAAAGAACTCAAGGAGTGGGGGCTAGCTGGTTAAGGGTGAGGAGAGCATCTTGGAGGCCTTGAATGTGAAGGGAGGCCATGGAAGATGTGGACTCATCCGTGTAAAGCTAAGTACTCCTTCTGTTTCTTGCCTTAGTGAATTATTTCGATTCCCTCCCGTGGACATAGGTCAAAAGACCGAATCACGTAATCTTCTTGTGTTCTTGTGGTTGCATTTCTTTGTGTTGTTTGTCTTTCCTCTCTCTTTCAAGTAATTTATCCTAGCAACTTGTCCCACAACAGTTTATGCTATAAATCTTTTTATTTTTTTAAAATGAAATAAGCCTTAGGAGACTATAACTCTATATTTCATTTACACAAAATCAAACAATTTATAAGTACTTAGAATATACTGTTTTTATTTTACTCTGCATGATTCTAACTAAATACAAAATAGAAATCTCCAGCATTTACCTTACAAACAATCAAACAACTTCAAAATATTCAGAGCACACTGTAATCTGAATACTTTATAAATCTTTTACGCTGCATTTCATTTTTCAACAAATCAAAAAAGCTTTGGATGGCTATTATTACAAGATGATAAACTGATCAGCCAATCAATTAACACAACTTTGCATTTTGGTTTATGAAATAAGTTAATTTATCATTTCATTTTACTGAAATAAGCCCATGTCATGGTGGCTGTGCCATTCAACATTCCCTTTCACCTCAGTAATCTCTTCATGTCATCATTTTTGTTCTCATTGCCTACAAGTTTGAACAGATCATATAGCTTTGATGATCCGAACGAGTCTAAGGGAGGTGAGTGAGTCAGATGGGCTTAAAGCCCAAAACCGAATTAACTTAGTTCGGCCGAACTTTGTCCTAAAGAAAATCACGTTTCAAAATCATTATTATTATACTCACTAATTTAAACTTATTTATTCTAATCAAATTTTTAAGCAAATACAAAACTAAAAAATAATGAGAGGAGAGAGACGAATTTGCACTGCAAATACAAAATAAGATAAGAATAGTAATAATAATTTATAGAGCCTACATATATATATATATATATATATATATATATATATATATATATATATATATATATATATATATATATATATCTTATAAATAAAAATAAATGAAAATGAGAAAATGGTGTTCACGCATATACTATTTAATTCTTGTAAATTTTTATAATTGACTACTTTAATTTACATACATAATAAAAAATAATATATGTGATGTATTAAATATCTTAATAAAGAATAATATATGTCATAAGATTCAATATATTAATTTTCAAATAGTCTATGTGATATATAAAAAAATCTTAATAGAAAATATAATAATAATAATAACATATGCGATATATCTTAGTTTCATATAACAGAAAAATAGTATATGAACTTTTTATCAAATCTTTCTTTTATATGAAATTTAAGTATCTTTTTATATAGAGATAATATTTTAAGTACTTTTTTTATGTATTTCAAAACATCAAATATTTTTATATATAAAAATTAATCTCCTTAGTGTTTGATATAAATAAAAAAATAATATAAAAATATAATTTTTAATGCCATATAGATAGATGAAATAAGTTTATTTTTTATGCACTCATTATGTATAAAAAAATAAGTTTAATTCTCGTGAAAGATTCAAACGTACAGCTTAATTTCTGTATATACCACTCAAATTTTATGTATAATATTTTGATACGTCACTCAATTTTTGTGTATTTAACTCTGTATATTAATTTACATTTATACCCCTCAATTTTATGTATTTGTTCCAGTATATTTATTTACGTATACACCAATTAATTTCAAAACACTAGGAGAAGGCCGGAGTGAAATGAAAACACATAATTGGGAGTTATTTATCCAAGTATAAGAATATTAATCATTATTATCTAATTAACTATACTTATTAATCTAATATAATGAGCTAATGAAATTAATTGTATCCTACCAGCTTGTCTAAGGCCTTGGTCATGATATCCAACTGTTAATATCAGTTAAAAATATGTATTTATTAATTTCCTTGCTTGTATGGCTATATTTAAAGAACCCAAAATCCGCTCAATAAGGATGTCTAAAACTAGAGTATTATATATATATATATATATATATATATATATATATATATATATATATATATATATATATTTTTTTTTTTTTTTTAAAGATTGATCGACAGTCGGAAACCGCCGATCAACCCCAATAGGTTGAACTGACCGAGGAGCGGACTCCCCTTCCAGTCCAGTGTGCTATTCGAATACTCCCGTCATGGGTGGGATTCGAACCCCTGAGCCGAGGGACTTATACCAAAGGCCGCAACCAATGAGCCTAGACTTTCACAGAACTAGAGTATTCTATATTTTTCACTATAGAATATAAAATGTTTAAAGTTCTCCTTTTAAACTTCTCCCCCCCCCCCCCCCCACCACTTGCATCATTCTCTAATACCCTGTCATAAAAAATTATGGTATAATACATTAAAATAAGATCGATGACTAATTCTTCTCAGACCTTTAATAACTTCTTTGGATGTTTCAGAGATTTAAAATTTCAACCATTTTGTTTTGTAACCATGATTTCACCCTCTCGATATCATTGTTAATCAAACTCGAGTTCATGCCATTTTTAGTGATCTTGCATGTGTTGGCTAAAAAAGGAAACTGTGATGGTCAGCTCAAATTGAGCACCAACCCTATTTATGAATATTCATGAGCCGTCACATTATTATAACATTCAAAATAATTCATATCATATAAAAATATTATTATTAACAGGAAAAAATTGAAGAACGCCTTTTTAAGCATAGTAAAAATGATATATAAGTTAAAATTGAGGTTTAAATGTTAGATATGTAAATGCATAGAAGTTGTGTGGCATGTATTCAAACCTTGCACCCAAAAAAATAAAAATAAATAAAAATAAACTCTATATTTAAAACATAAAAAAAGCAATAGGAAATTTCTCATAATAAGATTCATCAAATAAATCACTTATTCTTTTAGAAAACAACTAAACATACATATAGCAAGCATAATACACAAACAAAGTTCACAAAAGATTGAAGCTTCAATCATATTACTTATTCAAGCAGATATAATACATCAGCTAGTTAACCACCCGAGCAATCTTCCATGCAAAGACAAATACGATTGATGTCACAATTCCCATACGGTAAGTGAAATTTAGCAGAACAGTGAGTGATGCAATGATCATTATTCTCGCAACGTTCTATAAATATTTTTGGTAATGGATTTTTTGTTTCACAATATGTCTGAGCTTCCACCCTCGGCACCATCTCTCCTGTACATTCAGTATACACATTCATATTCATGCAGACAACAAAAGAGTAAAAGATGGAAGTGAAAAAAGCTTACGGAAAGAAGGCAGGAGAAGAACTAGGAAAAGACACCAAAGGATTGCCTTCTTCTGCTCCATTCTGCCTCTTGTTACAAATTCTACACTAGATTATATAGATGGAAGTAGAAGAAGATGGAACACTTGAGGGATGTTAAGGCTACCAGGTCAAGAGTATGTGCCGGCAGCTGATCGAATACTTTATGAAAAGCAAATACATATGCACTAGTTTGACCAGCTAAGTTTGTCATGTAGCAGGGAATCAACTCCATTACTAGATTTTCAATGGCATAGAAGAGCCGACTATAAAATAGACTTCTATTTTATAAGTATTTGTATGCTTTACCAGTTGTTCATTTTATATTAGAATTATAGCGTAATAAAAAATATATATATATATATATATAATAGTGGTAAACTTTTTTAATTGTTTTACGTCAATAGCAAATATTATATACTAAAAAGGAAAAAAAAATTATATCTTCAGATTACTTAATTTAAATCTTATAAAGTAAAATAGATTTCTAAATTGTAAGGATTTTGCTATAATAATTACAAGCGCATATATATGTATCAAGGGTGAGCATCTCAATACAAGTAAAAATGACAAACAATTTATTTATCATTTCATCAGTCGTATTTAAATATGTAACACCTAAACTTCATGGAAGTGATGTCACCTCTATTTTTTTTGGCATGAAATGGTGTACTTCATATTTCTAAAATTAAATAATAATATTTTCACATGATATTGTACGTCAAATATGTGTTAGCATGAATCTTAAAGAAATTTAATGGCCAACAGAGAAGATGGTGTGGTTAGTTGTGTCCCAAGAGAAGGAGTTTGAGAGTTTGCATCCATCAACCCAACCCTTGTTGGTCGGGAAGAATCTCACTCATTGGCGGATGATAGCCTACAATCATATTGGCATCAAATTTTGATGCTGCATGTGTGAGATGTCCAGTTGAGTGCTACGAGACAGTATTTTGCTCACGCACAGTATCTCGTAGTCTGAGACACCAATTAGGACGTCCTAGTATGTGTTGTGAGCACGAAACTAGGGTTGGTAACGATTCAATCATACCCGGGAGAGCTCCCGTTGGGTTATGACATTTGACATGGGACACATCAAATGTCCATATTAGGATATGAAAATTTTCAGCTTGGGAGTGATTGGCTCAAGTGTGGAGAGCTCTATGGATAAAGAAGAGAAACTTCACCTTCTACCCTTCTGCTTCTTCCTCTCCATTTTCACTCCATCAATTTCTTGAGGAGTGTATGAGGGATTTTGTGGAGGAGCTCTCCATTTGAAGGAGAGATTCATCCTCTCTTTGGAGAAGAAATAAGCCATCTTCATCATGTAGGGTAGGAGCTCAGATCAATAAAAAAAATGTGTCTCCAAACGTCACAAAGGTGGAAGCCCCTAAATAACTCAATAATTTTTTCATTTTCCTAGCAAGCCTTAGGTTGGTGTTACAGTTTTAAGCTTAGTGTTTTGTGTTTGAGGAAAAATCTCTCTATGTTAATGTTACTTTTCTTTGGTTTCCCCATACGAATCCATGAGTGTTCCCCTTTACCCCTAGCTCCAAATATCCAACAATAGCATAGATTATAGTACTCTCACAGTTACTTTGGCAGCTTCACCCTTATGATGGAGGAGGTAAAGCCCTCTAAACTTATATAATGAAGTTTTTCATTCATTTATTCCCTAGGATATGAAACACTTCTACGGAAAAGCCTTCATTTCATAAAGATCTCCTACAAGCAAAGGGGCTTTCATGGTTAAGCCAAGCAATCAGAGGTGGGCTTCTTATTGCTTTGAATAGTAAGAGATTGGTACAACTCCCCATCACTAACCCCAGAACCCATGCGAGATCGCTAGGAGCATTTCGAGTTGTCATCGAAATGTGATTGGGTATATCTTCATGTTTGCATGTGATCATTTTTCTAATGTGCATAAGAAAATGAATTGTTTTTCTTTTCATGCATTTCAGATAGGCAATTATTTTTGGTTGGTCATTATATGTAGTTTGACCGGTCGACTGCTATCCTTCTGTCTGATCTGCCATCACCCAACTGATGGCTTGATCGGGCAACCGACGTCGATCGACTGAGTCGCCTACCATTTGGTCAGCTCAGCCTCCTATATTAGGCCGGGGCGATCGGTTGTCCCTTTTCGGATGGCTTGATCAGCTGATCGATGTTGGTCGGCTTAGCTACCTGCCTTAGACCAGTGTGACAGGCCACTCTGTATCGTTCAGTTTGATTGGTCGTCCCTCTTTGGTTAGCTTGATAGACCAACCAGTGTCATTCAGCTCGACTACCTACCTTAGGCCAGTGCGAATGGTCGCCCGATATTGTGCGATTCGATTCGATCGATCTCCCTCATCGGATGGCTTGATCGGCTGACCGACGTCGATCTACTTGATCGCCTACCTTAGGCTGATGGCACTGACTGACCTGTATTGTTTTGTCTGATTAGTCCTCCCTCACTGGATGCCTTAGGACGGTGCGGTCAGCCACCCAGTATCATTCGGTTCGACCAGCTGTCCTTCGTAAAATGGCTTGATCGATCGATCGATGCGGGTCGACTCGGCCACCTACCTTAAGTCCGCAAGACAAACCACCATGTATCGTTCAATCTGATCTATTGTACCCCGTTTGATGACTTGATCGGTAGACCAATGTCGGTCGGCTCAACCAACTAGTTTAGGCTGACTTGACCAACCGCTCAATTGTCCCTCATCGACTAGCTCAGTCTATTGCCCGATGTCAGTTAGTTCAATGGCATAAATTTGGTTGGTCGACTTTAATCATCTTTCGTGTTGGATCTTGAATGTTTGCATGTATATCATATGACTGTTTCATCATACTCACTTTCATGTGCACCTCAGAGCATTCCATGGCGAGTAACCCTTCCTCTCCAATTCAGAGGTTTCAAGAGAGAAGCCAAGTTCTATTTGATTGATGAAATTACATCCTTTAGGGCTCTGCTCGGACATCCATGGATACATGAATATGCAATTGTACCTCAACTCTTCATCAATGTATTAAGTACATACATCGAGGCGAAGAGTTTTCAATTCCTAATGGTATCCATCCATTTCTATTAATGGGGTGGGTATTATGATGATGTTGATTACTATGTACATTCCAAAATGGCATCTCTTCCAACCCCAAAGATCGTAGGATGTCCAAGGAACCTTTCTCTTTCTAGTTCTCCCTTGGCTAAAGGCAACGAGGTGATGAAGCGAGAGGAAAGGTGTCATGCCCCTCTGGCGTCAAAGCGGGAGCTTGGAGTCCACACTTTGCCATCAACTAAGATAATTATCAAAGTTATATCTGAAACTGAGTCTGATCCACATGAGGATTTTCTTGTGGTTAGCTCAAGAAACTTGCATGGCCATAGTCAAGAAGATGCTGATGAGGAGATACCTTTACTACCATCAACAACTTGTCAGACGAGGTTTATTAACCCATTACTATGGGACCACTGTAAGGATTTATAACCGCAAATACGTCTATAATTGAAAAATTGTAAACTTTTTATGTACCTCCTGACGCAAGGGAAAAAAGGTCAAGATTTTCATGCTTATATTTCACTGATTTTGATGATATTGCACTTTAAAGAAATATATTTTTGGTGTTTTTATGCAGGTATGAAGAATTAAGGACAAAAGAACAAAAATATGCAAAAATGAGCAGATTTGGAGCAAAAAAAGACAAAATTATGCAAATTTGACCTAGGCCGCCGACGACGCCTTCGAGGCCGCCGACGACGTGATTTTCCCGAGAGTTCAGAATTAATTTCAAGGGAGACCACCGACGGCGCGGATCGAGGCCGCTGATGGCGGAGTCAGTTCAAAGGCATGGTTTCTAGAAGGCCACAGACGGCGTCTCGAGGCCGCCGACGGCGGGGACGGCGGTTTGTTCCAGAAATACGTCGAATGTGGACAATTTTCGAAGGGGTGCCTTCATAACCCTTGGAGACTCTTCTACAACTTTAAAAGGACAAATTTTGGCCAAAAAGGGCTCTTCTTCTGGTCTCTAAAGTGATTGTAAGTGAGTCTATAGTGTAAAAGAGTCATTTAGTGAGTGTAATTTAGTGAGTTGTGAGTTCAAATAGAGAATTTGTGAGGAATTCTTTGAGGAATTGCAATAGTGGAAGGGAAGTGAGAGTACTCTTCCACATTGATGTTTCAAAGGAGAATTCCAAGGAAAAGATCCAAAGGAACTTCGAGGAGTTTGCTTGGGGAAGAGTTTGAGATAAGTAGTGTTTATTTATTTTTAGTGTGTAGAACTTTATTTTTTTTTATGAAATCTAAGTTTTATTGCATCCTCTTCATGAATTATGAGTAGTTGTTCTATCTTTCTTCTGGTTTCGATGTTTTTGTGAAATGATTATATAATTAGTATATTAAATAAATTATAAAAGAAGTTGTGATGATAATATACCTAAACTTAATTTACTATATGAATTGGTCATTTGTATTGTTAATATCCGTGAAGAATTTTTACGACCTGACCGTGGGCTAAGGATTTTTAACTTGTATATATCACAATTCTCTTTGAAAGGTAGAGTGAGTAAATCATTGCAAGGAGAAGTGCAAATAAATAGGGAAATAATATTATCGGGCATAGAATTGAATATTTTAGAGTGACAGGCTAAAATCCTGAATTCAGTTCTATCGTTTGGGTGCTGATGTGTAGATTGTTAGCCTTCAGGTGAGGGGAACTTGGGAGCTCCGAAGTGAGAGCCGGTATCCTCCCAGCCTAGCCGTAGAATTAGTAACCCAAGCATAAGATTAGTCAATGTTCTTTTTGTCTGGACCAAAGGGTAAAGAATATGTATGCTCCTATTTGGCACAACACATTAAAAACTAATTATAATTATCATTTCACTTGAATATCTTAACTAAGGAGAAAGATTCTTGTTATTATCTATATTTGAACTTAACTCTAGTAGTATTAGTAAGTTGTTATTAAAACTAGTTTTTTTTTTAATATAAGTTTAGTATTATTATCGATTGCATATTAGTGAGAGAAGCATTTCAATTTAGTTGTAATTCTGATTTGATTTTCATAATCCTAAATTCGTAGGCTTTAATATTTTCCCTATGGGATCGATATCCAGGACTCCATTAGAGCCATGTATGACTTGAACGATACGTATACTTGCGTTTGAAAGTAACTCTGCAATTAAAAGATTAAAATAATTAATTGTTACTAAAGTAAATTCGAATTGGATTAAAACGCAGGGTGGTTCACCTCCCAAATCTAAATCTGGAGTTAAAGGTATTTTATTTTATAAGGTTGATACTCGTGTAACCAGCTCTGATGTAATCTTGAATAATGAGAATGAAGAAGCCGTAGATATTTCTTTTTCTTATTATTGCTCTCCTCTCATTAATAAAAGCTTGTTAATGGGTTGATGCCCGAGAAATGTTCTATTTTCTAGGCTTAGTTATTCAAGGCTATGTGACAGAATAGATCTCCAGAAGAAGCTCTGGATTAGACTATGTCAAAAAGCCTAATAAAACCATGATCTTCATAGTCTCATGCAGGATGATTTCTGCATTGGAAGGCATTTTGATCCTTACCTCTACAAATGAGGAGGTTGAAATTAATGACCCCTCATGAGCTTGAGGATAGTGTCTCTCTGACCATCGATGAGTTGATCAGAGCCAATCTAGGTATGGTTGATGATTCTCCTCCATCTTTGCACACTCTTATTGAATTTTATGGCTGGCAAAATCATAGAGATATTGAAAGAGTTTCGTGACTATCTTGTGTGGAGCTATTCTGAGATGCCTGGTTTAGCCTTAAAATTAGTCATATATAATTTTTCCACTAATTTGAGCATCATTTCGAACAAATAGTACCCCCAAAGGTTGCAGCTAAAGATATAGCTCATGGCCATTAAAGAGAACAAAGTGATCATTGAGGCTGGTTTCATTAGGGAGGTTTCCTACCCTATGCGGCTTGCAAAAATTGTTCCCTTTCAGAAGGAATGAATAGATACGAGTTTACTTCGACTTTCGATGCCTAAATTTGCCTGTACTGAACTACGATTTTTCTTTCACGATACCAGAGCTTATGATATATGTCACCTTCTCTCATGCAATGTTTTCCTTCAAGGTTGGTTTATCTAGCTACAAGTGTAGGAATCTCATTATCCATGTCGTACCTTCTAGGAGGACTATAGCTAATGTTATCAATGCATCATGAGTTGATTATGAAAAGGTGGCCTATGAGATTAAGGCACCTTCGGTGCCGATCGTGGGTCGCCTAAACAAGCAATAACTTAATGCATTTTCCATCCTTCTTGAATTTGTATGTGTTTTTGAAGTCGTCGTGATGCATTTTTCAACCAAATTTCCATGATCATCCCAAAAGAATGTGACAACATCCATTGAGACTACATCGCAACAAACTTGCTCTTGGAGTTGATTGCCGATAGAGAATTCAACTAAGCATTGTTGGTCGATGTGAATCTCATTCCCCTTTTTGAGTCAGGTGAGAGAATAGGACCGTGGGTATTTCTGTGTGGCTAAACCTAACTTTTGACCATTAGGGTGAATACGACATTTTTGCAGCTCTGCCAACGTGTTTAAATTGGAGACTTTGCCCTCGAAGTTCCATGTCTTGCAAAAGATGTTGTGGTGTAGCCATGACAGATCTCTGTCGAGTTCTGACAAGAGGACCCTTCGTCTCTGGGGAGGGCAATGCTTATTCCGACCCATCCTTAGATTGGGCTTCCTTGAATTGCTTGACTTTCTCAATGACGCCTCCTTCAGTAAATAAGACAATGCAAATGGTGAGGCAATCGACAACGATGTGGCCATACCCATGGCACCTAATATAATTTCATGTTGGGATTGTCCTAGGGAAACTTTCTCTTTCGAGTTTCATGTCGTTCGGGGTGAGTTTCTTGTTTCCTGGTGGTGACTTGCTAGCTTCCTTCATGGTTTTGTTGGTAGGTGTGATTTAAGCTGATGGTTTGTATGTCGGCTGTTGGTAGAAGAAATTTTGAGATTTGGCTTGCTTTTGTTGTTGTTCCACATTTAATGCGAGGATCTGGAGATTGTTTAGCATCCAATATGGTTGGAGTTGGACAATGTTATTGATGGCGAGTTTTAATCCTACGAGATAGCAGACAACTATGTGCTCCTCTTGCTCAACCCGATCACACTTCATCTGTAGGTGATCTAATTGTGTCATGAATTCCTCGACTGAGAGATCACTTTGTCATAGGCTGTGAAGCCAGAGGAACATATCCAGACGATAGTGTGGCGGTATGTATTTTTATTTCCATAGCCTTTCATTTTCTCACATTTAGAGATCATATAGTCCCCGTGGCGTCGTTGTTGTCGTTGCAAGTTGTCCCACCATAATGACATGCTTTTGTTTAGTTTGATAAAAGCAAGCTTAGCTCGTTTATCCCCGTGTACCTCCTTGTAATCAAAGATGTGTTTGATTGTTTGCAACCAATTAATGAAGTCGTCGAAGTCCATGCTTCCATCAATTTCTAGGAGGTCCATTTTGATGCCGAAATCACAATGGGGGTCGATTGTGGGCTGATATGTTGATAGTTTGGCAATTAATATTATTTGTATTTATATATTTTTAATTGATAAAATTGCACTTTGAGGAAGGTTTTGTGTTGATTTTGTAGGTTGTCGCAATGAATAGACATCAGGAATCGTACTGAAACGAATTGGAGATTGGAGCGAAGTTTGGCCACTAGGTGCCTAAGCACCTGACCATTGGTGCCTAGGCATCAGAAGCCAGCCAAAAACCAAAGAGCATGAAGCCAGGGCTCCAGCCAGAGGGCGCTTAGGTGTTGTGAACTTGGGCGCTTAGGCGCCAGATGGACAGCTTCAAATCGAGAGCTTGACACTTAATGCGCCAGTCCTTGGGCGTCTAAGCTCCCGAAACTGAAACCAACATTTGGAGCAGTTTGGACATCGAGATCAAGGGTAGAACAGGGAAATCATGGGGAGATAATATAAAAACAAGAGAGACGAAGTGGAGAGGGCTGCTTCTGCTTTACTTTAGTTCTACTCTTTCTTATGCCCTGATAGTGAAGAAAATTCTGAAAGATCATCAACAGTAGAAGGGAGGTGTAAGAGACATTGAAGCGACAAATGCTTGTATTTTACATGTGTTCTTTATTGTGTAGAAGAGAAATATAAGTTCTTTTCTGTAGTTTATTGTAAGTATTTTCTGCAAGACTATTATTTTTTTATTTCTCTTTTAATCAAATGAATGTATTGGTGTGTACAAGCAAGAGTTGCAAAGACTATTTATGACAGATTTATATGAGTTGGCATTTGGCTTATTTTTATTGGGGTGTTTACATAGATACCACCCAATTCTTATGTATTTACATATCTTTCATATATGCTTTGTTTTTTTACATTTAACCACCCGAATTGAAGTTTAGGCATTAGAAATGAAAATACATAATACTTGAGTGGTATCTATGTAAATCTTTTATTTTTATTTTCCTTGTGTGTGTGCAAATCTCTCATTTTGATCCCCTCAAGTAAATGATATAAAAGCTCTACGTATTTACGTATCTTTCACCTAAACTTCAATTTTTTCAATTATTAAAAATCAGATGTAGGTCGGTGCATGCCGCGCTTGATGTAAATACAATGTTGCTAGTTCTAAAAGCTAGCTGTAGAGAAAATCTCAATTGTTAGAAGTCAGATTTCAAACTCATCTCTGCTTTAGGTGCTGTTAGAGAGCAGTGCTCCAAGACTCATGCGAGCTTATGATATAGTCTTATGTGTTATAGTCTTATGATATAGCTTATGAAACTGTCGCATAAATGATAGTAAAAGTTCCATTTCTCGCAACCTATGAAAATTATAGTTGAGTAATTTCCTAGAACATTTTCATGTTATTTGATTAATCGAATGCTATTCAAATTTATGTTCTGATTCGTTTGAATTAGAACAAAGATACTTGCACTATCATATATCAAGTACATTTAAACTAGAAATATCATATGTTCATCACATAAGTACTTGCAGGATCAAGCAACACCCAAATTCAACTGCATTTCATTTTCAATTGGAACAACCATATACTCATTCTGGGTTGTTAAGATTGCAATTGAGATCAAAGTTTCTTATGTTCATGCTATAAGTCTTGTTAATTTTTTAAAATGAAATAAGCCTTAGGAGACTATAACTCTATATTTCATTTAATCAAAATCAAACAATTTATAAGTACTTAGTATCACGGTGTAATCGGATATCAAGATATACGAATTAGACATGTGTAAGTTAGGTAAGTAATACACCTAAAATATATAATATTTTATTTTATATTGTTGCTCCTTGAAATACAGAATTCCCAGTTCTTTTTTTATTATTATTAAATTTTGTTGGCTGGGCTTTATCTTCTCCATTCATGGCTTGTATATAGAGTAATTTGAGTAGTCGCATGCCTGATGGTGATCATGCGAGCAGAATTGCCGGGAGGGATCCTTAAGTATGAGTTGCAACCTTTACATTGCTTGATGGATTTCCCTATGTATCTTCCATTCTAGATTTAGTTGTAGTGAAGAAACGATCACATTTACATACCCACCACACTATTTATGTATTTCAGGCATACCTGGGAAAGACATTGATGTTCCTGTCATTAAAAATGCCTCATATGTGAATCTCAGACTTTAGATAGGATGGCTTAGGGAGGGGCTTCGCACTTCTTAGGCAGCCCGTGCGACCATGTTCTGATTTGAGGGATGGATCCGATGATAGAAAGCTTTTTTTTTTAAGAACATTTTGGACTTTAAATGTCATCTTTCTTAGGATATAATAGCTTTCAATTTTTAATACTCACGAATTTACTGAAATTCTATTATGTTAAACAGGGCCCAATCATATGAAAGTTAAATGCATAATAACATAAGCAAATAAATTTTGATTTTTTACATGTACGCCACCCAATTTCTATATTTTTACATTTATAATACCAGACTTATAGCATTTACATACATACCATTTAATTCTCGTGAAAGATTCAAACGTACAGCTTAATTTCTGTATATACCACTCAAATTTTATGTATACTATTTTGATATGTCACTCAATTTTTGTGTATTTAACTCTGTATATTTATTTACATATATACCCATCAACTTTATGTATTTGTTCCCGTATATTTATTTTTACCTATACACCAATTAATTCCAAAACACTAGGAGAAGGCCGGAGTGAAATGAAAACACATAATTGGGAGTTATTTATCCAAGTATAAGAACATTAATCTAATATAATGAGCTAATGAAATTAATTGTATCCTACCAGCTTGTCTAAGGCCTTGGTCATGATATCCAACTGTTAATATCAGTTAAAAATATGTATTTATTAATTTCCTTGCTTGTATGGCTATATTTAAAGAACCCAAAGTCCGTTCAATAAGGATGTCTACAACTAGAGTATTCTATATTTTTCACTATAGCATATAAAATGTTTAAAGCTCTCCTTTTAAATCTCTCTCTCTCTCTCTCTCTCTCTCTCTCTATCTGCCCACTTGCATCATTCTCTAATATCCGGTCATAAAAATTTATGGTATAATACTTTAAAATAAGATTGATGACTAATTCTTCTCAGACTTATAATAGCTTCTTTGGATATTTCCGAGATTTAAAATTTCAACTATTTTGTTTTGTAATCTTAGTTCTTCCCGGCCATGATTTTGCCCTCTCGATATCATTGTTACTCAAACTAGAGTTCATGCAATTTTTAGTGATCTTGCATGCGTTGGCTAAAATAGGAAACTATGATGGTCAGCTCAAATTGAGCACCATCCCTATTTATGAATATTCATGAGCCGTCACATTATTATAACATTCAAAATAATTCATATCATATAAAAATATTATTATTAACTGGAAAAAAATGAAGAACGCTTTTTTAAGCACAGTTAAAATGATATATATGTTATAATTGAGGTTTATATGTTAGATATGCATATACATAGAAGTTGTGTGGCATGATTCAAACCTTGCACCCAAAAAAAAATAATAATAATAATAATAATTAAAACTCTATATTTAAAACTTAAAAAAAGCAATAGAAAATTTCTCATATTAAATTCATCAAATAAATCACTTATTCTTTTAGAAAACAACTAAACATACATATATCAAGCATAATACACAAACAAAGTTCACAAAAGATTGAAGCTTCAACCATATTACTTATTCAAGCAGACATAACACATCAGCTAGTTAACCACCCGAGCAATCTTCCATGCAAAGACAAATACGATTGATGTTACAATTCCCATACGGTAAGTGAAATTTAACGAACGAGTGAGTGATGCAATGATCATTATTCTCGCAACGTTCTATAAATATTTGTGGTAGGGGATTTTTTGTTTCACAAAATGTCTGAGCTTCCACCCTCGGCACCATCTCTCCTGTACATTCAGTATACACATTCATATTCATGCAGACAACAAAAGAGTAAAAGATAGAAGTGAAAAAAGCTTACGGAAAGAAGGGAGGAGAAGAACTAGGAAAAGACACCAAAGGATTGCCTTCTTCTGCTCCATTCTGCCTCTTGTTACAAATTCTACACTAGATTATATAGATGGAAGTAGAAGAAGATGGAACACTTGAGGGATGTTAAGGCTACCAGGTCAAGAGTATGTGCCGGCAGCTGATTGAATACTTTATGAAAAGCAAATACATATGCACTAGTTTGACCGGCTAAGTTTGTCATGTAGCAGGGAATCAACTCCATTACTAGATTTTCAGTGGCACAGAAGAGCCGACTATAAAATAGACTTCTATTTTATAAGTATTTGTATGCTTTACCAGTTGTTCATTTTATATTACAATTATAGCGTAATAAAAAAAATATATATATAATAGTGGTAAACTTTTTTAATTGTTTTACGTCAATAGCAAATATTATATACTAAAAAGGAAAAAAAAAATATATCTTCAGATTACTTAATTTAAATCTTATAAACTAAAATAGTTCTCTAAGTTGTAAGGATTTTGCTAAATAATGTGAAGCGCATATATATGTATCAAGGGTGAGCATCTCAATACAAGAGAAATGACAAACAAGTGATTTATCGTTTCCTCAGTCCTATTTAAATATGTAAAACCTAAACTTCATGGAAGTGATGTCACCTCTATTTTTTTTTTTTGGCATGAAATGGTGTACTTCATATTTCTAAAATTAAATAATAATATTTTCAATTGATATTGTATGTCAAATATGTGTTAGCACGAATCTTAAAGAAATTTAATGGCCAACGGAGAAGATGGTGTGGCTAGCTGGGACCCAAGAGAAGGAGTTTGAGAGTTTGCATCCACCAACCCAACCGTTGTTGGTCGGGAGGAATCTCACTCATTGGCGGATGATAGCCTATAATCATATTGGCATCAAATTTTGATTCTGCAAGTGTGGGATGTCCAGTTGAGTGCTACGAGACTATATTTTGCTCACGCATAGTATCTCTTAGTCCGAGAAACCCATTAGGACGTCCTAGTATGTGCTCTGAGCACGGAACTAGGGTTGGTGTCGATTCAGTCATACCCTGGAGAGCTCCCGTTGGGTTATGACATTTGACATGGGACACATCAAATGTCCATTTTAGCATATGAAAATTTTCAGCTTGGGAGTGATTGGCTTGAGTGTGGAGAGCTCTATGGATAAAGAAGAGAAACTTCACCTTCTTCTCTTCTTCTTCTTCCTCTCCATTTTCACACCATCAGTTTCTTGAGGAGTGTGTGAGGGATTTTGTGGAGGAGCTCTCCATTTGAAGAAGAGCTTCATCCTCTCTTTGGAGAAGAAATAAGCCATCTTCATCATGTAAGGTAGGAGCTTAGATCAATAAAAAAAATGCGTCTCCAAACGTCACAAAGGTGGAAGCTCCTAAATAACTCAATAATTTTTTTCATTTTCCTAGCAAGCCTTAGGTTGGTGTTACAGTTTTAAGCTTAGTGTTTTGTGTTTGAGAAAAAATCTCTCTATGTCAATGTTACTTTTCTTTGGTTTCCTCATACGAATCCATGAGTGTTCCCCTTTACCCCTAGCTCCAAATATCCAACAATAGCAGAGATTATAGTACTCTCACAGTTACTTCGGCGGCTTCACCCTTTTGATGGAGGAGGTAAAGCCCTCTAAACTTATATAATGAAGTTGATCATTCATTTATTCCCTAGGATATGAAACACTTCTACGGAGAAGCCTTCATTTCATAAAGATCTTCCTCCAAGCAAAGGGGCTTTCATGGTTTAGCCAAGCGATCAGAGGTGGGCTTCTTATTGCTTTTAATAATAAGAGATTGGTACACCTAATGCGAGATCATTAGGAGCATTTTGAGTTGTCATCGAAATGTGATTGGGTATGTCTTCATATTTGGATGTGATTATTTTTTCAATGTGCATAAGAAAATGAATTGTTTTTCTTTTCATGCTTTTCAGATAGGCAATTATTTTTGGTTGGTCATTATAGACCGGTTTGACCGGCCGACTGGTATCCTTTTCTCTGATTTTCCATCACCCAACTGATTGCTTGATCGGGCAACCGATGTTGGTCTGCTGAGTCGCCTACCATTTGGTCAGCTCAGCCACCTATGTTAGGCAGGTGCGATCAGTTGTCCCTTGTCGGATGGCTTGATCGGCTCACCGATGTTAGTCGGCTTAGCTGCCTACTTTAGACCAGTGTGACAGGCCACTCAGTATCATTGAGTTTGATTGGTCGTCCCTCCTTGGTTGGCTTGATAGACCAACCAGTGTCAGTCAGCTCGACTACCTACCTAAGGCCAGTGCGAATGGTCGCCCGATATTGTGCGATTCGATTCGATTGATCATCCATCATCGGTTGGCTTGATCGACTGACCGACGTCGATCTGCTTGGTCGCCTACCTTAGGCTGATGGGACTGACTGACCTGTGTTGTTTGTTCTAATCAGTCCTCCCTCACTGGATGGCTTGGTTAAACGACCTATGTCAGTCGATTGGACATCCTACCTTAGGTCGGCTCGATCAGCCACCTAATATCATTCGGTATGACCGGCTGTCCTTCGTAAAATGGCTTGATCGATAAATCGATGTGGGTTGGCTCGGCCACCTACCTTAAGCTGACAAGACAAACTGCAAGGTATCATTCAATCTGATCAACTGTACCCCATTAGATGACTTGATCGATAGATTGATGTCGGTCGGCTCAATTAACTAGTTTAGGCTGACTTGACCAACCAGTCAATTGTCCCTCATCGACTAGCTCAGTCTGTTGCCCGATGTCAGTCACCTTAATCGCATAAATTTGGTTGGTCAACTTTAATCGTCTTGCATGTGGGGTCATGAATGTTTGCTTGTATATCATATGACTGTTTCATCATACCCACTTTCATGTGCACTTCAGAGCATTTCATGGCGAGTAACCCTTCCTCTCCAATTCAAAGGTTTCAAGAGAGAAGCCAAGTTCTATGTGATAGATGAAATTACATCCTTTAGGGCTCTGCTTGGACATCCATGGATACATGAATATGAAATGGTACCTTCAACTCTTCATCAATGTATTAAGTACACACATCGAGGCGAAGAGTTTTCCATTCCTAATGGTATCCATCCATTTCTATTAACGAGGTGGGTATTATGATGATGTCGATTACTATGTACGTTACAAAATGCAATCTCTTCCAACCCCAAAGATCGTAGTATATCCAAGGAACCTTTCTCTTTCTAGTTCTCCCTTGGCTAAAGGCAATGAGGTGATGAAGCGGGAGGAAATGTGTCATGCCCCTCTGGCGTCAAAGCGGGAGCTTAGACTCCACACTTTGCTATCAACTAAGATAATGATCGAAGTTATATCTGAAACTAAGTCTGATCCACATGAGGATTTGCCTGTGGTTAGCTCAAGAAACTTGCATGACCATAGTCAAGAAGATGCTGATGAGGAGATACCTTTACTACCATCAACAATCATGGCCCCCCATTTGCCTAGTAATCTTTGTAAGACGAGGTTTATTAACCCATTATTGCGGGACCACTGTAAGGATTTATTGCTGCAAATACATCTTTAATTGAAGAATTGTAAACTTTTTATGTACCTCCCAAATTTAAATCTAGAGTTAAAGGAATTTTATTTTTATAAGGTTGATAGACATGTAACCAGCTAATGTAATGTTTTTGAATAATGACAAATGAAGAAGCGATAGATAATCCTCTTTCTTATTATTTCTCTCCTCTCATTAATAAAATTCTTGATAATGGGTTGATGCTCGAGAAATGTTCTATTCACTAGGCTTAGTTATTCAAGGCTATGTGACAGAATAGATCCCCAAAAGAAAGGTCTGGATTAGACTATGTCAAAAAGCCTAATAAAACCAAGCTCTTCATAACCTCATGCGGGATGATTTCTGCATTGGAAGGCATTGTGGTCCTTACCTCTACGAATGAGGAGGTAGAAATTAAAGACACCCCTCATGAGCTTGAGGATGGTGTCTCTCTGACCATTGATGACTTGATCAGAGCCAACCTAGGAATGGTTGATGATTCTCCTCCATCTTCGCAGACTCTTATTGAATTTTATGGCTGGCAAAATCATAGAGATATTGAAAGAGTTTCGTGACTATCTTGCGTGGAGCTATTCTGAGATGCCTGGTTTAGCCATGAAATTAGCATGCATAATTTTTCCACTAATAGGAGTATCATTTCGGACAAATAGTACCACCAAAGGTTGCATCTAAAGATAGAGCTCATGGCCATTAAAGAGAACAAAATGCTCATTGAGGCTGGTTTCATTAGGGAGGTTTCCTACCCTATTTGGCTTGCAAACATTGAACCCTTTCAGAAGGAATGAATATATATGAGTTTACTTCGACTTTCGATGCCTAAATAAGCCTTGCCTAAACGACAATTTTTCTTTGACGATACCAGAGCTTATGATATATGTCACCTTCTCTCATGCAATGTTGTCGTTCAAGGATGGTTTATCTAGCTACAAGTGTAGGTATCTCATTATCCATGTCGTACCTTCTAGAAGGATTATAACTAGTGTTATCAATGCATCACGAGTTGATTATGAAAAGGTGGCCTGTGAGATTAAGGCACCTTCGATGCCGATCGTGGGTCGCCTAAACATGCAATAAATTAATGCATTTTCCATCATTCTTGAATTTGTATGTGTTTTTGAAGCCGTCGTGATGCATTTTTCAGCCAAATTTCCATGATCATCCCAAAAGAATGTGTCAGCATCCATTGAGACTACATCTCAACAAACTTGCTCTTAGAGTTGATTGTCGATAGAGAATTAAACTAAGCATTGTTGGTTGATGTGAATCTCAATCCCCTTTTTGAGTCCGGTGAGAGAACAGGACCGGGGGTATTTCTGTGTGGCTAAACCTAACTTTTGACCATTAGGGTGAATACGACATTTTTGCAGCTACTGCCATCGTGTTTAAATTGCAGATTTTGCCCTCGAAGTTCCATGTCTCAAAAAAGATGTTGTGGTGTAGCCATGACAAATCTCTGTCGAGTCTGACAGGAGAACCCTTCGTCTCTGGGGAGGGCAATGCTTATTCTGACCCATCCTTAGATTGGTCTTCCTTAAATTGCATGACTTTCTCAATGACGCCTCCTCCATTAAATAAGACAATGCAGATGGTGAGGCAATCCACAACGATGTTGCCATACCCATGGCACCTAAAACAATTTCATGCTGGGATTGTCCTAGGGAAACTTTCTCTTTCGAGTTTCGTGTCGTTCGGGGTAAGTTTCACGTTTTGCTAGCTTCCGTCATGATTTTGTTGGTAGGCGTGATTTGAGTTGATTGTTTGTATGTCGGCTGTTGGTAGAAGAAGTTTTGAGATTTGGCTTGCTTTTATTGTCGTTCCACATTTAATGCGAGGATCTAGATATTTTTTAGCATCCAGTATGGTTAGAGTTGGACAATGTTACTAATGGCGGGTTTTAATCCTACGGATAGCGGACAAATATGCGCTCCTCTTGCTCGATCCGATCACACTTCATCTGTAGGTGATCTAATTGTGTCATGAATTCCTCGACTGAGAGATCACTTTGTCATAGGCTGTGAAACCAGAGGAACATATCCTGGCGATAGTGTGGCAGTAGGTTTTTTTTTGTCATAGCCTTTTTCATTTTCGCACATTTAGAGATCATGTAGTCCCCGTGGCGTCGTTGTTATCGTTGCAAGTTGTCCCACCATAATGACATGCTTTTGTTTAGTTTGATAACATCAAGCTTAGCTCGTTTATCCTCGGGTATCTCCTTGTAATCAAAGATGTGTTTGATTTGTTACAACCAATTAATGAAGTCATCAAAGTCTATGCTTCCATCAATTTCTAGGAGGTCCATTTTGATGCTGAAATCACAATGGGTGTCGATTGTGGGATGATATGTTGATAGTTTGGCAATTAATATTATTTGTATTTATATATTTTTAATTGATAAAATTGCACTTTGAGGAAGGTTTTGTGTTGATTTTGTAGGTTGCCGCAATGAATAGACATCAGGAATCATACTGGAATGAATTGGAGATTGGAGCGAAGTTTGGCTACTGGGTGCCTAAGCACTTGACCATTGGTGCCTAGGCATCAAAAGCCAGCCAAAAACCAGAGAGCATGATGCCAGGGATCCAGCCAGTGGGCGCTTAGGTGTTGTGAACTTGGGCGCTTCAGCGCCAGATGGACAGCTTCAAATCGAGAGCTTGACAATTAATGCGTCAGTCCTTAGGCATCTAAGCTCCCGAAACTGAAATCAACAGGTGGAGCAGTTTGGACATCGAGATCATGGGTAGAACGGGGAAATCATGGAGAGATAATATAAATACTAGAGAGACGGAGTGGGGAGGGCTGCTTCTGCTTTGCTTCAGTTCTAGTCTTTCTTATGCCCTAATAGTGAAGAAAATTCTGAAAGATCATCAACAGAAGAAGGGAGGTGTAAGAGACTGACAAGTGCTTTTATTTTACATCTGTTCTTTATTGTGTAGAAGAGAAAGAAAAGTTCTTTTCAGTAGTTTGTTGTAACTATTATCTGAAACTATTGTTTTTTTATTTCCCTTTTAATCAAATGAATGTTGGTGTGTACAAGCAAGAGTTGGAAAGACTACTTATGATAGATTTTTATGAGTTGGCATTTCCCTTATTTTTATTGGCCTGTTTACATACATACCACCCAATCTTATGTATTTACATATCTTTCATCTATGCTTTGCTCTTTTACATTTAACCACCCGAATTGAAGTTTAGGCATTAGAAATGTAAATACATAATACGTGAGTGGTATGTATGTAAATCTTTCATTTTTATTTCTGTTGTGTGTGCGCAAATCTCTCATTTTGATCCCCTTAAGTAAATGGTATACAAGCTCTACGTATTTTCGTATCTTTCACCTAAACTTACCATTTCCATTGCCTGCCGCCTCCACATAAAGTATATCATTTAAATGACCTTATGGTGTGATGGTGCTTATCACTGTATATTATTGTCAAATTTATAAATTTATTTTGAACTATATTCAATTCTCATCACCTTTTGTTTTTAGGGCAGCGACAAGAAACTGTTGCATAAATGATAGTCATAGTTGCATTTCTCGCAACTCATGAAAATTATAGCTGAGTAATTTCCTGAAACATTTTCATGTCATTTGATTAATCGAAGGCTATCCAAATTTACGTTCTGATTCGTTTGAATTAGGACAAAGATACTTGCACGATCATATATCAACTACATTTAAACTAGAAATGTCATATGTTCATCACATAAGTACTTGCACTATCAAGCAACACCCAATTTCAACTGCATTTCATTTTCAATTGGAACAACCATATACTCATCCTGGATTGTTATGATTGCAATTGAGATCAATGTTTTCTTATGTTTACGCTATAAGTCTTTTTAAATTTTTAAAATGAAATAAGTCTTAGGGGACTATAACTCTATATTTCATTTACACAAAATCAAACAATTTATAAGAACTTAAAATATACTGTTTTTATTTTACTCTGCATGTTTCTAAATAAATACAAAATAGAAATCTCCAGCATTTACCTTACAAACAATCAAACAACTTCAAAATATTCAGAGCACATTGTAATCTGAATACTTTATAAATCTTTTACACTGCATTTCATTTTTCAACAAATCAAATAAGCTTTGGATGGCTATTATTACAAGATGATAAACTGATCAGCCAATGAATTAACACAACTTTACATTTTGGTATATGAAAGAAGTTAATTTATCATTTCATTTTACTGAAATAAGCTCATGTCATGGTGGCTGTGCCGTTCAACATTCCCTTTCACCTCAGTAATCTCTTCATGTCATCATTTTTGTTCTCATTGCCTACAAGTTTGAACAGATCATATAGCTTTGATGATCCGAACGACTCTCAAGGGAGGTGAGTCAGCCAGATGGGCTTAAAGCCCAAAACCGAATTAACTTAGTTCGGCCGAACTTCGTCCTAACAAAATTTGTTTCAATTGAGCTAAAGAAAATCACGTTTCAAAATCTTTATTATTATACTCACTAATTTAAACTTATTTATTCTAATCAAATTTTTAAGCAAATCCAAAACTAAAAAATAATGAGAGGAGAGATACGAATTTGCACTGCAAAAATAAAATAAGATAAGAATAGTAATAATAATTTATAGAGCCTACATATATATATATATATATATATATATATAGGTATATATATATATATATCTGTGTGCCGCAGCCGTGGCCTGGTGGTTTGGGCGGGGTTCACCGTAAGTCCCCCGAAGGTCCCGGGTTCGATCCCTACCAAGAGCGCGAACGGGTCGGATAGGCACATGGGGAAATCGGTATTTGTAGTCGAACTGTGGTCTACTAAATACCGATTTTCCCAGCAGCAATATTGTACCATCTCATCCTCCTGATCCCCCTCCTCTAGACAGTTTAAACCCCATTGAACATCTTACTTCTCCCCGATCCCCTGTTATTCCTCCACTAGAAATCCTCACCCAACATATTCAAAATTTTCCTGGTGATACTGTCCCAGATGAACCTCCAGGCAGTGCTGTTGACGCCCCCATTCTCCCTCTTACTGAAAACATTTCGTCACTACCTAAGGATTATGATGTCAAATCAATTCATAGCTCTAATAATGAGCTATCCTTAACAGTGGTTGAAGATCATAACATTCAGATAATATTGCCTGCCATTGATCCTCCTTTATTGGAAATCACTGACTTAAATTTAGTAGCAGATATCTCCCCTCTTCCAGGTCCCACTTCTCCTCATACTACAATCCTTCCCATTCCCCCCATTCAATCCACTGTTGTTGATTTTACACTTGTCACTCCAACTGAGCCAACCCCCCCATCTGAACCCATCACCTTTGCTGCTAAGCCTGCAGAGGACATTTCAAGCACTCAGTCTTCCCATGGGGATAGTAATTCTGATGCTGATCCCTGTCCTAATTTTAATAGCACTACTTTAGTGGAGGCCAATTCATCTAAGGAAGCTGAAGGATCATACAAAAATCTAATAGGAAAAAAAGTAAAAGCCACAATACAAACATTAGGATGAACACTGAACCTTTACTTGCTACAGAGTTACATTTACCTGCTGGTGACCACTTTCCTATTCCTACATCCCCTCAGTTAGTTCCTTCAGACGGCAGTTCTTCCATTCCTCCGGGATTTTCTGGAACCATTGATATTACTTCAGTGGCCCATGCTACTGACACTCTTACAACTGAATGGCAGATTCAAAAATCCACTAAGAAAAAACATAAAAAATCACTTGAGAAACTAACTTCTACAATTTCTTTCTTACCCGAACCTTCTTTCTCTGATGGAGACCTCTTACCCCCTCCCTCTAGGTCAACTAGAAGAGGAGGGCTAAGGCACCATGTTTAACATCCTAACTTGGAACATTAGGGGGGTTGGTGACCCTGCCTCCCTTAGGCGTCTTAAACATCTTTGCAGGGTCTATAAAGTTGAAATTTTTGCTATTTTGGAGCCAATGGTTACAATACACAAAGATAAAATTATATATTCTTTCAAAAATTTTTCTCATTATAGTAATAGCAACAATAAGATTTGGGTTTTCTGGAAAAGGCACATACAGTTTAATATTGTGGAGGATGACAGACAATTCATTCTTGCTCATTTCATTAATGAGGAATACACTAGCTGGATTACTTTTATTTATGCTAGTACTACACTTCCTGATAAGACTCAACTATGGAACAAACTTATCACCATGGGGGAAAAAATAAAAGATAACTGGATTGCAGGATGTGATTTTAATATGGTTATGTCCCCCACTGAGCGTAAAGGAGGAGCCAGATGGGACACTACTCTCTCTAGTCGTTTCTCTGAAAGTATTTCCCAAGCTGGCCTCCATGATTTAGGTTACACGGGCTCTCCTTTCACCTGGAGAAGGGGTTTTCTTTATCAGAGGCCTGATATATATTTTGGAAATCTTTGTTTCCTCAATTATTTTCACATCACTAGAGTTCAACATCTGAGTTATGCTTCTTCTGATCATAACCCCATCTTACTTACTTTAGCGTTTCAAAATAAACCTGCTAAGACCTCTTTTAAATTCCTCAATATATGGACTCAGCATGATACTTTTCTAAATTTGATTAAGAAACTCTGGAAGCCCATTAAATGTGGTAATGCATGGCTTAAGGAGATGGAACTTTGAAGTTTTTGGTAATATACACACTAAGGTGAAGCACTCCCAATCTGTGGTTGATGAGCTTGAGGCAAATATACACTCTAATCCTGATCTTCTCAACTCTCTTACTCAAGCTCATCAACAGCTTGCTCACTGAAATCGGTTGGAGGAAGAACTTATGAAGCAAAAAGCTCATGATACACTTTTTTTAGCTGGAGATAGAAACACCCGTTATTTTCATGCTACTATTAAGAACATAATTAACTCCAATACTATTCTTAAGATCTTAACATCTGATGGGATCACATTAACTGAACCTTATCAAATAGGAACTAATGCTGTTGAGTATTTTACTAAAATTTATACTGATACAACTCAAGTTTCTGCTGTAGATACTACCTTTTTGCTTGAGGATCTTTTGCAGGTGGCATCACTAAAGCTCGGTCGAAGTACCTACTGGTGATGAGATTTATAAAGCACTCCAAGATATAAATCCAAATAAGTTCCCTGGCCCGGATGGTTTCTCCTCCACTTTTTACATTCAGTGCCGGGACATTATTAAGGTTGAACTTATTTCTGCAATTCAAAGTTTTTCCTGGGAGAAAATCCCTGTAAGTACTTCACTGCAGCTATGATTGTTCTTATTCCAAAGAATAGTGATAAAACACACTAGCACAATTTTAGAACAATATCTCTCACAACAGTTATCTCCAAAATCATTAGTAAGATTCTCATAGCTAGGTTGCAACCACACCTCTCTCTTTTAATATCCCCACAACAATTTGCTTTTATAAGAGGTAGAGAAATTACTGATAACATTTTGTTGGCCCAAGAATTAATTGAAGATCTTGATAGAAAATGTAGAGGTGGCAATCTTGTTATAAAACTTGACATCAAAAAGGCTTTTGATACCATAAATTGGGATTTTATTCTAAATGTTTTTACTGCAAAAGGATTTTCTACAGACTTTTGTAACTTAATTAAACGTTGGTTATGCTTGCAATCTGTTACGGTGTGCTAGTTAATGGAAATGCCTATGGCTTTTTCATCGCTAAAAGAGGTATTAAACGGGGGATCCCCTCTCCCTATTGTTTTCATAATTGCTTTTGATTATCTTTGTAGACTTCTTCACAACTACCAAAGCATACATAGACACACAAATTACATGCATAAGGCAAATTTTTTGATATCACATCTAGCCTATGCAGATGATGCAATTATCTTTACCAAAGCCTCTAAACCTGCTATTAAGGCTATGATTAATGTTCTGGATGATTTCCAGAGTGCTTCTGGCCGTTCTTTTAATAATGCCAAGTGTCAATTATTCTTTGGTAAGCAGGTTAAAACTCATATCACCACTTGGGCAACTGATTTTACCGGTTTTAAGCTCTCTCACTTACCTCTAAAGTATTTAGGTGTTAATCTTTTGAGAGGCAGGAGGAAGCAAACTCAAATGGATGAGGTGATTCACAAAATTAAAAATAGGATTGTTGACTGGAGAAATGCCTACCTATCAAATGGTGGCAGATTTACTTTATTAAATAGTGTTTTATTGAGTATTCCTCTTTATGCACTACAGGTTTTCAATGCTAAAAAATCTGCTCTTGTTTCACTTGAAAAGTTATTTAATAAATTTCTTTGGGAGAATGCTAGGAATAAAAAACATTGGTTCAGTTGGCATAAGATGTGTAAACCAAAACATTGTGGTGGTTTAGGCTTCAAGGCTCTTCGACATATTGTTGATATTAATATGTGCAAGCTCGGTATAAATTTCGTATGGGTAATTCACTTTGGGCTATTTTTATGCATCGAAATACTGCTCTAATTCACATGCTTCTATGGTGGATTGGAAGAAAGGGGATTCCAAAATTTGGAAAGCTATTATCAAAGCTCGTAACATTGCTAATAGTTTCATTTTTTGGGATTTAGGAGACGGGAATGTTTCTTTTTGGAAGGAGGATTGGGGGGTTGAAAACATTAAAGATCTCCAACACCATCAGGATTTGGATTCTCTTCCGGTTTCTGATCTTATTTTCAATGGAACTTGGAATGTTGCAAAGCTGAAAGAAATAATAGGGGAAGACTATACAATGAAAATTCACACCATCCCGTTACAAAATCAAAAAGACTTACCTATGTGGAAGAAACCACTACATTGTTCTTCCAGTAAAATGCTCTATAATCATTTGCACCCCTATCCTACATGGTGCTGGAGTACTCTTATTTGGCAACCTGTTTTCACCCCATCCATTTCTTTTTTCCTTTGGAGACTTTTTCACTCACTTCTTCCTTTAGATGATATCCTTAAACTTAAAGGATTAAAATTGGCTTCTATTTGCCACTTATGTAATCAAGAGGAGGAAACTTTTAATCATTTATTTTTCAATTACACTTTTGCTAGGAATGTATGGAAAAATTTGGACTCTCATTTTGGCTTAAGATGGGGGGTTGAGGCCTCTATCAGTGCACTAATTAGTTGTTGGAATCACTATAATACTTCAGGGAAAAGGTTTAAGTCTTTCCCCCTGGTGGTTTTTTGGTTCCTCTGGATGGCTAGAAATAATCGTAAATATGGTGATGTTGTTGTCTCACTTTCTACTACACTTTCCAACATTCTATCCTACTATGCTAGAATTGCTAGAGTGTTTGCTGTGAACCCCACCCCTTTAAGACGTCAACTTCCTATCTTAGTTAAATGGCAACCTCCTCCTAAAGGTTGGTTCAAGTTTAACATTGATGGAAGTTGGTCCCTGTCACATGCTAGCATTGGAGGAGTTTTGAGAAATTATAAAGGCAGACTATCCTGTTTTTTCCATTCACCTGTGATTGCTGACTACCCTCTAGAAGCAGAATTTTGGGCTTTTTTCTGTGCCTTAACTATTGTTGTTTCTTTCTCTCTATCTAAGATAATTCTTGAAACAGACTCATCATTGCTCTATGCAATGCTTACTGCTACATCCCCAATCCCATGGAACCTCACCCAACTTTTTAAAAGAGCAAGGAACCTTATCACTCAACAAATTTACAGGTTAATTATAGCTTTATCTATAGAGAGGGCAATGCTTCTGCTGATTGGTTAGCAAAACTCAAAGATATGGATCCACTGGTTGGAATCAATCCACCAAGGCAACTCCTTATTTAACTTAACAGTGATAACTTAGATTTGCCCTTTATTAGAGTTTAATTTCACTTTTCATTTTCTTTTCTTTGCATGATCTGCGAATGGTTTGGAGTTTCCTGTTTTGTTTCCACAGATTTGGTTATTATCAGGCTCACAAGGATATCAAAATATTTCTACTATTCTCGTCGCACTCTCCTTCAAATTCGCCAATTGTCACCGTTATGCTTACAAAGATGCTCGGCTGCAGTTTCAACACTTTAAGACCCTCCCATATCCGAAGATGATGATGGTTTCGCCGTTTCTCTGCTTGCTTCATCGGGCTGGAACACCGGCTATATTAGTACATTACCTATCTTGCTGCCGCATTTTCCCTACTTTGTTTTGATGTTTGAATACTTTTGTTATTCATTACTCGTTGCTCTATTTTTTATGTTTTACTTGGATCGATCTTTTTGTTAATTTTCTCGTTTTGGCCTTTTTGGCTCTTTTTGGAGGTGTTTTTTTATTGCGTGCGTTGTACAGTGGGAGACGAAACCCCTAGGGGTGAGTGGGTCCTGTATTTTTTTTCTTTTTTAGTTGGGGTTCTGTCTCCCCCCCCTTTTTTTAATGTTTTACTTATTTAACACGTACGGAGCCACGAGTGCTCTTTCCCAATATATATATATATATAATAAAAATAAAAATAAATGAAAAGGAGAAAATGGTGTTCACGCATATACTATTTAATTCTTGTAAATTTTTACAATTGAGTACTTTAATTTAAATACATAATAAAAAATAATATATGTGATGTATTAAATATCTTAATAAAGAATAATATATGTCATAAGATTCAATATATTAATTTTCAAATAGTCTTTGTGATATATAAAAAAATCTTAATAGAAAATATAATAATAATAATAACATATGCGATATATCTTAGTTTCATATAACAGAAAAATAGTATATGAACTTTTTATCAAATCTTTCTTTTATATGAAATTTAAGTATCTTTTTATATAGAGATAATATTTTAAGTACTTTTTTATGTATTTCAAAATATCAAATATTTTTATATATAAAAATTAATCTCCTTAAAAAATAATATAAAAATATAATTTTTAATGCCATATAGATAGATGAAATAAGTTTATTTTTTATGCACTCATTATGTATAAAAAAATATAATTTTTTAATAGGTTTTATTTGTGATATATATATATATATAGATATAAAATGTTTTAGGCATTTAAAAAGATAATAACATGAACAATATATAACTAAAGGAATAAGTTTTAAGTGTATCATATGTGAAATTAAAAGTTTTTTTTTTAATATTACTTGGAAGATTTGAATATCTTTATATAATATTAAGAATGATTAGATATATAAGAGAAAATAATTACAGCTACTTTCAATCTTAAGAATTTTTATCAGTTGTTTAAAAAAATATTTCCTCCCCTCAAATTGGTATATTATTCTTCAAATGAAATATCCAATTGTTTAGATAGAAATCTTTCTTGTTTTGTTGTGAAATCACTCGATAAAAAAAATAACAAAGTGGATTAGTGGTTTTTGGTATAGAGTCAAAATGTGAAACAAATATATTTGTGAAGGTTGGAGTAGCACCAGTGGCAGGCATGAATAGTGTGAGTCACATTGTATGGATTGGTCACATTAAACAACGACCATCTGGTAGATATTTCAGATTTAAATTATATTAAGAAAGTAGAGATAGACCTAAAAAGACTTTGGCATGTTTTATAAGACAATGTAAATTTATTAGAATTAAATAAGAAAATGCCACTCAAAAGGACTTAATGAAGAAAATAAGATTCATGTAATCGACCCCACTTAGTGGATAAAGGCTTGTTTTTGTTGTTTTATATGAAAGTCCATGAATAATTCTACAGTCCGTGAATCATCCACATATTTTGACCTACAAGGCATTGGCATAAAACTAATAATAATAACAAAAAAATAGTGAATGTCCAACGAATAAAGTGCTAATTAGTGATTGTTAATTTTTGTGAACGTCTAAGGATTAATAATCTTCTATAGCCTAATATCTAATATATATACACTAATAGCAGACTCACCCAGTTACAGAACAAGCATGACACTCTTGTTAGCTGAGACTACAGAAGAGCTTGTCAAGTCATATGTAAGATAAACTTGCTATGTCATTCGAAAATAACCTACTCCACAAAAGCACTTGCCAACAAAGCTCAAGGCAGTCAGGCCTCAAGAGAGCTCACTAATTGAGTCCCAAAACGATTCAAGGGTTGATTACCAAGAGGGCTCACCAAGAAGATTCAAGACACATACCAACTAGGATCAAACTGAACTCATCAATTGAATAAAGAAAGATGCATCTACTAAGAACATAGCCCACTATGCAAGAACCGACAATGAAGTCATATGGTTCGAGAGATGGACTGGAGGGCTATGAAGCCAATCGCTATGAGTCTAGAGACATCCTGAGACGAGATGCTCTCATGTAAGAATCGATTATGAAGTCATATGGTTCGAGACATCAAAATCAAGTGGCTATGAAGCAAGTAGCTTTGAAGCTAGAGATGTCCTGAGACAAGAAGCTCTAAATAAAAAATCGGCCATGAGGTCATAAAGTTTGAGAGAAATCATATGCTAGATGACCAAGGCGGTATACCAGCACAAGATGCTTTAGTAAGAAGCGATCAAGGCAATTATTTCTGTAAAAAACATCATCATATTGTCGGATATTAAGATTCCACAACTAGACATGCACTGGTAACATAGTCGAAGCGGTCTATCCATTATAACATGCATTCTAACAAGGTGATGAGAATCAACCAAGTCAAACGTGGTGTTAAAGAGGATTGGATGAACAAGCCGATCCAACCTTGAAATGCTTTTGCAAGCTTTAGTAAAGTGGCCCTTGCTAGGGATTCTTCAAGAACGAATAAAGTAGTTCTTAATAAGAAAAATGTCACGGTTCAATCTAGTACCAAGGGGTACCAATTAAACTGGACCAATTATATAGGCAAGGTAATCTAATTAATACAAAATGTCTACTGAAAAGGCAGAAAAGTGCCCAAGTTATTCATATATATGAAATGGATTGGACATACGAAGTGGTCCAACCTATGTGGGATGCCTTCATTAGGAACGTAACAAGATGACTCATGGCGGGGATTCCTCAAAACTAATGGGGTCTGAGAAGTATCACGGTGTAATCGGATATCAAGGTATACGAATTAGACATGGGTATGTTAGGTAAATAATACACCTAAAATATATAGTATTTTATTTTATTTTGCTGCTTTTTGAAATACATAATTCCCAGTTCTTTTTTTTATTATTATTTTTAAATTTTGGTGGCTGGCCTTTATCTTCTCCATTCATGGCTTGTAGTTCTATATATAGAGTAATTTGAGTAGCCGCATGCCTGATGGTGATCATGCGAGTAGAATGGCCGGGAGGGATCCTTAAGTATGACTTGCTACCTTTACATTGCTTGCTGGAATTCCCTACGTATCTTCCATTCTAGATTTAGTTGTAGTGAAGAAACGATCACATTTACATACCCACCACACTATTTATGTATTTCAGGCATACCCTGTCATTAAAAATGCCTCATATGTGAATCTCAGAGTTTAGATAGGATGGCTTAGTGAGGGGCTTCGCACTTCTTAGGCAGCCTGTGCGACCATGTTCTGATTTTAGGGATGGATCCGATGATAGAAAGCTTTTTTTTTAAGAACATTTTGGACTTTAAATGTCATCTTTCTTAGGATATAATAGCTTTCATGTTTTAATACTCACGAATTTACTGAAATTCTATTATGTTAAACAGGGCCCAATCATATGAAAGTTAAATGCATAATAACATAGTGGTATATATGTATGCCTTTTAGCTAAAGGACTAACCAAAGGAAACAAATAAAAAAATAATAACTATTTCAGATTTTTTCTTTGTTTTTAGTTCCAATGATGCAAGTATATAATAAGCAAATAAATTTTGATTTTTCACATGTACACCACCCAATTTCTATATGTTTACATTTATAAAACCAGACTTATAGCATTTACATACATACCATTTAATTCTATATTTTTCACTATAGCATATAAAATGTTTAAAGCTCTCCTTTTAAATCTCTCTCTCTCTCTCTCTCTCTCTCTCTCTCTCTCTCTCTCTCTCTATCTCTATCTATCTCTCTCTATCTCCCCACTTGCATCATTCTCTAATACCCTGTCATAAAAATTTATGGTATAATACTTTAAAATAAGATTGATGACTAATTCTTCTCAGACTTATAATAGCTTCTTTGGATATTTCAGAGATTTAAAATTTCAACTACTTTGTTTTGTAATCTTAGTTCTTCCTGGCCATGATTTTGCCCTCTCGATATCATTGTTACTCAAACTAGAGTTCATGCAATTTTTAGTGATCTTGCATGCGTTGGCTAAAAAAGGAAACTGTGATGGTCAGCTCAAATTGAGCACCGTCCATATTTATGAGCATTCTTGGGCCGTCACATTATTATAACATTCAAAATAATTCATATCATATAAAAATATTATTATTAACTGGAAAAAAATCAAGAACGCTTTTTTAAGCACAGTGAAAATGATATATATGTTATAATTGAGGTTTATATGTTAGATATGCATATACATAGAAGTTGTGTGGCATGATTCAAATCTTGCACCCAAAAAAATAATAATAATAAAAAAATTAAAACTCTATATTTAAAACTTAAAAAAAGCAATAGAAAATTTCTCATAATTAAATTCATCAAATAAATCACTTATTCTTTTAGAAAACAACTAAACATACATATAGCAAGCATAATACAAAAACGAAGTTCACAAAAGATTGAAGTTGCAACCATATTATTTATTCAAGCAGACATAACACATCAGCTAGTTAACCACCCGAGCAGTCTTCCATGCAAAGACAAATATGATTGATGTTACAATTCCCATACGGTAAGTGAAATTTAACAGAACAGTGAGTGATGCAATGATCATTATTCTCGCAACGTTCTATAAATATTTGTGGTAGGGGATTTTTTGTTTCACAATATGTCTGAGCTTCCACCCTCGGCACCATCTCTCCTGTACATTCAGTATACACATTCATATTCATGCAGACAACAAAAGAGTAAAAGATGGAAGTGAAAAAAACTTACGGAAAGAAGGGAGGAGAAGAACTAGGAAAAGACACCAAAGGATTGCCTTCTTCTGCTCCATTCTGCCTCTTGTTACAAATTCTGCACTAGATTATATAGATGGAAGTAGAAGAAGATGGAACACTTGAGGGATGTTAAGGCTACCAGGTCAAGAGTATGTGCCGGCAGCTGATCGAATACTTTATGAAAAGCAAATACATATGCACTAGTTTGACCGGCTAAGTTTGTCATGTAGCAGGGAATCAACTCCCTTACTAGATTTTCAGTGGCATAGAAGAGCCGACTATAAAATAGACTTCTATTTTATAAGTATTTGTATGCTTTACCAGTTGTTCATTTTATATTAGAATTATAGCGTAATAAAAATATATATATATATATATATAATAGTGGTAAACTTTTTTAATTATTTTACGTCAATAGCAAATATTATATACTAAAAAGGAAAAAAAAATTATATCTTCAGATTAGTTAATTTAAATCTTATAAACTAAAATAGTTCTCTAAGTTGTAAGGATTTTGCTAAATAATGTGAAGCGCATATATATGTATCAAGGGTGAGCATCTCAATACAAGAGAAATGACAAACAAGTGATTTATCGTTTCCTCAGTCCTATTTAAATATGTAAAACCTAAACTTCATGGAAGTGATGTCACCTCTATTTTTTTTTTTTTTGGCATGAAATGGTGTACTTCATATTTCTAAAATTAAATAATAATATTTTCACTTGATATTGTATGTCAAATATGTGTTAGCACGAATCTTAAAGAAATTTAATGGCCAACGGAGAAGATGGTGTGGCTAGCTGGGACCCAAGAGAAGGAGTTTGAGAGTTTGCATCCACCAACCCAACCGTTGTTGGTCGGGAGGAATCTCACTCATTGGCGGATGATAGCCTACAATCATATTGGCATCAAATTTTGATGCTGCATGTGTGGGATGTCCAGTTGAGTGCTACGAGACTATATTTTGCTCACGCATAGTATCTCTTAGTCCGAGAAACCCATTAGGACGTCCTAGTATGTGCTTTGAGCACGGAGCTAGGGTTGGTGCCGATTCAGTCATACCCTGGAGAGCTCCCGTTGGGTTATGACATTTGACATGGGACACATCAAATGTCCATTTTAGGATATGAAAATTTTCAGCTTGGGAGTGATTGGCTTGAGTGTGGAGAGCTCTATGGATAAAGAAGAGAAACTTCACCTTCTTCTCTTCTTCTTCTTCCTCTCCATTTTCACTCCATCAGTTTCTTGAGGAGTGCGTGAGGGATTTTGTGGAGGAGCTCTCCATTTGAAGGAGAGCTTCATCCTCTCTTTGGAGAAGAAATAAGCCATCTTCATCATGTAAGGTAGGAGCTGAGATCAATAAAAAAAATGCGTCTCCAAACGTCACAAAGGTGGAAGCTCCTAAATAACTCAATAATTTTTTTCATTTTCCTAGCAAGCCTTAGGTTGGTGTTACAGTTTTAAGCTTAGTGTTTTGTGTTTGAGGAAAAATCTCTCTATGTCAATGTTACTTTTCTTTGGTTTCCTCATACGAATCCATGAGTGTTCCCCTTTACCCCTAGCTCCAAATATCCAACAATAGCAGAGATTATAGTACTCTCACAGTTACTTCGGCGGCTTCACCCTTTTGATGGAGGAGGTAAAGCCCTCGAAACTTATATAATGAAGTTGATCATTCATTTATTCCCTAGGATATGAAACACTTCTACGGAGAAGCCTTCATTTCATAAAGATCTTCCTCCAAGCAAAGGGGCTTTCATGGTTTAGCCAAGCGATCAGAGGTGGGCTTCTTATTGCTTTGAATAATAAGAGATTGGTACACCTAATGCGAGATCGTTAGGAGCATTTTGAGTTGTCATCGAAATGTGATTGGGTATGTCTTCATATTTGGATGTGATTATTTTTCCAATGTGCAAAAGAAAATGAATTGTTTTTCTTTTCATGCTTTTCAGATTGGCAATTATTTTTGGTTGGTCATTATAGACCGGTTTGACCGGCCGACTGGTATCCTTTTCTCTGATTTGCCATCACCCAACTGATTCCTTGATCGGGCAACCAACGTCGGTCGGCTGAGTCGCCTACCATTTGGTCAGCTCAGCCGCCTATATTAGGCAGGTGCGATCGGTTGTCCCTTGTCGGATGGCTTGATCGGCTGACCGTTGTTAGTCGGCTTAGCTGCCTACTTTAGACCAGTGTGACAGGCCACTCAGTATCATTGAGTTTGATTGGTCGTCCCTCCTTCGTTGGCTTGATGGACCAACCAGTGTCAGTCAGCTCGACTACCTACCTTAGGCCAGTGCGAATGGTCGCCCGATATTGTGCGATTCGATTCGATTGATCATCCATCATCGGATGGCTTGATCGACTGACCGAAGTCGATCTGCTTGGTCGCCTACCTTAGGACGATGGGACTGACTGACCTGTGTTGTTTGTTCTATTCAGTCCTCCCTCACTGGATGGCTTGGTCAAACGACCTATGTCAGTCGATTGGACATCCTACCTTAGACCGGTTCGATCAGCCACCTAGTATCATTCGGTCCGACCGGCTGTCCTTCGTAAAATGGCTTGATCGATAAATCGATGTGGGTCGGCTCGGCCACCTACCTTAAGCTGACAAGACAAACCGCCAGGTATCATTCAATCCGATCAACTGTACCCCATTAGATGACTTGATCGGTAGACTGATGTCGGTCGGCTCAACCAACTAGTTTAGGCTGACTTGACCAACCGCTCAATTGTCCCTCATCGACTAGCTCAGTCTGTTGCCCGATGTCAGTCACCTCAATCACATAAATTTGGTTGGTCAACTTTAATCGTCTTGCATGTGGGATCATGAATGTTTGCATGTATATCATATGACTGTTTCATCATACCCACTTTCATGTGCACTTCAGAGCATTTCATGGCGAGTAACCCTTCCTCTCCAATTCAAAGGTTTCAAGAGAGAAGCCAAGTTCTATGTGATCGAAGTTCCATGTCTTGAAAAAGATGTTGTGGTGTAGCCATGACAGATCTCTGTCGAGTCTGACAAGAGGACCCTTTGTCTCTGGGGAGGGTAATGTTTATTCTGACCCATCCTTAGATTGGGCTTCCTTAAATTGCTTGACTTTCTCAATGACGCCTCCTCCAGTAAATAAGACAATGCAGATGGTGAGGCAATCGACAACGATGTTGCCATACCCATGGCGCCTAAAACAATTTCATGCTGGGATTGTCCTAGGGAAACTTTCTCTTTCGAGTTTCGTGTCGTTCGGGGTGAGTTTCATGTTTTGCTAGCTTCCGTCATGGTTTTGTTGGTAGGTGTGATTTTAGCTGATTGTTTGTATGTCGGCTGTTGGTAGAAGAAGTTTTGAGATTTGGCTTGCTTTTGTTGTCGTTCCACATTTAATGCGAGGATCTAGAGATTTTTTAGCATCCAGTATGGTTAGAGTTGGACAATGTTACTAATGGCGGTTTTTAATCCTACGAGATAGCAGACAAATATGTGCTCCTCTTGCTCGACCCGATCACACTTCATCTGTAGGTGATCTAATTGTGTCATGAATTCCTCGACTGAGAGATCACTTTGTCATAGGTTGTGAAACCAGAGGAACATATCCTGGCGATAGTGTGGCAGTAGGTTTTTTTTTTTTCATAGCCTTTTTCATTTTTGCACATTTAGAGATCATGTAGTCCCCGTGGCGTCGTTGTTGTCGTTGCAAGTTGTCCCACCATAATGACATGCTTTTGTTTAGTTTGATAACATCAAGCATGAAGCCAGGGATCCAGCCAGTGGGCGCTTAGGTGTTGTGAACTTGGGCGCTTCAGCGCCAGATGGACAGCTTAGGTCTTTCTTATGCCCTGATAGTGAAAAAAATTCTGAAAGATCATCAACAGAAGAAGGGAGGTGTAAGAGACTGACAAGTGCTTTTATTTTACATCTGTTTTTTATTGTGTAGAAGAGAAAGAAAAGTTCTTTTCTGTAGTTTGTTGTAACTATTATCTGAAACTATTGTTTTTTTTATTTTTCTTTTAATCAAATGAATGTTGGTGTGTACAAGCAAGAGTTGGAAAGATTGCTTATGATAGATTTTTATGAGTTGGCATTTCGCTTATTTTTATTGGGCTGTTTACATACATACCACCCAATCTTATGTATTTACATATCTTTCATCTATGCTTTGCTCTTTTACATTTAACCACCCGAATTGAAGTTTAGGCATTAGAAATGTAAATACATAATACTTGAGTGGTATGTATGTAAATCTTTTATTTTTATTTCTCTTGTGTGTGTGCAAATCTCTCATTTTGATCCCCTTAAGTAAATGGTATACAAGCTCTACGTATTTTCGTATCGTTCACCTAAACTTACCATTTCCATTGCCTGCCGCCTCCACATAAAGTATATCATTTAAATGACCTTATGGTGTGATGGTGCTTATCACTGTATATTATTGTCAAATTTATAAATTTATTTTGAACTATATTCAATTCTCATCACCTTTTGTTTTTAGGGCAGCGACAAGAAACTGTTGCATAAATGATAGTCATAGTTGCATTTCTCGCAACTCATGAAAATTATAGCTGAGTAATTTCCTGAAACATTTTCATGTCATTTGATTAATTGAAGACGTTCTGATTCGTTTGAATTAGGACAAAGATACTTGCACGATAATATATCAACTACGTTTAAACTTGAAATATCATATGTTCATCACATAAGTACTTGCACTATCAAGCACACTGTAATCTGAATACTTTATAAATCTTTTACGCTGCATTTCATTTTTCAACAAATCAAATAAGCTTTGGATGGCTATTATTACAAGATGATAAACTGATCAGCCAATGAATTAACACAACTTTGCATTTTGTGTTGGATCAATTATGGGACTATAATATGATTAATAAATGTGTTGGGTCATCATTTAATAAGTCAAAATTATTGTGGTCTAATTAAGTATAAAATTTATGACTTTTGGCACATTTGTCATGAAATTATAAGTGTGGATACTATAAGAGCTAATTCGATTTGATGAGGGCAGAATTGGAATTAAGCAAATTTATGTAACTAGCCTTTAGTTACATTAAATAAGGGGTAATGGTCCCGGCTACGCAGAGAAAGAAATAAAAAATTATTCTCTTGTTCCCCATCAACGAGAGACTAAGGAAAACTCCGGAAAGTCCGTAGATTGGAAGATCGTTGCTTGCAATCGATCAAATGGATTAGAGTACGCTTCCGCTATTTTATCGATTCGGTTTTTCTCATTAATATGAATATGAATGAAAGATCGTGGTGGATTCCTAATAGATTTTGATTCAAACAAAATCTATTTGGAAAATTTAGAAAAGAATTCCAACAATTGATATCAGAGCCTCTCGTTCATGTTCAATTTTTTTTTTGAGATTTCGCTTCTCTTTTTCCCTCTGCAATCGTCGTTGGTAAAGTTTTGCAGTGACGACACAAAATTGAAGAACGGGGAATTTTGGCGTCGTGGTCGAAGGATTTTCTCCTCCTTCTTCTTAATTTTGTCCCTTTCGTTCGTCTTTACCCGCGAAGGAATCGTCTGCAAAAGGCTGCGGCGGCGGGGTACGGCGACACGAATGCCGCTGCAGGACTACGACGTCGGTGGGTGCGGTGGCGCGTCCTCCTACGGCTGCAGAACCCGGCGCAGCGGAATGCTGCGGCGAAAGGTAAGACGCCGGAGGCGGCGCCGGACGGCGGCGCCGGGCGGCGCCACAGTTCGCGAACTCGCGAACTGCTCGCGGACCCGGTCCGCGGACCCGGTTCGAGGAAAATTATTATTATTTTTTTAAATTACTCATTAATTAATTAAATTAATTAAATTGCTCATTTTAATTTGGACAATAAAATGAGTTATTTAATTTAACGAGTTAATTATTTCACTCATTTTAATATGAGTAAATTAATTATAAAGTTTTTCTTTAAGTATTTAATTAACTCAATTTTTTGGGATTGATTAATTTTATAAAATCAATAATTTTGTTTTGTAAATCATGGACATTATGGCTTATAAATTAGCCCATTATTTATAAATATAAGATTTTATAAAATTAAATTAAAGTTTAAATTAAATTCGAATAAATGGTACTTGGTAATCGTTCATCATTTTTAATGAACTTATTGAAACATGATATTGTCAAAGTGACCTCTCTTGTGTAGATAGTTTGTGATGAATGTTGGATGTTGTGTATATGTGGGTTCATGCGTGTATTAATTGGCCCAAAGGAAAGTTAATACTTGGTCGAATTGCATACACACTTGTGATGGTAAACATGTAACAATTATAAGGAATATTATATGAGTAATAAATCGATCCAAAGATAGATTTATTACTTGATATACATTATTATTAATGTTTGATCATTACAACAAGATTACCACTAGCAGTTAATATTACTGTCCAAAGACTTGATATTAATGTTGCATTAGGTGTCTTGAGATGGGATTTACCATTAATTGAAAAACATTTTATTTATGTAATCTTTTGTTCATTTTTCAGTTGTTGCTAATGTATCTGCTAATCTCAATTCGGTTCCAATCCTTAAGGGTGATAGCTTTAAGGATTGGAAAGAGAACATTCTCATTGTTCTTGGCTGCATGGATCTAGATCTAGCGTTAAGAATGGATAAACCCGCTCCTCTTATGGATGCAAGTTCCTCCGAGGAAAGGAGAATCTTTGAGAAGTGGGATCATTCTAATCGCTTGAGTCTTATGATCATAAAGCGCGGCATACCTGAGGCCTTTAGAGGTGCGGTGTCTAGTGAGATCACTGATGCTGCAAGTTTCCTTGCTGAAATAGAGAAACACTTTGCAAAAAGCGATAAGGCTGAAACTGGTATTCTTTTAAAGAACCGATTTCAATGAGGTTCAGAGGCAAGGAAAGTATAAGGGAGTACATCATTGAGATGTCTAACATTGCTTCAAAGTTAAAGAAGCTAAAGCTCGAGTTGACGGATGATTTACTCGTGCATTTAGTTCTTATTTCTCTTCCTCCACAAGTTTGACGATTTTTGGTCGGCTATAATATGCAAAGGGAGAAATGGACTCTTAATGAACTTATTTCTCATTGTGTGCAAGAGGAAGAAAGGTTGAAGCGAGGAAAGGCCGATAGTGCTCATTTGGTGAACACCTCTAAAGAAAAGGGCACTAAAAGAAAGAATGAAGCTGCAAAGAATAAGGGTCCTTCTCAAAAGAAACAAAATAAAGTTCAAAATCCTGAAAGTATCAGTTGTTTCTTTTGCAATAAAGAAGGACATCAGAAGAAGAAATGTGCAAAATATCACGCTTGGCGTATAAAGAAAGGTACATTTCTAACTTTGGTATGTTCTGAGGTAAATTTGGCTTCAGTACCTAGAAACACTTGGTGGTTAGACTCTGGTGCTACTTCTAACATAAGTGTTTCAATGCAGGGTTGCCTGAGCTACCGAAAACCAAATGATGCTGAAAGATGCATTTATGTGGGAGATGGAAAATCGGTAGAAGTGGAAGCAATTGGACATTTTAGATTGTTATTATGTACTGGTTACTATTTGGATTTGATAGATACTTTCGTTGTACCGTCATTTAGACGGAATTTGGTTTATGTTTGTTGTTTGGACAAATTGGGTTATTATTGTTCATTTCAAAACAGATGTTTCAGTTTATCTATTAATTCCAATATTATTGGAACTGGTTCCCTTATGGAGTATGAAAATCTTTATTTGCTTGATACTGTTGCTTCATATAATGAAACTCTGAATGTGGAATCACGAGGTACTAAGCGTAAAATTAATAATGAAAATTCGGGAGCATTATGGCACGAGCGTTTAGGTCACATCTCTAGAAATAGAGTTGAAAGATTTGTGTCGGATGGAATTCTAAGTTCCATTGATTTTACGGACTTTAATGTACGTATTGAATGCATTAAGGGAAAACGAGACCAAAAGAAAGAAATTAGGTGCATATAGAGCTACGAAGTCTTAGAATTGATACATACGGATGTTTGTGGACCATTTTCTACGACTTCTTGGAATGGTCAACAATATTTTGTATCGTTCATAGATGATTATTCAAGATATGCATACCTATTTCTTATTAAAGAAAAGTCCCAAGTATTGGACGTGTTCGAATCTTATAAAGTCGAAGTTGAAAACCAACTAAGCAAAAGAATAAAGAAAGTCAAATCTGATCGTGGTGGTGAATACTACGGCGGATATGACGGTTCGAGTGAAGAACGTCCGGGACCATTTGCTAAATTCCTAGAGGAATGTGGAATTGTCCCTCGATACACAATGTCGAGTTCACTCAGCATGAATGGTGTAGGTGAAAGACGAAACCGCACTCTTAAAGACATGGTAAGAAGTATGGTCAGTCATTCTACCTTACCAGAATCACTCTGGGGAGAAGCACTCAAGACAACAGCCTACATTCTAAATAGAGTACCAACTAAAGCAGTTGTAAATATACCTTATGAGCTTTGGACAGGGCGAAAACCCAGTTTAAAGCATTTTCATGTTTGGGGTTGCCCAGCTGAGGCAAGGCCTTACATGCCACTTGAGAAAAAGTTAGACCCTAAAACAGTGAGCAGCTATTTTGTTGGTTATTCGGAGAGATCTAGGGGTTTTAAGTTTTATGATCCCAAATTAAAGATAATTTTTGAGACGGGAACTGCAGTGTTCTTTGAGGATATTGAATTTGGGGGAGAAATCAGGTTAGAGACTTTGTCTTTGAGGAGGAATCGGACCATACTACTCTTGTTGAAGAGGAATTGGTTCCTATTCCTATAATTGCTTTTGATAATGATCAGAATTTTACTCCTGACATTGATCAAGTTGCAAATCAAGAACAAGACATTGTTAATTAACCCCTTGAGGAACAAATTCAACAACCTCAAGAACAAGTTCGAGAGCAAGTGCTTTTGCGACGATCCACTAGGGAAAGAAGAAATGCTTATTTCGGATGATTATATTGTATTTCTTCGGGAACATGAGGAAAATATTAGTATGATGGAAGATGATCCTATCAACTTTCATCAAGCTATACAAAGTTCCAATTCAGAAAAATGAATTAAAACAATGAATGAAGAGTATAAGTCTATGCAAGACAATAAAGTTTGGGAACTTGTCCCATTATCAGAAGGAAAGAAACCCATTGATTGCAAATGGATTTTTAAAACCAAAAGGAATTCAAAGGGTAATGTGGAAAGACATAAAGCTCGCCTTGCAGCTAAAGACTATACTCAAAAGGAAGGGATTGACTATAAAGAGACCTTTTCTCCTGTTTCAACAAAGGAATCTTTTAGAATAATCATGGCACTTGTTGCTCATTATGATATGGAGCTACATCAAATGGATGTTGAGACCGCATTTCTCAATGGAGACATTGATGAAACGATCTATATGGTGCAACCAGAAAACTTTGTGTCAGGAGATCTAAAGAATATGGTTTGCAAGTCGACAAAATCTATTTATGGGCTCGAAACAAGCTTCCCGTCAATGGTATCACAAATTTCATCAAGTGATTCTATCATTTGGTTTTGAAATGAATGCAGTTGATGATTGTGTGTATCATAAATTCAGTGGGAGAAAGCATATTTTTCTGATTTTGTATGTGGATGACATACTGCTTGCCACAAATGATATAGGCATGTTGCAGGAAACCAAGAGATTTCTATCAATTAATTTTGAGATGAAAGATCTTGGTGATGCCTTATTTGTCTTAGGAATTCAGATTCACCGAGATCGTTCTCAGTGTATTCTTGGATTATCACAAAGAGGCTATATTGATACAGTGCTTAAAAGATTTGGCATGCAGAATTGTAAACCAATTGATACCCCTGTCGCTAAAGGAGACAAGTTCAGTCTCAATCAGTGCCCAAAAGGAAACCTTGAGATTCAAGAAATGCAAAAGATTCTCTATGCTTCAGCAGTAGGGAGTCTTATGTATGCTCAAGTTTGTACGCGGCCAGATATTGCGTACATTGTTGGAGTTTTAGGCAGATACTTAAGCAACCCAGGAATTGATCATTGGAAAGCAGCCAAAAGAGTTATGAGGTACTTAAGGAGAACAAAAGATTACATGCTTACATATAGGAGATCATTGGGTATTCTGACTCCGATTTTGTTGGATGCCAAGACAGCAGAAGATCCACATCAGGCTACATATTTTTGTTAAGTGGTGGAGCTATATCCTGGAGGAGTGCAAAACAAACACTAATAGCTTCATCCACTATGGCAGCAGAATATGTAGCATGTTTTGAGGCATCCAACCATGGCATATGGCTGAGAAATTTTGTCACCGGGCTGCGCATTATGGAAGGAATTGAAAGACCACTAAAGTTATTTTGTGACAATAAATCAGCTGTATTGTATTCCAATAACAACAGGAGTTCATCCAAGTCAAAGCATATTGACATCAAATTTCTTGTTGTGAAGGAAAGAATACAGAGTGGCCAGATTCACATAAAGCATATTGGAACGAACTCCATGATTGCGGACCCCTTACAAAGGGTCTAATACCCAGGGTCTTTCATGAGCATACTGCTCATATGAGTGTTATAAAGCATGAGGAAATTTAGATTCAGTGGGAGTTTGCTAACTTGTGATTTTTTTTTAGCTCTATGTTTTATTTTGTATACAAAACATATTTGGATATTTTCTGATCAGAAATGAGGCATTTTTATTCAGTTCAGTACACTCTGTATAGTTAAAGTATAATCTCACTTAAGTAAAGAAGGACCAGTTGAAAATTGACATGAACAGACCACCTTGCATGTAATTTTCATTCTACACATTCATGATTGATCTATGTCATTTGATTATATTAATATATGTGACCATTGATGAGTTTAGTTGTGATAAATACAACGAAGACTGTTTTGATCCTATATTGATATGATTAATGGATGAGATTGTAATGTGCCTTTACAATGATGACAACGAATTTAGGGCGCACTAAGGTTGATACATTTATCTTATACATATATAGTCCAGTGGGAGATTGTTGGATCAATTATGGGACTATAATATGATTAATAAATGGGTTGGGTCATCATTTAATAAGTCAAAATTATTGTGGTCTAATTAAGTATAAAATTTATGACTTTCGGCACATTTGTCATGAAATTATAAGTGTGGATACCATAAGGGCTAATTCCAATTTGATGAGGGGCGAATTGGAATTAAGCAAATTTTGTAACCACCCTTTGGTTACGTTAAATAAGGGAGTAATGGTCCCTGTACGCAGAGAAAGAAATAGAAAATTATTCTCTGTTCCCATCAACGAGAGAGACTAAGGAAAACTCCGGAAAGTACTGCAGATTGGAAGATCGTTCTTCGCAATCGATCAAATGGATTCAGGTACGCTTCCGCTATTTTATCGATTCAGTTTTTCTCATTAATATGAACATGAATGAAAGATCGTGGTGGATTCCTAATAGATATTGATTCAAACAAAATCTATTTGGAAAATTTAGAAAAGAATTCCAACATTTTGGTCTATGAAAAAAGTTAATTTATTATTTCATTCTACTGAAATAAGCCCATGTCATGGTGGCTGTGCCATTCAACATTCCCTTTCACCTCAGTAATCTCTTCATGTCATCATTTTTGTTCTCATTGCCTTCAAGTTTGAACAGATCATATAGCTTTGATGATCCGAACGACTCTAAGGGAGGTGAGTGAGCCAGATGGGCTTAAAGCCCAAAACCGAATTAACTTAGTTCGGCCGAACTTTGTCCTAAAGAAAATCACGTTTCAAAATCATTATTATTATACTCACTAATTTAAACTTATTTATTCTAATCAAATTTTTAAGCAAATCCAAAACTAAAAAATAATGAGAGGAGAGATACGAATTTGCACTGCAAAAATAAAATAAGATAAGAATAGTAATAATAATTTATTGAGCCTACATATATATATATATATATATATATATATATATATATATATATATATATATATATCTTAAAAATAAAAATAAATGAAAATGAGAAAATGGTGTTCACGCATATACTATTTAATTCTTGTAAATTTTTATAATTGACTACTTTAATTTAAATACATAATAAAAAATAATATATGTGATGTATTAAATATCTTAATAAAGAATAATATATGTCATAAGATTCAATATATTAATTTTCAAATAGTCTATGTGACATATAAAAAAATCTTAATAGAAACTATAATAATAATAATAACATGCGATATATATTAGTTTCATATAACAGAAAAATAGTATATGAACTTTTTATCAAATCTTTCTTTTATATGAAATTTAAGCATCTTTTTATATAGAGATAATATTTTAAGTACTTTTTTTTATGTATTTCAAAATATCAAATATTTTTATATATAAAAATTAATCTCCTTAGTATTTGATATAAATAAAAAAATAATATAAAAATATAATTTTTAATGCCATATAGATAGATGAAATAAGTTTATTTTTTATGCACTCATTATGTAAAAAAAATATATAATTTTTTAATAGGCTTTATTTGTGATATATATATATATATATATATATATATATATATATATATATATATATATATATATATAATGTTTTGGGCATTTAAAAAGATAATAACATGAATAATATATAACTAAAGGAATAAGTTTTAAGTGTATCATATGTGAAATTAAAAGTTTTTTTTTTAATATTACTTGGAAGATTTGAATATCTTTATATAATATTAAGAATGATTAGATATATAACAGAGAATAATTACAGCTACTTTCAATCTTAAGAATTTTTATTAATTGAATGATTAGAAGTATTTTAAAAAAATATTTCCTCCCCTCAAGTTGGTATATTATTCTTCAAATGAAATATCCAATTGTTTAGATAGAAATCTTTCTTGTTTTGTTGTGAAATCACTCGATCAAAAAAACAATAAAGTGGAATAGTGGTTTTTTTTATAGAGTCAAAATGTGCAACAAATATATTTGTGAAGGTTGGAGTAGCACCAGTGGCAGGCATGAATAGTGTGAGTCACGTTATATGGTTTGGTCACATTAAACAACGACCATCTGGTAGATATTTCATATTTAAATTATATTAAGAAAGTAGAGATAGACCTAAAAAGACTTTGGCATGTTTTATAAGACAATCTAAATTTATTAGAATTAAATAAAAAAATGCCACTCAAAAGGACCTAATTAAGAAAATAAGATTCATGTAATCGACCCCACTTAGTGGATAAAGGCTTGTTTTTGTTGTTTTATATGAAAGTCCATGAATAATTCCACAGGCCGTGAATCATCCACATATTTGACCTACAAGGCGTTGGCATAAAACTAATAATTATAACAAAAAAATAGTGAATGTTCAACGAATAAAGTGCTAATTAGTGATTGTTAATTTTGTGAACGTCTAAGGATTAATAATCTTCTATAGTCTAATATCTAATATATATACACTAATAGCAGACTCACCCAATTACAGAACAAGCATGACACACTTGTTAGCTGAGACTAGAGAAGAGATTCTCGAGTCATATGTAAGGTAAACTTGCTATGTCATTCGAAAATAACCTACTCCACAAAAGCGCTTGCCAACAAAGCTTAAGGCAGTCAGGCCTCAAGAGAGATCACTAATTGAGTCCCAAAATGATTCAAGGGTTGATTACCAAGAGGGCTCACCAAGAAGATTCAAGACACATACCAACTAGGATCAAACTGAACTCATCAATTGAATAAAGAAAGATGCATCTACTAAGAACATAGCCCACTATGCAAGAACCGACTATCAAGTCATATGGTTCGAGAGATGGACTGGAGGGCTATGAAGCAAATCGCTATGAGTCTAGAGACATCCTGAGACGAGATGCTCTCATGTAAGAATTGATTATGAAGTCATATGGTTCGAGACATCAAAATCAAGTGGCTATGAAGCTAGTAGTTTTGAAGCTAGAGATGTCCTGAGACAAGAAGCTCTAAATAAAAAATTTGTCATGAGGTCATAAGGTTTGACAGAAATCATATGCTAGATGACCATGGCGGTATACCAGCACAAGATGCTTTAGTAAGAAGCGATCAAGGCAATTATTTATGTAAAAAAGCAGCATCATATTGTCAGATATTAAGATTCCACAGCTAGACATGAACTGGTAAGAAAGTCGAAGCGGTCTATCCAATATAACATGCATTCTAACAAAGTGATGAGAATCAACCAAGTCAAACGTGGTGTTAAAGAGGATTGGATGAACAAGCCGATCCAACCTTGAAATGCTTTTGCAAGCTTTAGTAAAGTGGCCCTTGCTAGGGATTCTTCAAGAATGAATAAAGTAGTTCTTAATAAGGAAAATGTCACGGTTCAATCTAGTACCAAGGGGTCCCAATTAGACTGGACCAATTATATAGGCAAGGTGATCTAATTAATACGAAATGTCTACTGAAAAGGCAAAAAAGTGCCCAAGTCATTCATATATATGAAATGGATTGGACATACGAAGTGGTCCAACCTATGTGGGATGCCTTCATTAGGAACGTAACAAGATGACTCATGTCGGGGATTCCTCAAAACTAATGAGGTAATTTTTGCTGAGAAGTATCACGGTGTACTCGGATATCAAGGTATACGAATTAGACATGGGTCAGTTAAATAAGTAATACACCTAAAATATATAGTATTTTATTTTATTTTGCTGCTCCTTGAAATACAAAATTCCCAGTTCTTTTTTTTATTATTATTTTTAAATTTTGGTGGCTGGCCTTTATCTTCTCCATTCATGGCTTGTAGTTCTATATATAGAGTAATTTGAGTAGCCGCATGCCTGATGGTGATCATGCGAGTGGAATGGCCGGGAGGGATCCTTAAGTATGACTTGCAACCTTTACATTGCTTGCTGGAATTCCCTATGTATCTTCCATTCTAGATTTAGTTGTAGTGAAGAAACGATCACATTTACATACCCACCACACTATTTATGTATTTCAGGCATACCTGGGGAAAGACATTGATGTTCCTGTCATTAAAAATGCTTCATATGTGAATCTCAGACTTTAGATAGGATGGCTTAGGGAGGGGCTTCGCACTTCTTAGGCAGCCCGTGCGACCATGTTCTGATCTGAGGGATGGATCCGATGATAGAAAACTTTTTTTTAAGAACATTTTGGACTTGAAATGTCATCTTTCTTAGGATATAATAGCTTTCAAGTTTTAATACTCACGAATTTACTGAAATTCTATTATGTTAAACAGGGCCCAATCATATGAAAGTTAAATGCATAATAACATAGTGGTATGTATGTATGCCTTTTAGCTAAAGGACTAACCAAAGGAAACAAATAAAAAAATAATAATAATTTCAGATTTTTGCTTCGTTTTTAGTTCCAATGATGCAAGTATATAATAAGCAAAAAAATAATTTTTCTAACACCTAAATTTTGATTTTTTACATGTACACCACCCAATTTCTATATGTTTACATTTATAATACCTGAGTTATAGATACATACATACCATTTAATTCTCGTGAAAGATTCAAACGTACAGCTTAATTTCTGTATATACCACTCAAATTTTATGTATACTATTTAGATATGTCACTCAATTTTTGTGTATTTAACTCTGTATATTTATTTACATATATACCCATCAACTTTATGTATTTGTTCCGGTATATTTATTTTTACCTTTATACACCAATTAATTCCAAAACACATAATTGGGAGTTATTTATGGAAGTATAAGAATATTAATCATTATTATCTAATTAACTATACTTATTAATCTAATATAATGAGCTAATGAAATTAATTGTATCCTACCAGCTTGTCTAAGGCCTTGGTCATGATATCCAACTGTTAATATCAGTTAAAAATATGTATTTATTAATTTCCTTGCTTGTATGGCTATATTTAAAGAACCCAAAATCCGCTCAATAAGGATGTCTACAACTAGAGTATTATATATATATATATATATATATATATATATATATATATATATATATATATATATATATATATATATATATTCTAAAGATTGATCGACGATCGGAAACCGCCGATCAACCCCGATAGGTTGAACCGACCGAGGAGCGGACTCCCTTCCAGGTCCAGGTGTCGTTATTCGAATACTCCCGTCGTGGGTGGGATTCGAACTCCGACCCGAGGGACTTACACGAAGCGCCGCAATCAATGAGCCAAGACTTTCACACAACTAGAGTATTCTATATTTTTCACTATAGAATATAAAATGTTTAAAGTTCTCCTTTTAAACCTCTCTCTCTCTCTCTCTCTCTCCCTCCCTCCCTCCACTTGCATCATTCTCTAATACCCTGTCATAAAAAATTATGGTATAATACATTAAAATAAGATCGATGACTAATTCTTCTCAGACCTATAATAACTTCTTTGGATGTTTCAGAGATTTAAAATTTCAACCATTTTGTTTTGTAACCATGATTTTGCCCTCTCGATATCATTGTTAATCAAACTCGAGTTCATGCCATTTTTAGTGATCTTGCATGCGTTGGCTAAAAAAGGAATTTGTGATGGTCAGCTCAAATTGAGCACCATCCCTATTTATGAATATTCATGAGCTGTCACATTATTATAACATTCAAAATAATTCATATCATATAAAAATATTATTATTAACTGGAAAAATTTGAAGAACGCCTTTTTAAGCATAGTAAAAATGATACATAAGTTAAAATTGAGGTTTAAATCTTAGATATGTAAATGCATAGAAGCTGTGTGGCATGTATTCAAACCTTGCACCCAAAAAAATAAAAATAAATAAAAATAAAACTCTATATTTAAAACATAAAAAAAGCAATAGGAAATTTCTCATAATAGGATTCATCAAATAAATCACTTATTCTTTTAGAAAACAACTAAACATACATATAGCAAGCATAAAACACAAACAAAGTTCACAAAAGATTGAAGCTTCAACTATATTACTTATTCAAGCAGACATAATACATCAGCTAGTTAACCACCCGAGCAATCTTCCATGCAAAGACAAATACGATTGATGTCACAATTCCCATACGGTAAGTGAAATTTAACAGAACAGTGAGTGATGCAATGATCATTATTCTCGCAACGTTCTATAAATATTTTTGGTAGTGGATTTTTTGTTTCACAATATGTCTGAGCTTCCACCCTCGGCACCATCTCTCCTGTACATTCAGTATACACATTCATATTCATGCAGACAACAAAAGAGTAAAAGATGGAAGTGAAAAAAGCTTACGGAAAGAAGGGAGGAGAAGAACTAGGAAAAGACACCAAAGGATTGCCTTCTTCTGCTCCATTCTGCCTCTTGTTACAAATTCTACACTAGATTATATAGATGGAAGTAGAAGAAGATGGAACACTTGAGGGTATGTACCGGCAGCTGATCGAATACTTTATGAAAAGCAAATACATATGCACTAGTTTGACCGGCTAAGTTTGTCATGTAGCAGGGAATCAACTCCATTTCTAGATTTTCAGTGGCATAGAAGAGCCGACTATAAAATAGACTTCTATTTTATAAGTATTTGTATGCTTTACCAGTTGTTCATTTTATATTACAATTATAGCGTAATAATATATATATATATATATATATATATATATATATATATATATATATATATATATATATATATAATAGTGGTAAACTTTTTAAATTGTTTTACGTCAATAGCAAATATTATATACTAAAAAGGAAAAAAAATTATATCTTCAGATTACTTAATTTAAATCTTATAAACTAAAATAGATTTCTAAATTGTAAGGATTTTGCTATAATAATGACAAGCGCATATATACGTATCAAGGGTGAGCATCTCAATACAAGAGAAAATGACAAACAATTTATTTATCATTTCCTCGGTCGTATTTAAATATGTAACACCTAAACTTCATGGAATGGTGTACTTCATATTTCTAAAACTAAATAATAATATTTTCACATGATATTGTGTCAAATATGTGTTCGCACGAATCTTAAAGAAATTTAATGGCCAAAAAAGAAGATGGTGTGGCTAGCTGGGACCCAAGAGAAGGAGTTTGAGAGTTTGCATCCACCAACCCAACCGTTGTTGGTCGGGAGGAATCTCACTCATTGATGGATGATAGCCTACAATCATATTGGCATCAAATTTGATGTTGCATGTGTGGGATGTCCAGTTGAGTTCTACAAGACTATATTTTGCTCACGCATTGGATCTCGTAGTCCGAGAAACCCATTAGGACGTCCTAGTATGTGTTTTGAGCACGGAACTAGGGTTAGTGCCGATTCAGTCATACCCTGGAGAGCTCTCGTTGGGTTATGACATTTGACATGGGACACATCAAATGTCCATTTTAGGATATGAAAATTTTCAGCTTGGAAGTGATTGGCTTGAGTGTGGAGAGCTCTATGGATAAAGAAGAGAAACTTCACCTTCTTCTCTTCTTCTTCTTCCTCTCCATTTTCACTCCATCAGTTTCTTAAGGAGTGTGTGAGGGATTTTGTGGAGGAGCTCTCCATTTGAAGGAGAGCTTCATCCTCTCTTTGGAGAAGAAATAAGCCATCTTCATCATGTAAGGTAGGAGCTCAGATCAATTAAAAAAACGCGTCTCCAAACGTCACAAAGGTGGAAGCCCCTAAATAACTCAATAATTTTTTTCATTTTCCTAGCAAGCCTTAGGTTGGTGTTACAGTTTTAAGCTTAGAGTTTTGTGTTTGAGGAAAAATCTCTCTATGTCAATGTTACTTTTCTTTGATTTCCTCATACGAATCCATGAGTGTTCCCCTTTACCCCTAGCTCCAAATATCCAACAATAGCAGAGATTATAGTACTCTCACAGTTACTTCGGCGGCTTCACCCTTTTGATGGAGGAGGTAAAGCCCTCTAAACTTATATAATGAAGTTGATCATTCATTTATTCCCTAGGATATGAAACACTTATACGGAGAAGCCTTCATTTCATGAAGATCTTCCTCCAAGCAAAAGGGCTTTCATGGTTTAGCCAAGCGATCAGAGGTGGGCTTCTTATTGCTTTGAATAATAAGAGATTGGTACACCTAATGCGAGATCGTTAGGAGCATTTCGAGTTGTCATCGAAATGTGATTGGGTATGTCTTCATATTTGGATGTGATTATTTCTCCAATGTGCAAAAGAAAATGAATTGTTTTTCTTTTCATGCTTTTCAGATTGGCAATTATTTTTGGTTGGTCATTATAGACCGGTTTGACCGGCCGACTGGTATCCTTTTCTCTGATTTGCCATCACCCAACTGATTCCTTGATCGGGCAACCAACGTCGGTCGGCTGAGTCGCCTACCATTTGGTCAGCTCAGCCGCCTATATTAGGCGAGTGCGATCGGTTGTCCCTTGTCGGATGGCTTGATCGGCTGACCGTTGTTAGTCGGCTTAGCTGCCTACTTTAGACCAGTGTGACAGGCCACTCAGTATCATTGAGTTTGATTGGTCGTCCCTCCTTGGTTCACTTAATAGACCAACCAGTGCCAGTCAGCTCGACTACCTACCTTAGGCCAGTGCGAATGGTCGCCCGATATTGTGTGATTCGATTCGATTGATCATCCATCATCAGATGGCTTGATCGACTGACCGACGTCGATCTGCTTGGTCGTCTACCTTAGGCCGATGGGACTGACTGACCTGTGTTGTTTGTTCTAATCAGTCCTCCCTCACTGGATGGCTTGGTCAAACGACCTATGTCAGTGGATTGGACATCCTACCTTAGGCTGGTTCGATCAGCCACCTAGTATCATTCGGTCCGACCGGCTGTCCTTCGTAAAATGGCTTGATCGATAAATCGATGTGGGTCGACTCAGCCACATACCTTAAGCTGACAAGGCAAACTGCCAGGTATCATTCAATCTGATCAACTGTACCCCATTACATGACTTGATTGGTAGATTGATGTCGGTCGGCTCAACCAACTAGTTTAGGCTGACTTGACCAACGGCTCAATTGTCCCTCATCGACTAGCTCAGTCTGTTGCCCGATGTCAGTCACCTCAATCGCAAAAATTTGGTTGGTCAACTTTAATCGTCTTGCATGTGGGATCATGAATGTTTGCATGTATATCATACGACTATTTCATCATACCACTTTCATGTGCACTTCAGAGCATTTCATGGCGAGTAACCCTTCCTCTCCAATTCCAAGGTTTCAAGAGAGAAGCCTATGTGATCGATGAAATTACATCCTTTAGGGCTCTGCTTGGACATCCATGGATACATGAATATGAAATGGTACCTTCAACTCTTCGTCAATGTATTAAGTACATACATCGAGGTGAAGAGTTTTCCATTCCTAATGGTATCCATCCATTTCTATTAACGAGGTGGGTATTATGATGATATCGATTACTATGTACGTTCGAAAATGCCATCTCTTCCAACCCCAAAGATCGTAGGATATCCAAGGAACCTTTCTTTTTCTAGTTCTCCCTTGGCTAAAGGCAATGAGGTGATGAAGCGGGAGGAAAGGTGTCATGCCCCTCTGGCGTCAAAGCGGGAGCTTAGACTCCACACTTTGCTATCAACTAAGATAATGATCGAAGTTATATCTGAAACTGAGTCTGATCCACATGAGGATTTGCCTGTGGTTAGCTCAAGAAACTTGCATGACCATAGTCAAGAAGATGCTGATGAGGAGATACCTTTACTACCATCAACAATCATGGTCCCCCATTTGCCTAGTTATCTTTGTCAGACGAGGTTTATTAACCCATTACTGCGGGACCACTGTAAGGATTTATTGCTGCAAATACGTCTTTAATTGAAGAATTGTAAACTTTTTATGTACCTCCCAAATTTAAATCTAGAGTTAAATGAATTTTATTTTTATAAGGTTGATACACATGTAACCAGCTCTAATGTAATGTTTTTGAATAATGAGAATGATGAAGCGATAGATAATCCTCTTTCTTATTATTTCTCTCCTCTCATTAATAAAATTCTTGATAATGGGTTGATGCTCGAGAAATGTTCTATTCGCTAGGCTTAGTTATTCAAGGCTATGTGACAGAATAGATCCCCAAAAGAAAGGTCTGGATTAGACTATGTCAAAAAGCCTAATAAAACCAAGCTCTTCATAACCTCATGCAGGATGATTTCTGCATTGGAAGGCATTGTGGTCCTTACCTCTACGAATGAGGAGGTCGAACTTAAAGACACCCCTCATGAGCTTGAGGATGGTGTCTCTCTGACCATTGATGACTTGATCAGAGCCAACCTAGGTATGGTTGATGATTCTCCTCCATCTTCGCAGACTCTTATTGAATTTTATAGCTAGCAAAAGCATAGATATATCGAAAGAGTTTCGTGACTATCTTGCGTGGAGCTATTCTGAGATGCCTGGTTTAGCCTTGAAATTAGCTTGCATAATTTTCCACTAATATGAGTATCATTTCGGACAAATAGTATCACCAAAGGTTGCATGTAAAGATAGAGCTCATGGCCATTAAAGAGAACAAAGTGCTCGTTGAGGTTGGTTTCATTAGGGAGGTTTCCTACCCTATGTGGCTTGCAAACATTGTACCCTTTCAAAAGGAATGAATAGATATGAGTTTACTTCGACTTTCGATGCCTAAATAAGCCTTACCTAAACGACAATTTTTCTTTGACGATACCAGAGCATATGATATATGTCACCTTCTCTCATGCAATGTTGTCCTTCAAGTATGGTTTATCTAGCTACAAGTGTAGGTATCTCATTATCCATATCGTACCTTCTAGGAGGATTATAGCTAGTGTTATCAATGCATCACGAGTTGATTATGAAAAGGTGGCCTGTGAGATTAAGGCACCTTCGATGTCGATCGTGGGTCGCCTAAACATGCAATAAATTAATGCATTTTCCATCCTTCTTGAATTTGTATGTGTTTTTGAAGCCGTCGTGATGCATTTTTCAGCCAAATTTCCATGATCATCCCAAAAGAATGTGTCAGCATCCATTGAGACTACATCTCAACAAACTTGCTCTTAGAGTTGATTGTCGATAGAGAATTAAACTAAGCATTGTTGGTTGATGTGAATCTCAATCCCCTTTTTGAGTCAGGTGAGAGAACATAACCGTGGGTATTTCTGTGTGGCTGAACCTAACTTTTGACCATTAGGGTGAATACGACATTTTTGCAGCTACTGCCATCGTGTTTAAATTGCAGATTTTGCCCTCGAAGTTCCATGTCTTGAAAAAGATGTTGTGGTGTAGCCATGACAGATCTTTGTCGAGTCTGACAAGAGGACCCTTCGTCTCTGGGGAGGGCAATGCTTATTCTGACCCATCCTTAAATTGGGCTTCCTTAAATTGCTTGACTTTCTCAATGACGCCTCCTCCAGTAAAAAAGACAATGCAGATGGTGAGGCAATCGAAAACGATGTTGCCATACCCATGGCACCTAAAACAATTTCATGTTGGGATTGTCCTAGGGAAACTTTCTCTTTCGAGTTTCGTGTCGTTCGGGGTGAGTTTGATGTTTTGCTAGCTTCCGTCATGGTTTTGTTGGTAGGTGTGATTTGAGCTGATTGTTTGTATGTCGGCTGTTGGTAGAAGAAGTTTTGAGATTTGGCTTGCTTTTGTTGTCGTTCCACATTTAATGCGAGAATCTTGAGATTTTTTAGCATCAAGTATGGTTAGAGTTTGACAATGTTACTAATGGTGGGTTTTAATCCTACGAGATAGAAGACAAATATGTGCTCCTCTTGCTCGACCCGATCACACTTCATCTGTAGGTGATCTAATTGTGTCATGAATTCCTCGACTGAGAGATCACTTTGTCATAGGCTGTGAAACCAGAGGAACATATCCTGGCGTAGTGTGGCAGTAGGTTTTTTTTTTCATAGCCTTTTTCATTTTCGCACATTTAGAGATCATGTAGTCCCCGTGGCGTCGTTGTTGTCGTTGCAAGTTGTCCCACCATAATGACATGCTTTTGTTTAGTTTGATAACATCAAGCTTAGCTCGTTTATCCTCGGGTACCTACTTGTAATCAAAGATGTGTTTGATTTCTTGCAACCAATTAATGAAGTCATCAAAGTCCATGCTTCCATCAATTTCTAGGAGGTCCATTTTGATGCTGAAATCACAATGGGTGTCGATTGTGGGATGATATGTTGATAGTTTGGCAATTAATATTATTTGTATTTATATATTTTTAATTGATAAAATTGCACTTTGAGGAAGGTTTTGTGTTGATTTTGTAGGTTGCTGCAATGAATAGACATCAGGAATCATACTGGAATGAATTGGAGATTGGAGCGAAGTTTGGCTACTGGGTGCCTAAGCACTTGACCATTGGTGCCTAGGCATCAGAAGCCAGCCAAAAACCAGAGAGCATGAAGCCAAAGATCCAACCAGTGGACGCTTAGGTGTTGTGAACTTGGGCGCTTCAGCGCCTAATGGACAGCTTCAAATCGAGAGCTTGACACTCAATGCGCCAGTCCTTAGGCATCTAAGCGCCCGAAACTGAAATCAACAGGTGGAGCAGTTTGGACATCGAGATCATGGGTAGAACGGGGAAATCATGGAGAGATAATATAAATACTAGAGAAACGGAGTGGGGAGGGCTGGTTCTGCTTTGCTTCAGTTCTAGTCTTTCTTATGCCCTGATATTGAAGAAAATTCTGAAAGATCATCAACAGAAGAAGGGAGGTGTAAGAGACTGACAAGTGCTTTTATTTTACATATGTTCTTTATTGTGTAGAAGAGAAAGAAAAGTTCTTTTCTGTAGTTTGTTGTAACTATTATCTGAAACTATTGTTTTTTTATTTCTCTTTTAATCAAATGAATGTTGGTGTGTACAAGCAAGAGTTGGAAAGACTACTTATGATAGATTTTTATGAGTTAGCATTTCGCTTATTTTTATTGGGCTGTTTTCATACATACCACCCAATCTTATGTATTTACATATTGCTAGGTATGTCTCATATACCTAATATGGAATTAATGTTGGAGCGGATGTGGGTTGGGGGTGCGGGGGCAAGGCCCATGGTTAAGTAGAGGGTAATTTGGTAATTACATATTGTACTACTATGATTATAAATAGGTCCCGTTAGTAACCCTAGGACGCTATGTCTGAATGCTCGAATCCTCGTGATTCTATACTTTCTTTCTCGATTAGTGAAAAGATAATCACCGCTCTGCTCCCGAGGACGTAAGCATCTTTTCTGAACCTCGTTAAATCTCTTTGTGTTCTTCTGGATTGTGTCGATTCTTGTTTGCTTTGCCCTAAATTTCTTAACAAGTGGTATTAGAGCCAGATTCGAGGGCATATAGGAGATCGGTGCAGGCGAAAGAAGGGTTGGTGACACAGGAATTTCTGCGACGGATTGAGAAGGAAGCTCTGCAAATCGGCGTAGAGGGACATCTGGCAGCTCGACAGTTCGGCGCGACATCTCTGCGGCAGAAGCTTGGCGACGGTTTGCGCTGTGCAGATTTGTGCAGTTTCGCACGGTTGGATCGCGACTTCAGGAGTCGCAAAAGGCAGGTCGACGCAGATCAGGGGGAGCAGTAGGCTCGAGCAGGTTCGCGGCCGTTCGAACAAGAGTTCGGCCCAGGAGAGGAATCGCGGCCAGGGAGGTGGTTCGCGGCGCTCACATTTGCTTCGGGGAGAAAACTGAATCAGGGTTGATTCCCACTACTCGGAATATTCCCTTGGAATTTTATCTTTCTTTCAGGAAAGTTTTCCAGTGTACGAGATTTGCTGCAGAGAAAAAGCTTAATTAAGGTAGTTAATTAAGTAAGGCTCTTCAGGAAAGCTTGATTAAGGATATCCTCCAGGCGGCAGAAAAGGCAGGGCTTTTCTGGGCGCGAAAAGCAACTTCTGGAAAGAATTTAATTGAGGGAAGTTCTTAATTAAGAAACTTAATTAAGTTAATATCCTTTTTTTTCCTCACTGCGAAACTGGATTAAGGAAATATGGAATAAATTTATTTCCTGATAATCTATTTTAAGGAAAATTAATTAAGAGGAGATTGCTGTAGAAGAAATTTCTTAGAAGGATTCTGAGTAAGAAATTTCGAGACTTTCGAAATCGACAGAAAGTTTTGTTGCGGGATCGATTTTCGAATGGCGATTTCGGTGCGAAATTTGAGGTGGTGAAGTTCGATGGAGCTCAGTAACTTCGGGTTGTGGCAGAACACGAGTGAAGGATTTTTGGCACAACGAGGAATCACGAAGGCTTACTTGCAACGAAACCAGATGCCATGGAGGATGAAGATTGGGAAGAATTGCAATGACGAGCGGCAGCAACCATACGGCTATGTCTGGCAGATGAAGTTATGTACCACGTGATGAATTTAAAATCTCCAAAGGAGGTTTGGAAGAAATTGGAAGCTCAATTTATGGCGAAATCCCTAACGAATAAATTGTATCTGAAACAAAAGTTGTATGGGCTGAAGATGCAGGAAGGTTCTGATTTGGCGCAACACGTTAATGGCTTCAATCAAATAATCACGGATTTATCGAGGCTCGATGTGAATATTGAGGATGAAGACCGAGCGATGATTTTGTTATGTTCGTTGTCTTCTTCTTATGAACACTTAGTGACTACTCTGACATATGGGAAAGAAACTATCAAAGTTGATGAGATTACTGCAGCGTTGTTGGCTCACAACCAGCGGAAGCAGAATGCAGGGGAAAATTCTCATGGCGATAGTTTATATGTTAAGGGTAAACATGATCGTGGAAGGAAGAAAGAAAGGAGGGATCTGGAAGGCGAAATTCCAGATCAAAGTCCAAAGGCAAGAAGACGATTCGTTGCTATATGTGCAAGGAGCCAGGTCATATAAAGCGGGATTGTCCAAAGCTGAAGAAACAGACTGAGGAGAAAGGTGATGTATCATCGAAGTCTGTGAATGTGGTGCAGGGTGAAAATTCAGATGCCAGTGATGGTGATATGCTTTCAGTATCATCAACTCAGTTAACAGATGCATGGATTCTTGATTCGAGGTGCTCTTATCACATAACACCTAACGAGAGTGGTTTACTTCATACGAGTCAACTAATTCGCTCGATCTATTTGGGTGATGATAGATGTTGCAATATTGTCGGTATTGGAGAAGTCGAATTAAGATGTATGATGGCACGGTTAGAACATTGTGTGATGTCGGGCACATTCCGGATTGAAGAAGAATCGATTTCCTTGGGCACTCTACATCGAAATGGTTTTATTCCTAAGGCGAGATGAGGATAGGGAAACCATCAGGATTGTGAAGGGTGCACTGACTGTGATGAAAGGAAAGTTAACTGCAGGTAATATCTACAAGCTGTTGGGGAGTACAGTTGTAGGTGGAGTTCATTCTGTTGAGTCAGATGATGATAGTACAAAGCTATGACATATGGGTCTGGGTCATCTCAGTGAACGTGGGATGGTGGAATTGCATAAAAGGAATTTATTGCATGGTGTGAAAAGCTGCAAGCTGGAATTCTGTAAGTTTTGTATTCTTGGAAAACAGACCAGAGTGATTTTTATGACTGGAGAGCATAAAACTAAAGGGATTCTTGATTATGTGCATTCTGATGTATGGGGCCCTACTAGGGAAGCATCAGTTGGAGGATCTCGGTATTATGTTACCTTTATTGATGATTTTTCTAGGAAAGTTTGGGTGTATTTCTTGAAGCGAAATCGAAGTTTTCTCTAAATTCGAGTCGTGGAAAGGCGAGGTGGAGAACCAAGCGGTAGAAAGATCGAGTATCCGAGATCCGATAATGGCACGAGTACATAGATTCACGGTTTAAGAAGTTTTGTGAGAAGCATGGGATTCGGAGGTATTTTTCGGTGCGAGAAGACACCACGAGCGGAATGGTGTTGCGAAAGGATGAACAAGTCCTTAGCTGAGAGGGCAAGATGCTTGAGATCGAATGCAGGGCTTCCTAAAAACTTCTGGGCAGAGGCTGTGAATATGGCATGCTATCTCATCAATAGATCACCTCGGGCTTCATTAGGTGGCAAGGTTGCAGAAGAGGTATGGACAGATAATCCAGTTAAGTTTGATCACTTACGAATTTTTTGTTGTCCTGCCTATGTGCATGTACCTGAAGATAAAAAATTGAAACTTGATCCAAAATCCAAGAAGTGCATCTTTCTGGGCTATAAGAAAGGTGTGAAAGGATTCAAGTTTTGGGATCCTATTGCTAAGAAGGCGGTGATCAGTAGAAATGTAGTCTTTGATGAGCAATCCATGTTGCAGCAGAATCAAGACAAGGTGTCAGGGAACAGTTCCAGTTCAGAGACAGTGCATATGGATCTAGAGCAGCGTTCAGTAGCAGTTGAGAGAGTTGAAGGTTCAGATTCGACACCTGGTGATTCCATTCCAGTTGATCTGCATAATTACAATCTAGCCAGAGATAGACAGAGACGCACCAATATAAGGCCTCCTAGCAGATTGGGCTATGAAGACTTGGTCTCTTTTGCACTTCTCGCAAGCAGTGACGATCCAGCCACTTTTCAAGGAGCTATTACCAGCCATGAGAAAGAGAATTGGACGGATGCAATGGTTGAGGAGATGGAGTCTTTGCAGAAGAATCACACTTGGGAGCTAGTTCAGCTTCCTGAGGGAAATAAGGTTATTGGGTGCAAGTGGGTCTATAAAAGGAAGCCGAGCGGTATCGAAAAAGAAGGGGAAAAGTTCGAGGCTCGTTTGGTAGCAAAGGGATTTTCTCAGCAGAAGGGGATAGATTATGATGAAATCTTTTCCCCTGTAGTCAGGCATACTTCAATCAGGGCAGTGCTTGCATTGGTAGCTATTTGGGATCTGCATTTGGAGCAGATGGATGTTAAAACTGCTTTCTTACATGGTGATTTGGAGGAGCAGATTTATATGGAGCAGCCAGAAGGGTTCACTCAACCTGGACAGGAGCATCTGTTTTGCAAGCTAAAGAAATCGCTGTATGGGTTGAAGCAGTCTACGAGACAATGGTACAAGCGATTTGACTCCTACATGATTCAGATTGGCTATAGGCGATGTGAGTGTGATTGTTGTGTTTATGTTAAGAGCCTTGATGATGGTACTTTTATTTTTTTGCTACTGTATGTTGATGATATTCTGATTGCTGCAAAGAATATGAATGATGTCCGTGGTTTGAAAGCTTTGTTAAGCCAAGAATTTGACATGAAAGACTTGGGTCCTACAAAGAAGATTCTTGTAATGGAGATTCAGCGGGATAGAGGCTCAAGGCGAATGTGTTTATCTCAACGAGGCTATGTTGAAAAAGTGCTAGACAGGTTTGAGATGAGCAATGCTAAGCCTGTAAGCACTCCATTGGCAAATCATTTCAAGCTTTCTTCAGAACAGTGTCCGAAGATAGATAAGGAAATCAAAGACATGGCAAAGGTTCCTTATGCCAGTGCAGTTGGCTGTTTGATGTATGCAATGGTATGTACTCGTCCTGATTTGGCTCATGCTGTTAGTCAAGTCTGCAAATACATGTCTAAACCAGGAAGGCGACATTGGGAAGCGATCGAGTGGATTTTCGGGTATCCGAAGGGCACCGTAGGACATGGAATTATCTTTGGCGATCGGCAGAATGATCCTTCAGTTGTGGGGTACGTTGATTCAGACTATGCAGGCGATTTGGATGGCAGAAGGTCTACAACTGGGTATGTGTTTACTCTTGGTGGAGGGCCTATATGCTGGAAATCTACAGTTCAGTCTATTGTGGCATTATCTACAACTGAAGCAGAGTACATGGTAGTGGCTGAAGCTGCTAAAGAAGCTTTATGGCTTACTGGGCTAGTGAAGGAACTGGGCGTTGAGCAAGGTGGAGTTCAGTTGCATTGTGATAGTCAGAGTGTTATTTATCTGGCTAAGAACCAGATGCACCATGCGAGGACCAAGCACATTGATGTTAGGTATCACAAGATCAGAGAATTGATTGCTTCTGGTGAGATACTATTGCAGAAGGTTCATACTGATGAGAATGCAGCTGATATGTTGACCAAGCCAGTTACTATCAACAAGTTCTTGCATTGCTTGGACTTGTTGAGCATCCACAATTGCTAGAAAAGCATGGTGGCCCAACCCACATTGTTGCATGAGAAACTCCCAGGTATTTATCTCCTAAAGGGCTGGATATTCGCCGAGGTGGAGATTTGTTAGGTATGTCTCATATACCTAATATGGAATTAATGTTGGAGCGGAGCGAGCGAATCTGGGGAGTTTATTATGTGGGTTGGGGTGCGGGGGCAAGGCCCCGCGGTTTAGTAGAGGGGTAATTTGGTAATTACATATTGTACTCTATGATTATAAATAGGTCATGTTGTAACCCTGGGAGCATGCTTCGAATGCTGAATCCCGTATTCTGTACTCTTTTCTGATTAGTGAAAAGATAGTCGCCGCTCTGCACCCGGGGACGTAGGCATCTTTGTCGAACCTCGTTAAATCTCTTTGTGTTCTTCTGGATTATGTCGATTCTTGTTTGCTTTGCCCTAAATTTCTCAACACATCTTTCATCTATACTTTGCTCTTTTACATTTAACCACCCGAATTGAAGTTTAGGCATTAGAAATGTAAATACATAATACTTGAGTGGTATGTATGTAAATCTTTCATTTTTATTTCTCTTGTGTGTGTGCAAATCTCTCATTTTGATCCCGTTAAGTAAATGGTATACAAGCTCTACGTATTTCGTATCTTTCACCTAAACTTACCATTTCCATTGCCTGCCGCCTCCACATAAAGTATATCATTTAAATAACCTTATGGTGTGATGGTGCTTATCACTGTATATTATTGTCAAATTTATAAATTTATTACGAACTATATTCAATTCTCATCACCTTTTGTTTTAGGGTAGCGACAAGAAACTGTTGCATAAATGATAGTCATAGTTGCATTTCTCGGAACTCATGAAAATTATAGCATAGTAATTTCCTGAAACATTTTCATGTCATTTGATAAATCGAAGACGTTCTGATTCGTTTGAATTAGGACAAAGATACTTGCACGATCATATATCAACTACATTTAAACTAGAAATATCATATGTTCATCACATAAGTACTTGCACTATCAAGCAACACCCTGTCGGCTAATTTTTATTTTGAAAATAAAATTTGAAAATTTAATTTAATGTAATAGGTAAAGTATTTTTATTTTGATTTTGAAAATGGTGATATATTGTTTTATTTTAACGAGACCAGATAGATCTCATATCAAATAGTTTAAATAGTTGAGCACGATACTACAAGTGACACATCATCCCGAAAGATGAGCGTACCACTTGTTAGTAGGCTTAACTATCTAAACTTAAAAGTTTATGACTCTATTTTGGTGCTACGTATTTTATAGCTGACAAATTCCACTATCTAATACACAGATTAGACGGGGTTTAGATTGATACGGGTTCCTAATTCCCTATAGAGGCAAGCCCCTATAGTTAATTACATCTTAGGCGACTTAAATCACCTAAGAAAACTTTCGATAAGGATCATGGGTTTCGTCTTCAAGAATTTCAACGTTCAAGTTTACACGATTGGTTGTAGGAAAATCAAAGAGAATGGTTCGATGTGGAACGATTATTTTCGAGTCCGAAGAAGTAAAGAGTAGGAGACGTCGAAGATACTGAAAGAGCTTCAGTGACATCTCAAACTAACCTATGATTGGGTTTTATATCTTTGAAAGTGAAATTATGTTTATATTTCAATCTTGCAAATTATTTAGAGGTTTTGGGAATTATATCTACATGTCATATGTAAATGACCCAAAAAAAATGAGAGGATTTATGTCATGCAGAACGACAACCTCGGAATCCTAAATAGTTTAGGACTTATATCGTACGATGTACGATCGTACTAAGTCCTAAAAGATAGTGTGAGGGTTTATGTCGTATCAAATGACGACCTCGACGCCCTATATATGTTATTTAAATCTACGAAAAGTCCGATCGAAGATCCTTCATTCGTCCTCTGTCGTCTCGTCTCGAGAAAGAATAAAGATAGGAGAAAAAAAGAAAACCATGCCTCGAACGGCCTATCCTAAGAGCATATATAAGGGAAAATATGTGTAATGAAAAGAAAACAAACATGCCCTAAAGGGCCTATCCTAGGGGCAAGTACAGGTATGCAAGAGAAGCAATAATTAAAATAAACATGTGTAATAAAAAGAAACTAACCATGCCACTAGATGGCTTATCCTAGGAGCAAGCATAAAAGAAAAGCATAAATGCGAGTAAATGTATATACAAAAGTAAAGAAATGCATGTAATAAAGAAAGTAAATGAGACTGTACAATAAAAAAATGTGTACCTGGCCAACTCCGTCGATGTCTCGGAAGCAAGCTAATAGCTACAAGCAACTATATAATCAAGTTTAGCCATAAACATATAAAAGATCAAAGTGGGGGAATAAGAATTCTATTTGAGGATAAGCTCAGTCTGTAGACTTCCTTTTTTCTATCTCGATCCCACAGGCAACCCAAAGTGTCGAAGTACGTATCAATCTCAAATAAAGTCACCAGCAAATCACCTTAGAGTAGGCAATCCTAATCCCTACCACTTAATTAGTGAGTGAACCAGTTTGTAGTATCTGAATTTTCAGAGTGGAGTATCTGTTATTGAAGTATCTGAATTCTTTACCAGTGTGATATCTGGTACGTCGTAGTATCTGTTTTGTGATGTGTGATATGTGTTAACTGGTGTATAGTGTATAGTGTTTAATAGATAGTGTGTAGTAGGGTAATGTGTAGTGTATGTGATTTGATAAATGGTATGTGTGTGTGTGTGATATTTAATATGTGATGTGTATGTGTAAGCTACAGTGTATAGTGTGAAATGTGCAATGTGTTATGTGTAGTAGGGTAGTTTGTAATAAGTTTAATAATTATATGTGTTGTATTTTATGTGATGTGTTTGATATGTTCTGTTTGATTTGATGTACTAAATGTGTTGTGTATGATGTGCTATGTGTGTGATGTGCTATGTGTTGTACTATGTGTGTGATGTGATGTGTGTTGCGCTATGTGTGTGACATTTGGTTTGATGTATTGGCGTAGTATCTGTTGTGCAAGCGTGGTGTTTATTGTCGTGCAAGTGCAATGTAGTATCTGTTGTGCAAGCGAGGTGTTTATTGTTGTAAGGGTGTAGTATCTATCGTTGTAGTATCCGTTACTATGTCAGTGTAATATCTGACGTCGGTTCACGGACTTCTCAAAGGTAGGGATTAGAGCCACCTAACTCAAGGTGAAATGGGCATCTAATATTGAGTATTGACTTTTTTTATTATTATTATCTGTCTCGGCTATAAAGCACGATTATTCGAGTGTGCATCATTGCCTGTACCCCGCATTTCCAACTTATGCCCTCACTTTGATATTTCATATGTTTTTCAATGATAAAGTTTTGTAAAATATTACAATCCATAATAAGGGAAACCAGCATGTCTCCAATATATATATATCATTCCACCTAACTAAAGTGAAGGGTGGTTTGCTGAAACATTCTTTTTAATTTAACCTTGTTGACCTCATTTTTGATGAGGTCTTCTCTCCTTCTTTTTAGTACTTAGGATCTAGCCTTAGGCTTTTCCTTTGACTATCCTAGAGGATTAGAATTGGGACCCACCACTTAGAAATTCAAACCACTTCTTAACTCCCTGCAAACTCCACAAACTTGGTTTTAGACCCCTAATCACCTAGAGGGTTGAAATCAAATGAGGAAGTTTAAAGGATGAGTTCCTATAGGATTCTTTGGCCTTAGGACTACCACAGGTGGCACAGTGCAGTGAAGGGCTGACTTACACACACACTACACCTATACACTACACTTTCACACACCTCCTAAAAACACACCCATACCTAACTTGACCTCCTAACTCATGAAGGGATTCGCATGGATGATCCTTAACCCCTAAGCCCTTGGCTAAGAGGGTTAGGAACAACATAGTGGATGCCTCAAATGAGTCCCTTCATGGCTCATGTGGGCTTGATGTGGCTTCATGGCTCAACCAAAATGATTTCATTCCACTTACATTCACCCAAGCTTCAATTTTCCAAATTTTCGATTTTGACCCGGGACCTACACTCGCTTAGCCTCTACAATACCTGCAAAACCACCCAAAATTTGCAAAATCACCTAAATCACCCAAAAATCCTCAAGACCAATCCTAAACACTTCCTCAGCAATCAAATTGATCATCCATAGCCAAAAATACCAAAAATTCCAAAAATACCTCCCAATACCCTCCAAATACCCAAAATGCCCCTCTTAGCTAAAAAATCCAAAAATTCAGAAAATTCCCAGAAAATTCCAAAAAATCCCAAATATTCCCAATTTCATTTTGTTCAACTACACCATGGGCCAATTTTGTCAATTTACCCCACTTTTGTCAAAATCCCCAATTTGACCCATTTTAACCCAAAGTGAACCCAATGTCAAACCAAACCTATCCAATTGACCCAAATTCTGGTCCAATTCAATTCGAAACTTCAATTCAACATCCCCAACACCAATCTAGACCAAATCCAAGTCCAATTTGATTGACATTTGGATCTAATTTCATTTTTGGCCTTAAAGCCCAATTTGGACCCATGATCCAAACATGACCCAAACTAACCCAATTCAACTCCAATTAACCCCAAATCTTTTCTAAACCTTCCTTAACATCCCCATAAACAAAACACTAACATGATTTGCCCAAAATTTAGACCCAAACCCCACTCAAATTCAACCCAAAATCAAAAAGCCCAATTTTGACCTAAACCCAAACCTAACCCATATAGGCCCAAACCCCAAAATCAAGACCCAACCAAAGCCAAAACCTCTTTGAAACGCTCCCATAAACATTTCCCAACATTTATTTTACATCAATTTCAACCCTAGCCCAACATTGGCCCAAGTTAGCCCAATTTGACCTATATTGGCCCATTCACTAAAAAGCCCAAATCCAACCCAATTCAAACCCAAATCACTCCCAACTTGCTTCAAATCACTCATGACACATCCATAAATCAAACCCAACATTTATTTGGCATGGCCCTTTGCAAAAATCTCCACCCAAAAGCCCATTTTGAAACTTAAAAGCCCACTTACATGAAACCTTCCTAAAAGCCCATCTCCACCAAAATCCAAAGGGGCAAAATCAATCCAAAACCCATATGACAAATTCTTATCATCATACCCTTAATTAAAATCATCCCTAAGTTCAAATCAATCATCAAATGGTTCCAAATCAAGCCATATGCCAAATTCCCATCAACATGCCAAAATTTCCTTAAACCCATTTCCATGAAATTGACTTGGCTTTTCCCCAAGCCAAAGGTGAGCCATGAAACCATGCATGAGCCCCATAGGAGCCATGAGAGCCATGGAATCCACTTTCCACCTCACCAAACCACTAATGGCAAGAGAAGGGATCTCTTTCTTAAACCTTTCTTAAGCCCTTTTTACCTTAAACATGATACACTCTAAACCACACTTTGCCACCTAATCTTTGATGTGGACTTCACTACCTTTGGTAGGTTGACTCACATGATCCTCCCAGCCCAAAATCAGAGCTTGGAAGGGTGCACCAAGCCCAAAATGGTGGGTTGACCCAAATCAAGCCAAAATTGGCCTTCTCCCATTCCATTTTAAATCAAGCTTTTGACACATGGCATTTGCCAATTGCCTATACTAAACCCCAGCCCTGACCTCCCTGACCTTGAGGGTGACCTGACCCTGGCCGACCAGCCACCACAGCCGCCGGAAACCACCAGGCCGAGAGCTCACATGTGAGCCCAAACTTGGAATTCTCACCTGCCGAGCTGCCCCAGTGCCGATGGTCACCATGGTCGTTCTTCTCATCACCGAAGCAGCTGATCCCAAGCCCTAACTCCCCACGGGAGACCCTCCACCCTCTCCTATTTAAACACCACCTCCTCTCGGCCATGAGAGGTGTCTGAAACAAACCTTAAGGAAACTCGCCAAAATTGTTCCGGACTACTCCCCACACATAGAGAACTTGATCCCCACTGAAATCCCCCGCCATTTCCTCTCGCGAGCTCGATTTCGGAGTTGAAATCCAAGCCCAAAACCGGGACACTTCTCCACGGTGGATCAATCCTCAAATTGATTGGTCCTACACCTTCACCGGACCGAGGGAAGAAGTCCACCGGCAAAAGCCCCCTCTCCGGAGCCACCCATACGTTCCGGCCTCCAAGCTTTGTGATCGAGCGTGGTCACTTTCATAGCTAGACAATTCACCGGGCCGAGGGACTTCATCCGGAGCTTACTTGGACCCGATCGAAGGTGACACAACTCTCGGATCGAAGCTTCACTTCTCCGAGCAAAGGTATGGACTCACTCTTCTTCCCGAGCTTCCAGAGATTCTCCTTTTACTTTGAGTCAATTTAAATACATGTTTAACGTATGGATGTGTTCGTCTCCTCAAGACGAATCCATAGAGCATAAGAACACGAAAATCCGTTGAGAATCGAGTGAGAAATTAGGGTTAGAAGGTTGACGGTCACGGGTGCACACCAGTCGTAGACGATGACCATGAGCCGTCGGATCGAGCGTGTATCGAGTGGACGGTCTGGATTGAGTCGGACGGCGCGTTGGTACATGATCCGCGGGGCCCTGGACCACTGAGTCGGATGGCGGCGTCGAATCAGAAAGCGCCACGCAGCGCTTCGGAGCTGCCTAGGATTTCTTATTTATTTAATTCCCTAAAGTTCAAAAATACATAACTTTGTGTAGAAAAATCATAAAAATAAAATAAAAATACCCTCTTGCTCAGTGAATAGAGGAAAATAATGTGGAAAAGAAATCATTTAATTTCATCGAGTATTTTATTTTTAATGATTTATTTACCCTCTGCATTGTTTTAATTCTCCATGCATATAGAAAATTCACCATGGCATGAGACCATAGGGCTTTTGAAGCCTCTGAATTTGGGAACATTCCCTGAATTTTCCAAAGTTAGAGGCCATCCCTATGAGAAGTTATTGATTTTTCAAATTCATATTACTTGTTTTGAGTATTTTAAATCCAATAATTAGCATGTCGTGAAATAAATTCTAGGAAAATTTGGTGATGTTTCTTATGACCAGAGGACCCTAGGAAAAATAGGTTTTGAATTAATTCACTTGGAATGACCCTAATTGGCTTAAACACCCAAAATAGGTCTTTAATTAATTAGAGCTAATCATACATCAAGTTGACTTGAAATCAATTCTCCACTGACCTTTAGGATCAGAGGAACCCACCATAAAAGTTTGAAGTCAATTGGGTTTGGTTAGCCCTATCAAATGGGTTGATTAAGCCATTTAGCCAATTTAAACTTTGAAAATTCATAACTTTCAAAATACTTGTCAAAAATTCACCAAATTGGTTTTGGAGCCTCTCTGATATTAGGGGAATTTAAAAAAATTAAAATTTCAATTTTCTAAAAAAGTTGATTTTTTGCATTATTTTAATATTTTAATAATTAAAAAAATAATAAAAATCACAAAAATAATAAAATTCACCATAATGTCAAATTTTAAATTTTAATCACTTAGGAACAAATCCCATATTTTTCTTAAGTCTCTATGATGAGATATTAAATTTTAAAGCCCTAAGGTAATTTTAAAATTAAAAAAAAAGTATTTTCTAGCATTTCCACTAAAATAATTCTAATAAATCAAAGAAAAATCAAAAAATTGTAAAACTTGGTTCTCTGATTTCCTTGATATCAGAGAGATTTTTGAAAAATATAAAATTCATTTTTCAACCTTTATTTTATTTTAAAATTAATTAATACTCCAAAACTCAAAATAATTATAATAAAAAGAATATAATTTAAAAAATCACCAAAATTGGTCCAAGTGGTCCTCTGGTCATTAAAAATGTCCCATAATTTTCTTAAGGACAGAAACTTTCCCTTGGTCATATTATTAAATTTTCCTTGGAAATCCCTATTTTCCACCAAAAATAATTAAATAAATAAATTAAATACAGAAAAATCACATTTTCTCCTCTAATGTCTTTATTGACATATGAGTGAAGTCACATAAAAATTTCAAATTCATTTGAGCTCAATTTAGTGAGTTATGAAATTATTAAGCTTGAAGGGCAAAATGGTAATTAAAATTTTAACCTTTAATTAAAACTTTAGGCTTAATAAAATGAAAGAGTAAAATATTTGATCTTAATCTGATTTGGATGATTGAAATTTAAATAATTAAAGGGTAGAAATCTATTAAACAATTCAAAAATAATTAAAATGAACCTTAATAAAATAATTAATTAAATTTGGAAGAATAATGAAAAATTGGAATTATTAAAATAGGGATATTATTAGGAAGAGATTTGTTCTTTAATTTAAGAATCCCTAAATTAATCATCCCAATAATATTTAATTAAAATGATAATCCAAGTTTAAGATTTAAAATGCTAAAAGACTTAATCATTAAATTAAGTTAAAGTTAAATTATTTAAAGCAAACCCTTTTAAAATAAAATATTAAATTAAATTAAATTAAATTAAATTAAATTAAATTAAAACACATTAAATTAAATTAAATTAAATCAAATTAAAAATTAAATTAAATTAAATTAAATTAAATTAAATTAAATTAAATTAAAACTAAATCAAATTAAATTAAATCAAATTAAATTAAATTAAGCTAAATCATATTATATTAAATTAACTTAAATTAAATTAAATTAAATTAAACCACATTAAATTAAATTAAATTAAATTAAATTAAATTAAATATAACATCACCTAAGACATGAAGAATTCAAAATAAATCTAAAACAACTGAACAACTATTCGAAACTTAAATCCATTAACTAAAATTAAAACATAACTCATTTGAACATCCATTTGCCCTCAAAAGCTCGTGATGTCATAACTCTTAAAAGGAGTGTTAAATGAAGTGTTACTTCATTCATGAGATATTCAAATGTCCTAGTTCATTCGAGCAAGACAACGAACTTGAACTCCGGACGATTAATTCATTTGTATAATTAAATTCTCTTGGACTTAAAATAATCCTAGAAATATTGAAAAGATGTTTAAGATTCGTCTTAAGCACTTCCTCGATATGATAGGATATTTATAAGAACAATTGAATTTAATTGTTCTTTGATGAAGAAAATCGTCCTCGAACTAAAATACGAGAACACTAGACGTCATAGGAGATGACTAGCTATAGGATTAGGACCTCGGTAGAAAACCATAACCCTTCCCTTAGCTTTACCTAGGAACTTGCTTTAAATGCTTAAATATTCTAACTGTGTTTTAAGTGCAGCTTGGGATGACCGGAAGACCCTCCAGGTACGCTTTTATTTTATTGCAAATTTACCTTATTGCAATTTATTTAATCGCATCGCACTTACTTTTCTTGCATGATAAACAAGCTGTTGCATGAAAACCCACACCTTTAGGATAGTCCTAAAGCTGAAACCAAAACTAAATTAAAAGTCATTGCAAGATAAAATTCACCGCCACAACATTTCGAAATATAAAACAACTCGAAATTTAATCACGAAACGAACAACAAAACTACAACTACAACTAAATTAAAACGTCTTGTTGGATGATCGGGAATACCTCGGATGATGTAACCTACGTGTTCTTAATGGGATTTCCACGGTCTAAATGAAAGTGTGGAACTCATTCGGTTGAGTTTAGCAAATTCATCTGGACTAAGTGAATCCGATAAAAATAACGATGCCGGAAGGATGGAACCGTGGGATCTTAACCGGTGTTGTTATAATCAACTTTAAGATTTGTTTTAATTAAAACATGAAAAATACTTGGATTTTAAGATTTTCTCTAAACCAGAACACTTCTCTTATCTTCTGATTTATGATTTCTAAAACTAAACCACTACAACAACAAGGAGCTCGGAGCATGGTGGGCGACGCGGCCATCGTCATCAGCAAAACTCGAGTCTACTTCAGCAAAACTTTCTTAGAATTAAATAACGAAGCTACGGGACTTCGAGGTAGTTTGCACTAGTGCAACATAAATCCTCGACTCTTCGTTAGGCATTTGCATGATCATGTCATGTAAATTAAGCCCTAATCGGTCTTAGGACTCCGAGGTAGTCGTTTGGTACGACATAAACCCTCACATCTTGAAATTTATTTGTATGATTTTATCATACAAATATAAGTCCTAACTAATTAAAATTGGCAAGATCAAAATACTAAATAAACATTAGGGCTTTCCTAAATCCAAGCCAAACAATAGGATAGTCGGGAAATTACCGAAGTTCGCTTCGAATATGTGATTTCTCCTACCTTTCTTCCTTTGAATTCCCAAAACAAAATGTTCCAAACTTGATCCATTCCCTATTGAAATTCTAAAATTCAATCCCTTGAAAACTTAAACTTTGAAATTCTTGAGAGCAGAACTACCGATTATTATCGAGAGTTTTCTTAGGTGATTCCCGTCACTTAAGATGTAATTAACTATAGAGGCTTGCCGCTTATAGGGAATTTTAAGAACCAGGTAATATAAACCACGTTTAATGTTTTCATATTAAACGAGAGAATTTGTCGAGCTTATAAAATTGGTTCGCGGACCAAACGGATGTCACAAACTTCTCTAGTTTATTTAATCGAGCCTCATTATCAAGCGAGTGTGTCTATTCTTCGGGATAGATACACGGTTTGTAGTGCGGCGCTCGTTTATATAAACTATTCGGGATGTGAGATCAGTTTGATTTCATATCTTAAAATTTTCAAATTTAAAAATTATTTTCAAAATCAAATACTACTTTTCAAATTATTTATCTAATTAAATTAAAATTCGCCGACAATTTCTGTAGGCGACCCCCTTTTCAAAATAAAACACATAACCCAAAAATAAGCCGCACAAACCTCAAGTAAGCTATTCCAACATCAACTCACAAATCTCCAAAATTTTGTTTCAAAAACAAGTTAAGGTAAAGGGCATCTTGAAATTCCCCAGTACATAGCTCCAGCAAATTACAACAAAGAAAGTTTCAAGGTTTCAAAATTTAAACTTATCAAATCAGCTTAAATAAAATCCCAATATCATGAAACCCGAAAGGGTTTAATTAAATAAATCGAAGTAAGAGAGAGATTCAAAATCTTATATCTCAAATAAATTGATTTCAATTTCTCAAATATGCAAGTCCAATGAACTTAAGTCTTTCTCGAATATTCAAAATCTGAAAAAGTTGAATTCCAGCAAATTGAAGCAAAGAACACATCCCAAAAAAAATCCTATAGCTTCACGGTTTCAACTCCCAGTGTAAAGAGCAAAGTTCTTAACACCCAGCAATATTCAAGCAAAGGTCAAAGTATATAGGAAATGATAAATTTCAATTTTCCATAGGCCAAATCAAGTTTACTAAAGCCTACAAGTTAAATTCAAGCCGTCTGCAGCATTCATATATACATTCAACTCTGAAATCCAGCTCTATTAAACTAAAGCCAAAATAAAATTTTTCAAAATAAAAAAAAAACCAAATACTGCTGAGAAGGAAATTTACAAAAATACCACTTAATTTCCATGTGTTTATACATAGTTTAATAATTTTGATATAATGTAAAAGATTCGAATATTGTAGATAAAAAAAAACTTTGGGGTGTTAATATGTAAACCCAAGTGTTATTTAAATGTTATAAATGTAAGCCATGCACATATGAGGGAACCAATTGATATGATATTTAATTATAAACCGTAGTGCTGCTAAGGAAAGGAGAGCTTATAAAAGACAGCTCAATTCCAATCTATGGCAACTCTAATATAAGGATAAACTCAAATCCTTATCAAACATCTAGCTGAACCCAAAAAAAAAAACGACCCAAACTTCAAATTAAAGCAATTCCAATACAAGATTAGCATTCAGCCGAGCCAACAGTCCACTATATATATATAAATAATTTCAGAAACATCATCAGCCTTTCATGAACTCCTATACAAGAATGATAGGAGAATATGAATCATAGAACTGAAATAAGTAAATGTCATTAAAAAAAAGTTTTACCATTTAACTGTATCAAATTCCCCAAGATTACTTCACAACATAAACAGTCTTTAACATACGCAACTAAGTTTGAATGTCAAATATATAGAAGCATAAGAACCGGGTGGTGTATAGGTGAATAGCCTTGAAAGATATTAAATCTCAGAAATGGATAAGGTTTAGTAAACATAACAGATTTTTCATAAAATAGAACTTGAATGAATATAGTGACTAAGAAGATACCAATATTACCAACTTCACTAACATACAAGGCAAGTAAATAAAATTTCCAAAACAAACAATTACAGAACAAGGGGTAATCCAGCCGCCAACATCCCTTTAGTACAGAATCTAAGGAAAAGCCAGATAACCATAAGTTCCAAATCTAGCTTATAAGGATAAATATAACCAGTAACTGTATGCCTCAAATAATTAAGGAAACTGTTAATAATTTCTCTCAAATTCCGGATTATAGAGTCAAGCCGAGATTGACTGCAGCCTCCCAAACTAAACCAACACTGAGGCCGCTAGATTCCCAACTTATGATTCAACATGTTACAAAAGATGTGAAGGCCTTCAATGAATCCAAACAGAGATTCTCGACTAAAATACAAGAATAGTGAATGACTTTGCACAAGGCTTCACAAATGGACTTATCACAAAGCCACAACCTCAGTTTAACACTAAGATCACAATAAGAAAAATATTATAGGAATAGGATTAAGCCAGAACAGGGTTCAAACCTGAGCTAATAACATGGCCAGCACAAGGCTACAACTAAACCACCATAAAAGTTGAGATTAGACCAGACCTAAGACCAAGAATTCAGGCCATCGAAATTTAGATGGCCAAAACAAAGCAGCCTCCTAAACAAAATACTATAATCTTTAAATAAATATGGTTGATTCTACTTACTCACTTGCAATATATCGCAAATTCAGCAAATGAGTAAAAGATCTGCATATGGATAAGACTGACTTGTAGCCAAATTAAGAGAAGATCCAGATTATTCACTATTCGAAAGAGATTCCAAAAAAGGAACGTCAGCCTCAACAGAGTAATTGGAGTTATAGGGAAGCTACCCAAAAGGAAAATAATATCTGAAATATTAAATGTATGAAATCTAAATGAAGTTCCATTGATCAAGAACCAGCCCTTAAGTTAAGGCTACAGAAAAGAAATCTCCGAATTATTTTTTTCCATAAAAAAAAATCATATGTCCAGTAATATAATCTTCTTTGAAAATACGATTATGATTAATAATCAAGAACTGCTAATGGTATAAACCAACAGGAGAAATCCACATTTCTGTTAAGCCAAAGTAGCTTGAATCTCATACTCGTTTGCTAATGGATATGCAAATCTCCTTGTAATCCGTAAGAAATAAGACAAATATCGATAGGAAAATGTTCCGTAAACAGAATAAGTGAAACGGAGAAAACCATGTTGAAACCAGACATTCCATTTTTACGATCAATAAAACAAGCCAGGAGAGGGGAGAATTCTTACTTCCAGAAATCGTGAGAGCAAACTTAAAAAACTGAAATCGCAAGAAGGAGCACCAGCCTGAAATTCCCCTTTAACGTAAAAAAAAATCCAAGCAACCTTAATTCTCCCCGTGCAGGGGTATTTATAGCCGAACAAAGGAGCGAGACCTACCGGCGGTGAGAAACAAGGCGGTGAGGAGAACCCCACGGCAGACAAGAAAACTAGCCAAGAATGGCAAGAAGGAAGGTCACCCGACTCGTTTGGGCGGGAGAAACAGTTAAAGAAAGTGACCGGAAGTTACAACCGGAAAGCACGATGTTTGTGATCGGAGAAGGGAGAGGCGACCGGGAAACCGGCTAAGAAGCCTCTCGAAATCGGTCGTCGCCAGAGAGAGGAACGGAGAGGCTCGGTTAGGGCACGGGGAAGGGGATCGAAGGCGTGTGCGTGAGATAGGAGATATTGAACAGTACCCGTGGGATGTGAGCCGTGGATTAGGTTATAAGGTTTAATACATATAATTATATAAAAAATATATATATATTTACTATTATTATTATTTTATTTAAATTCGTCAACCTTGCACGCAAATCGAGTCGATTTGAAACCCTATCGAACTATATGTCCTTCCCGGCTAAAATCGACGTTCCGGACGCATCGGTGCAGTCCGTTTCGTCATTCGGGGCCGTTCGGACAAGTTCGCCTACGGTCGCATCAATTTAAATTAAATTTGCGTAACGTCGCAAAAATGAATTTATTTTGACCCGACCGGAGTCACTTATCGAGCAAATTAACGACCGGTCTTCGCTTAAGCGAGAACCATAGCCAAGCATATTGATCGTGGCAAAAAGTCAAACGTCGCACGCAGTGGGGTCCACCTATGGCTTTCAAATCCTTATAGGAACTCAACAGGAGTTTCAACACGTCGACTTTTAATCGACTCAACTAAGCGTCGAGGATTTAGAGCCGTCCATATGAAACTTCGAGGAGCGAGGGAATGGCTCGAATTTCTAAACATAGTGGGTCCCAGTCTAGTCCTCTAAGATAGTCCAAAATAGGAAGATCCTAAGGCTAGATCCTAGGTCCTAAAGAGTGAGGAAAAGAATGACCTCAAAAATGAGGTCAACAAATGGACCCCCAATAGGTGTGGTGTGCTATACAAGCACGCCGCACCTATTGGCGTTGACCGAAATGATCAACCCAATCACAAATGAATATTCAAGTAACCATACTTGAAACAAATCAAAGATGGAATTAGAGTTGAAGTGAAGTTACGTTCCCGCTGGGGATTAGCAGGTGTGCCTTCAATTCAACGATATGAATTTGAATCTCCAAAATGTATGCAAGGAAATGATTCAGAAATATGCATTTGATCAAAGAGAATGTGATGGGGAAGAAATAGGACTAAGCCTATCCAAATATGTATTGAAAAGGTAGGAGGGAGTAGGATAAAACCTATCTCAAACAGTATGAATGTATGGTGAGGAAGAATAGGGCTGAGCCTATCCAAAGGGCATGTATAAACAATATGTATAAATATGTTTAAATCATATGCATAATTATGTATAAATCATGTGTATGCTTTGGATGGGAATCGAATATGGGTGCGATCCCGAGGTGAGAACTGGAATATGGGTACCGGCCTCGAAGTGAGAATCGAAATTTAGGTATCGATCTCGGGAGGATGAGAGTCGGAATATGAGTGCGACCTCAGGAGAAGAGAACTGAAATATCGGTATCAGTCTCGGAATGAGAATCGGAATATGGGTACCGATCTCAGGAGATGGGAATCAGAATATAGGTACTGACCCCGGGATGAGAACTGGAATATGGGTACCAGCCTCGGAATGAGAATCAAAATTTAGGTATCGATCTCAGAAAAATGAGAGTCAGAATATAGTGCTCGACCTCGGAAGAAGAGAACTGAAATATCAGTATCAGTCTCGAAATGAGAATCGGAATATGAGCACCGATCTCAAAAGGTGGGAATCAGAATATAGGTACTGACCCCGAGATGAGAACTGGAATATGGGTACCAGCCTCGGAATGAGAATCGAAATTTAGGTATCGATCTCAGAAAAATGAGAGTCAGAATATAGGTACTGACCTCAGAAGAAGAGAACTAAAATATCGGTATCAGTCTCGAAATGAGAATTGGAATATGGGTACCGATCTCAGGAGATGGGAATCAGAATATAGGTACTGACCCCGAGATGAGAACTGGAATATGGTTCCAGCCTCGGAATGAGAATCGAAATTTAGGTATCGATCTCAGAAAAATGAGAGTCGAATATGAGTGCGACCTCAGAAGAAGAGAACTGAAATATCGGTATCAGTCTCGAAATGAGAATCGAAATATGGGTACCGATCTCAGGAGATGGCAATCAGAATATAGGTACTGACCCCGAGATGAGAACTCGAATATGGGTACCTGCCTCGGAATGAGAATCGAAATTTAGGTATCGATCTCAGAAAAATGAGAGTCGAATATAGGTGCGACCTCGAAGAAGAAAGCGAAATATCGGTATCGATCTCGAAATGAGAATCGGAATATGGGTACCGATCTCGGAAAGCGGGAATCGAGATGTAGGTGTCGACCCGAGATGAGAAGCTGGAATATGGGTACCAGCCTCGGAATGAGAATCGAAATTTAGGTATCGATCTCAGAAAAATGAGAGTCAGAATATAGGTACTGACCTCAAAAGGAGTACGATGTATTGTGAAAATTATGGAGGAATGTGATGATTTGTGTGTAATTATGAAGGAATTGTGTAGAGATGTAGTTTGAATTTTGTGTAAATGGTGAAGTCTGTGAAATGCAGATGCATATATATAGGAATCAGCAAGAACATCAAACAAAACTCATATTATCATTATCTTATTTAAGATTTTGTTATTCCAAAAATACTTTATTAGGCATTTATTTATATCTATATATTTTTTTTATTATTTTTTTTATTTTTTTTTCAAGAATTATTATATTTCTTATTTTACACATCGTTCTTGCTTTTTAGCATTTTCAAAATTGCGATAAACCAAATTTATTGGTTTTTCGACAAACAATCAACCAGATTTGCTCTTAAACTGTCAAGAGGAGTCTGATCATATTTGCTTGAAACTGAATATCATATAATAGTGGATGAAATGCTATCACATCGAATACCAAACATGAAGAACATCACTGTCATCATACAGCAATAATCTGTACATATCTATATGTTTCTTCTGCAATATCTTTGAATGTCAAATCAAATCTGTGTATCACTCTGAACATCCACCACTGTCTATCATGTATTTGAACGATGAAGTTGTATAGAGACTAGCCTCACCTTCAACATACATCGGAGAATACGGAAAGATCCTTCCTATATATAAAGAGGTGTGCTGACTTTAAACAACTTATAGTTCATATGGTCGGAGATTCTCCATTTCCGGATCAGATTTATAACGGAACGGTATCTTGTCCTCATTCATCCTTCTGAGAGTGATTGAAATCCTCTCATACGACACACCAAGAATACAATGTTTCGCCACATCGGCACCATTTCCTTTTAAGATTAATACCGAGCCCACCGGTAAAGGAATTTCAACAGGTCCCTGAAATTCTCCATCTCCAACAATCTGAATTTCTGTACCAAACATAATATTGCATTCGTTGACGAACGAGACAGTACAAAAAGGTCTCTTGAAATCATGATGGTCAACATGTGGAGGAATACAGTCACCCTCCTTATATATATTTATAATACAACTGTTTGGAATGCAATCGGGGGGAGCACTCACCAGGCTACCATTCGTCTGATCATCCGTTTTATGAATGATGGTAAGGGATCAACTTCATCATGGCAAATTATGCCAGGAGGATTACCTTCTCTCGTCTTTAGCGAAATTGTAACAGCACCCATATTGTATGGTAATTCGTCCCTTTCCACGTTTCCACTTTCTGGGTTCAGAGTAAGTTCATCTTCTCAGGCGTCCAGCTTGTCCCATTTGTTGCTCGAGGATAACACAATCCACAATTTCTCTTTGTTCTCGCTCAGAAAATACGTCAGTGTATAATTCTAAGCCTTCCAGTATATTGATGTACTTTCCCTGGAGTCTTTGAAGATGTTCAAAGTTCTGCTTTCTTACTCTTTGATATCTTTCTAGTTCATGTTCCGGAATAATTTGCAATCTACGAGGCCTGTCCACAAACTGCGGGACGTATGGCACAACTTCCATATTCTTTTTCTCGATCTCCTTCTTCTGAAGAGTAGGTTTCAGTACAGCCTTCTCTGGCTTTGGTAGGATCACCTCAACGGGTTGATTTGGAATCTTTTCTTTCAGCACGACTGTCATCCTTTCAACAACAGCCTCATCCTCTCCTTGTTCTTTCATCTGTTCCAACATCTTGTGAATCCGCCGGTTCCGGTTCCTCTTCTGAGTGCGGGTGAGTGTTGCCTTACCTTCCAACTGATCATTGGTAGGGATAGCACCAACAAGCTCGCCTTCGAAGTCATCACCATTGAATTAATCTTGTTAGTTGTAGTGTAGTACGTTTCAACCTCATTTATTTTCCTCTTCTTTCCGGAAGAACGTTGATCTTTGTTTTTGAATGTTAATATGGGTTTCTGATCACGGAATTCTTTCTGATCCACAATCGTCAGAGCCGAGCTTTCATACTCCAAATTCACTTGTTCAAAATCCAGATCAAATTCTATAATTGCTCCCTCTTCAATCTTCTCTTTATTCAGAGCGAAACCAAGTCCATTCCTAAAGACGAAAATCAGCCTTCCTTCTGACATTTTCCTGCACAAACACAGGAAAACGGTCAGTATGTCAGGCCGGGCTAAGCAAGAACAATATGTATTAATCTTGAATGTATTTTTTTTAATTTACATATATGTGTGTATATACATATTTTATTTATTTATTTACAAATATAAGGCTTATTATGAAGATTGAAATTCATATGAAAGGAACGGGAATGATAATTGGATTACGTTTTAGAATATATGAATTTTATTATAGATTGAAAAGGAAAAAAAAATTTTTATTATTATTCAACAATCTTATTTCGAATTTAAGTTCGGACCCAGTTATAATTGAGGTGTCCGTGCTTCTAAGAACAAGACTTTATTTCTAAAGTTTGCTCTTTTGAAACATCACGACACATAATATTTCTTCAAGTAACGCCCATTAATAGGGAGCATAGGTCTTTCCCCTTGACAGTCCACTAAGCGGTATGCTCCTCCGAAGTAAACTTTCTCCACCACAAATGGACCTTCCCAAATTGGTTCGAACTCTCCACCTATCTTACTGTGTGCGAGAATAGGCCTCTTGAGAACAAGTACGAGGTCACCAACTTTGAAAGTCCTAGGGCGGATCAGTTTATCATGTGCTTGAATCATTTTAGCTTGATACAATTCCAAATTTTGTTGTGCTAATAGTCGTCTCCCTTCCAAATTTTCCAGCTCTTCCAGACGGAGTTTAGCATTTTCTTCAGTGGTAATTTTACTGGCAACAGCAACTCTGAGAGACGGAAGTTGCACTCCTAAAGGAAGAACGACTTCGGAACCATACACGAGGGCGTAAGGAGTAGACTGTGTTGGAGTTCTGAACGTTGTTCGGTAGGCCCATAAGGCTTCTAATAACTGCTCGTGCCAATTTCTCTTATTTTCATTTAGAGTTTTCTTTAGAATTTGGACGAGAGTCTTATTAAAAGCCTCGGCCAGCCCATTTGCTCGAGGATAATATATTGTAGAGCACCGCCAATCTATCCCATGTCTTCTGACAAAATTATTAATTTTTGTACTCTTGAATGCGGACCCATTATCCGAAATTATCTCGCGTGGTACGCCAAAACGATAGACGACTTGATTCTTGAAGAATTGTAACACATGATACGCTTTCACTTCTACGAGCGGTACGGCCTCCGCCCATTTTGAAAAGTAATCGGTAGCCGCTAAGATAAATCGGTGTCCTTTTGAAGATGGAGGATCTATAGGATCCACCACATACGTGCCCCGACACTCGAAACGACCACGATGCGGCCGTCGGGTGGAGCACATTAGGGGGTTGGTGTAAGACCACTCCATGTATCCGACATTGATGACAACTTTTGGCGATTTTCATACGGTTGGTCATCATCGCGAGTCGATAGTATCCTAGCCTTTTGATTTTCATTTTCATTTTAGGACTCGTCGATGAGCGCCACAAAGTCCTGAATGTACCTCCTTTACAATTTCTTGAGCTTCCGTGCTGTTTAAGCATCTCAGCCACATTTGATCGAAGGATCTTCGATAAAGAACATTATCAATCAAAGCATATGACAGTGCTCTTTTCTTTATTTGATGAGTTGCTGACTTATCATCTGGTAGTTTTCCAGCCTGCAAATATTCTATGAAGAAGTGGCCTTGATCTTCGTGTTTTCGATAGCTTGCCGCTACTTGTTTCTTCTTCATTTAATTTGTTTAACGTATCCGTATCAATTTGAGACAAAACTTGAAGTCCTTGCCTTGTTATTTCAATAGAATCTTCCTGTAGACATGCAAATTCCTTAGCAAGTTTAGCTAGAGCGTCTGCAAGAGTGTTTTCTCCTCTCGGAATTCTGTACAGTGTCACATTAGGTATTTGTTCCAACAACTTCATTGTATAACGGTGATACTGTTCCAATCTGGGCTTCAAAATTTTGTACTGGCCAGCAACTTGTTGGATTATTAACTGTGAATCTCCATAAATGTTGATATCAGTTATATCCAGGAGTATCGCTAATTGTAATCCTATTATCAGAGCTTCGTATTCTGCCTCATTATTCGTACACGGCTCTGTTAAATGATAAGCATATCTCAACATTCCTCGTTCTGGTGTAATGAATATCAATCCAATTCCTGTTTTACCGGGTATTATCGTTTGTAGTTCTTTATTCTTTTGTGCTGAAGAAGCTCCATCAAAATACAATTCCCATAGTCGAGTATTGGAATTTTCCAAATTCATTATTTGTTCATCTGGTAGATCGTCATTAAGAAGAGATTCAGCTGGTAATGGATGTGCCGCAAGAAAATCTGCTAGAATCTGACCCTTTATAGCCCGAAGCGGAACAAAGGTAATGTCAAATTGCAATAATAACATGGCCCATCTTGCTAACCTTCCAGAAAGCATCGGTCGAGCTATCAAATACTGCAACGGATTAAACTTTGAAATCAAATTGATCTTGTGAGAGAGCATGTAATGTCGGAGTTTCTGAACTGCGAAAATTAAAGCCAAACAATGTTTCTCAATTGGAGGATACTTTACCTCTGTGGTATTAGACGACGACTTAAGTAATATAGAGCATTTTCTTTGCCCTCATCATTGACTACGAGCTAGCAGAGCTCCGAGGGAGTCATCTAAAGCCGCGGTATAAAGTATCAAAGGCTTACCTGGGACCGGGGCTGCTAGTACAGGAGGTGTCATTAGATATTGTTTAACGCTTTCAAATGCATATTGACATTTATCGTCCCAAGTAAACTTGGCATCCTTTTTGGTCAATGCAGAGAAAGGTTGACACCTTCCTGACAAATTAGAAATAAAGCGTCTTAGATATGCCAACTTCCCTTGAAAAGATCGTAATTGCTTTAAGTTCTTAGGGGGTGGCATTTCCAAAATCGCTTTTATTTTCTCGGATCAATTTCAATCCCACGGTGACGAACAACAAACCCTAAAAATTTCCCAGAAGTCACACCAAATGCGCACTTCAGAGGGTTCATTTTAAGGTTAAATTGTCGTAACCGTTCAAAAACAATTCTCAAATCGTACAGATGATCTTCTTTCTGTTTACTTTTGATCACCAAATCATCCACATAACATTCCACTTGATTGTGAATGAGATCATCAAAAATTCTGGTCATTGCTCGTTGATATGTTGCTCCTGCATTCTTTAACCCAAAAGGCATTACCGTATAGCAGTAAACTACAATTGGCGTTCTGAAAGCTGTAAATTTTTCATCTTCTGGAGCCATCTTGATCTGATTATATCCGGACGACCCATCCATAAAAGAGAAAATGGCATGAGATGATGCGATATCAACCATCGATTACGGAATAGGAAGTGGAAATTCATCTTTTGGACATGCCTTATTTAAATCCACGAAGTCTACACAAATTCGGATTTGACCATTCTTTTTCTTAACCGGTACTTATGCTTGGCAAGTCATGTAGGATATTGCTCTTCTCGTACAAATTTGGCATCTATCGGCTTTTTGACTTCCGTTATGACTTTTTATTCAATATCCAAGCGCATCCTTCTTGGAGCTTGCTTAGCTGAGCTACGGCGAGAATCTAAACCCAATTTATGTACTGCCACATCTGGTGCTAATCCTGGCATTTCATTATAACTCCAAGCAAAGCAATCTTTAAATTCAGTCAACAACTTAATCATGCCTTTAGCTTCTTCTTCATTAAGTAGGGAGCTAATGAAGGTTGGCCTTGGTTCCTCTTCAGTCCCTAAGTTAACCTCTTTCAGCTCATCTACTGTTGATTTAATCTCTTCTTCAAACTCTGGTGGGGCATCATCAATTAGAGAGTCTTCATAATTGTCCAAAGTTTCCAAACATTCTTCATTTTGTCCATTGGTAACAACTAGGCAAAATTCCACATCATCAACCGGTCCTACCGTGCCGAACCCAAGACCTTGTTTAGAATTGAATTTACGATTGTTATTATTCCAAAGTTTTTCAAAATAATGCGATTGTTCTTTTGACCATTGCTTAGGTACCATACCACGTTGTGCAAGATTTTGAACACAATGAGAATACCATCCAACGAGCAATTCCATTAATTCTGAAGAAAGATCATTTTCTAGTTTTATATTAGTTTCAGAACTAGAAGATGCAGAGCCACGATGAAACTTTATTGGTTTTCCACCAGCACTATGTACTTCTTTGACCGTCAAACCCTCAATTTTATGAGTATAAATTGGGGTAAGGGCCATAGTTTGTACATAGCGATTGATTCGATCGTACATTGAACTATGTTCACACTTTTCTTCATCTTCCAAACTGATTTGGAACCGGGGTCTTCTTTGGTTGATTGTCATTGCATCTTTCTTAATTTTTTTATCTTCAAAACTGTCTTCCAAATCATTTTTGATAACCGGATTCTTCGATTCAACAACCCTATCGTTCCTTTCTTGACCTCGTCCCCGGCCTCGACCTCGGATGCGAGTTCTGGAGAAACTCTCACCCTCTCGTTGTAGAGGGGTGATGCGAGATTGTTGAATTGGCGCTGAAAAATCTTATCTTTGTGTGCTTTCTGGATTTTCTGTTCTATTTGCAACAACATCTCGAGAAAAAACAGTCTTTTTTGGAGGAGTGTAGTAAGCAGTATCTTCATGAATACCTATTTCATGAATAGAAAACGGCTGTAAATCTCCTTTTATACAATATTCTTGTCCTTCCTGGTACTACTTTATACATTGATGTAGTGACGAGGGAACCAATCTGTTTTCGTGAATCCAAGGTCGGCCCATAAGAGCATTAAATGATGTTTCAGAGTCAATGATATGGAATTTTGCAGTTGTTGTCAATTCACCGATTCTCGACGGTAGAGTTATCGATCCTAAAGCTCTTTCTCCTTTCTGGTTAAAACCCCTTAACATCATTCTATCGGCGGTCAAGCTGTCTTGCATCAATATCCAAGTATGCTAGTGTTCTCGGAGTTCATTATATTAATAGAAGCTCCTGGATCCACTAACACTTTAGATAGCATAGCATTACCAATGTTGACAGAAATATACAGCGGGCGATTATGATCAGCAGTGCCAAGCAATAAATCATCTGTAAAAGTTATCTTTGTCTGTTCCCTCAATGTACAAACCTCATCCAAGGAATCACCAGCGAGCTGAGCTAAATAGATGTATGGATCAAGCAAAGCTTTCACCAGAGTTTCTCTCATCTCTTTTGATAAGATCAGAGCATCGTATATACTCAACTTCGCTGGTAACTTCCTAAGATGGGCTAGCACATTATAATCCACTTTATTGTTTGGCTTTTCATTTTCTTTTTGACCAAGCACTTCATCAATTGGTGGAACTGGATCGTCTATTTGTTTTCCTTTATCCTTCAGACCCACTCTCGGGGGTAATATCTTTCCACTTCTCAAATTTATTTCTGCTATCTCTTCTGAGTCTGGAATTAATTCAGAAGTTGTAACCTCAGGAATTGAAGTAGCTGATTCTTTCAAAACCTCCTCTGAATCAGAAAATTCCAACTCTATTGCAATTGGCGATCCTTTAAACTCTAGAATAAATGTTTCATCTTCCATACAGCAACTGTCATTATCTATATCTCTTTCTGGATCATCATTGCACATATCAGTGTTCTGTACGATTTGAGAATTGTTATTATGATTGAAATTAGTATCAGAGTTAGGTTGGTTATTGTCAATCACATCACCAACAGAAACAGCCAAAACGTAGCTGAAATCAAATTCCATAGTATTACGTGCTCCTGGTGGAGCGAAGAAGAAATCATATAAAGTCAACGGTTTGAGAGATTTCTCTCCCAAATCCGTAACAACTAATCTTGGACCAACAACTCTCATCTTACGAGTGACTTTTCAATCTTATCTTCCATAACTTGCTCATCCTTCTCTTGAGATTTATCTTCCGCTCCAATCAATAACACCGGTTCGGCGAGGCTTTGGATCTTGAATTACGGCTTGTGTTGAAGCATTCTGGAACTGATTCAATATTTTCTTTGAAGATTTAGTCCATACTGTACTCCACCCATCATCGGTTGTATATGGATCAATTGGAACAATAGGATCGACCGAGATTGTATTGATTGAACTTTTTTCAGGTTCTCTCATATACTCTTTCGGGATAGTTATGTTCCCTTTCATGAGATTATTTTCCAACCAATTCTTGAAAACAAAGCAATTCTCTATAGTATGTCTGATCATTCTGTGATATGGGCAATATAGCGGATGATCCTTCTTATCAACCTCTTCAGGTTTCTTAGGTTCAGGTAATTTGAATTCAGCTTTCTTGACCAGATTCCGAAACATCTTACCAACTGCTTCATCTTTGAAAGAATATACCCTACTTAATCGTTCAGCTAAAGACAAAGTTGGTCTCTCGTTCATCGGGGGAGGTCTCTGTTGTGAAGACTGCGAATTATACTGCTGAAGGGATTGATGAGTCTGTCGAGGTTGTTCTGCATTTATCTGTATCGGTTGTTTGCCTTTATCAATAGTTGCAACATTTACAGATTTCTTCTCAAAAGCTTTCATTGGTTTCTGTTTCTCGGTCTTTTCAATAAAACCAAGTTGTTTTGCTTCTTCTTATAGACTTGCAGCTTTACTGAGCAATTTTTCAAACGTCTTGATCGTAAAACCTTTAAGGAGGAATGCTACTGGTCCATGAATACTCTTCAATAAAATTTCAATTGCGTGTTGTTCTTGGTGTTGAGGTTCGCACTTCATGCTCAGATTCCTCCATCGCAGAATGTATTCCACCAATGTTTCGTCCGGTTTTTGTTTCTCAACCACAAGATCACCAACGGTGATATGGTGTTGAGCTCCAGCAAACCGTTTAACGAAAAGATTTTCTAATTCTGTGAAAGTCTTGACCGACTCATTCGGCAATTCTGCATACCAATCAAATGCAACACCTGAGAGGCTACTCACAAATTGTCGGAACAATAGTGCATCGTTTCCTCCTGCATTACAGCAACTGGCTCGAAAATGCGCGACATGTTGTCGTGGATTTCCTGTTCCGTCAAAAGTTTTAAACGAAGGTGGTACGAAGCCTTTGGGGTATTGAACGACATCGAATTCTTCAGGATAAGGTCTACCCTTCAGAATTAACGATCCTCCTTTAGATTGTGCCAAGGCTTCTCTCACTTCGTTGTTCTATTAAACTCTTGATATCCTTTTCGGCATGGTAGCTGGAACAGAATCTTTCATGAGGCTGCTCTTCATTATTATTGGAAGATTCTTTATTATTATCAGGAATCTGAATTATCTCTGGTTGGTTTACCTTAGCAGGAACCACTATTGGAGTCTGAGGTTGACTTTGTAAAGTCATAATTGCAGCCATCATTTCTTCCATCTTTCTTTCCAACCGTTCAATTATTTCATCTTTATCTCGAATAACTCCTCGTAATGTTTCAATAACGTTCCCTTCGAATTGAGTACTTGGAGCTTCTCGTATATTTGAGGATGCTCTGGTTTTCGACCATATTTATTTCGACAAAATCTTCATCCATATAATCCGTCAAATCTTCTTCATCATTCGATTCTTCTTTCCTTTCCTTAGACAACTGTTGAATATCTTCTCTCAACCTTTCCAGTTTATCTTCAATTAAGTTCACCTTACCTATTGAATCCACATGGGGTGTTTGACAATTAACCCCTTCTGCAGCAGCTTCCGGAGTACCAATTATCCTCTCGGGATTAGAATCATTCTTCTTGTCATTGACTTTGGGCTTCTCCATAGGTATTGGTTCAATAGCCTTAGGTTGCCACACCATTTTCTTTAGCGTTGGTGCTTTAAAGTCAAATGGCTTATTAAAAGCACTAACACATCTAGAAGTGGTGTGCTCCCTAGTCTGAGAACCAGATACTATAGTAGACAACCCTTTATCGTTCCTCAGAGTCTCCTTTCGGAACAAAACTTCCTGTGATCCAATTGGAGAAACTATCCTTGGTCCAAGACGAGATTTTACAGGTTGGCATCCTGTGACTTTCTGATGGGTGGTGAAGATATGATCTGTAGAAGTACCTACACGTTTCCCCAGAAGTAACTTAGCAGAAACACGGGGCTGTAACATCTCATTCATTCGATCAGACTTATGATGTCGGTGGTTGGGTTTATCATCCTTCAAGATTTCAGCTTGTATATGCAGCGGGACAGCACACCCAATTTTCTTCAGTATCTCGAGCAAGCGAACAACGCTCTCTCCGAGCCAATCTTTCAAACACACGACGAATTTCAGAGAAAAGAGCAGGTTTCTTCTTTTTTTCATTCTTACAACGAGGTGATACCAGTAATGCAGCAGCAATTCTTGAAGCATCTTCTTCAGCGGGGGCGACGGACAAAGGATGAAACCTGCTTCCTTTAAGAAGGGGTGAGGTTTCAAGGTGTCCAGTTTCCTCCTCCAAAGCTTCCACAGGAACTGTAACTTTAGTGACTTCCAATCTCTTGATTTTGGCTATTTTTCTGTTTCTGTTTCTCTTTTGTGTTCTAGTCAAAGTCGCAGACTTAGAACTGGACCCAATTTCAAAAACAGAAGGTAGCGAAGTGAAAGCCAAACTTTCTTCAATTACAGGTTCATCAGTCACCAGGACACCCTTTCCTTTTGCTAATGTTGAAGCGACGGCGGACGTAAGAACAACCAAATCAAGCTGGAGCGGCGAAACATTCTTGGGATTGTCGGTGATTCTAGTAACGGACTTCACGACAACGAGCGAGGATTATTCTCAACTAGTACTCGCTTCAGCGGAGGGAATTCGTCAACAGACCTCAGGTTGAACTCAACAACAGGCTCTACTGACTTATTTGCCATAGACCTCACTACGACAACCGGAATATTTGCGAACTTGATTTCAGCATCGTCAAACCCTTGACCAAACTTGATCATTGTCTTATCAGGCAATTGGTTCTTACTAACGACGATGTCCTTTCCAGTAGCGAAGGAGAAGATCAGTTTCGGGGAAGACATTTCTGTCATTAGAAATAAAAATCAAGATTAACTGGGTGCCCTTTTCGGGTCTTATCCGAACAAATTATGGAAAGTTTCAATTGGTTGATTTATTTTAAAATTAAGGCAAGGCAAATGCAACAGGTATAGGATCCAATATGAAATTGAAGGACTCATATAAAAGATTAAATTCGCATCGGACTCACTTCGATAAACCGCTCCTAACCTACCACACCTATTGGGGGTCCATCCCACCTTAAAGATTTTAAGATTCTGGAACCTCTCTGTTTAAGGATGATTAAACAGTGGCTCCAGAATCAAAAAGGAGTTGACAATACTCGCTCAAGGGAGAAATGAGCAAAGTACATCAACGGAAGAATGATAGTATGGCCCACTAGGGATATGGGCACACTATCGATGTATGAAGACAAATCCTTATGATCCAAAATGGAAAGAAGAATTAGTCCCCAGCGGAGTCGCCAGAAATTGGCTAATTTTTATTTTGAAAATTTAATATAATGTAATAGGTAAAGTATTTTTATTTTGATTTTGAAAATGGTGATATATTGTTTTATTTTTGAAAATAACGAGACCAGATAGATCTCATATCAAATAGTTTAAATAGTTGAGCACGATACTACAAGTGACACATCATCCCGAAAGATGAGCGTACCACTTGTTAGTAGGCTTAACTATCTAAACTTAAAAGTTTATGACTCTATTTTGGTATGCGTATTTTATAGCCGACAAATTCCCCTGTCTAATACACAGATTAGACAGGGTTTAGATTGATCTGGGTTCCTAATTCCCTATAGAGGCAAGCGCCTATAGTTAATTACATCTTAGGCGACTAAAATCACCTAAGAAAACTTTCGATAAGGATCATGGGTTTCGTCTTCAAGAATTTCAACGTTCAAGTTTACACGATTGGTTGTAGGAAAATCAAAGGGAATGGTTCAATGTGGAACAGTTATTTTCAGAGTCCAAAGAAGTAAAGAGTAGGAGACGTCGAAGATACTGAAAGAGCTTCAGTGACATCTCAAATTAACCTATGATTGGGTTTTATATCTTTGAAAGTGAAATTATGTTTATATTTCAATCTTGCAAATTATTTAGAGGTTTTGAGAATTATATCTACATGTCATATGTAAATGACCCAAAAAAATATGAGAGGATTTATGTCATGCCAGACGACAACCTCGGAATCCTAAATAGTTTAGGACTTATATCGTACGATGTACGATCGTACTAAGTCCTAAAAGATAGTGTGAGGGTTTATGTCGTATCAAATGACGACCTCGACGCCCTATATATGTTATTTAAATCTACGAAAAGTCCGATCGAAGATCCTTCATTCGTCATCTGTCGTCTCGTCTCGAGAAGGAATAGAGATAGGAGAAAAAAAGAAAACCATGTCTCGAACGGCCTATCCTAAGAGCATATATAAGGGAAAATATGTGTAATGAAAAGAAAACAAACATGCCCTAAAGGGCCTATCCTAGGGGCAAGTACAGGTATGCAAGAGAAGCAATAATTAAAATAAACATGTGTAATAAAAAGAAACTAACCATGCCCTAGATGGCCTATCCTAGGGGCAAGCATAAAAGAAAAGCATAAATGCAGGTAAATGTATATACAAAAGTAAAGAAATGCATGTAATAAAGAAAGTAAATGAGCTGTACAATAAAAAAATGTGTACCTGGCCAACTCCGTCGATGTCTCGGAAGCAAGCTAATAGCTACAAGCAACTATATAATCAAGTTTAGCCATAAACATATAAAAGATCAAAGTGGGGGAATAAGAATTCTATTTGAGGATAGGCTCAGTCTGTAGACTTCCTTTTTTCTATCTCGATCCCACAGGCAACCCGAAGTACTGAAGTCTGTATCAATCTCAAATAAAGTCACCAGCAAATCACCTTAGAGTAGGCAATCCTAATCTCTACCACTTAATTAGTGAGTGAACCAGTTTGTAGTATCTGAATTTTGGGAGTGGAGTATCTGTTATTGAAGTATCTGAATTCTTTACCAGCGTGATATCTGGTACGTCGTAGTATACGTTACGTGATGTGTGATATGTGTTAACTGGTGTATAGTGTATAGTGTTTAATAGATAGTGTGTAGTAGGGTAATGTGTAGTGTATGTGATTTGATAAATGGTATGTGTGTGTGTGATATTTAATATGTGATGTGTATGTGTAATCTACAGTGTATAGTGTGCAATATGCAATGTGTTATGTGTAGTAGGGTAGTGTGTAATAAGTTTAATAATTATATGTGTTGTATTTGATGTGATGTGTTTGATATGTCCTGTTTGATTTGATGTACTAAATGTGTTGTGTATGATGTGCTATGTGTGTGATGTGCTATGTGTTGTACTATGTGTGTGATGTGATGTGTGTTGCGTTATGTGTGTGACATTTGGTTTGATGTATTGGCGTAGTATCTGTTGTGCAAGCGTGGTGTTTATTGTCGTGCAAGTGCAGTGTAGTATCTGTTGTGCAAGCGAGGTGTTTATTGTTGTAAGGGTGTAGTATCTATCGTTGTAGTATCCGTTACTATGTCAGTGTAATATCTGACGTCGTAGTATCTGTCGTCGGTTCACGGATTTCTTAAAGGTAGGGATTAGAGCCACCTAACTCAAGGTGAAATGGGCATCTAATATTGAGTATTGATTTTTTTTATTATTTGTCTCGGCTATAAAGCACGATTATTCGAGTGTGCATCATTGCCTGTACCCCGCATTTCCAACTTATGCCCTCACTTTGATATTTCATATGTTTATCAATGATAAAGTTTTGTAAAATATTACAATCCATAATAAGGGAAGCCAGCATGTCTCCAATATATATATATCATTCCACCTAACTAAAGTGAAGGGTGGTTTGCTGAAACATTCTTTTTAATATAACCTCAAGTAAGCTATTCCAACATCAACTCACAAATCTCCAAAATTTTGTTTCAAAAACAAGTTAAGGCAAAGGGCATCTTGAAATTCCCCAGTACAAGCTCCAGCAAATTACAACAAAGAAAGTTTCAAGGTTTCAAAATTTAAACTTATCAAATCAGCTTAAATAAAATCCCAATATCATGAAACCCGAAAGGGTTTAATTAAATAAATCGAAGTAAGAGAGAGATTCAAAATCTTATATCTCAAATAAATTGATTTCAATTTCTCAAATATGCAAGTCCAGCAACTTAAGTCTTTCTCGAATATTCAAAATCTGAAAAAGTTGAATTCCAGCAAATTGAAGCAAAGAACACATCCCAAAAAAAATCCTATAGCTTCACGGTTTCAACTCCCAGTGTAAAGAGCAAAGTTCTTAACACCCAGGCAATATTCAAGCAAAGGTCAAAGTATATAGGAAATGATAAATTTCAATTTTCCATAGGCCAAATCAAGTTTACTAAAGCCTACAAGTTAAATTCAAGCCGTCTGCAGCATTCATATAGACATTCAACTCTGAAATCCAGCTCTATTAAACTAAAGCCAAAATAAAATTTTTCAAAATAAAAAAAAACCAAATACTGCTGAGAAGGAAATTTACAAAAATACCACTTAATTTCCATGTGTTTATACATAGTTTAATAATTTTGATATAATGTAAAAGATTCGAATATTGTAGATAAAAAAAAACTTTGGGGTGTTAATATGTAAACCCAAGTGTTATTTAAATGGTATAAATGTAAGCCATGCACATATGAGGGAACCAATTGATATGATATTTAATTATAAACCGTAGTGCTGCTAAGGAAAGGGGAGCTTATAAAAGACAGCTCAATTTCAATCTATGGCAACTCTAATATAAGGATAAACTCAAATCCTTATCAAACATCTAGCTGAACCCAAAAAAAAAACGACCCAAACTTCAAATTAAAGCAATTCCAATACAAGATTAGCATTCAGCCGAGCCAACAGTCCACTATATATATATAAATAATTTCAGAAACATCATCAGCCTTTCATGAACTCCTATACAAGAATGATAGGAGAATATGAATCATAGAACTGAAATAAGTAAATGATATTAAAAAGAGTTTTACCATTTAACCGTATCAAATTCCCCAAGATTACTTCACAACATAAACAGTCTTTAACATACGCAACTAAGTTTGAATGTCAAATATATAGAAGCATAAGAACCGGGTGGTGTATAGGTGAATAGCCTTGAAAGATATTAAATCTCAGAAATGAATAAGGTTTAGTAAACATAACGATTTTTCATAAAATAGAACTTGAATGAATATAGTGACTAAGAAGATACCAATATTATCAACTTCACTAACATACAAGGCAAGTAAATAAAATTTCCAAAACAAACAATTACGTAACAAGGGTAATCCAGCCGCCAACATCCCTTTAGTACGGAATCTAAGGAAAAGCCATATAACCATAAGTTCCAAATCTAGCTTATAAGGATAAATATAACCAGTAACTCGTATGCCTCAAATAATTAAGGAAACCGTTAATAATTTCTCTCAAATTCCGGATTATAGAGTCAAGCCGAGATTGACTGCAGCCTCCCAAACTAAACCAACACTGAGGCCGCTAGATTCCCAACTTATGATTCAACATGTTACAAAAGATGTGAAGGCCTTCAATGAATCCAAACAGAGATTCTCGACTAAAATACAAGAATAGTGAATGACTTTGCACAAGGCTTCACAAATGGACTTATCACAAAGCCACAACCTCAGTTTAACACTAAGATCACAATAAGAAAAATATTATAGGAATAGGATTAAGCCAGAACAGGGTTCAAACCTGAGCTAATAACATGGCCAAGCACAAGGCTACAACTAAACCACCATAAAAGTTGAGATTAGACCGGACCTAAGACCAAGAATTCAAGCCATCGAAATTTAGATGGCCAAAACAAAGCAACCTCCTAAACAAAATACTATAATCTTTAAATAAATATGGTTGATTCTACTTACTCACTTTCAATATATCGCAAATTCAGCAAATGAGTAAAAGATCCGCATATGGATAAGACTCGACTTGTAGCCGAATTAAGAGAAGATCCGCATTATTCACTATTCGAAAGAGATTCCAAAAAAGGAACGTCAGCCTCAACAGAGTAATTGGAGTTATAGGGAAGCTACCCAAAAGGAAAATAATATCTGAAATATTAAATGTATGAAATCTAAATGAAGTTCCATTGATCAAGAACCAGCCCTTAAGTTAAGGCTACAGAAAAGAAATCTCCGAATTATTTTTTTCCACAAAAAAAAATCATATGTCCAGTAATATAATCTTCTTTGAAAATACCATTATGATTAATAATCAATAACTGCTAATGGTATAAACCAACAGTAGAAATCCACATTTCTGTTAAGCCAAAGTAGCTTGAATCTCATACTCGTTTGCTAATGGATATGCAAATCTCCTTGTAATCCGTAAGAAATAAGACAAATATCGATAGGAAAATGTTCCGTAAACAGAATAAGTGAAACGGAGAAAAACCATGTTGAAACCAGACATTCCATTTTTACGATCAATAAAACAAGCCAGGAGAGGGGAGAATTCTTACTTCCAGAAATCGTGAGAGCAAACTTAAAAAACTGAAATCGCAAGAAGGAGCACCAGCCTGAAATTCCCCTTTAACGTAAAAAAAATCCAAGCAACCTTAATTCTCTCCGTGCAGGGGTATTTATAGCCGAACAAAGGAGCGAGACCTACCGGCGGTGAGAAACAAGGCGGTGAGGAGAACCCCACGGCAGGCAAGAAAACTAGCCAAGAATGGCAAGAAGGAAGGTCACCCGACTCGTTTGGGCGGGAGAAACAAGTTAAAGAAAGTGACCGGAAGTTACAACCGGAAAGCACGATGTTTGTGATCGAGAGAAGGAGAGGCGACCGGAAACCGGCTAAGAAGCCTCTCGAAATCGGTCATCACCAGAGAGAGGAACGGAGAGGCTCGGTTAGGGCACGGGGAAAGGGATCGAAGGCGCGTGCGTGAGATAGGAGATAGTGAACAGTACCCGTGGGATGTGAGCCGTGGGATTAGGTTATAAGGTTTAATACATATAATTATATAAAAAAAATATATTTACTATTATTATTATTTTATTTAAATTCGTCAACCTTGCACGCAAATCGAGTCGATTCGAAACCCTATCGAACTATATATCCTTCCCGGCTAAAATTGACGTTCCGGACGCATCGGCGCAGTCCGTTTCGTCATTCGGGGCCATTCGGACAAGTTCGCCGACGGTCGCATCAATTTAAATTAAATTTGTGTAACGTCGCAAAAATGAATTTATTTTGACCCAACCGGAGTCACTTATCGAGCAAATTAACGACCGGTCTTCGCTTAAGCGAGAACCATAGCCAAGCATATTGCTCGTGGCAAAAAATCAAACGTCGCACGCAGTGGGGTCCACCTATGGCTTTCAAATCCTTATAGGAACTCAACAGGAGTTTCAACACGTCGACTTTTAATCGACTCAACTAAGCGTCGAGGATTTAGAGCCGTCCATATGAAACTTCGAGGAGCGAGGAATGGCTCGAATTTCTAAACATAGTGGGTCCCAGCCTAGTCCTCTAAGATAGTCCAAAATAGGAAGATCCAAGCGCTGAGATCCCAGGTCCTAAAGAGTGAGAGAAAGAATGACCTCAAAAATGAGGTCAACACACTCCAAATATTTTTTTAAGTATTTTTTTTTGTGTTTCAAAATATCAAATATTTTTATATATATAAATTAATCTGCTTAGTATTTGATATAAATAAAAAAATATTATAAAAATATAATTTTTAATGTCATATAGATAGATGAAATAAGTTTATTTTTTATGCACTCATTATGTATAAAAAAAATTTAATAGGTTTCATTTGTGATATATATATATATATATATATATATATATATATATATATATATATATATATATATATATATATATATATATATATATATCCTTGGTCTTTCTATTATATCTTTTTATGCTCTCTCTCTCTCTCTCTCTCTCTCTCTCTCTCTCTCTCTCTCTATAATGCTTCATCATGTTTGCCGCATGGAACGCTCTCTGCTAGGGTTTACTCCCGTCGTGCTTCATGGCGACCCTAGTAGCCCTAGTTAGCTCTACGTCGGATCGAGATCGCAACCTCTTTCCTTCATCGTGCGCCTGCTTCGACTTCGTCTACTCCTTCATCGTCGTTTCTCGTACTCCGTCTGCTCGACTTCATCTGTTTCAGCTTCGACTGCTGCGACTTCGTATGCTTCGGCCTCGCAAATTCGTCTGTTTCCATTTCGCAACTCCCTCTGCTTCCACTTTGTCTCTGCTTCCAGCTTCGACTTCCTCTGTTTACGGCTCATTACTCGCACTTTCTTCTCTGCACGACACCGAACAGTTCGGGCTTCCTCCTATTCGGCAGAGTTACCTGCAATTTTTGCACAAGCCAGTTGAAGTTGCGGATTGCACGAGTCCGACAGCTGCACATCTTCCTGCGGTCAACAATGGCCTCAGGCCGCTCTTACGCCGCCGCCCTTGCCGGCGACAACTCCGCCCGCGCCCCTCCACGTGCAAATATGTTCCCGCAGAGGTTCCATGATGCTTTCGAGCAAGGTGTCAAGAGTGGGTTTCTCAAAAAAGCATCCCGCAAAGACGGCAAACCTGCAATCTTTCTCACCGAGGAAGAGATCTCTATCCTAGCTGCACCCTGTAGGCTGTTTCTAGTGGGTAAGTTCCTCTATGGTAATCCTAAACTTGAACTGATCCGAAAGGAATTTGAGCAAATGAAGCTCAATGGAAGTTGGAAGATAGGAAGACTAGATGGTCGGCACATTCTCATCCAATTAACGGATGATGCAGATTATGCCCAAGTGTTTGCTCGAAGACTTCTTCGGATAGACAATCGGGTGATGAAGGTGCTGAAATGGACGGTGGATTTTGACCATCGCACTGAACCTCCCATAATTCCGGTGTGGCTACGCTTCCCAGATTTGCAGGTACATCTTTATGATCAAGAGCTTCTCTTCACTTTCGCAAAGATATATGGAACGCCACTCCACACCGATCCGCCTACAGAGCATCTATCTAGACCTTCTGAGGCTAGAATATTGATTGAACGAGATATTACTTTACCCTTCCCGAAGGAGCTTTGGATTGGCACACAGCATCAGGGATTTTGGCAACCAGCAGAACTTGAACAGGTTCCTCTGTACTGCACCCATTGTCGTATGTTTGGCCACTCTCACCAACAGTGTTACCACCTGCATCCAAATCTAAAACCTCCCCGTACAAACTCTACTGGACCACACATTCCTGCGACGGACATACCGCCTTCCCCAGTTTCAGAACAGGGTGACAAGGATCGACCCTTGGAGGTACATCAGGCAGTTGTTACTGATAGGCAGGACGTGGCAACATCTCAGCCTTCTTCTACTGGAGCAGCTATACTACCACTTCAGGTTCCCACTACTATGGAGGGAGTTCAGACTCCCCACCTTGACATGTCTGAAGACAGGGATGAAACAAACACTCATAATCAGACGACAGAAAAAGTGTCTACTCCTACGGAGGAAGATCTACTGGATAATAGTACCTTGGCTGTTCTACCCGCTCAAGGGGTAGGAGAATCCCAAGTATTGGAACCAATAACTGCAGCAGCCTTTGATCAGACGCCTCACTCTTTGGAGGAACAGTGGCAAGTGTATACCTCCCGGCGGAAGAAGAAGGTTGGGGGTACTATGCTACTTGGGAATCTTATGGATGACACCTTGGTCTCTCCTGGTAATGGAGAATCACTCCAGAGCTTGATTATTGAATGCGCTACAAGAACCCATGGAAGAGGAAGGCCTTGGCGACCTCGTCAACTCAGAAAGTTTTAGTTGCATGATTTTCTTTTGTCCTATCTGTTGTACTGTTTGTTTGAGCTTTTTGCTCTTTGCTTTTTAGGAGTAGAGCTCCATCATTGGGCCCTCTCCTACTACTTCTTTTGTAACCCTTTTATATTAATGAAAATGGCCCTAGGGCTTCTTTAATATATATATATATATATATATATATATATATATATATATATATATATATATATTGCATTTTTAAAAAGGACTGGTCCATTTTTGTGATTTAGAAGGTGAATTTACTGGTCTAATTTAGTAGGGTGATAATTAATATAATTTTATTTAACTTAAAATTATGTTGATTTTCTAACATAATTAGGGAGGCTTATTTGTGCTTAGTTTGATATAAATCGGAATCACTTTAATATATAATACATACAATAGTATATGACTATACATCTCTCTCTCTCTCTCTACATGCATACCACACAATTGTAACGTATTTACATGTCTAACGCCTTGGTTTTAAAATTTTCTTAATCTACCATATTAAACAATTATTACGTATTTAAATGTCTAATACCTAAGTTTTATTATGTATTTTTTATCAGCATATATTCTACATAATTTTTCTCTTAAAGACATGCATGCTACACAATTTTTACCTATTTACATGACTAACACTTATCTTCTTTTTTTTTTCAAAAAATACAAGCATGTCACACAATCCTTATGCATTTATACATCTAACACCTACACTTCAAAATTTAAGGGGAAAAAAATTCACATAATAACAACATCAAATATATGTTTTACATATCTAACACCAAAACATGAAATATACATAAAATGGAAACATAAAACCCCAAAATTTTAAGAGAAAACTTATCAAAAGCTTGGAAAGAAAAAATAAACTTGTCAAAAACTCAAAACAGGGGTTCACTTTGCCAGATACGAGATTTGGCTGGTTAAAATATTCCCGAAGTCTCTCGAGATGGTCGGAATCACCGGATTTCGTCGGATTTGCCTAGGAGTTGTCAGTTTGCCGCCCGCAGTGCAAAGACAAGAAATTTAGAGGAAATGAAGTTTCAGTCAAGAGGGATGGCTTTTAGGGCTTTTGCATCCACACTAGCTTCGGAATGTTCCAACGGTATTTTAATATTTTTAGTATCAAACACTTTTTGATGCTATTCCGAAGCTACTGCGTCGATTCAACGTCAGCGGCTTGATGCAAATCTTCCGCGTCAAGACTTTTAATCTTAAAACAGCGGGTGACGTCAAATGGAGGCAAACCGAACACTAATTTGCATTGAAATTGAGTCTGATGCTAATGCATAATTTTTCTATAGTGATAAGAAAACGACGATCACGACACTTTTCTGGCCATTTATTTGTCTGTTAGCAAAACTGAGTGTAAGTCTGCATCGAAAAACTGACAAACGAGACAATTTTCTGAAGTGGAAGCCGTCGCTATTGCCGACGGACAAAAACTGACCTTTGGAAATTACTCAAGGAAGAAGTGACATAAAATTATCGGTTATGCATCGATATGTTTATGCTCTATTTGAAAACTATTAATAAGCCTTTTTAGCTACTACCTTGAAACAGTTGATAAGCTATCGAAAATATCAAAGCGACAGAATTTTTCTAAATAACATTAATATATATTTATTTAAGAAAATTCTTAATAATATTTTTATATGGTATGACAGATTTAAATGTTGTATAAATTCAATAGAAATTTAAATTTACAATTTTGATTTATAAATATATAAGAATTATGAAGTAAGCATATAATTCTCCAAAAAAAATATATCATTAACATTAATTTGTTTTGTAATAATTAGTTCTATAAGAATTATGTAAAATTTCCTTTCATATATTTATTTTAAGTAAATCTTTTATATCATATAGCATATCAAGGTGAAATGCACTTTTTTTATATTCATAATTATATAAGATGGTGTGCATATATATATATATATATATATATATATATATATATATATATATATATATATATATATATATATATATATTATATTAAAATATAAATAATATTTTTTTATCCATCAAAAATATTATAAAAATAGATGATTCCTTGGATATTCATGTAAATTGATTGCTGCCATACATTTGCATCCCATTCGAACTCCTAAAATCCCCCATTGAGAAAAAAAAAAAGTGTGATCATAACCTTCTCATAATAAAATCATCCATCAAACAAATCGCTTACTCCTTAGGAATATTTTAACAATACAAGTAAAAAATCATAGACAAAGTTCACGGAATATTGAAGCTTTAGCAATAGTACTTACTCAAGCACACACAACACAAAGAATTAAACAAATAAAAAATGATTAACTAGCTAGCAATCATCAAAGCATTCACATTCGAAGGAGTGTTCGTTGCACAGCCCACGGCCGTGGCCTTCATTAACACACAACTCGTTGCATTGAGCTGCCGGAAGATCCATATCCAAGCAAGTTTCAAGCGTTGCAGCTACAGGACAAGACTTCGTAGATTCCACTCCCGGTATCAGCTCGACTGCACATTCATAAACAATCATATCATTGCATGCATACTACAAAAGAGATGAGAGATCGAGTGAAAAAAATTTACCGGAAGAAGAGAGAGAAGAACGAGGAAAATGCACCAAAGGAATGCTTTCTTGAGCTCCATGAGACCTTTTGTTACTTATTCTACCTTATATCACAGAGTTTATATACATGTATATATATATATATATATATATATATATATATATATATGGAAGGAGGAGAAGATGGAACACTGAACGGGGATTAAGGCTGGCAGGAGAAGATGAAACACTGAACGGAGTTTATGGTTAATAAGTGGCTGCCAGGAGAAGATGAAACGCTGAACGGAGTTTATGCTTAATAACTGTTAAACTAATATTAAAATAGAATAACTTTTAAATTAAATATTAAAAAATGACAAAATATAAGAAGCATCCTGTGCATAGCGACAAAATTGTCCCCATGCCTCTCCTCGTCTGCATTAGAAGTCCGATGGTACACCACGTCACAACTCCCAAAAAAAAATCTTATTTACCTTCCTCGTTTGCTGACTTATTTTTCCGTGGATAGTATTCTTTGATTAAAATTTTATGTAATCATTAGGTCAATTCAAATCGAGTTTTAAAAATATAATGTTATGTAAAAATAATAAGTAAATGTAGAAATTCATATATCAATAATCAAACACAAGATTTATGTTGTTCGGCGTTAAATTGATTCGTCTGCGTTTACGGGATGGAGAGAAAGAAAACACGATTGGGTTACAACTTCCATATACCTCACACTATGTAACTCTCATAAGTCCTTAGGTCCCTTCTATAGAGAAGGATTAGGCCGTACAAGTAAATAGAGACAAAAGATAAAAGTAGTCGTAATTACAATAAAAGTAAATAATGTGATAAAAACAGTAATCTCTACCTTATCTCTTGCTTCCAAATAAGTGAGTGATGATCAAATAAGCTCCAAACTTTAATTCTGTTGCACCAAGATGGTTGCCAACATACCACCCTCCCAAAGGGATCAAGCCTCTCTTAGTTCTTCAAAATACCCGACGGGCTATCAGTCATGAGCTCGAATGTTCATCAAACTTCTGCAATAGGTGAACTTTTGGACTGGTAGTATCTTCGTGGGCATGTCTATTGGATTCTCTTTTATATCTATCTTCTTCAACAGTACCTTGTCTTCTTCAATCAACCCACGAACAAAATGGCACCTCACATCAATGTGTTTGTTGCACTCTAACTACCACAACATACAGTCAGAGACTCTTAATCAACTCCCGAGTCATTCAATAGGCCCTACATTCATATTGAATCCTTCATCGCCTCTTTTGTTGTCATATACTCAACATTCTTAGCATACAAAGCAGCAGTAGATTGAAGAACAGACCTCTAGCTAACTGAAACTCATTTCAATGTGAATAAATAGCTAGTAGTAGATCTTTGCCAATCCATATCACCTGCATAGTCTGTCATTGCAGCCTACACATAAATCTGCACTGGATGATTTTCTCTAAACATTAAGCCAACATTAATTGTACCATTTAGATATCTCATAATACTCTTCATAGCCTGTCAATGACCCTTCCTGGATCATGCATGAATTTTCTTGCAACATAAACTAGTTGTGCAATGTTTGGTATAGTACAAACCATGATATACATTAGATCACTCACTACACTAGCACAAGTCATATCTCGATCATCTTTAGGACACTGATCTGAATACAATTGAAAGTGAGATGCAATGGGTAGACTCACCGCCTTGCCCAAGTCATCAAACCTAAAGTTCTTCAACACCATTCGAACATAAGCTTCTTGCGAGAGCCAAACCCTTAAAGTTGTCTAGTCCCTGAGAATGTCTATGCCAAGGATTCTACAAGAATCACCCAACTCCTTTCATTTTGAAATGTTTAGACAGTTAAATATTCATCCTATCAACCTCAATCTCACTGGCAGATGCAATCACATATCATCAACATAAAGAAGTAAGTAAATGAACTCACCATGGGCCAGCCTTTGATATATGCACAATGAATTGATCAATTTTTTTATATCACTGTCGTGGTGACTGCTTTAACCCATAGAAAGACTTATCCAAACTTGCAAACTCTATGCTTTAACCCATAGAAAGAATTATCCAAGACTTATCCATAGAACTTTTCTTTTGATGTTTCATATCCAGGTGGTTGCAACATGTCGATCTTCTCTTCCAATTCTCTATGTATGAATGTAGTCTTCACATCTAGCTGTTCCAAGATCAGACTGTATTATGCTACAAGTGCTAAGAGAACACGGATTGAAAGATGTTTGACCATTGATGCGAACACCTCATTATAATCAACACATTCTCATTGTGCAAAGGATTTTGCCACTATCTTATCTTGTACCGAACATCAGCTTCATGAGATCATTCATTCTTTACATACACTCATTTACACCCTATGACTTTTCTTTCTGAAGGAAGTTTCACCAACCTCCAAGTATCATTCCTCATAGGAGACTCCATCTCATTATCCATTGTAGCTCTCCAAAGATCAAAATCTGGGCTCTCCACCGCTTCTTTGTTGTGACAAGGAATTTTCGTCTTTGTGATTGAAAGTGCAATTACAATGCGATCCCACAAACAAGCTGGTTTTGGGACATTTTGGTGTCTGATCCTGCTCCTAGCAATACATTTGTGAGCAGGAATCTCATCCTCGGCCCTTCTTCCACCTCCTCCTAAGCATTATCAACATATACCTCATGAGCTATAACTGAATCAGATATCTAAGTCGGAGTGAATGAAATTTGTGGAACAAATAAAGTTGCGTCAAATTTCAACTTCTATTGCATATCTACTTTGAGTCCTAATTTTTAACAAGCTTTAACTCGTTTAATGTAACATATCTGCTAACGAAGACATTCCTTTATGACTAATTCCACACATGAAGTCAATGAACATTGCATTCTTTTCACATGATTCCAGTTTATTATTCTGCATATGGTAGTAAGCTGGACACCCATAGTCATTGCTTCACTATCCAACTCTGTGTACGTACAAAACTATCCTCGATGAGAACAAATGTAATACGTATCACCTATATCCAGAATGTAGCATGAATCATTTGTAAATAAAATGTGAAAAATTGTAGATAATGATGCATATGAATCCACCTCTTGACGTCTTTGCATAATAAAAATAGCTTTCGCTCCTGATGTCACTTCATTTCCCTTCTCCTTCAGCTTCGGACTATCTTTCTTCTAATGACCAGTGTCTAAACAAAGAGCACACTAATTTTATCCATGACTGCACCCATGAGACTTGCCCCGCTTTTGAGAAGTGATGCCCTATCACCATTTTTTTCCCTCAATTCTTTATCTACTTCTCAGATTCGTCACATTGAAGTGTAAGTGCCTCCGCTGACTCCATCTTTGAGGACTCATTTTCCCTTCGATGAAACTCATAATTTAACAACGCCATAGTCACTTCACAATAATTCTATACCTCCTTCCCGTGAATGACTCTCATAGTGAAGTTTTCGTACTCATCCGGGAGCGAATTCAATTGAATGAGCATTTTATCTTGATCTCCAACTGCCTCGTCCACGTTTAACAGATCTATGAACAGCTTTCGGAAGTCGTTCAATTGCTCATCAATAGTAACCCCTGTCTTATCTAAAATCTATAGAATCGACACTTTATATGGAGACTGTTCTTCACGCTACTTGTAAGATATTTGTTCTCTAACATCCTCCACAATTTCCCTGCGAAAGTCTCCATCATTACCTAGATTTAATCTCCTAAATCAATCGTTTCCGATCAAGCCACAAACTCTCTGGTTCATGTTCAACAAATCTCTCTCTGATATTTCTTCAAAACATTCATCGCTATCTAGGACTTCCTTGTGATTCAGAAAATAAAGTACATCTATCACCTCGCATCGCCGCATGCTAAAATTCCCTTAACTTCAAATTTCCTCACATCGATTTTGATGGTATGCGCAACTGCCTAATGAATCAATTTTTTCACCTTTTATAGTAGACATTAAAGAGCTGGACATCGTGTGCTATGATTCATGTATATAGAAAAAAGAAATAATAAATAATAAAAAAAAGTTTACCTCAAGAAATTGACTCCATATTTTTTCCTTTTTTTCTGGCACATCCTTATGCCAAAAAAAAAAGAAATTTTATTCTTCTATTCCAAATCGAAATATCATTTCTATTTTAAATTTAAAAAAAAAAAAAAAAACTTTCCCGCAAACTTCCGAGAAATCATTTCCTTTCCCACGTAAAGCTGAAATGGAAAAAGGAATATATTTAAAGATTCTTCGCCAAAAAATTTCCTTCTTCTTCATGTGAAGCTGAAGGAAAAAAGAAATCTTTGATCCCCTGCCAACAAAAAATTTCCTGTCTTCTCGGTTGGGCTCCCGCTCCCACGCAAGCAGAAGCAGAGAGAATTGTTATGAAAAACGACGACAATAAAGCGGAAATTGAAACGAGAAAAATGCATCAGAAAATACGACACAGAGATTTACGTGGTTCGGCAAATTTGCCTACGTCCACGGAGCTGCAGAGGATTTTACTACTTTGAGGATTTACACCGTCGAGCGTCTCGATGTTTACAAGAAAACTCTTTCTCTCTCTTTCTCCTCTCCCCTCACCTTCTCTCTCTCTCCTTTCCTCTCTCTCTCTCCCTCACGTGAGAGAAAACAAAAAGGGGATAAAGCAAATCCCCTTTTTCTTTGCTGCTGCCTAAACCAGAGAAAAGAAATCCTTTTTCTTTTGCTTGTCCTTTCAGCCGAAGGAGAGTACAAGCCTTTGCAACAGCTTTTTCATCTTTTATAAGGAGCCAAAAGAGCCATAGGAGGGAGCTTACGCGGGAGGCCTTCACGCGGGAGCTTGGCGCGGGAAATAAAGACGCGGTTCCGCGTGAAGAAGAGGCGGGAAGCAGGGAGGCGGGAAGCTTCCCGCGGTTTCGCGTGAGGCGCGACGCGGAGAGGCGGGAGGCAGCATGCGGGAACAGGCTCCATCTTCAACAATTCTCCCACTTGGAGACTGGGACACTGACTGCGTCGCCCACTAGCTGCCTTATTTGCTGGCTGTATCGATCTTTCCTCAATCGTGATATCCTCCACCTCTGCAACTCAAAGCCCGTGTCTTCACGCTAGAAGACCAACTGAAGTCGAGCACAACTTCAGTTTCTGAAGAGTAACACTCTTAGTCAACATGTCAGCAGGGTTTTTGCTTCCACAAATTTTCTCAAGTAGCAACTGTCCGTCATCCAACAATAACCGTATGAAGTGGTACTTGATTTGAATATGCTTGGTCCTGGACTGAAATGCTGGATTCCTGGCAAGAAATATAGCACTCTGACTATCACTGTAAAGAGTGCCCTTCTGAACCTCCTTACCCAATTCTTCCAAGAAGCCTTGTAGCCATATCATCTCCTTGGCAGCCTCTGATACTTCTATGTACTGCAGCACGTAGTAGACAACGAAGCCGATCTTCCGCAGATTGGAGCCCCACGATATCGCAGTGCCACCAAAAGTATAAATATACCTGTAGTGCTTCTTCCGGTATCAATGTCTCCAGCTAGATCAGCATCAACATAGCCACGTACCTCCAGGCTTTTTCCCGAGAAACACAAGCAGGTTTCGTAGAGCCTCTTAGGTATCTGAAGATCCACTTTACGACCTTCCCAATGTTCCTTTCCTGGATTACTCATGTATCCGCTCACAACTCCCATCGCATGAGCAATATCCGGTCCGGTGCGGACCATAGCATACATAAGTGAACCAATAGCCGAAGCGTAAGGAACCTTACTCATATAGTCTCGTTCCTCATCTGACATGGGTGACTGGCTCTTGCTGAGTCTGAAATGACTGCCCAAAGGTGTGCCAATTGGTTTGGCCTTGTCCATATTGAACCTGTTAAGTACCTTTTTCACATATTCAGCTTGTGAAAGTCTTAACGTACCTTTGACTACGTCTACGATAATTTTCATGTCGAGGATTTGCTTTGCCGCTCCCAAATCCTTCATTGCAAAGTGTTTTGACATCCGCTTCTTCGGATTATTGATCTCATCGATGCTAGCTCCGTAGATAAGCATATCATCCACATACAACGATAGGATGATATATGAATTGTCAAAATACCCGACATAGCGACAATGATCCGCTCGACATCTATCGTACCTGCATTGAGCATGAATTTATCAAACTTCTTGTACCAATCGTCTGCAGGAGCTTGCTTCGGTGCCATACAAGCTCTTTTTCAATCTGTGAACCGAGTCTTCCTTTCCCTGTACCACGAACCCTTCGGGTTGGTGCATGTAGATGTCCTCTTGAGGTCTCCATGAAAAAAGTCGTCTTCACATCTAACTCGCTCGAGGAAGAGATTTTCGGTAGTCACCATGAGACGATACCATTCGATGGTTGTAAGCTTCACCACGGAGAGAAAATCTCGGAATAATCAATACCATGCTTCGTCGAAAACCTTTAACAACAAGTCTTGCCTTGTACCTTTTATCGCCATCATGTTCAGTCTTTACCCGATACACCCACTTGTTGTGTAAAGCCTTCTTCCCTGGTGGAAGATCTGTTAGCTCCCAAGTCTGATTTTCTAGCAGAGAATCCATCTCCTCCTTCATGGCTAGCTCCCACTTGCTGGAATTTTCATCTTGCAAGGTTACTTCATAACTACGAGGTTCTCCACCATCCGTCGACGGAATGTAGTTTAAAGTAGGAGAATACCTCTGTGGAGAACGTCCGGCCCTTTCGACCTGCGAACGATGAGTTGGAGTAGTGAATGACTACGAACCCGATTGCGGAACAATGGGAATGGGTGCCCGGACCCGATCTCGTCGTCATTCACATCTTGATCATGACCCGTGACCTCGCGGTAAATCATCGAACTTTACCGACTCGCATTTCCATGAGGTCTTGTTTCGAAGCTCGTACTAGACTTGTCCTTGTACATCATTTTCTCATTAAAGATCACGTTCCTGCTCCTTATGATCTTCCGATCCTGATCATCCCAGAAACGATACCCAAATGCATCATCTTCGTAGCCAATGAAGTAACACTTCTTTAACTTCGCCTCAAGCTTACTTCGAGCATCTGGATTAATAAGAACATATGAAAGACAACCACAAGTCTTAAGGTGAGAAAATTTGACCTCTTTACCGCTCCAGACTTCCTCAGATAATTCATAGTTTAATGGGACAGATGGTCCCCTGTTGATCAAATAGACTGCAAGATCTTGACCGCATCTGCCGAGAAGGTTGGTGGTAGTCCGGCGTGCGATCTCATGCTTCTAGCCCTCTCATTGATGGTCCTCGTTCATGCGCTCTGCAACACCATTTCTGTTGTGGTGTCCCTGGAATGGTCTTCTCCATTCTAATGCCCTGAGCTGCACGGTACTCCTTGAATCCACCATCAATGTACACACCACCATTATCAGATCTCAGACATTTTAATTTTAAGCCTGTCTCTGTCTCAACTATGGTCTTCCAAGTCCTGAACACATTAAATACATCAGATTTATGCTTCAAGAAATATACCCATACATTTCCGCTATGATCATCAATAAACGTGACGTAGTAGCGAGAGCCTCCAAGAGATGCCACTGGGGAAGGTCCCCACACATCAGTGTGTACAAGTTCTAATTTTCCTGCCTTTAACGTTCTGCCACTTTTCAGGAAACTGACCTTCTTTTGCTTCCCCATGATGCAACTTTCACACATGCCAAGATCAACTATCTTTAGTTCTGACAGCTTGCCTCTGGAATGAAGCTCTTTCATGCCTCTCAGACTCATATGTCCCAGCCTGCAATGCCACATGTCTGTTGTGCTCTCTGCAACCGTAGTGTCAAAATTATTAATTAAAATAGTAGTCGTATACAGCGTACTAGTCTTCTCACCTCGAGCCAGTACCAGCGCTCCTTTAGTTACCTTCCAGGTGTTATCCGAGAATACTACTGTATGCCCTCCTTCATCTAGCTGCCCAACAGATATTAGATTTTTCTTCGACTCGGGAATATGTCCGACCTTTTGCAAGATCCATTTGCTTTTGTTAGGGAGTGCGATTTCGACATCTCCCATCCCCACTACGTTCAAAGCCGCTCTATCAGCAAGATACACCTTCCCAAAGTCACCTGCAACATAGTTTTGTATTAACTCCCGGTGGGAAGATGTATGAAAAGATGCCCCTGAATCCAGTATCCAGTCGTCAACGGAGCTGTGAACTGCAAGCAACAACGCATCCCGAACTTCTTCGATTACGACGTACTAGCACGGTGTTGTCCGTCTTTTGAGCACTTCTGCAGTTCTTCTTTATGTGGCTAGTTTTGCCACAGTTCCAACAGGTTGCTTGTTGACCAGGCTTTGATTTGCTTTTGCCTTTGTGCTTTGATTTTGACCTTCCTCTGTTTGAGTTCCTGTCATGTGATCTCCTCCGGAATCAACATTCGTATGCGAACTCGGACCCGAAGTCTCGCCGAATCTTTCCTGCGCACCTCCTCGGCCAAAATTAAATCACGAATATCATCATATTTTAGCTTAGATTTACTACGTAATCGTTGATCGCTATCCTCATAGCTTTCCAACTTATTCGGCAATGAAGCCAATAATATCGGCGCCGTATCTCATCATCGAATTCGATTTCGACGGACGACAATTGATTTGTGATGGTATTGAAGTCATTCGGATATTGTACAACGGACGTACCTTCGCCATCTTTAAATTGAATAACTTTTTCATCGGATGCACCTTGTTATTTGCGAACGGCTTTTCGTACATGCTCGACAAAGCCGCCATGAGATCCGCGATGGTCCTCTCTTTGATAACGTTGTGTCTGACCGATCTCGACAAGGTCAATCGAATAACCCCGAACTCCGTCGATCCAACGGATTCGATCGGCCTCGTCCATCTTCTCCGGTCATTGTCCCAGGTAATGGAAGATGAAGTTTCTTCCCATGAGGTAGTCCTCTATCTGCATCCTCCGATAACCAAAGTCCGTGCAGTCGAATTTCTCGATCCCTAAAATCTTCACTTCGTCTCCAGTCGTCGTTCTTCTTGAACCGGACCGGGGCTCGATACTGAGTTGTTATGAAAAACGACGACAATAAAGCGGAAATTGAAACGAGAAAAATGCACCAGAAAATACGACACAGAGATTTACACGGTTCGACAAATTTGCCTACGTCCACGGAGCTGCAGAGGATTTTACTACTTTGAGGATTTACACCGTCGAGCGACTCGATGTTTACAAGAAAACTCTTTCTCTCTCTTTCTCCTCTCCCCTCACCTTCTCTCTCTCTCCTTTCCTCTCTCTCTCTCTCCCTCACGTGAGAGAAAACAAAAAGGGGATAAACAAATCCCCTTTTTCTTTGTTGCTACCTAAATCAGAGAAAAAAAATCCTTTTTCTTTTGCTTGTCCTTTCAGCCGAAGGAGAGTACAAGCCTTTGCAACAGCTTTTTCATCTTTTATAAGGAGCCAAAAGAGCCATAGGAGGGAGCTTACGCGGGAGGCCTTCACGCGGGAGCTTGGCGCGGGAAATAAAGACGCGGTTCCGCGTGAAGAAGAGGCGGGAAGCAGGGAGGCGGGAAGCTTCACGCGGGAAGCTTCCCGCGGTTTCGCGTGAGGCGCGACGCGGAGAGGCGGGAGGCAGCAGGCGGGAACAGGCTCCATCTTCAACAAGAATTTCCCCCCTGCCGTTTCTCGCCCTGCTGCCGAGATTTCGCTGGAAACGCACACGTGTTACTCACTGAACTGCCATCTATGCTCGCCGGATATTCGGGTCCAAGCTGCCGCCGTCGCTGGAACCTATCAGCAAAGCGCATCTAATCACGTGCTATAAAAAATACCGGCAATAAGTCAGATCAGCTCCAGTCAACAAATAAAACACGGGATTTATGTAATTTGACGTTAAATTGATTTGCCTACGTTCACAAGAAGAAAGCTTCCACTAACACGGGATGGTGAGAAAGAAGCAAGTTTTACATATTGACACCGCATATTGGTTTAGTAATCACGGACCGTCACATCACTATACACCTCATCTGTGGGCGTCTCGGCGTCGTGGCGGAGTGCACCTCAAAACATGCCTATTTACATATATCACAACTAAACTCTTGTATTTACATATAAAAAACAAAAAATTCCATAATCCTATTCTGTTATCACACGGTATCCTACTCTATTAACTTCCTCCTACTGAGAGTGGAGTCACACCGGAACAGCGAGATGGGGATTTTGACGATGAAGAGCAAGGATGGAGAGTTTTGCGGGTTTGCCGGAGAGTGGGCTGTCACGGGTAGGTGTCCGATGGTGACGTCGATATCCGACAAATTTGAGGTCACCGACTGGCTGAGCTGCTGTCAATGAGAGATTGAGTGGGAGGGAACCCGAAGGTTGGTTATGAATTGCCGGACAGGGAGAAAAGGTGAGGAGATGGAGTTGTTGGGGGCTTTGTGCTTGCCTGACAAATAGATCCACGTGGGAGCTAAGGCTAGAAGGTGTTGTGAACGGGAGAAGTTAACAGAGTGGTATTAGAGAATTTTAGTTCATTTATATGTAAGTGCTCGAGATTAAGTGTTATATATAAATTGGCATCTTTTGATTGTTGTGTAGGTAAAAACACATTAAAATATTATTGATGGGTGCTAGAAAATTGTCGGCGGCAGAGTAATAAATTATCATCTTAGCGTTGCACGATTAGCACACACTCAGATGAAAAACAACCAGTTGAAACACCAGAAATTTGTATGTGAAAAACCCGAAAGAGAAAAAATTATGGGGCCTAGCCTACTGGTAAAAAATCACTATAAATTGATGATTGCATAGACCCATTATCTCACAGATGAAAAAAAGGGTTATGAATTCTTCTGAATTACAGCGTCGATGTACGGATAAACTTATTACAATGAACGGGCGGTGGCTGGTAGCGATTGGTGGTGACCAACTAGTGATAGTTGATGGTGATATTTGGTGGTCGATGGCAGTTTGTGCTAGTTGATGACAACTGGAGTGATGTTGGACTTCAGCTTCTTCTAAAAGCTTCAAGCCCTTCCTCAACCCTCAAGCTCTCATCTTAGGCTTCAAGCACTTCTCCTCTCTCATGAGAATGATGGAGCTCTATGTAGAGTTTTGAGTGCAATTAATGCAGGTATATGAACCACTTTGATTAGAGAGCTCAGAGAGCTTATCTCGATCAAATGATTTTTTATGTACATTTGAGTGACTTAACGAATTCAGAATTGAGTGATTTTAGCCTCGTTGGGTTTGTCTCGTCGAGGCGCTCGATTTGACTATGAACTTGGCATATTTGAAGTTCATTTAACCTCTCAGATGTGTCTGAAATACTTATAAACATGGTTTAATGGCCGGATCATGGCTCGGTTTGGTTCAGACTGAATCAATGTTTGTACCATTGGGTTAATCTCGTCAACCCTAAACCCTAAAATATAAGCTTTCTGAAATGTGACTTCCGGATAACTTTTTATCAAAGTTTGAATGTATGTTGCTAAAAAAATGACATCGAGATTTGTGTCGTGCCTAAAAATTTATGCTAGATGATAGAAATTTGTTGATGATATATCATTTTCCCTCTATTGTTTGGGCAGGCCTAATTTCGTTAACCAAAAAATTCGAGTCAAGAATAATTTATTTTTGTCATTTTATATATATATATATATATATATATATATATATATATATATATATATATATATAGTTTAACTTTAGTATAAAAATAAAAATGAATGCATATTAATTCTAGAACTGAGCTCAATCCGCAGAGAGAGTTTGGGTTCGATTCCTCTCCTTAGCAGAAACTAAGGGTCCGTTTAGGGCAGCTTGTGTGTTTCAGGATAAGCATCTTTTTCTGAAACGCGGCCCGCGGGTCGACTACGGCCTGCTTTTTGTGTAAAAACTCAACTGCATTTTCAGATAAACTGCCGAAAAGTGCGAATCAAACATTACCACTTCGTTTTCAAAAATATTTCCGCACTTATAAGCTGGCCCAAACAGACCCTAAATCACCTTTTTTTTTTTTTTTAATTGGAACACTGGTCGGGCAGGGCCAATGGGCACGAAATATGAAACAGTGGGTTGGAAATTGGGCCCTTGACCCACGCCGCCAGCAGCGGGCCTGAAAATTGTTTTACTACCAGCTCTGATAAGCTTGCGCAGGTAGGTGGAGCGTGGTGCGGATCTGGACCGGTGGAAGGGAGCTGAAATGCGAGAATCTTGACCATGGGTGCTGGAACGATGCAGGGATCTGCGGGCATAAAATGAATCGGGGTAAAGTGGAGAAATTTGGGGATTCGGACCACTAATCAGTGGATTTAGGGCAACCCAAACATTTTTTATTTTTATTTTTTATTTTTTTTGCAATTTGGAAGATTAAAGGAGGGAATATGGAAATATTTTCAGTTTTCTTTCCCTTTTCTATTCAATACATTGCTTTTAATGCTAGGCTTCTTTCTAAGCCTCTAAATAGAGGCAATGGACAAAAAAAATCATAAGAGAGAATTGGAGGAGGAGGAAAAAAAAGAGGGAGAGTGAAGAGTGGAGTTTCAAGATAGGAAGAGGGGGCAGAGGAAGGTGAAGAGGAAAAAAGTTGTCCCGAAAGTTATCTCCAACCTTCTTCATAGAACATCCAAGATTTTCTTCGTGATTTTCTCTTTTAAGGAAGGAGAAAACTATCTTGAATCTTATCCTCTACCATGCCATGCAAGACCTTTGGGATTTTCTTTCACATTTCTCTCATGGGGAAGTAGAAGAACAATGTCCCGAAAGCTATCCCTAACCCTACTTCGTAGGACCTCTGAGTTTTTCCTACAGGGTTCTCTCTAGTGGAGAAGCAGAAGAAAATTTTCTTGAAAGTTATCCCTGACCCTACCATGCAAGACCTCCAGGATTTTCTTGCGCAGTTTTCTCTAGTGGGGAAGCAGGAGAACACTGCCTCGAAAGTTATCCCCGACCCTGCTTCACATGATCTCCAGGATTTTCTTTCGTGGTTTTCTCTCATGGAGAAGTAGGAGAAAAATGTCCTGAAAGTTATTCCCGATCCTATCACGCAGAACCTCCAGGATTTTATTTCGCAATTTTCTCCCTTGGAGAAGCAAGGGAAAAGTGTTCTGAAAGTTATCCCCAATCTTGCCACGCAAGAACACCATATTTTCTTTCACGATTTTCTCTCATGGAGAAGCAGGAGAAAATCGTCCCGAAAGTTATCCCCAACCTTGCCACGCTAGTCCTCCAAGATTTCCTTTTACGATTTTCTCTATCGGTCAACTTTATTTTGAAATAAGTTAATTTAATATATAATTTTGATTTTGAAAATAAAATTTTAATTTTGAAAAATGAAACCAGATAGATCACATTCATTAAAATAGTTTAGATAATTGAGCAAATACCACAAGTAAAATACTACTCCGAGAGATAAGCATATCACTTACTAGTAGACTCAAACATTTAAACTAAAAAAAAATTATAACATCCTTTAGTCTGCGAATTTTGTGACCAACAATTCCGCTATCTAATATGAAAGTTAGGTTTATATTACTTAGGTTTTTAATTCCCTATAAATGCATGCCCCTATAGTTAATTGCATCTTAAGCGACTGAAGCCACCAATGAAAACTCTCAATTAAGATTAGTGGTTTCGTCTTCAAGAATTCAAATTTGAGTTTATACGATTGTTTATACGAAAATCTAAGTGAGAAGGAATCATGTAGGAATAATTATTTTCACAATCCAAATGAGTGAAAAGGTAGGAGATATCATAGATCTTAACGCGAATATCAATGACTTCCTAAACTATCATATTGTTTAGCTTTACATTTTGGAAATGATATTTATTTAATGTTTGCCCCTGCCATTGTACTTAAAACTTAGGACATACACTTGCACAGTCTACTATCATGCAAATAACCTACGAAGATAGATGGGTTTATGTCGTACTGAACGAATAACCTCAGAATCCTAAAAATAATTATAACTTATGCTGCACAACATGATTGTGCAAAAGCTTAAAACTTGAAGTGAGAATTTACATTGTGTTAGATGAGCAACCTCAAAATCCTATGGGTTTATTTTTTTTCATATTAAGGAAAGTTCAGTTAAAATTTGTCTTCGCTTCATGTTATGTCATCTGAAGTTGTCCTCTGCTACTGGACCGTGTTGTTGCCTCCCAGGTAGCTTGTTCCGATAAAGGGATGTTATTTGTTTATTTTTGGTAATTTGAGAATTAATATATAAATTTATTATCATTTAAACAATTCAAACAATACATAAAAATTTGAAAGATTTCGAACAATTCGAATAATTAAAACAATTTGTACAATTTAAATATTTCAAACATTATGAATTAATTTCAAAATAAATCGAACCGAACACGAACACGAACACGAGCTCTATTTGTTCGTGTTCGGTTCATTTATGCTCATATTGTAGAAATCGAGGTTTATATGTTAGAAACGTAAACATATAGAAGTTGTGTCCTATGTATTGAAATATTGCAAAGAGAAAAGAAAGAAAAAACTCAAAATTTAACTCCTAAAAAAGTAACCTAAAATTCTGGTAATAAAATTATCCATCAAACAGTTGCTTATTCCTTCTGATAAATAATTTAACATAACATGTAAATCATAGACAAAGTTCACAGAAGTTTGAGGCTTCAGCCATATCACTTATATTTAAGCACACATAACACATCAGCTAATTAACCAGAAAAGACTGATTAACTGACAACTAGCAAGGATAAAAGCAAAAGCAATCAATGTCTTTGCACTCTCCAAAACTGTAGCCCTGACCATGACAGTTACTATCGCACATAACTGTCCCAGATTTAGAGCAATCTCATTTTTCTCCTGCGCCACAAATGTTCTGAGCAACTTTTACTTCCGACTCCATCTCATCTGCACATTCATACATATTCATATCCATGCAGACAACAAAAGAGATAAAAGATTCAAGTGAAAAAACTTACTGGAAGAAGAGAGGAGAAGAATGAGAAAAATGCACCAAAGGAAAGCCTTGTTAACCTCCATGCTTCCTCTTGTTATTGATTCTACTTTAGATTACTTAGTTATATATATATATATAGATGGGAGGAGGAGAAGATGAAACAGTGACCAGAAGTTAAGGCTACCAGGCGAAGGAAAAAAATATTGTTGTAGGCCCCATCTGAATTTCGGATCTGTGGAGAGGTGAATGTTGGATCAATTATGAGACTATAATGTAATTAATAAATGTGTTGGGTCATCATTTAATAAGTCAAAATTATTGTGGTCTAATTAGGAATAAAATTTATGACTTAAGACACATTTGTCATGAAATTATAAGTGTGGATACTTTAAGGGAAAATTCCAATTTGATGAGGGGCGGAATTGGAATTAAGCAAAATTTGTAACCGCCCTTTGGTTACATTAAATAAAGAGGTAATGGTCCAGGTACAGAATGTGTGAAATCTCTTGTACCGCATCAACGAGAGAGACTAAGGAAAACTCGGAAAGCTTGCGAGATTGGAAGATCGTTGCTTGCAATCGATCAAATGGATTCAGGTACGCTTCCACTATTGTATCGATTCAGATTTTTATAAATATGAACGAGATTGAAAGATTCTCGTGGTGTATTCCTAATAGATTTTGATTCGATCAAAATCTATTTGAAAAATTTAAAGAGTTTCTAACAATTGGTATCGAGCCTCATGTTCATATTCTTTTTTTATATTTCGTTACTCTTTTTCCTCTGCAATCGTCGTCGATAAAGTTTTGCGGCGACGGCACAAAATTGAGGAACGAGAAATTTTGACGGCGTGGCCGGAGGGTTTTCTCCTTCTCCTTCTTATTTTTTTTATCCCTTTTCGTTCGCCCTTACCCGTGAAGGAATCGTCCGCAAAAGGCTGCGGCGGCGGGGCTACGGCGACAGGAATGCCGCAGCGGGACAGCGACGTCGGTGGATGCGATGGCGCGTCCTCCGACGGCGGCGAGAATCCGGCGCGGCGGAATGCTGCGTCGAAGGGAAGCGCGGAAACGGCGCGGAGGAAGAGCGCGGAGGAGGGCGGCGCGGAGGTGGCGCGGAAGGAGGCGCCGGGCGGCGCCGCGGTTCGCGGGTTCCGGCGGTCGCGGAGCTCTGGTCGCGAACAGTTCGCGAACGGTCCGCGGACCGGTTCGTGGACCTGGTCCACGGATCCAGTTCGCGGACCCGTTCCGCGGACCCGGTTCACGAAAAAAAAAATGATAATAATAATAATTGTTATTATATATATATAAATATTTAAATTAAATTACTCATTTTAATTTCGAAATTAAAATGAGTTATTTAATTAATTTACTTTTATGTTAGGAAATAAAATAAGTTATTTGATTTATTTCCTTTTATTTCCTTTTATATGTCAGGAAATAAAATAAGTTAGTTGATTTATTTCTTTTTATAAGTTAGGAAATAAAATAAGTTATTTAAGTTATTTCCTTTTATAAAATAAAATAAATAAATTAATTAACTCAATTTTGGGATTGATTGATTTTATAAAATCAATAATTTTGTTTTGTAAATCGTAGAGCTTTATAGGCTTATAAATTAGCACATTATTTATAAATATAAGATTTTATAAAATTAAATTAAAGTTTCGAATTAAATTCGAATAAATGGTACTTTGTAATTGTCCATCATTTTGAATGAACTTATTGAAACATGATGTTGCCAAAGTGACCTCTCTTGTGTAGATAGTTCGTGACGAATGTTGGATGTTGTGTGTATGTGGGTTCATGCGAGTATTAATTGGCCGAAAGGAAAATTAATACTTGGCAAGCTAACATCTGTACACTTGTGATGATAAACGTGTAACGATTATAAGGAATAATATATGAGTAATAAATCGATCCAAAGATAGATTTATTGCTTGATATACGTTATTGTTAATGTTTGATCATTACTGACAAGATTACTAATTAGCAGTTAATATTACTTGTCAAAGACTTGATATTAATGTTGCATTAGGTGTCTTGAGATGAGCTTTACCATTAATTGAATTTAAAACATTTTATTTATGTAATCTTTTGTTCTTTTTTTTCGAGTTGTTGCTTAATGTATCTGTTAATCTCAATTCGGTTCCAATCCTTAAGGGTGATAGCTTTAAGGATTGGAAAGAGAACATTCACATTGTTCTTGGCTGCATGGATCTAGATCTAGCGTTAAGAATGGATAAACCCGCTCCTCTTACGGATGCTAGTTCCTCCGAGCAAAGGAGGATCTATGAGAAGTGGGACCGTTCTAATCGCTTGAGTCTTATGATCATAAAGCGCGGCATACACGAGGCCTTTAGAGGTGCGGTGTCTAGTGAGATCAGCGATCTTTGCAAGTTTCCTTCTTGAAATAGAGAAACGCTTTGCAAAAAGCGATAAAGTTTGAGCTGGTATTCTTTTAAAGAAACTAATTTTAATGAGGTTCGAGAGGCGAGGAAAGTATAAGGGAGTATATCGTTGAGATGTCTAACATTGCTTCAAAGTTAAAGAAGCTAAAGCTCGAGTTGACGGATGATTTACTCGTGCATTTAGTTTTTATTTCTCTTCCTCCACAGTTTGACCAATTTTTGGTCAGCTATAATATGCAAAGGGAGAAATGGACTCTTAATGAGCTTATTTCTCATTGTGTGCAAGAGGAAGAAAGGTTGAAACAAGGAAAAGGCGATAGTGCTCATTTGGTGAACACCTCTAAAGAAAAGGACACTAAAAGAAAGAATGAAGCTGCAAAGAATAAGGGTCCTTCTCAAAAGAAACAAAATAAAGTTCAAAATCCTGAAAGTATCAGTTGTTTCTTTTGCAATAAAGAAGGACATCAGAAGAAGGAATGTGCAAAATATCACGCTTGGCGTATAAAGAAAAGTACATTTCTAACTTTGGTACGTTCTGAGGTAAATTTGGCTTCAGTACCTAGAAACACTTGATGGTTAGACTGCGGTGCTACTTCTAACATAAGTGTTTCGATGCGGGGTTGCTGAGTACAGAAAACCAAATGATCTTTGAAAGATGCATTTATGTGGGAGATGGAAAATCGGTAGAAGTGGAAGCGATTGGGCATTTTAGATTGTTATTATGTGCTTGGTTACTATTTGGATTTGATAGATACTTTCGTTGTACTTGTCATTTAGACGGAATTTGGTTTTGTTTGTTGTTTGGACAAATTGGGTTATTGTTGTTCATTTCAAAACAGATGTTTCAGTTTATCTATTAATTCAAATATTATTGGAACTGGTTCCCTTATGTAGTATGACAATCTTTATTTGCTTGATACTGTTACTTCTTATAATGAAACTCTGAATAACGAGGTACTAAGCGTAAAATTAATAATGAAAATTCAGGAGCATTATGGCACAAGCGTTTAGGTCACATCTCTAGAAATAGAGTTGAAAGACTTGTGTCGGATGGAATTCTAAGTTCCATTGATTTTACGGACTTTAATGTACGTATTGAATGCATTAAGGGAAAACGGACGAAAAGAAAGAAATTAGGTGCATATAGAGCTACGAAGTCTTAGAATTGATACATACGGATGTTTGTGGACCATTTTCTACGAGCTTCTTGGAATGGTCGACAATATTTTGTATCGCTCATAGATGATTATTGAAGATATGCATACTATTTCTTATTAAAGAAAAGTCCCAAGTATTGGACGTGTTCGAATCTTATAAGGCTCGAAGTTGAAAACCAACTAAGCAAAAGAATAAAGAAAGTCGAATCTGATCGTGGTGGTGAATACTACGGCGAGATATGATGGTTCGAGTGAACAACGTCAGGGACCATTTGCTAAATTCCTAGAGGAATGTGGAATTGTCCCTCGATACACGATGCCGGAGTTCACACAGCATGAATGGTGTAGGCTGAAAAACGAAACCGCACTCTTAAATACATGATAAGAAGTACGATCGGTCATTCTACCTTACCGGAATCACTCCAGGGAGAAGCACTCGAGACGGCGACCTACATTCTAAATAGAGTACCAACTAAAGCGGTATGTAAATACACCTTATGAGCTTTGGACGGGCGAAAACCCGGTTTAAAGCATTTTCATGTTTGGGGTTGCTCGAGTTGAAGCGAGGCCTTACAAGCCACTTGAGAAAAAGTTATACCACTAAAACGGTGAGCGGTATTTTGTTGGTTATTCGGAGCGATCTAGAGGTTGCGAGTTTTATGATCCCAAATTAAAGATAATTTTTGAGACGGGAAGCTGCGGTGTTCTTTGAGGATATTGAATTTGGGGGAGAAATCGGGTAAGAGACTTTGTCTTTGAGGAGGAATCGAGAAAATACTACTCTTGTTGAAGAGGAATTGGTTTCTATTCCTATAATTGCTTTTGATAATAATCGAGATTTTACTCCGACATTGATCGAGTTGCAAATCGAAACAAGACATTGTTAATCGGCCCCTTGAGGAACAAATTCAACAACCTCGAGAACAAGTTCGAAGCGAAGTGCTTTTGCGACGATCAGCTAGGGAAAGAAGAAATGCTTATTTCGAGATGATTATATTGTATTTCTTTAGGAACATGAGGAAAATATTAGTATGATGGAAGATGATCTATCGACTTTCATCGAAGCTATACAAAGTTCCAACTCGGAAAAATGAATTAAAGCGATGAATGAGGAGTATAAGTCTATGCGAAGACAATAAAGTTTGGGAACTTGTCCCATTACGGAAGGAAAGAAACCACTGTAAATGGATTTTTAAAACCAAAAGGGATTCGAAAGGGTAATGTGGAGAGACATAAAGCTCGTCTTGTAGCTAAAGGCTATACTCGAAAGGAAGGGATTGACTATAAAGAGACCTTTTCTCCGGTTTCGACAAAGGACTCTTTTAGAATAATCATGGCACTAGTTGCTCATTATGATATGGAGCTACATCGAATGGATGTTAAGACCGCTTTTCTCGATGTAGACATTGATGAAACGATGCTATATGGTGCGACCGAGAAAACTTTGTGTTAGGAGACCCGAAGAATATGGTTTGCTAAGCTGACAAAATCTATTTATGGGCTCAAACGAAGCTTCCGTCGATGGTATCACAAATTTCACCAAGTAATTCTATCATTTGGTTTTGAAATGAATGCGGTTGATGATTGTGTATATCATAAATTCGGTGGGAGAAAGCATTGTTTTCGATTTTGTATGTGGATGACATACGCGCTCATGAAATGATATAGGCATGTTGCGGGAAACCAAGAGATTTCTATCACTTAATTTTGAGATGAAAGATCTTGGTGATGCCTCATTTGTTTTAGGAATTCGGATTCACGAGATCGTTCTCGGTGTATTCTTAGATTATCGCGAAAAGTTATATTGATACAGTGCTTAAAAGATTTGGCATGCAGAATTGTAAACCAATTGACACACATGTCGCTAAAGGAGACAAATTCAGTCTCAATCAGTGCCCAAAAGGAAACCTTGAGATTCAGGAAATGCAAAAGATTCCTTATGCTTCAGTAGTAGGGAGTCTTATGTATGCTCAAGTTTGTACGCGGCTATATATTGCGTACATTATTGGAGTTTTAGGCAGATACTTAAGCAACCCAGGAATGGATCATTGGAAAGCAGCCAAAAGAGTTATGAGGTACTTAAGGAGAACAAAAGATTACATGCTTACATATAGGAGATCAGATCATTTGGAGATCATTGGGTATTCGACTCCGATTTTCTTTGGATGCCGAGACGATAGAAGATCCGCATCGAGCTACATATTTTTGTTAGGTGGTGGACCTATATCTGGAGGAGTGCGAAACAAACACTAATAGCTTCATCCACTTATGACGGTAGAATATGTAGCATGTTATGAGGCATCCAACCATGGCATATGGTGAGAAATTTTGTCATTGAAGTTCACGCATTATGGAAGGAATTGAAAGACCACTAAAGTTATTTTGTGATGATAAATCGAATTGTATTGTATTCCAATAACAACGAAGTTCATCCAAGTCAAAGCATATTGACATCGAATTTCTTGTTGTGAAGGAAAGAATACGAGTGGCCGAGTTCACATAGAGCATATTGGAACAAACTCCATGATTGCGGGCCCTCTTACAAAGAGTCGATACCGGAGTCTTTCATGAGCATCTTGCTCGTATGGGTGTTATAAAGCTTAAGGAAATTTAGATTCGAGTGGGAGTTTGTTAACTTATATTTTTAGGCTCTATGTTTTATTTTGTATACAAAACATATTTGGATATTTTACGATCGAAATGAGGTATTTTATTCAGTTCAGTACACACTGTACGGTTAATATATGATCTCACTTAAGTAAAGTAGGACGAGTTGAAAATTGATATGAACAGACCACCTTGCATGTAATTTTCATTCCACACATTCATGATTGATCTATGTCATTTGATTATATTAATATATGTGACCATTGATGGGTTTAGTTGTGATAAATACAACGAAGCTTGCTTTAATCTATATTGATATGATTAATGGACGAGATTGTAATGTGCCTTTACAATGATGACAACGAATTTAGGGCGCACTAAGGTTGACACATTTATCTTATACATATATAGTCCGGTGGGAGATTGTTGGATCAATTATGGGACTATAATGTAATTAATAAATGTGATTGGGTCATCATTTAATAAGTCAAAATTATTGTGGTCTAATTAAGAATAAAATTTATGACTTTAGACACATTTGTCATGAAATTATAAGTGTGGATACCATAAGGGCAAATTCGATTTGATGAGGGCGAGTGGAATTAAGCGAAATTTTGTAACCACCGCTTTGGTTACATTAAATAAAGAGGTAATGGTCCCGGTACGCGGGTGTGAAAACTCTTGTACCCCATCGACGAGAGAGACTAAGAAAAACTCAGGAAAGCACTACGGATTGGAAGATCGTTGCTTGCGATCGATCGAATGGATTCGAGTACGCTTCGTATTGTATCGATTCGATTTTTATAAATATGAACGGGATTGAAAGATTCTCGTGGTGTATTCCTAATATATTTTGATTCGATCAAAATCTATTTGAAAAATTTAAAGAGTTTCTAACAGTGAAGAGTATGAGCCATTCAGATAGGTTTACCGAAAAGCAAATACTTGCGCACTAGGTTGATCGATTAGATTTGTCATGTATCAGGGAATTAACTCTCTATGCCAAAACATATGGCAGACAAAACTCAAAATTCAGACAGCACGAATTTAACTAAACTACGCTCGATTCGATCTTCTTTCGTGAGTTAGGAATTATTAACATACATTCCAAGCTTGAGGGGGAGTGTTAGGAATTATAATAGGAATAATTTATTCCTGCAATATATTATATCCTCATATCAAGAAGATATTTTATATTTAATTCTAGGAATTACTTATTTTCCTGTTTTGTATTATCTCCTATATCTCCTAATAATTAAAATGAATTGATTATTGGAGATATTGAGAGATATATTTTTCCTTTCATATCATTTCCTTTTTATTATTTTTCCTATTATAGGATTCTTGTAAGGGTTATTTTTACCCCCGTTCATATTAATGAAAGTACCAAGTATTCCGCATTGTTCTAAGTTTCAACAATTCTAATCAAATTTTTAAGCAAATCTAAAACTAAAAAATGATGAGAGGAGAGAGACGATTTTGCACAGCAAAAATAAAATAAGATAAGAATTCTAATAATAATTTATAGAGCCTACATATATACGCATATACTATTTAATTCTTGTAAATTTATATATTTGAATACTTTAATTTACATATATAATAAAAAATAATATATGTGATGTGTTAAATATCTTAATAAAGAATAATATATGTTATAAGTAAGATTCAATATCGTAATTTTCAAATAGTCTTTGTGATGTATCAAAAAATCTTAATAGAGAATATAATAATAATACTAACATATGCGATATATCTTATTTTCACATAACAGAAAAATAATATATGAACTTTTTATAAATCTTTCTTATATGAAATTTAAGTATCTTTTTATATAGAGATAATTTTTTAAGTACTTTTTTTTGTGTTTCAAAATATCAAAAATTTATATATATATAAATTAATCTGCTTAGTATTTGATATAAATAAAAAATATTATAAAAATATAATTTTTAATGTCATATAGATAGATGAAATAAGTTTATTTTTTATGCACTCATTATGTATAAAAAAAATTTAATAGGTTTCATTTGTGATATATATATATATATATATATATATATATATATATATATATATATATATATATATATATATATATATATATATATATATATATATATGTATGTATATATATATATATATATATGTATGTATGTATATATATATATATGTATGTATATATATATATATATATGTATGTATATATATATATATATGTATGTATATATATATATATATGTATGTATATATATATATATGTATATATTGCATTTTTAAAAAGGACCAGTCCATTTTTGTGATTTAAAAGGTGAATTTACTGGTCTAATTTAGTAGGGTGATAATTAATATAATTTTATTTAACTTAAAATTATGTTGATTTTCTAACATAATTAGGGAGGCTTATTTGTGCTTAGTTTGATATAAATCGGAATCACTTTAATATATAATACATTCAATAGTATATGACTATACATCTCTCTCTCTCTCTACATGCATACCACACAATTGTTACGTATTTACATGTCTAACGCCTTGGTTTTAAAATTTTCTTAATCTACCATATTAAACAATTATTACGTATTTAAATGTCTAATACCTAAGTTTTATTGTGTATTTTTAATCAACGTACATTCTACATCATTTTTTTCTTAAATACATGCATGCTACACAATTTTTACCTATTTACATGACTAACACTTATCTTTTTTTTTTTTTCAAAATATACAAGCATGTCACACAATCCTTATGCATTTATAAATTTAACACCTACAATTCAAAATAAAAAATAAAAAAAACAAAAAAAACTCACATAATAACAATTTCAAATATATGCATTACATATCTAACACCTAAACATGAAATATACATCATAAAATGAAAACATAAAACCCCAAAATTTTAAGAGAAAACTTATCAAAAGCTTGGAAAGAAAAAATAAACTTGTCAAAAACTCAAACAAGGGGTTCACTTTGCCAGATACGAGATTTGGCTAGTTAAAATATTCCTGAAGTCTCTCGAGATGGTCGGAATCATCGGATTTCGTCGGATTTACCTAGGAGTTGTCAGTTTGCCGCCCGCAGTGCAGAGACAAGAAATTTAGAGGAAATGAAGTTTCAGTCAAGAGGGATGGCTTTTAGGGCTTTTGCATCCACACTAGCTTCGGAATGTTCGAACGGTATTTTAGTATTTTTAGTGTCAAACACTTTTTGATGCTATTCCGACGCTACTGTGTCGATTCAGTGTCAGCGGCTTGATGCAAATCTTCTGCGTCAAAACTTTTAATCTTAAAACAACAGCGCCGCCAAACAGAGGCAAATCAGACGCTAATTTTGCATTGAAATTGAGTCTGATGCTAGTGCATGATTTTCCTATAGTGATAAGAAAACAACGATCGCGACACATTTATGATCATTTATTTGCCAGTTATCAAAACTGACTATATGCCTGTGTCGAAATAACCGACAGGCGCGACACTTTTCTGATGTGGAAGCAGTCGCTATTGCCGACAGACAAAAACCGACTTTTTGAAATTACTCAAGGAAGCGGTGACATAAAATTGTCGGTTATGAATCGATATGTTTAAGCCGTCCTAATACCAATAGGTTTGAAAACTATTAATTAGCATTTTAACTACGACCTTGAAATAATTGATAAGCTATCGAAAATATCGAAGCGACAGTATTTTTCTAAATAACATTAATATATATTTATTTAAGAAAAATCTTAATAATATTTTTATATGGTATGACAGATTTAAATGTTGTATAAATTCAACAGAAATTTATATTTAAAATTATGATTTATAAATATATAAGAATTATGAAGAAAGCATATAATTCTCCAAAAAAAATATATCATTAACATTAATTTATTTTGTAATAATTAGTTCTATAAAAAAAATTTTAGATATCTAATATTTCAAGTGAGTTGACCTCTCAATTATTTCAAGAGATATTCGCAATAATTTCACATGGTTTTATAAATTTATATAGCTAACATTATATTTTAATAATTGTCTATATAACAGCGAAAAATCTGAATACACATCAAAATACCTATAAATAATTTTGGGGCCACCCACTTCCTATTAATTTTTATTTCTAACATGTAAAATTTCCTTTCATATATTTATTTCAAGTAAATCTTTTATATCATATAACATATCATACTATTTTAACTTTTAAAAGGTGAAATGCACTTTTTTTATATTCATAAATATATAAGATGGTATATATATATATATATATATATTAAAATATAAATAATATTTTTTATCCATAAAAAATATTATAAAAATAGATGATTCCTTGGATATTCATGTAAATTGATTGCTGCCATACATTTGCATCCCATTCGAACTCCTAAAATCCCACATTGAGAAAAAAAAAAGTGTGATCATAAGCTTCTCATAATAAAATCATCCATCAAACAAATCGCTTACTCCTTAGGAATATTTTAACAATACAAGTAAAAAATCATAGATAAAGTTCACGGAATATTGAAGCTTTAGCAATAGTACTTACTCAAGCACACACAACACAAAGAATTAAACAAATAAAAAATGATTAACTAGCTAGCAATCATCAAAGCATTCACATTCGAAGGAGTGTTCGTTGCACAGCCCACGGCCGTGGCCTTTATTAACACACAACTCATTGCATTGAGCTGCCGGAAGATCCATATCCAAGCAAGTTTCAAGCGTTGCAGCCACAGGACAAGGCTTCGTAGATTCCACTCCCGGTATCAGCTCGGCTGCACATTCATACACAATCATATTATTGCATGCATACTACAAAAGAGATGAGAGATTGAGTGAAAAAAATTTACCAGAAGAAGAGAGGAGAAGAACGAGGAAAATGCACCAAAGGAATGCTTTCTTGAGCTCCATGAGACCTTTTGTTACTTATTCTACCTTATATCACAGAGTTTATATACATGTATATATATATATATATATGGAAGGAGGAGAAGATGGAACACTGAACGGGGATTAAGGCTGGCAGGAGAAGATGAAAAACTGAACGGAGTTTATGGTTAATAAGTGGCTGCCAGGAGAAGATGAAACGCTGAACGGAGTTTATGCTTAATAACTGTTAAACTAATATTAAAATAGAATAATTTTTAAATTAAATATTAAGAAATGACAAATTATAAGAAGCATCCTGTGGATAGCGACAAAATTGTCCTATGCCTCTCCTCGTCTGCATTAGAAGTCCGATGAAACACCAAGTCACAACTCCCAAGAAAAAATCTTATTTACCTTCCTCTTTTGCTGACTTATTTTTCCGTAGATAACATTTTTTATTAAAGTTTTATGTAATCATTAGATCAATTCAAATCTGAGTTTTAAAAATATAATGTTATGTAAAAATAATACGTAAATGTAGAAATTTATATATCAATAATCAAACATAAGATTTTTGTTGTTCGGCGTTAAATTGATTCATCTACATTTACGGGGCGGGAGTTGCCACAAGGACGGGATGGGGAGAAAGAAAACATGATTGGGTTACAACTTCCACACACCTCACACCGTGCAACGCTTACAAGCTCTTAAGTCCCTTCTATAGAGAAGGATTAAGTCATACAAGTAAATAGAGACAAAAGACAAAAATAACGTAATTACAATAAAAGTAAATAATGTGATAAAAACAGTAATCTACCTCATCTCTTGCTTCCAAATAAGTGAGTGATGATCAAATGAGCTCCAAACTTTAATTTTATTGCACCAAGATGGTTGCCAACATGGCCCCCTCCCGAAGGGATCAAGCCTCCCTTAGTGCATCAAAATATCCGACGGGCTATCAGTCATGAGCTCGAATGTTCATCAAACTTATGCAATATATGAACTTTTGGAATGGTAGTATCTTCGTGGGCATGTCTGTTGGATTCTCCTTTATATCTATATTCTTTAACAGTACCTTGTCTTCTTCAATCAAGCCCCAAACAAAGTGGTACCTCACATCAATATGTTTGTTGCACTCTAACTACCACAACATAACGTCAGAGACTATTGATCGACTTGCAAGTCATCCAATAGGCCATACATTCATATTTAATCCTTCATCACCCCTTTGGTTGTCATATACTCAACATTCTTAGCATACAAAGTAGTAGTAGACTGAAGAACAGACCTCCAACTAATTGAAACACCTTTCAATGTGTATAAATAGCTAGTAGTTGATCTTTGCCAATTCATATCACCTGCATAGTCTGTCATTGTAGCCTACACACAAATCTGCACTGATGATTTTCTCTAAACATCAAGTCAACATTAATTGTACCATTTAGATATCACAAAATACTCTTCATAGCCTGTCAATGACCCTTCCTAGATCATGCATGAATTTTCTCAGAACACAAACTAGTTGTGCAATGTTTGATATAATACAAACCATGATATATTTTAGATCACTCACTACACTAGCATAAGGAGTCGATTGCATGTCTTTCATCTCTCGATCATCTTTAGGAAACTGATTTGAACACAATTGAAAGTGAGATGCAATGGGTAGACTCACCGCCTTGCCCAAGTCATCACAAAAATTTCTTCAACTCCTTTCGAACATAAGCTTCTTGCGAGCCTTAAAGTTGTCTAGTCCCTAAGAATATCTATGCCAATAAATCTGCAAGCATCACCGAACTCCTTTCATTTTGAAATGTTTGGATAGTTGATACTTCATTCTATCAACCTCAATCTCACTGACAGATGTAATCATATATCATCAACATAAAGAAGTAAATGAACTCACTGTGGGCCAGCCTTTGAAATATGCACAATGAAATGATCAATTTTTTATATCACTATCGTGGTAACTGCTTCAACCTATACAAATACTTATCCAAGCTTGCAAACTAATTCATTTGATGTTTCATATCCAGGTGGTTGCAACATGTCGATCTTCTCTTGCAATTCTCTATATATGAATGTAGTCTTCACATGTAGTTGTTTCAAGATCTGACCGTACTATGCTCTAAGTGCTAAGGGAACACGGATTGAAAGATGTTTGACCACTGATGAGAACATCTCATTATAATCAATACATTATCATTGTGCAAAGGCTTTTGCCATTATCTTATCTTGTACCATACATCAGCTTCATGAGATCATTCATTCTTTACATACACTCATTTACACCCGATAGCTTTTCTTTCTGAAGGAAGTTTCACCAGCCTCCAAGTATTATTCCTCATAAGAGACTCCATCTCATTATCCATTGTCGCAATCCAAAGATCAAAATCTGGGCTCTTCACCGCTTCTTTGTAGTGACAAGGAATTTCTGTCTTTGTGATTAAAAGTGCAATTAAAATGTGATCCCACAAACAAGATGGTTTTGGGACATTTTGGTGTCCGGTCCTGCTCCTAGCAATAGATTTGTGAGCCGGAATCCCATCCTTGGCATCTTCTTCCACCTCCTCCTGAGTATTATCAACATATACCTCATGTGCTATAACTGAATTAGATATCTAAGTCGGAGTGAATGAAATCTATGGAACAAATAAAGTTGCATCAAATTTCAACTTCTATTGCATATCTACTTTGAGTCCTAATATTAAACAAGCTTAACTCGTTCAATGTAACATATTTGCTAATGAAGACATTCCTTTATGACTAATTCCACACATGAATTCAATGAATATTGCATTCTTTTCTCATGGTTCCAATTTATTATTCTGCACATGGTAGTAAGCTTGACACCCATAGTCATTGCTTCGCTATCCAACTCTGTGTACATACAAAACCAACCTCGATGAGGACAAATGTGATACGTATCACCTGCATCCAGAATGCATATCGAATCATTTGTAAATAAATTGTGAAAAACTATAGATAATGATGCATATGAATTCACCTCTTCAGGTCTTTGTATAATAAAATAGCTTTCGCTCATGATGCAACTTCATTTCCCTTCTCATTCAGCTTCGGACAATCTTTCTTCCAATGATCAGTCTCTAAACAAAGAGCACACTAATTTTTTCCATGACTGCACCCATGAGACTTGCCCCGCTTTTGAGAAGTGACGCCCCTGTCACCATTTTCTTCCCTCAATTCTTCTTTTGCTTTTCAGATTCTTCACATTGGAGTGTAAGTGCCTCCACTGACTCCGACTTTGAGTACTCATTATCCCTTCGATGAAACTCATAATTCAACAACGCCAGAGTCACTTCACAACAATTCAATACCTCCTTCCCGTGAATGACTCTCATAGTGAAGTTTCCGTACTAATCTGTGAGCAAATTCAACAGAATGAGCATTTTATCTTGATCTCCAACTGCCTCGCCCACATTTAAAAGATCTATTAACAGCTTTCAGAATTCATTCAATTGCTCATCAATAGTAATCCCTGTCTTATCTAAAATACGTAGAATCGACAACTTTATATGGAGATTATTCTTCGTCTTACTTGTGAGATATTTGTTCTCCAGCACTCTCCACGATTTACTGTGAAAGTCTACCATCATCGCCCGTCATTTCGAATCGAGCTATGAGCTCTGCAGTTCGTATTCGGCCGATCTCTACGACGTTTCTTCAGGACATTTATCAGCATCTAGGACTTTCTTATGATTTAGAAAACACAGCGCATTCATCACCTCGCATAGCTACATGCCAAAATTCCCTTCACCGTCAAATTTCCTCACATCGATTTTGATAGTATGTGTAACCGCCTAATGAATCAATTTTTTCATCTTTATAGTGGACATTAAAGAGCCTGACATCGTGCTAGATTCATATACATAGAAAAAAATAAATAATAAATAATAAAAAAAAGTTCACCCGAAGAAATTGGCTCCATATTTTTTCTTTTTTTCCTGGCACATCATTTTGCCCAAAAAAAAAAAAGAAATTTTATTCTTCTATTCCAAAAATCGAAATTCCCTTTCTATTTTAAATTTAAATAATAAAAAAAAAACTTTCCGGCAAACTTCCGCGAAATCATTTCTTTTTCCACGTAAAGCTGAAATGGAAAAAAGAATATATTTAAAGATTCTCTGCCAAAAAATTTCCTTCTTCTTCCTGTGATGCTGAAGGAAAAAGAAATCGTTGATCCCCTGCCAAAAAAAATTTTCCTTTCTTCTCTGTTGGGCTCCCGCTCCCACGCAAACCGAAGAATAAACAAACCGAAGCACAGAGAATTTTCCCCCTGCCGTTTCTCGCCCTGCTGCCGAGATTTCGCTGTAAACGCACACGTGTTACTCACTGAACTGCCATCTAAGCTTGCCGGATATTCGAGTCCAAGCCGCCGCAGTCGCTGGAACCTATCAGCAAAGCACATCGGATCATGCACTATAAAAAATACCGGCAATAAGTCAGATTTGCTCCAGTCTATGTGGAGCATAAACTTGAATCCTGAAATCAGAGATTTGATATCAAATGTTTTTCAAAAATAACGTGGAAACGTATAAATTCACATAATCCTGAAATCAGAGATTTATGTGATTTGATGTTAAATTAATTTGCCTACATCCACAAGAAGAGAGTTTCTACTAACACGAGATGGTGAGAAAGAAACAAATTTTAGTTACAACTTTCACACAGCTAGCACCGAGCAATTCTCATAAACCTTTAAATTTCTTTTTACAAGGGAGAACTAAGACATACAAAGAAATAAATATGAAAGACAAAATAATCCCTAATGATTAGAAAAATAAATAGTCATAAATACAACAAATAGTTCATTTAGCAAGATGAGTTCGAGCATTGATGGGCTGCAAATATATATTGATTTATTAGTCCTAAAATGTTGATATAATAAATTTTAGGTTAGAAAATATTTTTTATTTCTAGAGATAGTTACATACATATCACCCGAAATATTACTATTTAAAAAATCTAAAAACTCGGGTGCTATTTTAGAATTAACGAACTGATACAGTTACAAATAATTAAGAATTTTATAAAAATGAATAACATGGGTGGGGAGCAATGTTCCAGATGCTATGTATATAAATGCCCTCTCAAAATAAGAAAATATTACGTTTGAACACCGCATGTTGGATGGGCAACCACGGACCCTCACATCACCATACACCTCATCTATTGGCGTCGTGGCGGAGTGTGATCACCGGAACAGCGAGATGGGGATTTTGACGATGAAGAGCAAGGATGGAGAGTTTTCCGGGCTTGCCGGAGAGTGGGCTGTCGCGGGTAGGTGTCGGATGGTGACGTCAATATCCGACAAATTTGAGGTCACCAACTGGCTGAGCTGCTGTCAATGAGAGATTGAGTGGGAGGGAACCCGAAAATTGGTTATGAATTGCCGGAGGGAGAAAAGTTGAGGGGATGGAGTTGTAGGGGGCTTTGTGGTTGCCTGAAAAATAGATCCACGTGGGAGTTAAGGCTAGAAGGTGCTGCGAACGGGAGAAGTTAACAGAGTGGCATTAGAGAATTTTAGGTGATTTATATGTAAGTGCTTGAGATTAAGTGTGATATGTATAAATTGGCATCTTTTGATTGTTGTGTAAGTAAGAACTCATATTAAAATATTATTGATGCGTTTTAGAAAATAGACGGTGGTAGGGTAATGAATCATCATCTTAACGTTGCACGATTAACACACTCTCAGATGAAAAACAACCGGTTAAGACTTCAAAAGTTTGTACGTGGAAAACCCGAAAGAGAAAAAATTATGGGGCCTAGTCCACTAATAAAAAAATCACTATAATTTGATGATTTCATAGACCCATTGTCTCACAGACGAAAAAAAGTGTTATGAAATCTTCTGAATTACAGTGTCGATGTACGGATAAACTTATTACAAGAAACGGCAGTGGCTGGTAGCGATCGGTGGTGACTAACTGGTAGTAGTTGATGGAATGATTTTTAGAAAAAAAAATGCATTAACATAAATTTGAATATCACATAACTTTTATGTATTTACATCTCTAATATCTAAATTTAAATTATTATTATAACAATCAAAATTATTCATATCCCATAAAAATATTATTACTATTAACTTAAAAAAATTGAAACACGCCATTAGAAGCATAGTTAGTGAGAGTGGTATAGATGTAAAAATTGAGATTTATATGTTTGATACATAAATACATAGAAGTATTCAAATCTTGAAAAAAAAAATTAAAAAAAACTCAATAATTAACACCTAAAAATATAATCATAAACTTCTCGTAATAAAATTATCCATCAAACAAGTCGCTTTTTCTTCTTAGAAACAACTTAACATAACAAGAAGCGTAGATAAAGCTCACAGAATGTTAACGCTTCAGCCATATTACTTATTCAAGCACACATAACAAGTCAACAAATTAACCATAAAAAAGCTGACTAACTCGCAGCTAGCAAGGCTTTTCGCAACCACATCTGAATTCTTTGTCGCACTCCCCATTCTCGTAGCCATTCTTAACACGGTAAGTGTTGCATTCGAGTGTCGGAAAGTCCATTCCCAAGCAACTTCCAACATCTACTACCGTAGAACAAGACTTCCCAGATTCCACTCCCGGTAGCATCTCGACTGCACATTCATAGACAATCATATCGTTGTATGCAGACTACAAAGAGATAAGAGATTGAGTGAAAAATATTTACCGGAAGAAGAGAGGAGAAGAACGAGGAATATACACCAAAGGAATGCCTTCTTTAGCTCCATGCGGTCGACCTCTTGTTACTTATTCTACCTTATATCACAGAGTGTGTGGCGTGTGTGTATATATATATATCTAGATACATGGAAGGAGGAGAAGATGAAACACTGAATGGAAGTAAATGAGGCCCGGCGCTCAAATAGGTTTCTGGCTTTTATTTTATAAATAGTTTCTGGAATGTAATGGGAATTTGATTTAAAAAATGATAAATTACAAAATTAATACAATCATCGTATGCATGGTGACCAAGACGTCTATGTTGGAGTGCCTTTGGACACAGGTCATAACATCCAAAGATTATGTTTTCTCTTTCTCTTCTTCTGACTTCATTTTTCATAGAAAACAGTTTTTTAATTAAAATTTATCTAACCAATCGGTGAACCCAAACAGAGTTCTAAAATGTTTTGCAACCTTCAAATGTGGGACTAAATGTATCGCCTTTTTCATTAAAATTTTACATTAAAGAATAAAAAGAAGAAAGAGATCCTCTATGTCATCGTCTTGTTCTATTTTGTTTCTTTTTAAGAATGTGGTTCTTCTGAAAGTTTTATTTTTTTCTTTTTTATTTTGTTTATACTTTAATTTTTATCAAACACTATCTCAATGCATTTTATAAGAAATCTTACCATTTTAATTTATAGAACATGTCCCGATTTCAACAAATTAGTAGAATGATGCTGAAATTGGTCGATCTAAATCAAGCAAGTCAAATCATATCATTGAAGCACGATTGAGAGTTTGGATCGTCGATTGAATTGTCAACTAAACTCCATTTTGACTTATTTATGGTCAGTTTGAGCGTCTGAGAGGAATCCAAAGAGCCTATGCTCTCTCAATTGTGAGGTCGTTAAGGTGTCTAAATTCTTAAAATATTATTTATGATATAGGGGTTCGATTTGGGCCGTCCGAACAACAGATTAGTTAAGACTTGCTCTAAATAACTAAAATGTCTCTCCCCGAAAGCTTATAAATAGACATCCTCTTCTTACTTCGGAGGGGAGGAGAAGAAGAGAATGAGAAGCGAAATTGTTGTGCCTATTTTGGAGAAGATCTGGCGAATAACAATGAACGTTTGTAGCCTTTGACCATTGTCGACCACCACTCATCGACGTCCACTTACGATTGTTATTGTCAAACTATGGATGTTCTTTTTAACATCTGTCTTTAATTTCTTTATGTGGTATAAGGCAAACGTATTTCTCGTATTAAGTTGTAACCCATCCTCTTGATCATGACAGAAGGGTGTATTCCTATATTTGCAAACACATTGTGGATTGTTATACTTGGGCGAATGTCTGTAATTTTTCCCTTTCCAAAATTTTTTCATGTAAAAATTATTAGTGGATCTGAATATTACTTTTTTATTGTTTAGGTATGTGTTGAATCTTTATGCAACACTAAGACATTAAATTATTACGGTGCCATCAAGATTTCTCAGCACACAATAATATCAAATAAAAATATTAATTTTCTTTGAAAATTTTGTAATAATTTAATTATTTTTAAATAAATAAAATAAAAACTATTTAATTTTAAATTAAATATACTATTTTTAAATTAGTGTATGTTTTTAATTATATTCGACATTGAGCTGTTATCATTAGTACTTAATCGAAAGCTTAAGTATTTATATGTCTTTTGATATAATAAGCTATAAGGATTTACCCTTAAAGAAAGTTTATAACCAAGATTAATCTAAGATCTATCTAACATTGGGGTTAGGTATGGAAAAGATTTGTTAAATTAAATTTAGGCTCGTCAAATATTAAATAAAATTTTTTTATTGAGTAATTAAGTCCATTCTGAAAAAATTTCTCAATATCGTTCAAGGACTCAACAGTAAATCTTTTTTTTTTTTATGGATACAATCTGTTATACATTCATGATCTCAATTTTTTAATATTTATATGTGGCATTTATGTAGATTTATAGATTGATTCACATTAATGATCATTGTTGACCTCATTAGTGAGGTCTGTTTCTCTCCCTAGAGCCTAGGATCCAGCCTTAGGACTTCCTATTTGACTTTCTTAGAGGACTAGTGTCGGGCCCCACCCCAATTATAAATTCCAGCCACTACTTGACTCTTTGTAGTCTCATATATGTGGTTTTGAATCCTAAACGTTTAGTTGAGTCAATTGGAACCTACATATCGAAACTCAAGCTGAGTTTTTATAATGATAGGAGATGCCCAAGGAGGGCCTTTTTGGACTTGGGAGGATTTCATCTTTGCAACGGTGTACATGCACATTACACATAAACACCACAATCCACACATACTCCACTCACCAAAATAAAAATCAAATTTAAACTGAAACGAAAGTCCTCGTAACAACGACTCGATGTTGTGAGCGTTCCACTAGACTTTGGTCTTCGCTTAAGTGAGGAACGGTCGACATTTTGTTCATTGAACGACTCCGATAGGACCAACAAACTTCACTTGCCGCATTGCGCAATCGAGACTCCAATTAGCTCGATCGTTGACAAACTTGTACAGACAACTCTAGATGACAAAAGGACTACACGAACGAGTCCGGAACGACAATTTTAATTTGAAATGATGCCCATTTTGCTACATTTTTACTAAGAACCAATAATACATAAATTGGGATTTTAAAAATAAATAATATTAAGTGATATTAAAAATTTTTAAGAAAAATCTTTTATAAACCTCACGATGCCCCTCATCTCACACACTCAACACTCGTAAAAAAAAAGAAGAATATCCTTTTAAAAAATAAATTAAAATCATTACTACTCAAATACACATTGGATAAAAAATACATTTATTTTAACGTAAACTAATTAATTCGTAGCTTTTCTAATTAAATCAATAAATTAATTGACTAAGGCCCCGTTTGGGGCGACTTATTTGCGCGTCGCGCGTTCGTGGAACGGAGCTCGCGTGTTTGTTTCACCGAAATCCTTCGTTCTTCCCTACCGCGGCTAAACTCCCGCGTCTCAGCTTTTCGCTCCTGTTTCTTACTGCGGAGCCCCTCGTCCCGTTCTCCTGCTCAGATAAGCTCTCGCAAGGAACCAGGCAGTCGGCCCGTTTCTTCTCTCCCGCTCTCCTTCTCTAGCACCGATCCTTCCCGAGGCGATCTCCTTCTCTCCCAGAGGCGAGCTCCTTCTCCTTCCCAGACGCGATCTCCTTCTCTCCCAGAGGCGATCCCGTCCATCTCTCCCAGAGACGATCCCGGTCTGCTTCCAGTCACGACCCCATCCCAATCGCAAACCCCAGTACCCAAGCTCTCCTTCAGCTCTCAGTGCTAGCACTGTAAGCATCCTTCAGCTCTCAGCACTCCTTAAGCTTGTATTAGATGCTTCTGATTTTACTGGAGAACTCTTGAAGGAGTTTTTTTGGGGTATAAAGCTATGCTTTCTTCTAATTACATCCAATACTCAAAACATTCCTTTAATTTGCAAGAAGCCAAATGGCTGTAGGAAAATTTTATTTTTTGTTATGATAGATCCTCAGTTGTTTTCCCGGCTATATTAGAAATTGTATAGCTGCAGAGCTATTATTGTGCTTTTCTTGGCCTTAGATGTTTTTCTAGTTAAATTTTAAGCAAGAAATTATACCATGCTATGAAAAATTGGAATGAAATTATGTTTCTTGGGATAATAGGAGCTGGTTCGTTGATGTTTTATATATGGGATATTAGTGGAATCACAATTGCATGAAAGGGGTACTTCGGAACATAGTGCTTCAAGCTATTGGTAATGGATATTTCAACAATAAATTCATACTCAATCTTTTTTGAGTTTTAATTTGTCATTTCAGTTTATATTTAGACCAATTTCTTCCCATTTGGTATCCAGAAACACTTTTTGTTCTGCTCTATGATGATATGATAATAAATAGTTTCTCATTATCTTTCATATTTGAAATTTATGTGGACTAACGAGGTTTTGGTCTGAGGACCTATGCCAAATGGAACTAATAGCATCATTCTAATGTTTGTAACACTATATAGAATTAAAAATTGGGAAACTTGCAAACATACTGTCAATTCTCATGTATTTGTATATCTAAAACCTAAAGTTTTGATTTTTACACTTATAACACTTTGGTGTCATAAACATATGCTTGAAAATGTGTATTTTACTTCTAAAAAGATTGTGATGAGGGATTTTTTTAATGTGTTGTTAAAGATCTAAGTGATTTGCATGTAAGTATGAATGTTTAGTTATACATGAATTGTGTGGTACTTATGTAAACGTCCCTAAATGGTTTTGTCTTGCTCATCCTCAGTTTGAGTGAGACTGACTGGTTGTATGAAGAGTTGGATTTTTTTGTATGATTGATGAATAAAAATTGTATTTTTTGTTAGTGAAAATGTTTAGAACAATGAGATGGGATTTGAATCCACCAAAGGGATTTCTCATAAGCAGGACAATTATTCTAGCGGCCAACATTACATAATGTATTTACTAATGAACAAAGCTTTATGATAGGATAAGAGATATATTGGGTTGGTCGTCGATCATGAATGTCGGTGTGATGGATGGTGTGCGAGTTAGAGAGGCATTTATTTGGTTGAGTTATATTATGGAATCTATGCTGGCATGAAAATTAACATTTTTTGAAGTTTTTTTCGCTCTTATTGTAAAAATTAACATTTAAATGCGGGGACCTGGCATAGCATTTAATTTGTTTATTCGGGTAATTTACTTGATCTAAAAATTCAATTTTTTTCTAATAATCTAAAATCCAATCACTCTTTTATCATTGCTTAGCCAACCTAATCTTGTTTTAGGCTTAAATAATAACAGTTTTTTTAAGTAAAGAATGTCTCTCAAGGAGCAAGATCTCTATATGCATTGTCAATAAGGATCTTATTGTTCACTTTCTCAATTATTATGTGAAGATTATCTGGGATGAGCTAACATATATGTAATGCTACCTGTTTAGAAGTTATAGGTTTTGTGAACACTATCATTACCTAATGCAGAAGTCAAATGTGTTAAGTGTTCTTTGGAAATTTATTATTGCTGTTAATTTTTTTTCCTTTTGTCTCTATTTATTTTTCTCCTCATTCAGTTTTGTTTCAAATAAGCTGTTCTGAATAAGCTCTCTCAAACAGTCAACAGCTTTTAGAGGCAGTTTGGTCATTAATCCAAAAACAACTACAAATAAGCTGTTCTGAATAAGCTCCCCCAAACAGCAAGCTAGCTTATTCAAAACCACATATATGAGACTACAAAAAGTCTTTTTGGAATGATAACTGGGGTATGCCCCTATTGGAGAATATCCCACACCCTCCTATCATGGATAATACTTTGGTGTCATGTGTTGGTGCAGGGGGTTTGGGATTTTCCAAACTACGTCTTCGGTTGGTAATGATCTTGCTCGTATAATAAACCGGATCCCAATTCAGCGAGGACCAAAGGGATATTCTGTCTGGAGGAAGCCTACCTCTATGTACGTGAGTAAACACATCTATAACTGCGTCAATACTTTCATCACTTGTACTTGGAAACAAATTTTACGGCAACCCCTATTCACACCTTCGATCTCTTTTTTTCTTTGGCGTCTATATTCATCTTTACTGCCTCTGGATGACATTTTAAAGCTTAAGGGGCTGAGGTTAGCTACATTTGCCCTTTGTGTAAACAAAATGAAGAAACATATTGTCACACTTTTTTTACCTGCACCTACTCTAAAATTTGTTTGGGACATGGTTGCCCTTGTTTTTAATATAAAGCGGCCTAGCTTGTTCTTCTATCAGCATTATCATAAAGGCTCGGAAGAATGGCACCAATGCAAATAAACCACTAGCTCATTTCCCTATGGTGGTTACTGTGGTTTGTATGGATGGCTAGGAATGCTTTTAAGCACTCATTCAAATGTCCCACACCTACTTATTACTTTCTCTAGCATACGGGCATATTATCGAAAAGCATTAATTTTATGTCCTAATAACTCGATTTGCCTACCTTGCGTGTGCTGTTCTTGTTAGATGGTTCCCCCTACACACAGGTGGAGTCAAAGCCAATATTGATGGCTGTTGGACCCCTCTTTGCTCCGGTGCTGGTGGTTTGTTTAGGGATCATTTTGGTAAGTTAATTGCCTATTTCTCATCGCCTGTTGAAGCTGATACACCTTTATCTCCTGAAGCCTGGGCTCTACTCCTCGCTCTTAAAATTGCAGTATGTTTTAAATTAACTCATTTGCACGTGAAGCCGACTGCGAGATGTTGTTAAAAAATTTTTACAAGCATACACCCCTCCCCTGGGCACTCATTTACTTATTTAGACGTATTTGGAATGTTATTACCACCTCCTCCTTACAGGTTAAATTAACCTTTGTCTACAGGGAAGGCAACTCCATTGCTGACTGGCTCGCCAAACATTCCTTTGAAACACCTACTGTGGGCACTAACCCCTCCAGGCATCTAGCAAGATTGATACACAGCGACCTTCTAAACTTACCCTATATTAGATACTTGATACATTTCACGCACGCTGATGCTTGTTCCCACTATCACGATATCTTTACGGTACTGTTTGGATCTTTGCTGATGGAAATCACCTCCTTATTCTGGTACCTGTTTGGATCTTTGTTTTGGATCTTCTGCTGAGTTTCTACTATATTTCTGCTCTACTTTTCAAACTTTTGCTCTATCATTTTTGTTGTGTTAATTTCTTTTTGGTTACTTTCTCACTGCCGCTATCCTTTATTGTGTTTTTTATTTGCGTGAGTTGTAACGAGGAGAAATCTGAACCCCAGGGGTGAGTGGAGATTGTATTTTTTTTGGGTTTTTTTAGTGGGGATCGGCCTCCCTCCCATTTTGTACTAAACTTTTATATTAACGCGTAAGGAGCCACGAGAGCTCTTTCCCATATATATATATATATATATATATATATATATATATATATATATATATATATATATATATATATAATATTTTTTTATCCATAAAAAATATTATAAAAATAGATGATTCCTTGGATATTCATGTATATTGATTGCTGCCATACATTTGCATCCCATTCGAACTCCTAAAATCCCCCGTTGAGAAAAAAAAAGTGTAATCATAAATTTCTCATAATAAAATCATCCATCAAACAAATCGCTTACTCCTTAGGAAATTTTAACAATACAAGTAAAAAATCATAGACAAAGTTCACGGAATATTGAAGCTTTAGCAATAGTACTTACTCAAGCACACACAACACAAAGAATTAAACAAATAAAAAATGATTAACTAGCTAGCAATCATCAAAGCATTCACATTCGAAGGAGTGTTCATTGCACAGCCCACGGCCGTGGCCTTCATTAACACACAACTCATTGCATTGAGCTGCCGGAAGATCCATATCCAAGCAAGTTTCAAGCGTTGCAGCCACAGGACAAGGCTTCGTAGATTCCACTCCCGGTATCAACTCGGCTGCACATTCATACACAATCATATTATTGCATGCATACCACAAAAGAGATGAGAGATTGAGTGAAAAAAATTTACCAGAAGAAGAGAGGAGAAGAATGAGCAAAATGCACCAAAGGAATGTTTTCTTGAGCTCCATGAGGCCTTTTGTTACTTATTGTACCTTATATCACAGTGCTTCTATATATATATGGAAGGAGGAGAAGACGAAACACTGAAAGGAGATTAAGGCTGCCAGGAGAAGATGAAACACTGAACGGAGTTTAAGGTTAATAAATGGCTGCCAGGAGAAGATGAAACGCTGAACGGAGTTTATGCTTAATAACTGTTAAACTAATATTAAAATAGAATAATTTTTAAATTAAATATTAAGAAATGACAAATTATAAGAAGCATCCTGTGCATAGCGACAAAATTGTCCCATGCCTCTCCTCGTGAAGTCCGATGAAACACCAAGTCACAACTCCCAAGAAAAAATCTTATTTACCTTCCTCTTTTGCTGACTTATTTTTCCGTAGATAACATTTTTTATTAAAATTTTAGGTAATCATTAGATCAATTCAAATAGAGTTTTAAAAATATAATGTCATGTAAAAATAATACGTAAATGTAGAAATTCATATATCAATAATCAAACATAAGATTTATGTTGTTTGGCGTTAAATTGATTCGTCTGCGTTTACGGTGCGGGACTTCCCACGAGGACGGAATGGGGAGAAAGAAAACACGATTGGTTTACAACTTCCACACACCTCACACCATGCAACTCTCATAAACCCTTAAGTCCCTTCTATAGAGAAGGATTTGGCCTTACAAGTAAATAGAGACAAAAGACAAAAATAGTTGTAATTACAATAAAAGTAAATAATGTAATAAAAACAGTAATCTCTACCACATCTCTTGCTTCCAAATAAGTGAGCGATGATCAAATGAGCTCCAAACTTTAATTTTGTTGCACCAAGATGGTTGGCAACATACCACCCACCCGAAGGGATCAAGCCTCCCTTAGTGCTTCAAAATACCCGACAGGCTATCAGTCATGAGCTCGAATGTTAATCAAACTTATGCAATAGGCGAACTTTTGGACTGATAGTATCTTCGTGGGCATGTCTGTTGGATTCTCCTTTATATTTATTTTCTTCAACAGTACCTTGTCTTCTTCAATCAAGCCCCGAACAAAGTGGTACCTCACATAAATATGTTTGTTGCACTCTAACTCTACCACAACATACCGTCAGAGACTATTGATCAACTCATAAGTCATCCAATAGGCCCTACATTCATATTGAATCTTTCATCACCTCTTTGGTAGTCATATACTCAACATTCTTAGCATACAAAGCAGTAGTAGACTGAAGAATAGACCTCCAACTGACTAAAACTCCTTTCAATATGTATAAATAGCTAGTAGTAGATCTTTGCTAATTGATATCACCTGCATAGTCTGTCATTGTAGCATACACACAAATCTGCACTAGATGATTTTCTCTAAACATCAAGTCAACATTAATTGTACCATTTAGATATCACAGAATACTCTTCATAGCCTGTCAATGACCCTTCCTGGATCACGCGTGAATTTTTTCCCAACACAAACTAGTTGTGCAATGTTTGGTATAGTATAAACTATGATATATATTAGATCACTCACTACACTAGCATAAGGAGTCGATTGCATATCTTTCATCCCTCGATCATCTTTAGGACACTGATTTGAACACAATTGAAAGTGAGATGCAATGGGTAGACTCACCGCCTTGCCCAACTCATCACCCAAATTTCTTTAATGCCTTTCGAACATAAGCTTCTTGCGAGAGCCAAACCCTTAAAGTTGTCTAGTCTCTGAGAATATCTATGCCAAGAAATCTGCAAGCATCACCCAACTCCTTTAATTTTGAAATGTTTGGATAGTTGATTCTTCATTCTATCAACCTCAATCTCACTGACAGATGTAATCATATATCATCAATATAAAGAAGTAAGTAAATGAACCACTGTGGGCCAGCCTTTGAAATATGCACAATGAAATGATCATTTTTTTTATATCACTATCGTGGTAACTGCTTCAACCTATACAAATACTTATCCAAGCTTGCAAACTAAGTCATTTGATGTTTCATATCCAGGTAGTTGCAACATGTCGATCTTCTCTTGCAATTCTCTATATATGAATGTAGTCTTCACATGTAGCTGTTTCAAGATCAGACCATACTATGCTACAAGTGCTAAGAGAACACGGATTGAAAGATATTTGACCACTGATGAGAACACCTCATTATAATCAATACATTCTCATTATGCAAAGGCTTTTGCTACTATCTTATCTTGTACCGTACATCAGCTTCATGAGATCATTCATTCTTTACATACACTCATTTACACCCGATGACTTTTCTTTATGAAGGAAGTTTCACCAACCTCAAAGTATCATTCCTCATAAGGGACTCCATCTCATTATATATTGTCGCAATCTAAAGATCAAAATCTGGGCTCTTCAACGCTTCTTTGTAGTGACAAGGAATTTATGTCTTTGTGATTGAAAGTGCAATTAAAATGTGATCCCACAAACAAGATCGTTTTGGGACATTTTGGTTTCCGGTCCTGCTCCTAGCAATAGATTTGTGAGCCGAAATCTCATCCTTGGCATCTTTTTCCACCTCCTCCTGAGTATTGTCAACATGTACCTCATGAGCTATAACTGAATCAGATATCTAAGTCAGAGTGAATGAAATCTGTGGAACAAATAAAGTTGCATCAAATTTCAACTTCTATTACATATCTACTTTGAGTCCTGATTTTTAACAAGCTTAACTCGTTCAATGTAACATATCCGCTAATGAAGACATTCCTTTATGACTAATTCCACACATGAATTCAATGAATATTGCATTCTTTTCTCGTGGTTCCAATTTATTATTCTGCACATGGTAGTAAGCTGGACACCCATAGTCATTGCTTTGCTATCCAACTCTGTGTACGTACAAAACCAACCTCGATGAGGACAAATGTAATACTTATCACCTGCATCCAGAATGCAGATCGAATCATTTGTAAATAAATTGTGAAAAACTGTAGATAATGATGCAGATGAATTCACCTCTTTAGGTCTTTGTATAATAAAATAGCTTTCTCTCATGATGCAACTTCATTTCCCTTCTCATTCAGCTTCGGACAATCTTTCTTCCAATGATCAGTCTCTAAACAATGAGCATACTAATTTTTTCCATGACTGAACCCATGAGACTTGCCCCGCTTTTGACCCTGTCACCATTTTCTTCCATCAATTCTTCTTCTACTTCTCAGATTCTTCACATTGGAGTGTAAGTGCCTCCACTGACTCCATCTTCGAGTACTCATTGTCCCTTCGATGAAACTCACAATTCAACAACGCCATAGTCACTTCACAACAATTCAATACTTCCTTCCCATGAATGACTCTTATAGTGAAGTTTTCCTACTAATATGTGAGCAAATTCAACAAAATGAGCATTTTATCTTGATCTCCAACTGCCTCGCCCACATTTAAAAGATCTATTAACAGCTTTCGGAATTCATTCAATTGCTCATCAATAGTAACCACTGTCTTATCTAAAATCTGTAGAATCGACACTTTATATGGAGACTGTTTTTCACGCTACTTGTGAGATATTTGTTCTCCAACACCCTCCACAATTTCCCTGTGAAAGTCTCCATCATCACCCATATTTAATTTCCTAAATCAATCATTTCGAATCAAGCCACAATCTCTCTGGTTCATGTTCAACCAATCTCTCTCTGACATTTCTTCAGGACATTCATCGGTATCTAGGACTTTCTTATGATTTAGAAAACACAGCGCATCCATCATCTCACATCGCCACATGCCAAAATTCCCTTCACCGTCAAATTTCCTCGCATCGATTTTGATGGTATGCGTAACCGCTCAATGAATCAATTTTTTCATCTTTATTGTGGACATTAAAGAGCCTGACATCGTGCTAGATTCATATACATAGAAAATAATAAATAATAAATAAAAAAATATTCACCCTAAGAAATTGACTACACATTTTTTATTTTTTTTTCTAGCACATTCTTTTACCCAAAAAAAAAAAAAGAAATTTTATTCTTCTATACCAAAAATCGAAATTCCCTTTCTATTTTAAATTAAAAAAAAAAATTTTCCCGCAAACTTCCGCGAAATCATTTCCTTTTGCCACGTAAAGCTGAAATGGAAAAAGTAAATATTCAAAGATTCTCTGCCAAAAAATTTCCTTCTTCTTCCTGTGAAGCTTTAGGAAAAAGAAATCTTTGATCCCCTGCGAAAAAAATTTTCTTTTCTTCTCTGTTGGGCTCCCGCTCCCACGCAAACCGAAGCAGAGAGAATTTTCCCCCTGCCGTTTCTCGCCCTGCTGCCAAGACTTCGCCGGAAACGCACACGTGTTACTCACCGAACTGCCATCTAAGCTCGCCGGATATTCGAGTTCAAGCCGCCGCAGTCGCTGGAACCTATCAGCAAAGCACATCGGATCACGTGCTATAAAAAAAACCGGCCATAAGTCAGATTTGCTCCAGTCGACGTGGAGCATAAACTTGAATCCTGAAATCAGAGAGATCTGATATCAATTGTATTCAAAAATAATGTGGAAGCATATAAGTTCACATAACAATAATAGAACACGAGACTTATGTGATTTGACTTTAAATTGATTTGCCGCTAACACGAGATGGGGAGAAAGAAACAGGTTTTAGTTACAAATTCCACACAGCTAGCACCAAGCAATTCTCATAAACCTTTAAATTTCTTTTCATAAGGGAGAACAAAGACATACAAAGAAATAAATACGAAAGACAAAATAATCCCTAATGATTAGAAAAATAAAGTCATAAATACAACAAATAGTTCATTTAGCAAGATGAGTTCGAGCATTGATGAGCTGCAAATAAATATTGATTTATTAGTCCTAAAATATTGAAATAATAAATTTGAGGTTAGAAAATATTTTTTATTTTACATATATCACAACTAAACTCTAGTATTTAAAAATAAAACGCTAATAATTCCACCCAAGAACATGTCTATTTACATGTATCACAACTAAACTCTAGTATTAAAAAATAAAACACCAAAAATTCCATAATCCTACTCTTTTATAACACAGTATCCTACTCCATTAACTTCCTCCTACTGAGAGTGGATTCTCACTGGAACAGCGAGATGGGGATGTTGACGATGAAGAGGAAGGATGGAGAGTTTTGCGGGCTTGCCGGAGAGTGGGCTGTCACGGGTAGGTGTCGGATGGTGACGTCGATATCCGACAAATTTGAGGTCACCGACTGACTGAGCTGCTGTCAATGAGAGATTGAGTGGGAGGGAACCCGAAGGTTGGTTATGAATTGCCGGAGAGGGAGAAAAGGTGAGGGGATGGAGTTGCTGGGGGCTTTGTGGTTGCCTGAAAAATAGATCCACGTGGGAGTGAAGGCTAGAAGGTGCTGCGAACGGGAGAAGTTAACAGAGTGGCATTAGAGAATTTTAGGTGATTTATATGTAAGTGCTTAAGATTAAGTGTGATATGTACAAATTGGCATCTTTTGATTGTTGTGCAAGTAAAAACACATATTAGCGTTTTAGAAAATAGACGCACAGAGTAATGAGTTATCATCTTAGCGTTGCACGATTAGCACACATTCAGATGAAAAACAACCAGTTAAGACTTCAAAAGTTTGTACGTGAAAAACCCGAAAGAGAAAAAATTATGGGGCCTAGTCCACTAATAAAAAAATCACTATAATTTGATGATTTCATTGACCCATTGTCTCACAGACGAAAAAAAGTGTTATGAAATCTTCTGAATTATAGTGTCGATGTACGGATAAACTTATTACAAGGAACGGCGGTGGCTGGTAGCGATCGGTGGTGACTAACTGGTAGTAGTTGATGGAATGATTTTTAGAAAAAAAAATGCATTAACATAAATTTGAATATCATATAACTCTAATATCGAAATTTAAATTATTATTATAACAATCAAAATTATTCATTTCCCATAAAAATATTATTACTATTAACTTAAAAAAATTGAAACACGCCTTTAGAAGCATAGTTAGTTAGAGTGATATAGATGTAAAAATTGAGATTTATATGTTAGATACGTAAATACATAGAAGTATTCAAATCTTGAAAAAAAAAATTAAAAAAAACTCAATAATTAACACCTAAAAATATAATCATAAACTTCTCGTAATAAAATTATCCATCAAACAAGTCCCTTATTCCTTTTTAGAAACAACTTAACATAACAAGAAGCGTGGACAAAGCTCACAGAATGTTGATGCTTCAGCCATATTACTTATTCAAGCACGCATAACAAGTCAACAAATTAACCAGAAAAAAGCTGACTAACTCGCAGCTAGCAAGGCTTTTCGCAACCACATCTGAATTCTTTGTCGCACTCCCCATTCTCGTAGCCATTCTTAACACAGTAAGTGTTGCATTCGAGTGTCGGAAAGTCCATTCCCAAGCAACTTCCAACATCTACTACCGTAGAACAAGACTTCCCAGATTCCACTCCCGGTAGCATCTCGACTGCACATTCATAGACAATCATATCGTTGTATGCAGACTACAAAGAGATAAGAGATTGAGTGAAAAATATTTACCGGAAGAAGAGAGGAGAAGAACGAGGAATATACACCAAAGGAATGCCTTCTTTAGCTCCATGCGGTCGACCTCTTGTTACTTATTTTACCTTATATCACAGAGTGTGTGGTGTGTGTATATATAGATATATATCTAGATAACATGGAAGGAGGAGAAGATGAAACACTGAATGGAAAGTAAATGAGGCCCGGCGCTCAAATAGGTTTCTGGCTTTTATTTTACAAATAGTTTCTGGAATGTACTGGGAATTTCATTTAAAAAATGATAAATTACAAAATTAATACAATCATCGTATGCACGGTGACCAAGACGTCTGTGTTGGAGTGCCTTTGGACACAGGTCATAACATCCAAATATTATGTTTTCTCTTTCTCTTCTTCTGACTTCATTTTTCATAGAAAACAGTTTTTTAATTAAAATTTATCTAACCAATCGGTGAACCCAAACAGAGTTCTAAAATGTTTTGCAACCTTCAAATGTGGGACTAAATGTATCGCCTTTTTCATTAAAATTTTACATTAAAGAATAAAAAGAAGAAAGAGATCCTCTATGTCATCGTCTTGTTCTATTTTGTTTCTTTTTAAGAATGTGGTTCTTCTGAAAGTTTTATTTTTTTCTTTTTTATTTTGTTTATACTTTAATTTTTATCAAACACTATCTCAATGCATTTTATAAGAAATCTTACCATTTTAATTTATAGAACATGTCCCGATTTCAACAAATTAGTAGAATGATACTGAAATTGGTCCAATCTAAGTCCAAGCAAGTCCAAATCATATCATTGAAGCACAATTGAGAGTTTGGATCATCGATTGAATTGTCAACTAAACTCCATTTTGACTTATTTATGGTCAGTTTGAGCGTCTGAGAGGAATCCAAAGAGCCTATGCTCTCTCAATTGTGAGGTCGTTAAGGTGTCTAAATTCTTAAAATATTATTTATGATATAGGGGTTCGATCTGGGCCGTCCGAACAACAGATTAGTTAAGACTTGCTCTAAATAACTAAAATGTCTCTCTCCCGAAAGCTTATAAATAGATATCTTCTCCTTACTTCGGAGGGGAGGAGAAGAAAAGAATGAGAAGCGAAATTGCTGAGCCTATTTTGGAGAAGATCTAGCAAATAACAATGAACATTCATAGCATTTGACCATTGTCGACCACCACTCATCGACGTCCACTTACGATTGTTATTGTCAAACTATGGATGTTCTTTTTAACATCTGTCTTTAATTTCTTTATGTGGTATAAGGCAAACGTATTTCTCGTATTAAGTTGTAACCCATCCTCCCGATCATGACAGTAGGGTGTATTCCTATATTTTCAAACACATTGTGGATTGTTATACTTGATTTTTCTCTTTCCAAAATTTTTTCATGTAAAAATTACTAGTGTATCTGAATATTACTTTTTTATTGTTTAGATCTGTATTGAATCTTTATGCTACACTAAGACATTAAATTATTATGTTGTCATCAAGAATTTCTCAGCACACAATAATATTAAATAAAAATATTAATTTTCTTTGAAAATTTTGTAATAATTTAAATTTTTTTAAATAAATAAAATAAAAACTATTTAATTTTAAACTAAAGATACTATTTTTAAATTAGTGTATGTTTTTAATTATATTCGATATTGAGCTATTATCATTAGTACTTAATTGAAAGCTTAAGTATTTATATCTCTTTTGATATAATGAACTATAAGAATTTGCTCTTATAGAAAGTTTATAACGTAGATTAATCTAAGTTCTATCTAACATTCGGGTTAGGTATGAAAAAGATTTGTTAAATTATATTTAGGCTCGTCAAATATTAAATAAATTTTTTTTATTGAGTAATTAAGTCCATTCTGAAAAAATTTCTTAATATCGTTCAAGAACTCAACAATGAATCTTTTTTTTTACATGGATTCAATATGTTATATGTTCATGATCTCAATTTTTAAATATTTATATGTGGCATTTATGTAGATTTATAGATTGTTGCACATTCATGATCACTGTTGGCCTCATTTTTTGGTGAGGTCTGTTTCTCTCTTTATATCCTAGGATTCAATCTTAGGAAATTCTATTTGACTTTCTTAGAGGACTAGTGTCGGGCCCCACATCAATTATAAATTTCAGCCACTACTTGACTCATTGTAGTCTCATATATGTGGTTTTGAATCCTCAACGTTTAGTTGAGTCAATTGGAAACAACATATCAAAACTCAAGCTGAGTTTTTATATGATAGGAGATGCCCTAGGAGGACCTTTTTGGACTTAGGAGGATTTAATCTTTGCAACGGTGTACATACACTTTCACATGCACATTACACATAAACACCACAATCCACACATACTCCACTGGCCAAAATAAAAATCAACTTTAAACTGAAACGAAAGCCCTTGTAACACGAATTTGAGGCTATTTGGTATGGGTTGAACGACTCGTTGTTGTAAGTGTTCCACTAAACTTTGGTCTTCGCTTAGGTGAGGAACAGTTGACATTTTATTCATTGAACTGTTAGGTATGGCTCATATCTAGGGAGTTGAAGTTTCTTGGTGAAGAGGTGTGACTCATGGTAAAAAGGAGTGTCTCTTGGAAGTTAGTGGGTTGGGGGGAGCGAGGGCGTGTTTGTAATTTATTCATGGGTTTTTTCTATAAATAGATGTGCAAACCTATGAGTATGTAACTCCTCTGAAATAGTGCATTTGCCTGCTCGCTCCCGAGGACGTAGGCAATTCTTTGCCGAACCTCGTTAAATTTCTTTGTGTTCTTCTTCTGGTTTTGTGTTGATTCCTGTTTTTGTTCCGATATATTCATAACAATTGGTATCAGAGCCTCGTTCGAGGGAACAGGAGGAAATCGACGCCGGAGATCGAAGAAGAAGTTCTCGGAAGGAGATCCGGCGAGGGCGAGGACAATTCACAGGGAGGAGTTCCGGAACTGCTCGCGGCAAGGAAGCGTCGTCGCAGGTGGAGTTTTGAGCGACAGGCTTGAGTTCTCCGCTGCAGTTCGCGAATTTGCAAGGCGCGATGGTTATTTGCGCAGGAAGTATTTCTTCCGGAGGTGCTCCTGAACTGTAGTTCGCGCGAGACAGGGCAGCGGAGTTCGTCGCAGGGCAGGCGGATCAGGTTCTCGCGTGACCTGCGCAAGCGAGTGGCGGAAGTTAGGCTCGCCGGAAGACTCGTCAGAAGGCGCGCGACAGGGCGCAGAGGACAGTTCGCGGACAGCAGGTCTCGACAGTCGCCATTCTGCGAAGAGGCATTTCGACGAAGAGGTGCGAACGGTATCTGTAGCAGGCGAAAGAACAGTCTGCGACAAAAAGTTGCGACGATTCGCGCGATACTGGTCGGAGCCGTTCCAGCGGTTGTAGAGGGCGCGAGAGTGGATGGTTCGGGCGGTTGCGGCAGGTCCAGGTACAGAGATTTTGGCGGGGAGAGAAGGAGGAGGAAAAGGAATAAAGGAATCTTTTGCTCCTACTAGAGGAATATTCCCTCAAATTTTCTTCTGTTTGGCTCGGGTGGCAATTGCTTAATCCCTGAGGAGGGAAAGGGAATAAAAGAATCTTCTATTTGCACTAGAAGAATATTCCCTGCAGGCTGACCAAAGAGAAAGGAAATTTTTAATTTCTGGAAGTTTTTTGCTGCTGCTGACGGAAAAATTTTTTATTTCTGTGCGGAGGAAATTTTTTTAATTCCTGTAGAAGAGTTCAGCCGGTTCAACAATCCGCGGGAAACAGAGGCTGTCCACTGCGAACAAGAGCCTCTTTTTGCGGGAAATTGAGGTGTTCAACCAGTTAAATTCACCGGTACGTCGCAGGAGATTTTGCTATAAGTGGAGTTCGGCATGGTGCAGGTAGCGAGCAGGCACGATTATTTCGCGAGCAGGAGTTTTGTGGAGGTTTTCTTCGAACATGTGCAAAGGGATTCGTGGCTCGCGGAAACAGCAATTGGCCGAGGTACTGGTACGAACAGGAAGTGCGCTTCGTGTGGAAAATTTGATTCACGAATCACGGGAGAATCGTGGGATAGTTGCTGCATTTGACAGGGAAAATTTCTGGTTTCTATGAATTTATTTGAGGAGTATTTTCTTTTGTTTTTCGAAGCAAAACAGGAAAATACGGTGCAGGATTAAATTCGGATGACCATGTATGGTGCAAAATTCGAGATAGTAAAGTTCGGTGAAACCGAGAATTTCAGATTGTGGCAAACAAAGTTGAAAGATTTGTTGGCACGACAATGAATTTTGAAGGCATTGCAGGCTTTGAAATCTGATGGTACTATCTATCAACTTGTTAGGGAGTACGAGTTGCGGGTGGCGTACTACTCTGTCGGATCATATGATGGAATTGCGGCGAGAACTTTGACAAGCCGAGTTAGATGGTTTGGTGGCCGAACACCACTTTAGTGTAAGAAACTCCATGATCTATTTCTCTACAAGAATTTGGATATTCACAAAGGTGGAGATTGTTAGATGTATTTCTCCTGAGAAGTCGGATATTTCTTAAGGTGGAGATTTGTTTGGTAGGCACGTTAATCGGATGAAGCATTTCTCGAAAGGTGCTTGATATTCGCAAGGTGGAGAATTGTTAGGTATGGCTCGTATACTGGGAGTTGGAGTTTCTTGGTGAAGATGTGTGTTCCTGGTGAAGAGAAGTGTCTCTTGGAAGTTAGTGGGTTGCGGGAGCGAGGGCGTGTTTGTAATTTATTCATAGGTTTTTTCATAAATAGATGTGTAAGCACTATGGGTATGTAACTCCTCTGAAATAGTGCATTCGCCGGCTCGCTCCCGAGGACGTAAGCAATTCTTTGCCGAACCTCGTTAAATCTCTTTGTGTTATTCTTCTGGTTTTGTGTTGATTCATGTTTTCGTTCTGATATATTCATAACATGAACAACTCCGATCGGACCAACAAACTTCACTTGCCGCATCGCACAATCGGGACTCCAATTGGCTCGATCGTCGGCAAACTTATACAGACAACTCTAGATGACAAAAGGACCACGCGAACAAGTCCGGAACGACAATCTTACTTTGAACGGGCGCTCATGTTGCTACATTTCTCCGTAAGAACCAATAATGCACAAATTGGGATTTTAAAAATAAATAATATTAAGTAATATTAAAAATTTATAAAAAAAAAATCTTTTATAAAACTCACGATGCCCCTCATCTCACACACTCGACACTCCTAAAAAAAAAAGAAGAATATCCTTTTAAAAAATAAATTAAAATCATTACTACTCAAATAAACATTTGATTAAAAATACATTTATTTTAAGGTAAACTAATTAATTCGTAGCTTTTCTAATTAAATCAATAAATTAATTGACTAAAAGTTTATTGATTAAATTAAAAAACGAAAATAAAAATGAAAGAAAATTGTATAATTAAGATTAAAATCAGAATTAACTGAATCAGATAATCTAAAATTCAAACTTAATTAATTAATACAAAAAGGAAACCGAAAAAGAAAAAGGAAAGGACAATCGCATCCTTAAATTTAAAATTTAAATTTATCATAAAAACACAAAAAGAAAAATTAATTAATTTGCAAATAAACCACAAAGAGAAAATAATTAACATCAATTAACAAATAAAAGAAAAATAATAATAAAACACACACACATCTTCTTCTCTACCAGCCTACCGCCAACTTTTCTCTCTCTCCTATATTTCCTCCAACCTGTAAGCCTTCCCTCACACAGAGTACCCACTAATTCCCTCACTGACTGCGAGCTCGTCAACCTTCTCACCCTGACGAACCCCCGGCCAACCTCCACTCCACCGTCAAGGCAACGATAGCATCGAGGCGTACAGGTAACCTTCTCTTCCCGGCCAACCTCCGCTCCATCGTCAAGGCAACGATAGAATCGAGGCTTGCAGTTAACCCGCCCCTCTCCCTCCTTCACACGGAAAAAATTTTCATTAGGAGAACTCTATTGGAGATTATTAACATATTATTGAGGTATTAATTTCAATGACTCCAATAACTTTTTAATAAATTTTGCGGGTTTCATTTTAGTGTTATCCATAAATTAATATGAGGTTATCGCAAAGTTATTAGGAGTACGCACGTAGAGCTGCGTGCGTACTTCGTATGAAAATTTTCCCTCTACACACATGTTTACGTACACGCCACCACAATTAACATATTTAAACGCCTAATTTCTGAACTTTGATATTTACTCGTATGTCACATGAAATGCATTTGCATACTCTATGCTTTGCATTTTGTATGCATTGACAGATTTATTAATTAAATAAAATTACATGCATGCCAATAGAACGCACATAGAGCTTCGCGCTTAATAAACCCTCAATAATCTCTATTTCGAGATTATTGGAAGGTTATAGACAGGTTATTGGGATATTAATTCCAATAACTCAATAACTCCACTAACCCTCAATAACTTTTGCGGGTTCTATTTCGTTTCTAGGTTATTGTGAGGGTATTGCAGGGTAATTAGGAGTACACACTCAAAGTTATGCATGCGACGTTAAATGTTAAATGTAATGTGAAATCTATTCGGTCACATAATTTTTAAAATTAAAATATTATTTTCAAAATAAAAAATTACATGTATATTAAATTAAATATATTTTCAAAGCAACCGACAAATCCGACGTCCGACAAAGACAATTTTGGAAGATTAAATTAATTATCACTGAAAATTCAAAATTATTGGTCTAAATAATTATAAAAAATAAATAAATGCTTTAAAAATATAATTTCTCCTCTGATGCCTTAAATATTCCATGAGTAAGACTTCAGTGAAGTTTCATGGTCATTGGAATTCAAATGTAACAGTTTGGCGGGCATTAACCCTAAGGGCAAAATGATAATTTTGGGAATTTACACTCTAATCTTAATTTAATCAATTTTAGCTTAAACCAGAGGGAAAATGGGTAAGATTTATGATGATTAATCCACTGAAGTGATTGAATCACAATGTGTAAATAAAGTAGAAACTCACTCACAACATTTTCTAAAAAAAGGTAAAATTGTAATTATTTTAATTGTTGACTATGTGAAGAGAGAATGATTCTAAATGATCCAAGAGTGAAGGGTATGAGTTAGAAGATCAATAATTTATTGATTACCCACAATCAATGGTTAAGTAGAATTCAATGTACATTTTATAAGATAAAACTTTTCAAAATTACAAGTTTACCCCCAGTCTTATGAGCATGCTAGTGATATAGATTTGACTTAATACAACCTGAGGAGTAGTTAAAAGAAGAAAACATAAATGATAATGGAACATCCTGAGATACTAAAAGCTCAAACCCAAAGGGAGGGTAAGAGTGTATATTTCCAATGCTATGCAAATGTGTCTTTTAGGGTCTTTCCCACATGACCCTCACTTTGATATCAAAGAATTGACTAGCACATGTTACTCATGGGTAAGTTAAGACATAAAATACTGAGCATAGTTTAAAACACATAATATTCCTAATGTAACAGGGTTGAGCAACTTAACAACGTAGAAAGGCCAAATGAACTGAGGGTGATTCAGGAAGCATTAAAGGTGTCTCATGATTACATTTTGAATATCTTTACAAGTTCTGGATATTTCATAGGATATTTGGGCTTACTACACTTTGTTGAGGAAAATCATTCTCAAAACATGACGATCAAGAAAGATAAAATGAAGTTGATAAGGACTCACCAAGATAAGATTTTTAGCCCATTTAAATTAAAACAAGTCAACATGAAAAAAAATGCCACGTTACTACTTATCCTACAGAAATACCCAATGCTCCGAGGTGTGAACATTGCACTCAAACCCTTTTAATAATTGAGAATGTTTTAAATGGCTACATATGGATCATCAAGAGCGGTGTAAGTTAGAGGTGTTGGTGTTATGAACGGTGATGATAAAGGTATTCAGGTACGCAAGAATAGTATTGTAGCTCTTCGCCCGATCACTACGGAAGGCGTAGGAGTGGCATACTTCCCACTCACATTGGGTAATTTCCCTAACCTTCAGAGATTGTTGGTAATCCTATGCCCGAAAAATGTTACTGATTTATTAATTACTCCATTTACAAAAAAAAAAATACAGGACCTCTTTTGCCCCATAAAAAAAGTTATATTTTGTATGATATAATGAAAAGTCCCTATTATTTTTATGATTGAGCAAGAAAAAAATTAAGAATTTTGAGTCTTACTTCTGGCGGTTTATATGTCAGTCACATAGGTCGGGTTGAGACTTAGGGCCTTTTTGTTTCTTCTTTTTTGAGCTGCGGCGCGGTGAAGTGACACGAATTTCATCATGTGTGCTCGTTGCCGTGGTCGACTTCCCGACATATGACTGCGAAGTAGGGAGAAAGCGGGCCGCGGGATAAACCCCGCGGTCCCGACTTTCACTCCGTGTTAACAGGAAATTTTCCTGGGCTTAGCCTCGCTCTTTTGCATGCCCGGTCTTGTCTTTATCCTTCCCAGCCCTAGAACTTCTTGCGAGCTGCTGCTTCTCTTCTTCCTCGACCGTGAGAAACGATCAAATCTAGGTGACTGCTACCTTCGATCGAACCCCTTCTCTCCCAAGGCCCCCTGCTCCTCTCCTTCTTCCTTCCATCTCTTATCTTCTGATATTTCTTTGATATGTAGTTGGTAGCATGGGTTGAAGGAGAAAATACTAAATTTCTTGAATGAAATAAAAGTTCCATTGCATTTTTTATTTCTTGGCAGAGATCTCTTTCTTATATCTTGCGTACCTTGTTTGTTGAAGGAGCTCTTGCCAACCTTGTTTGCTGAATGGAATGTTTATATATGTTTTTACAAATTGATATTTTGCTGAAGGAAGAAATGCTAATGTTGGTAAAGGCTATTCTATGGAGCTTCCTATTTTTTCTACTGGTATTAGCCTCCTTTGTTACTTTTCTTGGATAGAAGGAATTTCAGATCTGTTTCCCTTCATCTTACATCTTGTTATTTGAATCATATGTTTATGATTAAATGGTAAATTATGCCATATGTATGCACTGCAATGTTTAGAAGTGGTTTTTGGGCAGGTGGTGATCGAGAAGTTGCTTTACCCTTTCCGCAATGCAATAAATTAAGCATTTGATCCCATTTTTAGGCATTTTTTAGGCATTTTTAAGGCTTCACATACAAAGCTTTCATTATGATACTTATCTATTTACATACATTGTTTCAGTTGCATGAAGAATTGGGCAAGAAATGTTTTTATAAATGGCAAGAAATCAATGCATTAGTGTTTACAAGAATTGATGAATGATGAAGGCACAAATTATTTCACTTACATCAGATGTGCTTCATCTTTTGAATGCAGGCATTTTTTAGGCATTATTTAGGCTTGACATACAAAGCTTTCATTATAGTATTTATCTATTGACATACATTGTTTCAGTTGCATGAATAATTGGGCAAGAAATGTTTTTATAAATGGCAAGAAATCAATGCATTAGTGTTTAGAAGAATTGATGAATGATGAAGACACAAATTATTTCACTTACATCAGATGTGCTTCATCTTTGGAATTCAGGCATTTTTGAGGCATTATTTAGGCTTGACATGCAGAGCTTTCATTATAGTACTTATCTATTTACATACATTGTTTCAGTTGCATAAAGAATTGGGCAAGAAATGTGTTTATAAAAGGCTACAGATGAATGCATTAGTGTTTAGATGACTTGATGAATGATGAAAGCACAAATTATTTCACTTATATCAGTTGAGTATTAGCAGTTTGGTAGTTCTTGCTGTTAAAATGCTTTAGTTGTGGGAGTTCTAGCGGCTGCAAGAGAAATTGGAAGGATTGCAGTTTGGAAATAATTGTTGTTTTGGAGTAACTGTTGGTGGTTTGAGCAGTCTTGCAGATTTTTTATTAAAATATGGTTGGGCTGTTTAGAATTCAGTGTCGGCCATTTTTTTTTTTGAAATAATATAAAATTTTTAAATTTAAATTTATTGTATAATATAATTTTGATTTTGAAAATAATGATTTTTTTTTTTTATTTTGAAAATAATGAGACCAGATAGATCTCATATATCTAATAGTTTAAATAGTTGAGCAAGATACTACAAGTGACATATCATCCCGAAAGATGAGCGTACTACTTGTTAGTAGAGCTTAACTATTTAAACTTGAAAGTTTATGACTCTATTTTGATGTCACGTATTTTATAGCCGACAAATTCCCGCATCTAATACTACGGATTAAACGGGGTTTAGATTAATCCGGGTTCTTAATTCCTATATGAGGTAAGCCCCTATAGTTAATTACATCTTAGGCGACCGAAATCACCTAAGAAAACTCTCGATAAGGATCATGGGTTTCATCTTCAAGAATTTCAACGTTCAAGTTTTCACGATTGGTTGTAGGAAAATCAAAGGGAATGGTTCAATGTGGAACATTTATTTTCATAAGTCAACAGAATAAAGAGTAGGAGACGTCGAAGATACTGAAAGAGCTTCAGTGACATCTCGAACTAACCTATGATTGGGCTTCATATCTTTGAAAGTGAAGTTATATTTAATATTTTAATCCTGTAAATTATTTAGATGTCCGGGACTTATATCTGCATGTCATATGCAAACGGCCCGAGAAAATATGAGGATTTATGCCGTACCAAACGACAACCTTGGAATCCTAAACAGTTTAGGACTTGTATCGTACGATACACAATCGTACTAAGTCCTAAAAGATAGTGTGAGGATTTATGTCGTATCAAACGATGACCTCGACATCCTATAGGTGTTGTTTAAATCTATGAAAGTCCGATCGAAGATCCTTCATTCGTCCTCTGTCGTCTCGTCTCGAGAAAGGATAAAGATAGGAGAGAAAAGAGAAGAACATGCCTCGAACGTCCTATCCTAAGGGTATATGCAAGGGAATAATTAAAGTAAACATGTATAAAAAGGAAACAACCATGCCCTAAATGGCCTATCCTAGGGGTATGTACAGGTGTACAAGAGAAGTAATAATTAAAATGGACATGTGTAATTGACCCTCAATTTTATATTATGATATTTTTAATTTAATTGCAACGACGCCTACACACCTCTTGGTCTGTTGCTCCTCTGTATATAGAGGCCGAAGTCGGCCTTGGTGTGTGTCAATTTGTGTCTTAAGAGTCTTTTATTTATGTGTGTGAGCGGTCTTTAGAATCTTAATTGATGTAATTAGTGATCTTTAGTGAGTTAGTGAGTTTTAGTGAGTCTTCTTTGTCTTGAAAGGAAAGTGAAAAGGAAGCTAAGTGCCCTTCAGGGATAAATCGAGATAAGTATTTGTATTTATTTGTTTTAACTTTAAATAAATCCATGCTTAGTTTAGTTCCCATGCATTACGAGTAGTTGTTCGTCTTTCTCCACATTATGAAATTAAGTGACTTGATAGACTTGAAAACGAAGTACTTTTATATATATTAATAAATTGTGATAATTTTTACTTAAACAACAATTTACTTTCAATGACAGCCCATTTGATTTGTTAAAATGTCATTTGAATATCGACTATATAGTAAAAATTACATCGGATATTCGGGAATTCGAAAACGCCTTGAAGGAAGAGGTCTGCGGAAATAAATAGGGAAATAATATCCTTTGCAGGGCGTAGAATTGAGCATTTTAGTTGTGGCGGACTAAAATATTCGATTCGGTCCTATTGTTGAAGGCGAAGTGTAGATGTTAGCCCTCGAGTGAGGGAACGTGGGAGCTACGAAGTGGCGAGTCGGTATGCTCCCGACTTTGGCCATGATTCGGTAATCGAACATAGGATTAGTCGATATTCTTTACACTGGACAAAGGTAAAGAATAGGAATGCTCTATTTGTCTGATACTGTAAAATTATTTATTTAAATTCATCGATCACTTAAATTTCTAAACAGAGGGAAAGATAATTTTTACGAATAGTTAAGACTTATTTAGTGATTAGTTTAATTTCTGCGCTTCAATACGTATTAATTTTCTACTTAGTTAAGTTACACTAATTAAAATGCTTAGTTTACTTTATTGCAGCTTAAATTTAGAATTCCAAATTTTCGTATACTTATTTTAAAATTATTATTATTATTATTTTAAAATTAGTTGTTATTTAATTTCTATTTCACATGTGAGGATCGATAACCGAGGACTCCACCTAGAGGCCAGTGTATTGCGATACGATACGTGTCTATGCAAATGTCATCATACATAAACGATTACAATTACTATACATACTTAATATAGCGGGGTCGAGTTTTTGGCGTCGTTGCGATTAAGTTAAAAAATCATAATATAAAATTGTTAGGTCGGGATTTTTGTTGGCGCCGTTCTTAGCAGTGATAAGTAATAAATTCTACTAGAGTAACGTGACTTATTTTAAAATAATCATAATAAATAAATTAATACATATTCTAAAATTGTGCTGCGCAAATTTGGAAACGAAAATTTAATACCTTACGATTACGAATTAGAGCGTACGATTAAAGGAATTAAGAAAACAAGAGAAGCAAATTATAAAATTTAATACTGAGATGGCGAATATTTACGAAATTCAAAATATGAACATGACAAAGGTCAAGTAAGAAGATTATATCGACCTACATCGGATGAAATTCGTTTAAGCTAGTGAGAAACACGATGTGGCTAGCTCCAATTCATTTAGAGCTTGCGCCTTAACGATTATCCAGAATGGTACAGCAACGATCGATTAAGTGAGTTCACTTATACGAAGATCCTAGCTTACTAATCACCTTTAGTTTTCTAGAACTTTTGTCACTGCTTTTAAATATCGAGGAGTATGCTGGCGATCTTATATAGACTTAGAGCTTTTTCCTTTTTCATTAAGAGATAAGGCTAAAATGTGGTTGAGTGGTTAGCACTGGATACTATTAAAACTTGGGGAGAATTATCCGCAAAAATTCTGTCCAAGGAATGTATTTCACATTGTCTGGCTAGCTGAGTTTAGAAAGTGATCTAACTTCTTTTTTGTCGATTGAGATGGAGAATCGATATATGAAGCTTAGGAGAGATTTAAGGAACTGCTTAGGAAATGCCACCGCATCGTACTTGTTACCGGACAGAGCGATTGTTCGAGCCTTTTATAATGGATTAGTAGGATCTTTAAGATCGAATCATCGATCTTTTCTTGCAGGAGGGTTCATTAATGTCTAAGCCATTTGATGAAGCTTATGCGCTAATCGAAGATAATGACAACAAATAATTTCCAGTGAGTTACTGGCGATAGAGTAAATCCGAAGAAAAGATAGCCGACATTTATGAAAACGATGCGATATACACATGTTAGTTTCTCGGAATTGCGGCTATATCTAAGAAATTAGATCATTTAGGAATGAGCTACTCTCCACTACTTTAGAAGAAAACTCATGCGGACGAATCATAGAATCTCGATATCTAATTATGAAACTTTAATCTTACGTAATAATAGAGCTTAATAACCCTGTATTATTTATTATAATCGCGGATTTGGAAAACTTCATCCAAATTTTAATTGGAATAACACATCTAGTCAACGATGGATGGTCAACCTAGTCGAATGCAAATCAATATAAACCTGATTACCCACTGGATTTAATAACAATAACCCTCGATTAAAGATAAGAAATTATCTATGGATGAATTAATTTTGAATATGGGTCATCGAGTACAAAATCAAGGAAATCAACTTCTAATTCGAGGAAATCGATTACAAATTCAAGGAACATCTATTAAAAATATCGAAACTCAACTTGGACATATTATTTATTGCGCTAAATAATAGAATACACAGAACTTTTCCTAGTAATGTGGAAATAAATCCTAAAGATCAAGGAAAAGAACAACAGGTTAAAGCGAAATAGAACGTAAGGAGTGGAAGAATTAGAACCTCGAATTCAAAAAGAACTTGAAAGCGAAAAGAGGAAGTGAAAATTGAAAAGGGAAACAATTCGGCGAGATTCGAACTTAGAACATCCTTTAATACCTGATAAATTTACGGTAGAAAAACCTCCACCACCATTTCTACGAGCGGCCAGCTCGACATAAAAAGATAAACGATTTGCTAAATTCCTTGAAATATTAAGAAATTAACAATGTCAATATACCTTTTGTCGAAGCTTTTAGATCGGATGACGAGTTATGTAAAATTTATGAAAGATATTCTAAATAAGAAAGAAAATTCAGCGATAATGAAACGGTCGCACTTAGTGAAGAGTGTAGTGTTATTATTCGAGAAGAAGCTTCTGAAAAATTGAAAGATCTCGGTAGTTTCACTATACCACTACGCTATGGGAGAAAAATTTTATGGAAAAGCTTTGTGTGACTTAGGAAGCAAGCATCAATCTAATACCTACATCGATTTTTAAGAGATTAGGATTAGGAAAAATTACACCTACTTCGGTAACCTTGATTAGTGATCGTTAGGTTACTCTATCCTAAGGGACTTATTGAAGATGTGTTAGTAAAAGTGGAGAAATTTATCTTCCCGTGTAGATTTTATTGTTTTAGATATGGAGGAAGATAAAAGAAATTCCTATCATTTTTAGGAAGACCATTTTTAGCCTCTTTTGGGAAAAGACTTATGATTGATGTTCGAGAAGGAGAATTAGCTATGAGGAGTAAATAGCGAAAAGTTACGTTTTAATATTGCAAAATCGATGTGAGAAATATCCTGCGGCCCAGAAAAAGAAGATGATAGATGTTTTCGGATGTAAATACTTGAACATTTACAACAAGAACATTTTAAGAAATATTACGAAGATAAATTAGAAAAAGAAAACAACGTGAATTTAATTGAAGATAATAATGAAGAAGCTAGATTATATTCGGGGAAAGATTTGAATTTTTGGATAATGCGAAACCTTAACGAAGAAGAATATAGGTTCCATCGATTATTAAACCTCACGAACATGAGCTAAAAAATATTACACGATCAGTTTGAAATATGCTTATTTAGGTAATTCTTCGAGCTTTCTGCGGATTATTGTTACATGCACGTCAAAACGAATCTCGAGAACAAAAACTTTTCGAAACTTTAAAAAAATATAAGAAAACTTTTGGTTGGACTTTAGCGGATATTAAAGGAATTGGTCCGTCGATACTGTATGCGTAGAATTATTTTAAGATGATGAACATAAACCTAAAAGCGGATCCCAAAGGAGAGTTAGACTTAGATAATGAAAGAAGTAGTTAAGAAAGAGATTTTAAAAAATGGTTAGATAATGGTATTATATATCTGTTTCTTACGAGTGTTTGGGTAAGCCCGATTCGGCTGTGTTCTACGAAAGGGAGGAGTGGCCGTCGTTGCGCGATAGAAAATACTGATCTTATTCTTTGTAAGACGGATTCTTTGGTTGGCGTATATGTATTGATTATAGGAAATTAAATACGCCACGGGAAAGATCACTTCCCTTCTCAATTTCTAGACCGAGATGTTAGATAGATTCGTGAGGACATAAGTATTTTTGTTTTCTAGATGGATACATGGGTTATCATCGAGATCTAATTGCTCACTGAGGATCGAGAAACTACATTTACTAGTCCTTATGGAACTTTCGCTTTTCGAAGAATGCCTTTTGGATTATGTAATGCACAACAACATTCCGAGAGATGTATGATGTATATTTAGTAAGTTAATTTACGATGGAATAGAAGTATTTATGGATGATTTCTCTGTATTTGGAACATCATTTGACACATGCTTAACTCGTCTTGAAAAAGTATTAGAAATATGTGAGAAAACAAAATTTAGTTCTAAATTGGGAGAAATGTCAATTTATGGTTGCGGGCGGCATTGTATTAGGGCATAAAATTTCGAGAAAAGGCATGGAAGTGGACCACTGCCAAAATTCGAGTTATGGTAAGATTACACTATCGACTACGGTAAAAGGGGTAAGAAGTTTTTCTTGGACATCTTGGATTCTACGGACGTTATATAAAAGATTTTTCAAAAAGTACTAAACCTACATGTCGACTTCTCGAAAAGGACAAGAAATTTGAATTTACAAGTCGAATGCTGAATGCTTTTGAACTCTTAAAAGAAAAAATTAATTCGGCCTTTATAATAGTTTCACCTAAGCTGGAGAAGCATTTGAGCACTATGTGTGATCTTAGTGATTATATTTGTAGGAGCCGATTCTTGGCGAAGATATGAAAAGATTTTTAAAGTTATATCTCTATCTTCAGTAAAAGCTCTAAATGATATTGAAATAAATTATACGATTCTGAAGAAAGAATTATTAGTGGTGAGTATATGGTTTTAATAAATTTAGATTTTTCACTATACGATTGGACACAAAATGTATAGTGCGTATTGATCGTTCTAGCTATCGAGATATTTAATGCGAAAGAAAGATTCTAAGCAGATTGGTTAGATGGATCTTATTAATGCGAAGAATTCGATTTTGAGATCGTTAATAAGAAAGGAGGCTGATAATCGAATTGCGGATCGTTTAGCAAGATTAGAAAATCATGAATTATACGATATTGAAAATGAAATTATGAACGATTTCTCACGATGAACAAGCATATAATATCGATGAGTGGAAAATGCCGCTTGGTATGTTGATATAGTAAACTATATAGTTAGTAATATTTTACCACATCGTCAGCTTTACTTAACGACGAGAAAAAATTCAGTGAAACGATACTGACAACATTTTTGGGACCAGCACATTATTTATATAAAAAACGATGTAAGGATTTAATTATTAGAAGATGTGTACCTTATGAAGAAACTGAACCGATTATTCGAAAATGTCGTGATTCGATTTTGGAGGACATTTTGGGATGATAAAGCTTGCTTATAAGATTCTACGATATGCAGTTTCTTTGGCTGCTACTATTTAGAGATGTATACGAGATATATTAAAACTTGCGATAAATGTCGAAAGAGTAGGAAATATATATAGAAGAAACGAAATGCCTTTGAATTTTATATTAGAAGTTGAAATTTTTTGATGTTTGGGGATTAGATTTTATGGGACCTTTTATTCCTTCGTTTGGAAACTCATATATATTAGTAAGTTTGTTGATTATGTTTCCAAATGGATTGAGGCACAAGCTTTACCTAGGTGTGATCTTAAGAGTGTTTCAAAATTTACGATGAAAAATATTTTTACTAGATTTGGAATGCCAGAGTGATTATCAGCGACGGAGGAACTCATTTAGAAATAAATACATTCACAAACTAGTAGAAAAATACAATATTACTCATAAGATATCACTTGCTTATCATCACGAGACTAGCGGATTGAGTGAGTATCTAATCGTGAGATTAAACGTATTTTAGAAAAATGCAGCAAACCCAAATAGGTTAGATTGGTCTATTAGATTAGACAACTGCATTATGGGCTTATAGATTTGCTTATAAAACTCCGATTGGAATGACTCGCTTACGAGGCTTATATATGGAAAAACATGTCGACTCACAGGTTGAATTAGAACATAAAGCATATTGGGCGATTAAAGAATTTAATTATAATATGAAGGAAGATTTGGTGAGAAAAGATTGCTGCAATTAAATGAATTGGAAGAATTAAGAAATGAATCATATGATAATGATCGGATTTATAAAGAAAAGATGAAATTATGGCATGATCGGAAGATTAATCGAGAGAAATTTTGAACCGGGACGGGAAGTTTTACTATATAATACTCGATTGGGTATTTCTGGAAAATTGAAGTCTCGATGGTTAGGACACTTTCACCATAACTCAAATATTTTCATACGGAACTATAGAAATCGAAGATCGAAAAGCTGGACATAAATTTAAAGTTAATGGATCATAGATTAAAACCATATTTCGAAGGTATAAGACCTAACTATAAAGAGGTTTTAATGCTTAGTCGACTTTGATTAATAATTAAAATTAGGTCGGGTGACGACGTTAAACCAGCGCTTTATGGGAGGCAACCCATATTAGTTATCTATTTTTATTGTATCTTAATAGTTAGTCTATATTATTGAAACTTTACTACTCAATTATTATTAAGAATCATCACATATTCGAACCATTATGATGAGAAAAGAAATTATTCGATTTAGAGCGAAATTGGACATTATTTTGGAATCTCGCCGACGGCGGGGTCGATACTCGCCGGCCGGCGAGGTTCGCGCCTAAATTAAATTCGGTTTATTTATCGAGCTCGGCCCGACGGCGAAAACGTCCCGCCGGCCGCGCGAGAACATGGGAGGCGGTTTATAGCCGAGTCGCCGACGACGAGAAACTTCTCGCCGTGTCGGCAGAGGATGTTATAAAAGATGAGTTATTTATAATTTGAATGCCGATTTGGACGGTTTCGACACCCGATTCCTTTGTGAAAACCCATTCTTAAATCATTAGATGTTTGCCTTCTTCACTAGAATTCATTCCATTCACCATAATGGCCTCCAAATTCTTAGTTCCTCTAATTACGGAGTGTTTAACGGAGGAAATTTGTGAGTGCGAGCTTGTGACGGATCTTGACAAGGTTTTGGTAAAGAGTTATCAAGGAACGGGGGATTTGTCGATGGGGATTAGAGAATTCCACTACGAGATAGAAGAAACGATCGCGCGTGTTCTTTGAAGTATTTTGTTACACTACGTACATTTATTCCGAGTTGTGAAAAGGATTCTGCACAACACATGCGATCAATGATAGAGATGTCTACGTCAGGAAGATGGGTGACGTTTACTCGATTAAGAGTAAATGAATTATTCTACGCAAAGCTTACCCCGGTATGTCACTATTCAAATTTTGTGCCTTCTCGATATAATATAGATGAGATATTTCGATATCGTGATAGACGGAAGATTGGAAATGCATGAAGATTAGGAAGCAACGGCACTTTCATCTCATACAATTGTTACTGTTATGAGGGTAAAACGAGTTTCGAAGGAATGCGCTATATTGAATTATTGTATTCGAGATGGATTACTTTATTGATGTTGGATCAATAATTGTTAAGTGCACGTGGGTTTAATTGTGCGTAGGGTCGGTTCGCGGACTAGGACACCCATACTACCCTATTTTTGCATTATGCGATCGGTACCGAGGTTTCTTATGAAGCTTGGGAAAAGGTTCGCATTTACCTTGGAAGTAAACCGCTTGATCCTACGGATATGAAACACTACTTTGGGCGATTAATGATGAAATTACGTTTTGCTCTACCGATGAAACTACGAGAATAATCACTATAGCGGCAACATTTCGAGATAAACGCAGATTACTTATGAAGAAAATTAAAGGAATGGAGAAAATGCAGAATGTGAAATTCAATCGACAATATATCGGTTATTTGATCACATTGGTAGTGGAGGATGAAGAACACTGATGTTCTGGACACTGGAAGCTAGCTTTTCTTCATTTGCGGGAACGGAAGGGTTGGATCATGAAGAATGCAGCCGAATTTCCCTTGGGCCTTTACATAACTTATTTGTGCATCATCGTCATATTGGAAATATGAGAGAAGATGAAAATTCTAACATTGAAGAGTAGTAGTAAGAATTTCCATAGTATGTTTGTGTTATGTTATTTGATTTGATTTAGATTTTATTATGTGTGGAAGTGATGATTTGAATATCTCGAGCATAATTGAGATATGCGTCATGAATTTTAATATCTGACATTTAGTGTGTCGTGGATTGGTTTGCGATGTTTGATTAGTAGTAAATTGGAGAATTGAAGTTTGATTATAGAGTTTAAAATTATGTTAGTTTGTACATCTCATGGTTAGATATTAAAGTTAATTTGTTGTGTTGTGAATTTGTTTGTGTATAAGTAGCTAATCTTCATATTAAATTAATAAATGATGTGATCGGAAATATAATATAAGGCAAATCAAGGATGAAAATGATGACGAATTTGAAATTAAATTTTTGAAAAGATCTGTGTGGCCAAGAAAATCCAGCAAAACCATGAGATCGATCTGTGCTTCGAGAGTTGAAACAAAAATTTCTTGACGGATTTTTTACGAGAGTTTTTGGTTAGAAAAATGACCAACCATGCCGTGGCCAAGAAAAATCTCATTGACAGTAATTCGCGAAAAACATATATTTTGGCCAAATTAAAAATACTATTCATCATCCCAACCTCTCATTTTCGCAAAAACTACCAGGGCTCACGAAATTTTGGGATTTCGGCGATTTCATCACTCAATAACACCGGATTTCATCTTCTCTTAGTAAATTAACTTCACTCCTATGCAAAAATTTTTGATTTCTGCATGTATTTTCTCTACATTGAAAAATTTTGAAAATCCTAAATGTGGAAAAATTACTCGGTGAAATCGCAAAATTTGTTTTAATAATTTGATAGATATTTTGTAGAAGCCTCCTTAGTAATATTAGGGAAGTTTAGTAAGCGATTTTGTGAATTCGTAGATTGATCGAAAAATGGCTCCGCGACGAGAAAAGACGAATGAATTTAAATCTTGTAGATTTATCGATACCACAAACCTGAAAATCGGTATTTTGAAAACATTCGACGAAAGTGCATTATAGATGAGGTTTTCAAGAATCGGGAGGCGAAGTTGACGGATCATTAAAAAAACGGAAGTTGGGGAGAATCTCTGCTACATCACCAATAGAGCTGTGGAAATGATAAAGAAATTTTATTCTAACATTGCTATGAAGGGCACTTGATAAGGTACGTGGATTTATGGTTGACTTCGAAACATTTGCTAGAATTAACGCCTTATAAAAAAAGTTCGGGGCCAGTCCAAATGAGTACGACATTTGGAACTATGCGGAACACCAGAAGAGGTGATAAATTTTCTTCTTTTAGCCAGAATTTGGAGTTTGGAAGATAAAGCGGCGGATAGAGTGAATTTTCCTCTTTCTAAGTTAAATACGGAATTCTAAAGCATGGCCTTTATTTTATTTGTTCTGCTATTTACCTACATACCACCACGGTGAGGTAACAAGGGATAAACCCCGATTATGAATTTACGTATTCGAACAGGCAGAAGTATAAACGTTGGAAGTGTCGTACATAAATATCTGTGACATTCTTGGAAATGAAAGTGGAGGGGTTTGGGACATCACAGTTTGATTTATGCAATGCGCAACTCCTGCAGGTTGAGCGTGGAGATGATGAGGGTGGATAGAACCCATGAACCCCTCTGACAGCCAATATAAGAAATATGAGTCTCGCTGAAGGGTGGAGATCGGGAGTGAAGTTATTTCGGCTCGATCGAGTGAGATATGCCCTCTCTTTTAGTATGAACCTCTGAGCCTACCCGCACTACCCTCTGAAGATACGATGAATAGGCGGCTGCACGCAAGGAGGAGTTTTTGGCGGTTTGGAGAGGCAATGGAAAGAAGATTTGAACATATAGATCGAAAAATTGGAGGCTTGGAGAGAAGACATGATTATGATAGCGAATATCACAGCGACATTCGGAATACGAGATTGCATATCATGAAGGTTGAACGTACGCTACGAGAGTGGAGATTTAGATGTCATCTTTTCGAAGGAATGCCCCCGAGGGTATACTCGGTATAATCCTTGCTCGATCTTCTCGGCCGCAACGGATCGAGGAGGGATGACAATATAGTTTGGGACTTGATATAGAAGATTAGGACTTTATTTTGTTTTGTTTTTTTTGATGTTGAGGATTTATTTTGGAAACTTTTATATGTTTGTAATATTCGGTACTTTATTTTGTGAGACATTGGATGTTAGTTAGATTAAATTTGCTTGAATTGTTATAGTAGTTTTAGTTTTTGTTTTTTGTGTTAGTTAATTGCATTTGTTTTTTATGTTTAAATAGGATGTTAGTTTTCTTTAGTATGTTTTTATTTTATTTTGTATTGTTTTAAGTTTGTAAAATTGTTAATGTGTTGAGTTAAATTGTTTTAGTATGTTAGTAATTCATATGTGTAGTGTAGAGTTAAAATTAATTGTTGTATTTAATACTTATCTAGATTTTATCCATGACGTTTTATTTAAATTGTTATATATATATGGAGAATACTTAACTTGATGTGACGGGTTGAATGAAAAATGAAAAAGCACTGCCAAAAATTTCGAAAGAAAAAAGAAATACCTAAACGAAGGTATGATTTATTTACTTTCACTTTTTCATTATTTAGAGTAGATATAAAAATTTAAGTTTGGGGGGGGGGGGGCGAAATCTAGGTACAGATTGATTATTAAGCATTTCTCGATTCCCCATTTTTCAAATTATTATAAAATGATTTTTATAGCAAATTTTTCAATTTAATTAATATGAATTATTTTATTTAATTATTATAAAAGGTTAAATGAAATATTTCTAGTGCTTTAATTAATTAAATAAAATAAAATATTTAGTTAAAGCAGGGGCTTCCACCTTTGCTTTAAGTTCTCTTCTGATTACCTTTGAAATACATCGAAATTCAACCTTTGGGTCGAGGATTTTACATCCGAGGCTTGCATTACTTTGGGATCTTTTCCACTATGCTTAATGAAATACATCCAAATCGAATTCAAATTCTTGAGGTTAAGGATTTTACATCCGAACAGCTACTACGAGATATCTTCTCATTGCAACGATTGATACGCTCAATTCAATTTTCTTTCGAGGTTAAAAAGATGTTACATCTAAAACCTCAATTCAATTTTCATTTTATTCAGGCCCTTGAAATAAATTTTGACAAACTTAAATCTAAATTGAAACCCCGAACTAAAATTTAAACTCGCGCATCGAAACATAAATTGAAACAAAATAAAATCTAAATGCGGAATTCCCCCGGATCATGTGATTTGGGATTCACCGCCTTTTCCTTTCCCCGGCGAGTTCGAATCTCCCGGGTTCCGGAGATATACTTGACACTCCCCGGCGAAACTCTTCTACTTCGTCTAAGTTCGTCGCTTGGACATACATGTTGGTTTTGTTGATCGCTTCGGTCAACACTATCTGTGATTATTAACAAAGTAGTATACACATTGGGGGTCAGCTGTTGACCTCAATTTTGATGAGGTACGCTGCTCTTTTTAGTGCTTAGGATACGCACTTGGGGCTTTTCACTGGCTTATCTTAGAGGACTAAATTAGGACCCGCCCCAAAGAAATTCCAAACATTTCTAAACTCCCTGCAAACTCCACAGATTTGACCATAGACCCTCAATCACCTAGGGTTGAAATCAAATGTGGAAGTTTAAAGGATGAGTTCTATAGGGCTCTTTGGCCTTAGGGCCCCTTACTGGGTGGCACGAGGTCGATGAGGGCGACTTACACACACGCCTGCCTCTATGCCCGCATTTCCACACACTTCCTAAAACCACACCCATACCCAACTGACCTCTCACGACTAAATGTAGGTGATTCACATGGATGGTCCTTAACCCTGTAAGCCACTTGGCTTCAGAGGGTTAGTGACATAGTGAATCTTATGAATGAGTCCTCTCATGGCTCATATGGGCTTGAAATGACTTCATGGCTCAACCAAAATGACTTATTTCCACTTACATCCACCCAATCTTCAATTTCCCAAATTTTGATTTTTGACCCCAGGGACTGCCTCTGCTTCTTAGCTTAGCAGTACCCCGAATTTTTGCAAATTTCCAAATTACCTAAAATTCTTAAAATTATTCCCGAACATTTCTACACCACTCAAATTGACCATCTATATCCAAAAATACCAAAAATTCCAAGAAAACATCCCCGATACCCTCCAAATACCCAAAATACCCTTCTTGACCCAATCCAAAAATTCAGAAAATTCCCAGAAAATTCCAGAAAATCCTAAATATTCCCAATTTCATTTTGTCAAACTACACCATGGGCCAATTTTGTCAATTTACCCTACTTTTGTCAAAACCCCCAAATTGACCCATTTTAACCCAAAGTGAACCCAATGTTAAACCAAACCTATCGATTGACCCCCGATTTTGGTCCGGTTAATTCTAAACTTCAATTGACATTCCTAATACTAATTTAGACCAATCAAGTCGATTTGATTGACATTTGGATCAATTCCACTTTTGACGCCGAGCCCATTTTTGACTAGCCAGAACCTAACCCAAATGAACCCAAACCCGAAAATCAAAAGCCAAACCAAAGTCGAAACCTCTTTGAAACACTCAGCCATGACATAAAACGTAATTCTACATCGATTGACCCCTAGCTACAACATTGGCCCAGCTTGGCCCATTTGGACCTATATTAGCCCATTCACCAAAAGAATCCAAATCCAAACCCAATTAAACCCAAACTACCCCAAATTTGTGAAGTTACTCATGACACATCCATGAGCTAAACCAACAATTATTTGGCCAAGCCTTTTACAAAAATTTTCATCCATAAACACATTCATAAACTTAAAAGCCCACTTCCTTAAACCTTTCTAAAAGCCCATTTCCTTCAAAATTCAAAAGCCCAAATCTACCTAAAGCCCACATGACATCTCCATTTGTCATCCATTTAATTAAATCCATTACCTAAAGTCCTAAAATCACCATCAAATTATTCGAATCAAGTTTCATACAAATTTCCATCAAAACATCCAAAATTCTTAAACCCATTTTCATGAAATTGACCCGAAGCTTTTCCCCGAGCCAAATGGAGCCAAGGATGAGCCATTCTGAGCCATATGAAGCCATGAAAGTTTGGCATGTGACCATGCCGTGGCAAAGGAGGAGTCCTTTAACCATCTCCTAAAAGTCATTAACCTTAAGCATGTCTCCCCTTAACCAAGATTTAATCCAGTATTCTTGGATAAGGACATCACCACCTCTTGACCAACTAGCCTAAGTGATCTTCTCGGCCCAAAGACCGGCCATGGGGAGGTGAACCCCAGACGATGGGTTGACCAATTTCGAAGCCATTGACCCCTCACCATTCCATTTTAATTAGAACACTTTACACATGTCCAGACGATTGACTTCACCATTGCCGAGCCACGACCTCCTGGTCAAGATGGTGACCCATACTGCTTAGGCCGGCCGCTGGATGCGGAAAACACCACACCGAGAGCTCACATGTGAGCCGACTTTAGAATTCCACCTTCTTGAGAGCTGCCCCATGCAATGCGCCGCGCGTAGCTGTTCTTCTCCCTCACCCAGAGCAGGGCCCCGATCCAAACCTAACTCCCACTGCCCAGAGCCTCCCGGCCGGCTATTTAAACTCACCCCTCTCGGCCATAAGAAAAAGAGAAGCACAAACCTTGCCAAAGCTTCTGCCAAAATTGTTCCAGACCCTTCTCCACCCTTAGAGCACTTGATCCACAGTGGAATTCCCTAGCAAATTTCTCCTCTGAAAGCTCGATTTCGAGTTGGGGGTACGAAAACCGGGACACTTCTCCACGGTCGAGCCAATTCCCAAATTGATTGGCTCTACACCTTCACGAGACCAAGGGAAAGTGTCCACCGCCAACCCCATCTCCGGGCCACCCGGTTGCTCCCGGCCTCGAGCTTGTGATCGGGCTTGGTCGAAATCATATCCGGACATTCCATGAGACCGGGAGACTTCACATCTGGAGCTTGCGGGACCCGATCGAAGGTTACATGACTCTCGGATGAAGCCACACTTCTACGAGCCAAGGTATGAGCTAACTCTTCATCCCGAGCTTCGAAGATTCTATTTGAAATGCCTTGAACTGATACGCTATTCGTAGTATAGATGTGTTCGTCTCTTCGAGCCGAATCATAGGAAACATAAGAACATAAAAATCCATTGAGAATCGAGTGAGATCTTAGGGATTTAGTGTGGACGGCTCTCGGGCGAGAACACTTAGGGACGATGAACGGATGCGAGTCCATTTGTCCCCCGCGCGGGCCGAGAACGGCTCGGATGGCGTCGGACCGAGGAAACGGTGCGAGAAGCCCCGCGGGGGCCCGAGCTGCTGACTCCAGATGGCGGCGCCCAATCACAGCGCGACACGTGCCCTTCGGAGGCTGCCGATGTTTATTTGGCGCAGCGTGGATAAGTAGATAATTAGGGTATTTAATGTATTTATTAGAAATATCGAAACTTCAAAAATCCATATCTTTGTGTAGAAAAATCACAAAAATAAAATAAAAATACCCTCTTGCTCAGTGAACAGAGAGGAGAATAATGTGGAAAAGAAATCATTTAATTTCATCAAGTATTTTATTTTTTATAATTTATTTTACTCTCTGCATACATTTAATTCTCCATGCATGTATACAATTCACCATGGCATGAGACCATAGGGCTTTTAGAAGCCTCGAACTTGGGAACATTCCTAGATTTTCAAGGTCCAGAGCCATTTCTAATGAAAATTTATTTATTTTTCAAATGCATGTTGCTGTTTTTGGTATTTTAATTCCAGTAAATAGCATGTTGTGAAATAAATTCTAGGAAAATTTGGTGATGTTCCTTATGACCAGAGAACCCTGAGGAAAATAGGTTTGACTTAGTTCATTCAAAACAACCCTAATTGACTTAAACACCCAAAATAGGTCTTTAATTAATTAGAGTTAACCAGGTATTAAATTGACTTGAAATCAATTCTCCACTGATCTTTAGGATCAGGGGAACCCACCATAAAAATTTGAAGTCAATTGGACTTGGATTAGCCCCATTAATTAGGTTGATTAAGTCACTTAGCCATTTTAAACTTTAAAAATTCATAACTTTTAAATACTTTTCAAAAATTCACCAAATTGGTTTTGGAGCCTCTCTGATATCAGGGGAACCTAAGAAAATTAAAATTTCAATTTTCTAAAAAAAAGTTGATTTTTAATAATATTTTAATATTTTTAATAATTAAAAAATAATAAAAATCACAAAAATAATAAAATTCACCAAAATGTCACATTTTGAATTTAATCACTTAGGAACAAATCCCACATTTTTTCCTAGGTCTATTTAGTGAGATATTGAATTTTAAAACCCTAGGGTAATTTTAAAATTTAAAAAAAAATGTATTTTCTAGCATTTTCACTAAAATAATTATAGTAAATCATAGAAAAATCAGAAAATTGCAAAATTTGTTTCTCTGGTTTCCTTGATATCAAGAGAGATTTTTGAAAAATATAAAATCCATTTTTCAACATTTATTTTATTTTAAATTAATTAACACTCCAAAACTAAAATAATTATAATAAAAATAATATAATTCAAAAAATCATCAAAATTGGTCAAAGTGCTTCTCTGGTCATTAGGAATGTCCCCTAATTTTCTTAAGGACAGAAACTTTTCCTTTGGTCATGTTATCAAATTTTCCTTGAAAATCTCTATTTTCCACCCAAAATAATTATATAAATAAATTAAATACGAGAAAAATCCGTTTTATATCTCATTATCTTTATTGGCAATATAGGTAAATTACATAAAAATTTCAAATTCATTTGTTTAATTTAGTGAGTTATGAAATTATTAAGCTTAAAGGTAAAAATGGTAATTAAACTTTTAACCCTTAATTAAAACTTTAGGTTTAATAAAAAATCAACCAAGTAAAATATTTGATCTTAATCTGGTTTGGATGATTGAAATTTAAATAATTAAAGAGGTAGAAACCCATTAAACAATTTTTAAATGATTAAACTTTAATTAAATAATGGATTAAATTTGGAAGAATAATAAAATTGGAATTATTAAAATAGGGATATTTATTAGGAAGAGATTTATTCTTTAATTTAGAAATCCCTAAACTAATTATATCATTAATACTCAATTTTTAATTAAAATGATAATTAATTTAAAATATTAAAAGACTTAATTAAATTATTAAACTCTTTTGAAATCTCGATTAAAATCAAAAATAAAATAAATTAAAGATAAATTAAATTAAAATTAAAATTAAATTAAATAATTAAATTAAATTAAATTAAATCGAATTAAATTAAATTAAGTAAAACAATTAAAATTAAATTAAATTAAATTAAATTTAATAATTAAATTAAATTAAAATTTAATAATTAAATTAAATTAAATTAAATAATTAAATTTAAATTAAATTAAATTAATTAAATTAAATCAAATTAAATTAATTAAATTAAATTAAATCAAATCAAATTAATTAAACACCAAATCAATTAAATTGGTATGTTAATTAAATCGAACTCGATTAAATTAAATTAAATTAAATTTAAAGCGAACTTGAACCTTTATTCCCGAAATTTAAACCCTTTAACTTAAATCGAATCATTTGAATACTAATTTACCCTTGAAAGCTTTGATTATTATAACTCCCAAATGGAACATCGAATGAAATGTTATCCAGCTCGTAGGATATTCGAATGTCTGGATTCGGCGAAACGAGTTAACAAGACTTGAAAACCTCGGACGATGGGTCATTTATATAATTAAATTCATTTGGACTAAAAACAATCCTAGAAATATTGAAAAGATGTTTAAGATTCTTCTTAAGCACTTCCTCGATATGATAGGATATATTTATAAACAAATTGAACTTAATTGTCCTTTGATGAAAATCGTCCTTAAACACGAAACCACCAAAGAACACAGAAGCGTCGTAGAAATGACTAGCTATAGGATTAGGAATTTAGTAGAAAACCATAACCTTTTCCTTAGCCTTACTGAGAACTTGTAAATATCTTAATTGTGTTTTAAATGCGGCTTGGGATGACGGGAAGACCCTCAGGTACACATTTGTATTATTGCGATTTACTTTAATTTAATTTAATTTAATTTAATTTAATTTATTTTACTTTTTAATTTAATTTAATTTAATTTAATTTAATTTAATTTAATTTAGTTTAGTTTAATTTAATTCTTAATTTTTAATTTAATTTTTTTTTAATTTTAAGGGAATTTGTTTTAAATAATTTAACTTTAATTTAATTTAATGATTAAGTCTTTTAACATTTTAAATCTTAAATTTGATTATCATTTTAATTAGGAATTAAATATTATTGTGGATGATTAATTTAGGATTTTTAAATTAAAGAATAAATCTCCTCCTAATAATATCCCTATTTTAATAATTCCAATTTCATTATTCTTCCAAATTTAATCAATTATTTAATTAAGGTTTATTTCAATTATTTTAAATTGTTTAGTAGGTTTCTACCCTTTAATTATTAAATTTCAATCATCCAAATCAGATTAGGATCAAATATTTTACCTATTAATTTTATTAAGCCTAAAGTTTTAATTAAAGGGTTAAGATTTTAATTACCATTTTGCCCTTCAAGCCTAATAATTTCATAACTCACTAAATTGAGCTCAAATGAATTTGAAATTTTTATGTGACTTCACTCATATGTCAATAAAGACATTAGAGGAGAAAATGTGATTTTTCTGTATTTAATTTATTTATATAATTATTTTTGGTGGAAAATAAGGATTTCCAAGGAAAATTTAATAACATGACCAAGGAAAAGTTTCTGTCCTTAAGAAAATTATGGGACATTCCTAATGACCAGAGGACCACTTGGACCAAATTTTGTGATTTTTTGAATTATATTTTATTTATTAGAATTATTTTAAGTTCTGGAGTATTAATTAATTTAAAAATAAAATAAAAGTTTAAAAATGAATTTTATGTTTTTCAAAAATCTCTCTGATATCAAGGAAACCAGAGAAGCAAATTTTGCAATTTTCTGATTTTTCTATGATTTATTATAATTATTTTAGTGAAAATGCTAGAAAATACATTTTTTTAATTTTAAAATTACCCTAGAACTTTAAAAATTAATATCTCACCAAATAGGCCTAAGAAAAATATGGGGTTTGTTCCTAAGTGATTAAAATTCAAAATGTGACATTTTGGTGAATTTTATTATTTTTGTGATTTTTATTATTTTTTAATTATTAAAAATATTAAAATAATATTAAAAATCAACTTTTTTAGAAAATTGAAATTTTAATTTTCTTAAATTCCCCTGATATCAGAGAGGCTCTAAAACCAATTTGGTGAATTTTTGAAAGGTATTTTGAAAGTTATGAATTTTTAAAGTTTAAAATGACTAAATGCGCTTAATCAACCCAATTAATAAGGCTAACCAAGTCCAATTGACTTCAAACTTTTATGGTGGGTTCCTCTGATCCTAAAGGTCAGTGGAGAATTGATTTCAAGTCAATTTGATCTATGGTTAACTCTAATTAATTAGAGACCTATTTTGAGTGTTTAAGCCAATTAGGGTTGTCTAAAATGAACTAACTCAAAACCTATTTTTCCTAGTGGTTCTCTGGTCATAATGAACATCACCAAATTTTCCTAGAATTTATTTCACAACATGCTATTTATTGGAATTAAAATACTCAAAATAGTTGACATGAATTTGAAAAATCAATAACTCTTCATAGGATGGCCTCCGACTTTGGAAAATTCAGTGGAATGTTCCCAAATTCAGCAGGCTTCAAAAGCCCTATGGTCTCATGCCATGGTGAATCGTATACATGCATGGAGAATTAAATGTATGCAGAGAGTAAATAAATTATAAAAAATAAGATACTTGATGAAATTAAATGATTTCTTTTCCACATTATTCTCCTCTCGTTCACTCGAGCAAGAGGGTATTTTTATTTTATTTTTATGATTTTCCTACACAAAGTTATGAATTTTTGAAGTTTAGTGAATTAAATAAATAGAAAATACCCCTAATTTTCTACTTATCCACGCGCGCTGCCGAAACATCGACAGTCTCCGAAGGGGTACGTGTCGCGCCGTGATCGGGCGCCGCCATCCGAGTCGCCCGTCCCGGGCCCGCCGTATCGTTCCGTCTCCTCATCCGGCGCGATCCCCGCCGTCCGTGCGCGCGTGTATTAAATGGACGCGCATCCGTTCATCGTCCCCAAATGTCCTCACCCGAGAGCCGTCCACACTAAATCCCTAATATCTCACTCGATACTCAATGGATTTTCATGATCTTATGCTCTACGGATTCGTCTTCAAGAGACGAACACATCTATACTACTACGATGCATCGAAATTAAAGCATTTGAAATGGAGAATCTCCGTGAGGCTCCGGGATGAAGAATTAGTTCATACCTTTGCTCGAGAGAGTGAAGCCTCGATCGAGATGTTTGGCACGTTCGTTGGAGCCGCAGGAGGCTGGGATGAAGCCCTCGGGATGCGGTGAATCGCCTCAGTGTAGTTTCCACCAAGGCCGATCACAACCTTCGGAGTCCGGAACAACCGGGTGGCCCGGAGAGGGGGCTTTCACCGGAAAACTTCTTCTCGGCCCGGTGAAGGTGTAGGTGAGTTTAATTTGATTTTGGTGAAGGATTCGAGAATGTCCCGTTCGGCCCGAGAATCGAGCTTCAAAATCGAGCTCAATCAATGGGTATTGGAGCAGAGAACAATGTGGGATCAATTGCTCTAAGTTTAGAGGGGAGTGAGGAGTGATTTTGGCAGCAGTTTTGGTATGGTTCTGGTTCAAGACCTCCTCATGGCCGAGAGGTGGGGAGTTTAAATAGGCAGTGGTCGGAGGGCCTCCCGTGGGGAGCCGAGGGCCGGGATCACCTGCTCATGGCAAGTGAAGAACAGCTCGCAATGGCCACCGGGCATGGGGCAGCTCAGCAGTGAGAATTCCAAGCTTGGATTGACTTGGACCTCTCGGCCATGGAGTTTTCCGGCGACTGGGGTGGCTGGCCGTGCAGTGCAAGGGTCACCCTCGTGGTCGTGGGTCGTGGCCGGGTGTTTAGTGCAAGCAATCGGCAAATGCCAAGTGTAAAGGCTTCGATCCAAAGTAGAATGGGGCATGGCTAGTTTTTGGGTCTAAATGGGTCAACTCACCCATTTGGGCTTGGTGCACCCTTCAAGGTGGCTTTGGGTGCCGTGGGGGATCAAAGGGATCACCTGGTTTGGCATGGAGAAGTCTCCATCCAAATATATTCGGATTAAATTTAAGCTTAGTGAATCATGATTAAGGCTAATGAGCTTTAGGGATTAAGGAAAGGGGCCCTCCTTCCTACCCAATATGGTATGGTGACATGTAAAGAGGCTCTCATGGCTTCCATGTGGCTCATGCATGGCTTCATGGCTCACCTTTGGCTTGGGAAAAGTCAAGTCAATTTCATGTAAATGGATTTAAGAAAAATTTTGATATTTTGATGTGAATTTGTATGGGGCTTGATTTGGAATTGTTTGATGATGGAATTATAACTTAGGGAATGGCTTTGATTAAATGGATGGCAAATGGAAATGTCATGTGGGCTTTAGGGCCAAATTTGGGCTTTTGTATTTGTGGAAATGAGCTTTTAGGAAGGTTTAGTGAAGTGGGCTTTTAGGTTTGAAAATGAATTTATGGATAGAAATTTTGTAAAGAGGTTGGGCCAAATAATTGTTGAGTTTGGTTTAGGGATGTGTCATGAGTGGTTTGGAGTCAATTTGGTGTGATTTGGACTTGAATTGGTTTGAATTTGGGTTTAATTGGTAAGTGGGCCTATGTAGGTCAAATTGGGCTAACTTGGGCCAATGTTGGGCTAGAGTTGAAATTGATGTAAAATTAATGTTGGGAAATGTTTATGGGAGTGTTTCAAAGAGGTTTTGGCTTTGGTTAGGTTTTGATTTTGGGATTTGGGCTCATTTGGGCTAGGTTCGGGTTTAGGTCAAAAATGGGCCTTTTAGCTTGGGGTTGAATTTGAGTGGGGTTTGGATCAAAATCTTGGGCAAATCATGTTAGTGTTTTGTTTATGGGGATGTTAAGGAAGGTTTAGAAAAGATTTGGGGTTAATTGGAGTTGAATTGGGTGAGTTTGGGCTAAGTTTGGGTCATGGGTCCAAATCGGGCTTTAAGGCCAAAAGTGAAATTGGATCCAAATTTCAATCAAATTGGGCTTGGATTTGGTCTAAATTGGTGTTGGGGATGTTGAATTAAAGTTTAGAATTGAATTGGACCAGAATTTGGGTCAATTGGGTAGGTTAGGTTTTGACATCGGGTTCACTTAGTGGTTAAAATGTGTCAAATCGGGGTTTTGACAAAAATAGGGTAAATTGACAAAATTGGCCCATGGTATAGTTGAACAAAATGAAATTGGGAACATTTGGGATTTTCTGGAATTTTCTGGGAATTTTCTGAATTTTTGGATTTTTTGGCTAGGAGGGGTATTTTGGGTATTTGGAGGGTATTGGGAGGTATTTTTGGAATTTTTGATATTTTTGGGTATGGATGATCAATTTGAGTGATGTGGAAATGTTTGGGAATGATTTTGGAGAATTTTGGGTGATTTGGAAATTTTTGAGAAATTTGGGCTATTCGCGGCTTTGGGTAGGTTAGCGGTGTAGGGTCCCGGGGTCAAAAATTGAAAATTTGGAAAATTGAAGATCGGGTGGATGTAAGTGGAATGAAATCATTTTTTTGAGCCATGAAGCCATATCAAGCCCACATGAGCCATGAAGGGACTCATTTGAGGCATTCACTATGTTGTTCCTAACCCTCTTAGCCAAGGGCTTAACCCTCTTAGCCAAGGGCTTAGGGGTTAAGGACCATCCATGTGAACCACCTACATGAGTCAGGAGGTCAAGTCGGGTATGGGTGTGTTTTTAGGAAGTGTGTGAAAGTGTAGTGTGTAGGTGTGGTGTGTGTGCAAGTCAACCCTTCACTGCGACCGAGCCACCTGTGGCGAGCCTAAGGCCAAAGAGTCCTATAGGAACTCATCCTTTAAACTTCCACATTTGATTTCAACCCTCTAGGTGATTAGGGGTCTACGATCAAGTTTGTGGAGTTTGCAGGAGTTTAGAAGTGGTTTGAATTTCTAAAAGGTGGGTCCCAATTCTAATCCTCTAAGATAGTCAAATGAAAAACCTAAGGCTAGATCCTAAGCACTAAAAGAAGAAGAGAAGACCTCATAAAAAATGAGGTCAACACTAGCCAAACAATTTTTGAAACAACCCCTGAAAATGTGGCCGTGGAATTATCAAATGATTGAGCAGAATTCCGTATGTACGAGCAACCTAAAATGCAGTCAACAAACCATACGAATCACCCTCGGAATGAAAGCAAGAGAAAGCGTGGACCTGCATCTATGAGGGATCAGCTCTCATACCTAGTGGATTCATCTAATGATGCCCCGCAAAGAGTTCAAAAAACCGACGTCCGTGAGGTCATTGGACTTTTTGAAGAAGCCTCGGACTTTACACGGGATCACGATCTTTTCTACTTTGTTGTCGACCTTTTCCTTGATTCTCTCCATCGAGACTTCTTTACTGCACTGAGAAAAGGGCGACGATTAGAATACATACGCTATTATTATAACCGTCGCAACTTGTGAAGATGACCGCCTATTTGAGTTCAAAAACATACGCTATTATTATAACCGTTGTTTGTTTGTGATTTTATCTGGAACTGATTAAATTTATTCCATCTATGAGTACTACTGCCAGTGATGTAGTTATTTGGACAAGTTATATTTGATTGAACTAATGTTTAAGTTATTTCTTTTCCAAATGTAGTCCATCTATGTGCTTGTTTTAGTACATCTATGATTTCTATAGACCATAACTTAGTTTAATTAAAAGGTACAGTTTATATCATCATGAACCCGGAGGAAGTCCGACGGCGAAGGTGAAATGCAGCAGTAAATATACTAATGCAATACTATAATACGTATGTCGATCGTGAGCCCTGTTACACATCATCTCAGATTGGGGACAAATGGATGGGAGAAATGATTTCAGGACACCCAACGAGATTTCGAAACATCTTCTTCATGTCCCATGATGTTTTCAGTGATCTTTTATTAGATCTAACAACATCTCACGGACTTCACGGGTCTTCTAGGACAACAGACCATGAAGTATTGGGCATAACACTTTACATACTATCACAGAACGAGTCAATGCGAGGAGCCATGGAACGCTTCCAACACTCGTCCGAAACAATAAGCAGATATTTCTCAGTTGGTTTGAGTTCTCTTGTCAGTCTAGCACAAGCCATAATAAAACCAACCGATCCAACTTTCGCAAGGACGCCACTAGAGATTCGCAACGATGACCGATATATGTCATATTTCAAGGTACACATCTATACTCCAACTAAATATTAAGGGATTGCATATTGAAATGATTTGTCTTGTTTCTAAAGGGTTGCATCGGTGTAATCAATGGAACGCATGTTCATGCTATAGTGTCAGATAACGAGAATGTTGCATTTATCAGCCATTATGGCACTACAACTCAAAATATCATAGCAGTTTGTGATTTCAACATGTGTTTTACATTTGCATTGGCTGGATGGGAGGGTAGCGCATATGATAGTAGAGTATTTAAAATTGCAACGAGAAATCCGGAGAATAATTTTCTTCACCCACCTCATAGTAAGTTCCTCGTAATATAAAAAGTAGATATTTTATTTGTATGCTTAGCTAAGTTTCCTCATATTTTGGGAAAGTATTATTTGGTGGATCCTGGCTACCCAATGCAGAGGGGGTACCTTAAACCCTATCCTGACACGAGATATCATATTCCAGATTTCGAGAGAGCCAGTTATCGTACAAGAACTAGAAATAATGTGTTTAATAAAAGACATTCATCCTTGCGAGACGTAATTGCGAGGACATTTGGAGTTTGGAAGAAGAAATGGGTTATACTTCGAGATATGCCACCTTATCACTTTCCGAAATAGGTGCATATAGTGTTAGCCACTATGGCCCTACATAACTATATTAGGCAGCATCCAACTCGAGCTGATGTTGATTTCGAGCGTGTCAAGGTTTATGACGAGGAAGTTTCAGTCGAAGCTTATGAATACCGCATTGGCCAACCTCTATTACGGGAGGAGAACGACAATGCCTCAATTTGCACGAAAGATAGGGAGGGTGCGAATGAAATGACAGCCCTTTAAGAGGAGATTACCAGCTCATTAGTTGGAGAGTGATTCTTTCATTTCATATTTCATGTAAACTCAATTTGATTTAATATAATGTTTATTTCAAAAGAATATTTCAATTTTTACGAGCTCTTTTTTCATTAACTAATCTGATTTCTAATTATGTTTTATGTTACATTGCATTTCAGGATACTATGAGTTCAAGGATGTCAGCTACCTCCCGACGAGTGGTTTGTCATTGTGGACTGCAAACCCCTATTTTGACCTTACGGAAATCACATAGCAACGGAAGACAATTTTATAGCCGCCCTGAAACATTCGAGATCGGTGCAAATTTTTCCGATGAGCGGACAGTCTCGCTGATTCTGAGAATCATGGTAATAGAGATTTGCGAGCTACAGTAGAGGAAGGGCAGATACAGGATCTACAACGTGTCATTTTCAGAAATAATATTACTATTATGTTGCTCGTCGTGGTCATAGTTTTACAGTTTTTTTTTCACTTTGCTTCTCTTAGCTAGTGGTTGAAAGCTATTTATGTAATCTGAGCTATTTTTTATGAACGAAACTCTATCAGCTCGTATGTGTTATGTATGAAAACATGACTTTGTATGAAATGAGGTACTTTTATATATTTTTTATTTAACGCCACTGAAATATATGTCTATATATGTTTATATGTATAGATGAATTAATATTTGTATAGATAGATATATAAATAACGATAATTGTTAAATTTATTTGTTTTCATAAATACTAAATTTTTTAGTAGTAACAAAAATTAAATTTCGAAAATCTAATTTAAATAAATATATACACAAAATATTATAACTTCACATATTTTTAAAGGAATTTTAAAATTCTCTATGAAAAAAATATATAACAACAATTTAATTCATATTAATAATTAATATATAAAATTTATAAAAATTTTAATCTCATATTTACATAAATAAATCAAAATTTTAAAACAGTTTTAATAAACAGGGGCAGTTTGGTCATTTTTACATGAAAAAGCCGCCCGTACAGCTAGCTCACGCAATTCGAACCAAACAGAAATCCAACTTCCCGCATCTACTTCCCGCAATACTGATTCCATAGGCGAGCAATTGCTGTAGAAAGTCGAGAATCCTGTGACCGAACCAAACAGACCCTTACCCTCCCCCTGATTGCCATTCTGACAACTTTTTTAGTTTGTGTTGGGTCTTTTGTACGGTTGCCTAAGGATGTCTCTCAAGAATTATCAGGGTTTTGGTCATGATTCTGAGCTCCCACTTCATCAAAATCCTTACACCCAACTTCGAACTTCCATATATGTCTCACCTGACTTTTTTTTTATGCATGTGTAAATATTTTATGTTTTTCTTTAGTCTGTCATAATATTTGCATCCTTTACTTGTAATTCTAACCTTTCAGCAATAGCATCAGAGGGGATGGGTATGTGAGATTACTTTCTTACTTTCTGTACTGTTCATTGCATTTGATTACATGCATTGTTGTTTTATAATTTACAGTACCTTTAAAAGACCTTTAAGGTAGAAGATAGTAGATCATCTGTTAAGAGAAACCCTATAAAACTTTGAGACTCAACAACAACCAATATATACCAATTTAAGCACACTTCTTAAAATCAAAAGCCATAAAAAACAAGGAGCTTTGAGCAAGCATTCTAAGAAGCAAGAAGAGGATGCACGCATATGGAGGACAACTTCAGAGAGCGTTCAAGACTAAATCTGAAGCGAAGGATGGAATTCAACTTAACATTTGCTTAGACTTAAATAACATAAACTTTAGAACTTCGAGGTTGTCTGCCTAGCACGCATCAATTCTCACTTCATTTCTCAGGCTTTTACATAATCAAGTTGTGCAATATAAGCCCTAACACATTTTAGGATTTTGAGATTGTTCATTCAATACGACGTAAATCTTCCTATCTTATAGGCTATATGCATGATCATATATTGTGCAAATGTAAGCCCTAATTTTAAAATAATTAGCATGAGTAAACATTAAATGAACATCACTTCTATAATGTAAAGCCAAACAATATGATAGTTTGGGAAGTCGATGAGATTCACCTCAAGATCTGTGATATCTCCTATCTCTCATTTCTTTAGTCTCCTAAAATAATAGTTCTTATTTGTTCTATTAACACTTAACTTTTTCTACATGAAACCTTGAAAACGCTACTTGGAATTCTTAAAGACAAAACCCTTGATCATCATCGAGAGTTTTCTTAAGTGGCTTCGGTCATTTAAAATGTAATAAACTATAGGGGTTTGCCCCATAAGGGAATTAGAAACCCAGATAATATAAAACCTATCTAATTTTTTATATTAAATAGGAGAATTTCAGTCACACAAAAAGTTTTGCAGACCAAAAAAATGTCATAAATTTATTAGTTTATATAATCGAGCCTTTCGTCAAGTGATACACTTATATTCTGAGATGGTGTATTACTCGTGATATTGTGCTCGATTACGTAAGCTATTAGACATGTGAGATCTATTCGGCCACATTTTTCAAAATCAAAATACTATTTTAAAATTAAAATTTTATATAAATTAAATTAAAGAAACCAATAAATTTCAAAAGATGACTGACAGTCTCACCACCATCATATAAATATTTCCTGTAAATCCAAGCAGTATTTTTTTATCACACACAATAAGCCTGATGCATTCTCCATTTCAATCATCAAAATTAAATTCTACTAACAACAACCCGATATATATTATCATCAACACTTTGAACAGTAGCCCTAGCAACTCATTCACTTGAGCCTTCTCATCTAAGCAACATTCAATTTAATTTTATGTTTCTCTTTTATAAAGCCAAAATTTTGTGAAAAAATTCATTGCAAGACTTACCACCATCTTATAAAAGTTTTCCTTTCAGCCTAAGCGATGCATTTCTGTCACACAATAAGCCTGATGCATTCCTCCACTTCAGCCATCTAACTTCAATTTTACTAATGACATCCCCATTTATATCACCATTACTTTGAACAATAGATCTGAGATATCTAAAAGATTCACTCCTAACATGATCATCAGATGTTAAACGTTTAAGGTGATCAATCCTCTAAGTCGACTCAATATAATATTTTCTACCCTTGGAGCAACACCAACTCTTTCACCAATATTTGTTTTGCGTTTTCTCTGTGAGTGTAAAGCCACTCATCCACCTAAGCATTCTCATCTCAACAACACTTAACTTGGTCTTATGACTCTCATTTATGGGCAAACATATCTGACACCTAAATATCATTTTTCACATTAAAAGCACAAAATTTCTCTACATTACATATCAAACTTCAAAACTCCTAATTATACATAAAAACTATACAATTTTTATGCATTACATATCTATTAATGAAACATCATTTTTCACATAAAAATGAAACTAAAAAATCAAAATCTCTTAAAGGGAGACTCATGAGGTAAGGAAATTTCATTAGACCAGAAAGGAGGATTCCTCACTGGAGCCGCGATTTTACTTGTGGAAACGCGGCTTAGAAGCTGGACCGCTCGGTGGTGGGGGAGTCGTGTCGGAGTCGTCATAGCTAATGAAGAAGGGAATAACAAAGAAAGAACGAGACTCTGACTTGCGAGATTTACTTTTTAGGTGGCCCTTTGCGTCGCATTTGCACCAGAACTATTCCGACACAAATGTCGGATACTTCGACACTGTTATGCGATTACAATGTGCTAACAAATTGTTGACACAATGTGCGATGCGAATAGTTTGCATTGAATGCTTGTTAAGGCAAAGGGTGACACTAACAATTTGCGTCAACATATTATTGACGCAATATTCCCGACAACTAATTAACATCTGAATTTGTCACAATGTGAACGTACATCCAATGCTAATATTTGTGTCAGAAGTATGTGTATTGACCCACAATTTTATATTATGATATTTTTAATTTAATTGCAATGACGCCAAAAACTTGACCCCGCTATATTATATGTATAGAATTGTAATTATTTATGTTGTGGATGCTACGCAAGTATACGTATCGTATCAGTAATACAGGCTCTGCAATGAGTCCCTGTTATCGATCCCACAAGTGAAAGAGAAAATTAAATAACAACTAATTTTAAAATAATAATAATAATAATTTTAAAAATAAGTATACGAAAATTTGAATTCTAAATTTAAGCACAATAAAGTAAACTAAGTGATTTTAATTGCAGTAACTTAACCAAGTAGAAAATTAATACGTATCGAAAGTGCAGAAATTAACTAATCGCTAAATAAGTCTTAACTATTCGTAAAAAATATCTTTCCCTTGTTGTAAAATTTAAGTGATTGATGAATTTAAATAGATAATTTTAAGCGTATCGTGACAAATAGGTGCATTCCTATTCTTTACCCTTTCGGTCCGTGTGTAAAGAATATCGACTAATCCTATGTTTGATCACCGAATCTGCGGCGTAGCCGGGAGGATACCGATCGCCACTTCGTAGCTCCCACGTTCCCTCGCTCGAGGCTAACATCTACACTTCGCCTTCAAACACAGTGACCGAATCGAAAATTTTAGTCGTCACACTAAAACGCTCAATTCTACGCCCAAATGATATTATTTCCTATTTATTCGCACCTTCCTTCCAAGCGTTTAATTCCTCGAATATCGATGTAATTTTTACTATAATTGTAAATCAATACATTTTAACAAATCAAATGACCATTTGAAAAGTAAATTAAGTTTTAAGTAAAAATTATCACAATTTATTAATATATAAAAGTATCTCTATTTTAATTTCATCGTATCACTTAATTTCATAAACAGTGAGAAAGACTAAATAAACTACTCGTAACGCATTTGAACTAAACTAAGCATTTAATTTCATTTAAAGTTAAAAACAATAAATACAAATACTTATCTCGATTTATCCCTAGCAGTACTCTCGTAGTCTTTTCGACTCTTCCTTCCAAGATACAAGACGACTCACTAATTACTCACTAAACTCACTAAAGACTCACTAATTACACTAATTAAGATTCTAAAGATCGCTCACACACTTATAACACACTTAGAACACACAAAAGACACACAAAAGATCGATTTTCGGCCTCTATATATGGAGGTAAGCAAAGGTCCAAAAGGATGTAAGATCTCTTCAAAGGTGTCTGTGTTCAACGTATCCGTGCCATTTGAACCAGCTGCCATTGCCGACGATTAACTACTCCATTGTCTAGCGAGGCTTCTAGAAGTCTTTGAACCGCGCTATCTCGTCTGTCTGGTGGCTCAGCTCATTGTCAGTGAGATACTGAGTAAATCCTTCGACTTTCTTTCTCGTACCCTCGCCGTCGACGGCACGATTCGCTGTCATGCTGGCTCAAGACAAATCGCGTTATTTTCTTCCTTTTTGCTCTAAATCCGCTCCTTTTATAATTTTTGCTTTTATCACCTAAATTCTCCATTCCTGCAACAAAATAAAGAAAATACCTTTCTTTAAAGTGCAATTTCATCAAAAATAAGTATGAATTTTTTAATAAATTTTTCAGTGATCATGTATGCAAAAAGAGACATTAATTTGTGAAGTTCCATGTAGTGCATATTCTCATTGTTCTAACAAGATAGAAAATTTTGCTATTAGTTTCACACATACTAGAATATCCATACACATCTTTTAAATGGCTTAATTCTATAAATTTGAAGAAATAATAAATCAATTCAAGAAAATTCAAGAATTAAAAAGAATAAAAAAATAAACTTACCTCAGATTTGGAATACCAGTCCTAATTTTTGGAGCCCGCACACAATTTGTCCATTGATGACTATGGTAAAAATTGTTAAAACGAAGATAGCATCTAAGGCCATCAAAAAAGTTCGTTATTTGCGAACAGTTCGTGTTCGGTTCGTCAAGGAATTTGTGTTCGATTCTTTCGATAAATAAACGAGACGAACACGAATAATTTGTTTTCGTTCGGTTAGTTAAACGAACCAAACACGAACAGTGATTCGTACGTTCACGTTCAAATCGTTATTGTTCGAAATATAAAATAATTAAAAATAATTATATATAAAAAATTTATGATATTTTACAAAATTAAATTTTATAAATTATAAAATATAATAATTAATAATAATATATTATTATTATACTATATTGTATATAATATCTATATACTAATATAGATATTATATATTTATATAATATAAGTTATATTATTAATATAATATATTATTTATATATATTAATATTAGGTCTGTCAAACTAGCTATTCGTTCGCGAACAGCTCGTGTTCGGCTTGTGTTCGACTAGTTCGTTACGAAACAAACACGAACAGTGACTTCACGAACAATTTCGAACACAAACTTATTTCAAACAAACTAAATTTCAAACGAATCGTTCGTGTTTGGTTCGTTTACACCCCTAATAGCATCCCAATGATTTTAATTAAGTTATACATATTGAATTGTAACTATTGGAGATAAGATTTTGACAACAAAAATTGAGCAAAAATGGCTAAAAAATGGTGGTGATCAAGTGATAGTGTTATTTGAGTGTTGGATGTTAATTAGAACCCTAAAGTTCTTTAGAACTTCAAGCACATTCCAAACCCATGTAACTCTTCATATGGAAATAAGGCTCTCATAATAGTTTTTAAAGGTCAAATTTTAATAAATCTATCCAAAATCTCATTAACGCTTCATCAAACCACTCATTTATATTCGTTCAATTTTAAAAATGTTATTTTAGCATTCAAGTACTTTAATGAACTCAAAATATGCTGGTCTTAGGTTTATTGGATTTCTCTCGCCGAGAATTTCAATGACACTATGAGTATGCAAAGTTTGAAGATAACACGGTCTTTCAATTTTCAGTTATGGCTTAGATGCTTGGTTTGTTCTCAATTGAACATAGTTGAGATCACTTTTGATATTGTTACATTGATATGCCCATCAAAACATTCAATTTGGTAATAGATTTATTGAAACTGTAGCCCGAATGATCTTCACTTTAAACCTAAACATTAATTTATTTAAAATATTTCAAGATTTATGTTTGATAAGTGGATTTTTGGTGACATATCATCTTTGATAAGGAAAGAAGCTTCATAGTATGATTAATTATATCATTATCATCCCAAAACATAATCATGTCAATTTGTTATCTTTTATATATATATATATATATATATATATATATATATATATATATATATATATATATATATATATATATATTGAATTTATTACGCAAACTAGTAAAATAATAGAAACCCCTTCCAAACATGTGCATCCCATTCAAACTCCTAAAAGCGAGAAAAAAATGCATTTACATACATTTGAATAGCTTATAAATTTTATGTATTTACATCTCTAATATCTAAATTTAAATTATTATTATAACATTAAAAATTATTCATATCCCATAAAAAAAATTGTTATTAACTTAAATAAATTGAAACAACCTTTTTGAAGCATAGTTAGAGTGATATAGATCTAAAAATTGTGGTTTATATGTTAGATACGTCAGTACACAAATATTTTGTGATATAAATTCAAATCTTACAAAAAAGAAAAAAAATCAAAATTTAACACCTAAAAATGTAATCATAAACAATTTGCTTATTCCTTCTGAGAAATAATTTAAAATAACATGTAAAAATCTTAGACAAAGTTCACGGAAGATTAAGGCTTCAGCCATATTACTTATTCAAGCACACATAACACATCAGCTAATTAACCATAAAAAACTGATTAACTAGCAACTAGCAATGCTCACGGCATTGGCATTCGACGGTGCTATCGCATACCCCGCTCTCGTAGCCCGTATTAACACAGTAAGCATTGCACTGAGCGTTTGGAACGCTCCAATCATCGCAACGTCCAACCCCTACCACTGGACAAGCCTTCCCAGATTCCACTCCTGGTAGCAGCTCGACTGCACATTCATACACAATCATATCCTCGCATGCAGACTACAAAAGTGATATGAGATTGAGTGGAAAAAATTTACCGGAAAAAGAGATGAGAAGAATGAGGAAAATACACCAAAGGAAAGCCTTCTTAGACTCCATGTTGCCGGACCCGTGCTACTTATTCTACCTTATATCACAGAGTATATATATATATATATATATATATATGGAAAGAGGAGAAGATGAAACACCCAACGGAGGTTAAGGCCAAGATTGTCTCATTTGTAGAATTTCAGTGAAACAGAAGAGCACCGGCTGTCAAATGACTTTCTATTTTATAACCATTTCTTGGATTTTATGAGGAATTTATGTTTAGTAATTGTTAGACTAATATTAAAATAGAATAATTTTTAAATAAGATATTAAAAAATCACAAATTATAGCAATCATCCTGTGCATGGGGAAAATGGTCCTCATGCCTCTCTTCTCTGCATTAGAAGACATTTTGGAAATCATGTCACATGTCCCAAATAATCTTTCTTTCGTTTCATTCTTTTCTTTTTTCTCCGTAGAAAACATTCATTGATTAAAATTTTATGTAATCATTAGATCAACTCAAACCGAGTTTTAAAAATATAATATTATGTAAAATAATGCGGAAATGTAGAAATTCATATGAAAATAATCAAACATATGATTCACGTGATTCAGCGTTAAATTGATTTGTCTATGTCTACGGAAAAAGAGTTGAGGGAGTTTCTACTAGCGCAAAATGGGGAGAAAGAAATATGCTTGGGTTACAACTTCCATACACCTCACACCATCCCACTCTCATAAGCCCTTAAATCCCTTTTGTAGAGAATGACTAGAGCATCCAAGTAAATACAACCAAAACACAAAAATATCTCTAATTACAGTTATTGAATATTTTGAAACCTGGTATACTTCTCCTTTTGGAAGCTTCTTCTTTATGGCAGATACTTTAACCTTTATTTAAGCTATTTCCTTCCTTTCAAAGCCCCGACTGGAGCCTTCCCGAAAGGGATCCTGTCATTGGTTTTCGCGGTTATTAAGACCAATTGTTCTGTTCGAACCGATCGTAAGTAATACCGAGCGACTGTAACAGCGGGAAAGAAGTTCCTAGCAGCCGCAATTGAAGAAGCAAAAATGTTCGAAAAGATAGGGGGCAAAGCATGTGCTGTGAGATTGCGCAAGCGAGGGCTTGCGGGCGGCGAAAATAACAGAGAGAGAAGGAGAGGGTTATAAGTGGAGTCAGTGTCTATTCGATCACATTTTTCAATATCAAAATACTATTTTAAAAATAAATTTATATATAAATTAAATTAAAGAAACCGACTAATTCCAAAAAATGACTGATAGTCTCACCACCATCATAAAAAAATTTCCTGTAAATCCAAGCGGTATTTATTATCACACACAATAAGCCCGAGGCATTCTCCATTTCAATTATCAAAATTGAATTATGCTAACAACATCCCAATATATATTATCATCAACACTTTGAACAGTAGCCCTAGCAACTCATTCACCTGAGTCATCTCATATAAGCAACACTTAATTTAATTTTATGCTTCTCTTTTATAAGCCAAAATTTTGTGAAAAAAGTCATTGCAAGACTTACCACCATCTTATAATTTTTTTTTCTTTCTAGACTAAGCGATGCTTTTCTATCACACAATAAACCTGATGAATTCCTCCATTTCAGCCATCTAACTTCAATTCTACTAGTGACATCCACATATATATCACCATCACTTTAAACAATAGATCTAAGATATCTAAAACATTCGCTCCTAACATGATCATCAGATAGTAGATGTTTAATGTGATCAAACCATCTAAGTCGACTCAATGTAACATTTTATTCCCCTAGAGTAACACCAACCCTTTCAACAGTATTTTTTTTTTTCTTTCTGAGTATATAGCCCACTCATCCACCTAAGCATTCTCATCTCAGCAACACTTAACTTGGTCTTATGATTCTCTTTTATTGACCAACATATCTAACACCAAAATATCATTTTACACATTAACATCACAAAATTCCTATGCAGTACATATCTAACTCCAAAACTTTTAATTAAACATAAAAACTGTACAATTTTTATGCATTAGATATCTATTAATGAAACATCATTTTTCACGTAAAAAGGAAACTAAAAAATAAAAAATCTCATAAAGGGGAGACTCATGAGTGAAGGAAATTTTATTAGAGACCGGAGAGGAGGATTCCTCACTGGAGCCGCGATTTCGCCTGTAGAAACTCGGCTTAAAAGCTAGACCGCTCAGTGGAGGGTGAGTCGTGTCAGAGTCGTCATAGCTAATGAAGAAGGGAATAACAAGGAAAGAATGAGACTCTGACATGCGAGATTTATTTTTTAGATCATTTGCCTAGCATTTGCATTAGACATCCTATGCAAATTAGTTAGCGTCAGATACTTCAACACTATTAAGCGATTAAAATGTGTTAATAATTTGTTGACACAATGTGTGATGCAAATAGTTTGTGTTAAATGCTTGTTAATGCAAATGGCGACGCTAATAATTCGCGTCAACATATTATCGATGCAATATTTCTGACAACTAATTGACATCTGAATTTTTCACAAAGTGAACGTACATCTAATGCTAATGTTTGTGTCAAAAATATGTGTATGCAGAAACTGAAAGTAATTTGCAAGTTTCATGTTCTAACAAGATAGAGAAATTTTTTATTACTTTCACACATACTAGAATATCGACACACATCTTTTGAATGGGTGAGTTAGAAGACTTATGGCTTTAGAGTTGCAAAAAAATACTCATGCATGTCTTATATACGAGTGGGTGGGCCCAACACTCTCGAAGTAGCCTTCCTAAGCGAGGATGATACAACGACAAGGTCATAAAAATTTGACTGACAAAGAATGGCTTAATTCTATAAATTTGAAGAAATAATAAATCGATTAAAGAAAATTCAAGAATTAAAAAAGGATAAAAAAAATAAATATACCTCAGATTTGGAATACCAGTCCTAATTTTTGGAGCCCACACATAATTTGTTCATTAATGACAATGGTAAAAATTGTTAAAATGAGCAACAATGGTTAAAAAATGGTGGTGATCGAGTGATAGTGTTATTTGAGTGTTGGATGTTAAGGAGAACCCTAAAGTTCTTTAGAACTTCAAGCTCATTCCAAACTCCGGTAACTCTTCATATGGAAATAAGGCTCTCATAATAGTTTTTAAAAGTCAAATTTTAATAAATCTAACCAAAATCTCAAAACACTTCATCAAACGACTCATATATATTCATACAATTTTAAAATGTTGATTAGCATTTAAGTACTTTAATAAACTAGAAATAGGCTGCTCTTAGGCTTATTGGATTTCTCTCGCCGAGAATTTCAATGTAAATATAAGTATGCAAAATTTGAAGATAATGCGGTCTTTCAATTTTCAGTTATAGCTTAGGTGCTTGGTTTGTACTTGATCGAACATAATTTGGATAATTTTTGATATTGTTACTTTGATATGCCCATCAAAACATTCAAGTTGGTAATAGATTTGTTGAAACTATAGCCCAAATGATCTTCACTTTAACTCTAAAAATTAAGTTATTTAAAATATATAAAGATTTATGTTTGACCTTTGATGACATATCATCTTTGATAAGGAAAGAAGCTTCTTGGTATGATTAATTATATCATTATCATCCCAAAACATAATCATGTCAATTTGTTATCTTATTTTATATATATATATATATATATATATATATATATATATATATATATATATATATATATATATATATATATATATATATATTGAATTTATTATGCAAACTAGTTAGATAATAGAAACCCCTTCCAAACATGTGCATCCCATTCAAACTCCTAATAGCGAGAAAAAAATGCATTTACATACATTTGAATAGATTATAACTTTTATGTATTTACATCTCTAATATTTAAATTTAAATTATTATTATAACAATCAAAATTATTCATATCCCATAAAAAAAAATTGTTATTAACTTAAAAAAATTGAAACACGCCCTTTGAAGCATAGTTAGTTAGATAAGTAAATACATAGAAGTTTTGTGCTGTGTATTCAAGTCTTACAAAAAAGAAAAAAATAATCAAAATTTAACATCTAAAAATGTAATCATAAACTTCTTGTAATAAAACTATCCATCAAACAATTTGCTTATTCCTTCTGAGAAACAATTTAATTAGACATATTACTTATTCAAGCACACATAACACATCAGCTAATTAACCATAAAAAAACATATTAACTTGAACTAGCAATGCTCACGGCATTGGCGTTCGATGGATATATCGCATTTCCCGCTCTCGTAGCCCGTCTTAACACAGAAAGCGTTGCACTGAGCATCCCTAACGGTCCAATCATAGCAAGGTCTAACCGGTACCACTGGACAAGCCTTCCCAGATTCTACTCCCGGTAGCAACTCGGCTGCACATTCATAAACAATCATATCCTCGCATGCAGACTACAAAATTTATATGAGATTGAGTGGAAAAATTTTACCGAAGAAGAGACGAGAAGAATGAGAAAAATACACCAAACGAAAGCCTTCTTTGGCTCCATGCTGCCGGACTCGTGCTACTTATTCTACCTTATATCAGAGTTCTGCCAACTCTGGCTCTGACTCTGGTGCTAACATGAATCAGATTATGGAGGCCACTTCTGGCATGGAGGCCGAGTGGATCATCCAAAAATCTAATAGAAAAAAGAAGAAAAAGAAAAGTACTAGTTTTACCTTGTCCTCTAATGATGAGAGCATTGACCCTACCTTTTCTGAAAATGACATTTTGCCTCCTCCTACAAGATCTACTAGGAGGGGTAGCAGACACCATGTTTAACCTTTTAGTTTGGAACATTAGGGGAGTGACTGATCCTTCCTCCCTTAAGCGTCTTAAACATCTTTGTAGGATCCATCGTTTGAAAATTTTTGCTATCCTGGAGCCTTTAGTCTCCACCCATAAAGATAAAATCATTGCTTCTTTTCCTCTTTATTCTCACTTCTGTAATACTAATAACAAAATTTGGGTTTTCTGGGAAAAGCATATACAATTCCAAATTGTTGAAGATGATGCACAATATATTTTAGCTCATTTTCAGGCTGATATTTTTAAAGGTTGGATTACTTTTGTTTATGCCAGTTCTTTACTTTCCGAGAAATATTCTCCGTGGAACAAATTAATTACCATTGGCTCTACTCTAAATGATAACTGGTGTGTTGGAGGTGATTTTAACATGATTTTGTCTCCTGTGGAAAGAAAATGTGGCACACGTCCAAACTCTTCACAGATTCAAAATTTTTGTGATCTTGTTTCACAGGTAGGTTTGTTTGATCTGGGATTCACTGGAAACCCTTTTACTTGGAGGCGTGGTATGCTTTTCCAGAGGCTAGACAGATTCTTTGCTAATTCCAGCTTCTTGAATTATTATCATACATCTCGGGTCCAGCATTTAAGTCATGCTTCCTCTGACCATAATCCTCTTCTGCTTTCTTTAATTTTTCATACAAAACCTGCTTTCACCCCATTTAAATTCTTAAATATTTGGTCCTCACATCATACTTTTTTGTCTCTGATTTCTGATCTCTGGAAGCCTGGATGTGGTGCTCCTTGGTTTGTTCTTTGGCAACTACATAAAAAGATTGGTGCAGGTTTAAAAAAATGGAATTTTGAGGTTTTTGGAAACATTCATGATCGGGTGCTCAAGTCTCAACAATTGGTGAACTCTTTGGAAGCTATGGAAAGTATGAGCCCAGAGTTAGCTGATGAGCTCTCAAAAGCTCACTCTACTCTCTTGGTCGAGATTTCACTAGAAGAAGATTTTTTGCAACGTAAATCTCATGATACTCATTTCATTCATGGAGACAGGAACACAAGATATTTTCATGCATCCATTAAACAAAGAATTAATTCAAATTCAATTATTAGAATCATTTATGATGATGGGAAGGTCCTTACAGCAGCTGAGGAGATTAGTTTAAATGTTGTCCATTATTTCTCTAATTTGTTCTCAACTACTGAACAAGTATCTCCCATTAATAGTGTTTTCTTTGCTTCTGAACAGCAATATATTGCTTCCCTCAGGCTTTCTGATATCCCTCAAGAAGAGGAAATATTTCAAGCCTTCAAGGGGATTAATACAAACAAGGCACCTGGCCCTGATGGTTTTTCATCTGCTTTCTACATCACCTGTTGAGATATCATCAAAAAGGAAGTTATTCTTTCCATTCAAAGTTTTTTTCAAGGAGAAGATCCCTGTAAGTATTTCTCTGCTGCTTTACTTGTGCTTATTCCTAAAGGTAAGGAAACCTCTCACTGGCATCACTATAGGCCTATCTCTTTAACCTCTACCATCTCAAAGGTGATTAGTAAGATTATTGTTGCTAGGCTTCAACCACATTTAAATTTTTTTATATCCCCTCATCAGTCTGCTTTTATTAAGGGGAGAGAAATCACTGATAATATTCTTTTAGCTCAAGAGCTTGTTGAGGATCTTGACAAGAATTGCAGAGGTGGTAATCTTATTATTAAATTAGACATCAAGAAGGCTTTTGACACTATCAATTGGGCTTTTATCCAAAATGTTCTTATAGCTAGAGGTTTTGATCATAGTTTTTGCAGATTGGTTATGAGATGGCTTGCTAACAACCATTATAGTGTGTTGGTCAATGGCACTTTTCATGGTTTCTTTACTGCACAACGAGGGCATCAAGCAAGGAGATCCCCTCTCACTCGTCATTTTTATAATTGCTTTTGATTATCTATCTAGGATGCTGAATCATTTTCAAGAAAGGCATAGAAACATGCTTTATTATAATAAAGCTGAGTACAATGGTGTCACATTTAGCCTTATGCTCGATGATATTATTATTTTTTCCAATGCCTCCAAACTTGATATTAGAAGCATTTTCAATGTTTTGACTGATTTTGAAAACATTTCTGGTTTAACTTTCAATAAAGAGAAATGTAATATGTTTTTTGGTAACTCTATCACTCCTTATAAAAAACAATGGGCCTCTTCCCTCACTGGTTTTAAAGTTGCTACTTTGCCTCTCAAGTATCTAGGGGTAAACCTTATAAGAGGTAGATGCAAGCAAATTCAGATGGATGAAACCATTTCAAAGATTCAAGGCAAAATTAATGATTGGAAGAATAAATTTCTTTCAAATGGTGGTAGGTTGACTCTTATTTCTAGTGTGTTACAAAGTATTCCTTTATATGCACTCCAGGTTTTCAATGCCAAAAAAAGTTCTTTGAAATTTATTGAGAACTTGTTTAACCGTTTTTTATGGAGGGGGTGGTGCCAAAAAGCATTGGTGCTCTTGGAGGAAGTTATGTAAACCCAAGTCTCACTGGTAGGCTTGGTTTCGCAGCTCTCTCCCACATTGTGGAGATTAATATGAGTAAGCTTTGGTATAAATTCAGCCTTTGTGACTCTCTTTGGGCTAATTTTATGCATTCTAAATACTGCACCAAATTTCATCCTACTATTGTCTCTTACAAAATTGGTGACTCTCGTATTTGGAAAGCTATGGTGAAGGCTAGGGAATCCACTAGTCATTTAATTTTCTCGGGATTTCAGGTGATGGGAAGGTGTCTTTCCGGAATGATCGTCGGGGTCTACCACAAACCGATTACCCATCCCTCGTTTGCTTCGATGATTCCACCCTTGTCTCCGATTGTTGGCCGAATGATAAGTGGGATATTGTCAAGCCGAGGGGCTTAGTTGGTAATGATGCCGCAATGTATATCAACCAAATCCCTATTAAAAATATCTTGAAAGATAGGCCTTATTGGAAGATGGCCAATCACATTTCTGCCAAAGAATTTCTTTATCAAGCTAGGAATGTGTTTACTAAATGCCACCGGAGTGCATATAGTTGGAATACTTTGTTTACACCTTCTATGACTTTCTTTAATCGGCGGTTTCCCTCCTTCGCTTCCTTTAGATGACATTCCGAAATTAAAAGGATTAAGATTGGCTTCTATTTGCAATTTATGTAAGCAAGTCAAGAATCTTCCAAATCACATTTTTTTCAAATGCCCTTATGCTGATGACATTTGGAGGGCTTTGGGTAATTATTTTAACATAATTTGGCCTAGTAGTTTTTGTATCAAAGATTACCTTTGTGTGTGGAAAGAGTGGACCTCTGTTGGAAAATTCCTATCTTGTTTTCCAATGGTTGTCCTGTGGTTTATATGGAATGCGAGAAATGCTGTTAAACACACTGAGGAACATCCCACCTCTCTAAATATCTATGCTCGCATCAAAGCTTACTATCATAGAGCGGTTAAATTTGTCGCTTCCCCGCGCAAACCATAAAAAAGCCTATGCTCGGTTAAATGGAATCCTCCTCGAAAAGGGTTGGATCAAAATTAATATTGATGGTTCTTGGAATGAGGAGTTTATTTGGTCGGGAGTCCGTATAGGGATCATAATGGCAAATTAAGGTATTTTTTTACCTCCCCTGTCATTGTTGATAACCCTTTACATGCTGAAACCTGGGCTTTGTTACTTGCACTGAAGAATGCTGCTTGTTTTCATTTTCGTGCTCTATGTGTGGAATCTGACTCCCTGTTACTTGTAAAGATGTTTGTTGACCTCATTTTTGATGACGTCTTCTCTTCTTCTCTTTAGTACTTAGGATCTAGCCTTAGGCTTTTCCTTTGACTATCTTAGAGGACTAGAATTGGGACCCACCTTTTAGAAATTCAAACCACTTCTTAACTCCCCGCAAACTCCACAAACTTGACTATAGACCCCTAATCACCTAGAGGGTTGAAATCAAATGTGGAAGTTTAAAGGATGAGTTCCTATAGGACTCTTCGGCTGTAGATCGCCTCGGGCGCCTGGTCCAGTGAAGGGGCCGACTTACACACACACTACACTCATACACTACACTTTCACACACTTCCTAAAAACACACCCATACCCAACTCGACCTCCCGACTCATGTAGGTGATTCACATGGATGGTCCTTAACCCCTAAGCCCTCGCGCAAGAGGAGTTAGAGCAATGATGGCTGAATGCCTCAAATGAGTCCCTTCATGGCTCATGTGGGCTTGATATGGCTTCATGGCTCAACCAAAATGACTTCTTTCCACTTACATCCACCCAATCTTCAATTTTCCAAATTTTCAATTTTTGACCCCCGGGACCCTACACCCGCTAACCTACCCAAAGCCTCGAAATTACCCAAATTTCTCAAAAATTTCCAAATCACCCAAAATTCTCCAAAATCATTCCCAAACATTTCCACATCACTCAAACTGATCATCCATATCCAAAAATACCAAAAAATTCCAAAAATACCCCCATTACCCTCCAAATACCCAAAATAGCCCTCCTAGCCAAAAAATCCAAAAATTCAGAAAATTCCCAGAAAATTCCAAAAAATCCCAAATATTCCCAATTTCATTTTGTTCAACTACACCATGGGCCAATTTTGTCAATTTACTCCACTTTTATCAAAACCCCCAATTCGACTCCATTTTAACCCAAAATGAACCCAATGTCAAACCAAACCTACCCAATTGATCCAAATTTTGGTCCAATTCAATTCTAAACTTCAATTCAACATCCCCAACACCAATCTAGACCAAATACAAGCCCAATTTGATTGGCATTGGGAGCCAATTTCACTTTTGGCCTTAAAGCCCAATTTGGACCTATGACCCAAACCTAACCCAAACTCACCCAATTCAACTCCAATTAACCCCAAATCTTTTCTAAACCTTCCTTGACATCCCCATAAACAAAACACTAACATGATTTGCCCAAAACTTTGATCCAAACCCCACTCAAATTCAACCCAAAGCTAAAAGGCCCATTTTTGACCTAAACCCAAACCTAGCCCAAATGAGCCCAAATCCCCAAAATCAAAACCTAACCAAAGCCAAAACCTCTTTAAAACACTCCCATAAACATTTCCCAACATTAATTTTACATAAATTTCAACTCTAGCCTAACTTTGGCCCATGGTAGCCCATTTTGGCCCACCTTAGCCTCTTTACCAAAAAGGCCCATATCCAAACCAATTCAAACCCAAATCACCTCAAATTTGTTTCAAACCACTCATGAAGCATCCCTAAACCAAACTCAACAATTATTTGGCCCAAGCCTTTACCAAAATCTCATCCCAAAATCCATTTTAAATTTAAAAGCCCACTTCCCTAAACCTCCCTAAAAGCCCATTTCCACCAAATATAAAAGCCCAAATTTGGCCCTAAAGCCCACATGACATTTCCATTTGCCATCCATTTAATCAAAGCCATTCCCTAAGTTATAATTCCATCATCAAACAATTCCAAATCAAGCCCCATACAAATTCACACCAAAATATCCAAAATTCTTAAAACCCATTTTTATGAAATCGACCCAACCTTTTCCCAAGCCAAATGGAGCCATGGAGCCATGCACAAGCCATATGCAAGCCATGAGAGCCTCTTTACATGTCACCATGCCATTTTGGGAAAAAGGAGGAGGCTCTTTCCTTAATTCCTAAAGGTGATTAACCACTCCCATGATTCCCCTTAACCATGCTTATGCCTAATCGTGCTTCGGATGGTGACTCGACCCTACCGATTATGCCGAGCCAAATCACTTTTCCCTCAGCCTAAAACCAAGCCTTGGGTGGTGCACCTAGCCCAAGTGGAGGGGTTGACCAATTTGAGCCAAAATAAGCTTTCTCCCATTCCATTCTAATCCAAGCCTTTTACACATGGCATTTGCCAATCGATTGCACCAAGTCCCGCCCGACCCACCCGACCTCGAGGGTGACCCATGCTCGGCCGGCCGCCACCCGCCGCCGGAAAACACCATGCCCGAAACCTCGGGAGAAGCCAAGCTTTGAAATTCCATCCCGCCGAGCCGCCCCACTCCAAATGGCCACCATGGCCGTTCTTCACATGCCAAGAGCAGCTCGATCCCGCCCCTCAACTCCCCCCGGAGGCCCTCCAACATCTCCTATTTAAACCCCTCACCTTCTCGGCCATGAGAAGTGCCGAACCGTACCTTACCGAAACTCGCCAAAATTGTTCCGTACTCCTCCCCACACACAGAGCACTTGATCCCCAAGTGAGATCCCCCTGCCATTTCTTCTCGCGAGCTCAATTTCGGAGTGGAAATTCCACCCAAAACCGGGACACTTCTCCACAAGTGAGCCAATCCCCAAATCGATTGGTCCTACACTCGCACCGAGTCAAGGGAAGGTGTCCACCAAGCAAAAGCCCCATCTCCGTGTCACCCGGCTTGTTCCGTACTCCAAAGGTTGTGATCAGCCTTTGGTGGAAATCACACTCTAGCAATTCACCACATCCCTGTGCTTCATCCCTAGCCTCCTGCAGCTCCAACGAACGTGCCAAGCATCTCTCGATCGAGGCTTCACCTCTCGCAGCTAAGGTATGAGTTAATTCTTCATCCCGAGCTTCGGAGATTCTCCATTTCAAATGCCTTAATTTCAATGCACGATAACCGTATAGATGTGTTCGTCTCTTCAAGACGAATCCATGAAGCATAAGAACATAAAAATCCGTTGAGTATCGAGCGAGATCTGTAGAGGTTTAGTGTGGACGGCTCTCGGCGAGGACGCTCGGGGACGATGAACGGATGCCGTCCATTTAATACACGCGCGGACGGACGGCTCAGATGGCGTCGGACCAGGAGACGGTACGAGAACCGCGGGGCCCGGGTTGCTGACTCAGATGGCGGCGTCGAATGGGAGCGCGCCGCGTGCGCATTCGGAGTCGCCGAGGTCGACGCGGCGCCGCGTGGATAAATAGAAAAATAGGGTATTTTCCTATTTATTTAATTCCCTAAACTTGGAAAATTCATATCTCCGTGTAGAAAAATCACAAAAATAAAATAAAAATACCTCTTCGCTCAGCTGAACAGAGGAGAATAATGTGGAAAAGAAATCATTCAATTTTGTCCAAGTATTTTATTTTTAGTAATTTATTTACTCTCTCGCATACATTTAATTCTCCATGCATTCATACAATTCACCATGGCATGAGACCATAGGGCTTTGAAGCCTCTGAATTTGGGAACATTCCCTGAATTTTCCAAAGTCGAGGCCATCCCTATGAAAAGTTATTGATTTTTCAAATGCATGTTGCTATTTTAAGTATTTTAATTCCAAAAATTAGCATGTTGTGAAATAAATTCTAGGAAAATTTGGTGATGTTCCTTATGACCAGGGAACCCTAGGAAAAATAGGATTTGAGTTAATTCACTTAGATTAACCCTAATCGGCTTAAATCCCCAAAATAGATCTCTAATTAATTAGAGTTAACTATAGATCAAATTGACTTGAAATCAATTCTCCACTGACCTTTAGGATCAGAGGAACCCATCATAAAAATTTGAGGTCAATTGGACTTGGTTAGCCCCACTAATTGGGTTGATTAAGCCACTTAGTCATTTTAAACTTTAAAAATTCATAACTCTCAAAATATCTTTCAAAAATTCACCAAATTGGTTTTGGAGTCTCTCTGATATCAGGGGAGTTTAAGAAAATTAAAATTTCAATTTTCTAAAAAAGTTGATTTTTAATATTATTTTAATATTTTTAATAATTAAAAAATAATAAAAATCACAAAAATAATAAAATTCACCAAAATGTCATATTTTGAATTTTAATCACTTGGGAACAAGTCCCATATTTTTTCCTAGGTCTATTTAGTGAGATATTAATTTTTAAAGCTCTAGGGTAATTTTAAAATTAAAAAAATATATTTTCTAGCATTTTCACCAAAATAATTATAATAAATCAAAGAAAAATCAGAAAATTGCAAAGTTTGGTTCTCTGGAATCCTTGATATCAGAGAGAATTTTAAAAATTATAAAATTTATTTTTCAACATTTATTTTATTTTTAAATTAATTAATACTCCAGAACTTAAAATAATTCTAATAAATAAAATATAATTCAAAAAATTACAAAATTTGGTCCAAGTGGTCCTCTGGTCATTAGGAATGTCCCCTAATTTTCTTAAGGATAGAAACTTTCCCTTGGTCATATTATTGAATTTTCCTTGGAAATTTCTATTTTCTACAAAAAATAATTATATAAATAAATTAAATACAGAAAAATCACATTTTCTCCTCTCATGTCTTCATTGACACATAAGTGAAGTCACATAAAAAATTTCAAGTTCATTTGAGTTCAATTTAGTGAGTTATGAAATTATTAGGCTTAAAGGGCAAAATGGTAATTAAAATTTTAATCCTTAATTAAAACTTTAGGTTTAATAAAAAAAATTAACAAGTAAAATATTTGATCCTAATCTGATTTGGATGATTGAAATTTAATAATTAAAGGGTAGAAACCCATTAAGCAATTTAAAATGATTAAACTTTAATTAAATAATTAATCGAATTTGGAAGAATAATAAAATTGGAATTATTAAAATAAGGGATATTATTAGGAAGAGATTTATTCTTTAATTTAAAAATCCCTAAATTAATCATCTCATTAATATTCAACTCTTAATTAAAGTGATAACTCAAATTTAAAATATTAAAAGACTTAATCATTAAACTAAAATTAAATCATTAAACTCTTTCAAAAATTTTCAATTAAATTAAATTAAAATTTCAATTAAATTAAATTAAATTAAATTAAAATTAAATTAAATTAAATAAACAAATTAAATTAAATTAAATGAATTAAATACATTAAATTAAATAAATAAAATTAAATTAAATTAAGTTAAATAAAATTAAATAAATTAATTAAATTAAATTAAATTAAATTAAATTAAATTAAATTAAATTAAATTAAATTAAATTAAGAAATTAAATCAAATAAATTAAATTGAATTAAATTAAATCAAATCAAACTAAATTAAATTAAAATAAATTAAAATAAATTAAATTAAATTAAATTGAATTAAATAACCTCATTTAAGACATGAAGAAATAAATCTAAAATAACTTGAACACTATTCCAAACATAAATCATTAATTTGAACTTAAATTTGAATCACAAATCATTAAATATCATTTTGCCCTTAGGAGCTTTAGTTATCATAACTCCTAAATAGAACATTAAAATGAAATGTTACTTCACTTATAGTGACATTCAAATGTCCTAGTTCATCGAGCAAGTTAACAAAACTTCAAAACCTCGGACGATCGATTCATTTACACAATTAAATTCATTTGGACTTAAAACAATCCTAGAAATATTGAAAAGATGTTTAAGATTCTTCTAAGCACTTCCTCAATATGATAGGATATTTACGAAGAACAATCGAACTTAATTGTTCTTCGATGAAGAAAATCGTCTTCAAACCAAAAACACAAAGAACCTGAGACGTCATAGGAAACGACTAGCATATGTGATTAGGAATTTGGTAGAAAACCATAAACCTTTCCCTTAGCTTTACCTAGAACTTGCTTAAATATTCTAATCGTGTTTTAAGTGCAACTTCTGAATGACGGGAGGACCCTCCAGTGTACGCTTTTATTTTATCGTAGCTTATTTTATTGCAAATGCACTTTATTTTTCTTGCATGATAAACAACAGATTGCATGAAAACCGACACCTTTAGGACGTAAACCAAAACCGAAACCCAAAACTAAAATAAAAGACACTACAAGATAAAATTCACCTCCACAACATTTCAAAATATAAGACAACTCAAAATTTAATCACAAACAGTAACACAAAACTACAATTACAACTAAATTAAAACGTCCCGTTGGATGATCGGGAATACCTCGGATGATGTAACCTACGTGTTGCTAACTGGATTTCCCACTGCCTAAATGAAAGTGTGGAACTCATTCAAGCTGAGTTTAGCAAATTCATCCGGACTAAGTGAATCCGATAAAAATAATGATGCCTGAAGGATGGAACCGTGGGATCTTAACCGGTGTTGTTATAATCAACTTTAAGATTTATTTTAATTAAAACACAAAAAACACTTGGAAATTAAGACTTCTCTAAACCAAAACACTTTTCTCATCCTCGATTTATGATTTCTAAAACTAAACCTCCGCAACGACAAGGAGCTCTGGAGCATGGTGGGCGAAGACGGCCATCGTCGTCAAGCAAAACTCGAACCCATATCAACAAAACTTTCTTAGAATTAAATAACAAAGCCATAGGACTTCGAGGTAGTTCGCCTAGTGCAACATAAATCCTCAACTCTTCGTTAGTGCATTTGCATTGCAAATTAAGCCCTAACCGGTCTTAGGATTCCGAGGTAGTCGTCCGTACGACATAAACCCTCATATCTTCTAGGCAATTTGTATGATTCTATCATATAAATATAAGCCCTAATTAACTAAAATTGGCAAGAATAAAACATTAAATAAACATTAGGACTTTCCTGAATCCAAGCCAAACAATAGGATAGTCGGGAGATTATCGAAGTTCACTTCGAATCCGTAATTTCTCCTACTTTTCTTCCTTTGAATTCCTAAAATAAAATGTTCCAAATTTGATCCATTCCCTATTGAAATTCCAAAATTCAATCCCTCGAAAACTTAAACTTTGAAATTCTCGAGAGCGTAATTATCGATTATTATCGAGAGTTTTCTTAGGTGATTCCCGTCACTTAAGATGTAATTAACTATAGTGGGCTTGCCCTTATAGGAACTTTAAGAACCTGGGTAATATAAACCCCGCTTAATTCATTTATATTAAGTAGGGAACTTTGTCGGCTTATAAAATTGGTTCGCAGACCAAACGGATGTCACAAACCTTTCTAGTTTATTTAATCGAGCCCCATTATCAAGCGATGTGTCTATTCTTCGGGATAGATACACGGTTTGTGGTGCGGCGCTCGTTTATATAAACTATTCGGGATGTGAGATCGGTTCGATTTCATATCTTAAAATTTTCAAATTTAAAATTATTTTCAAAATCAAATACTACTTTTCAAATTATTTATTTAAATTAAATTAAAATTCGCCGACAATTTCTGTAGGCGACTCCCTTTTCAAAATAAAACACATAACCTAAAAATATGCCGACAATGTTCCACAAGGAAATTGGTATACCTTGGAATCTTATCTATCTTTTTAGAAGGATATGGATTGTTATTGCGGATTTCTCCTTACAGGTCAATTTATCTTTCATACATATGGAGAGCTAATAAGCCACCGACCGGTCGGCAAAGAATGCTATTGATACCCCTTTGGTGGGAACAACTCCTCACAGCACTGGCAATGCTCCTACATGGTGATACAATGGATCTACCTTATGTTAGATATATTTAAAGCTGTTAGACTTTTATCTGATCTGCTTGGTTAGTTTAATCACCTTGACATGGTTTTATTTTGATGTCATTTCTACTTATGTTATCTTTTATATTGTTTCTTTGTTATGAAGCAGTATGCAGGATGTTATATGCAATTCCTTTCATTTTTACTGTTTTCTATGGATGTTCTGTTTCAATTATGTTCTCATTCCTTCTTGTTTATGTTTTATTTGTTGGGCTTCTATTTTCATGCTTTGGGAGCTGGTTGGCTTTGCATTGGACCTTGGACAGTGACGAATCTCTATTTTGGGCACCTGCTTCTTCTTTCCTTCTCAACCGTGATTTGTCACTGTCTTGTTAGGCTCAATTGCTCTTACTCTTTTTTTAATGTTCCTCTCTTCCTGTTAAAGTTATTTGTTTTTACCACCTTTTTGGAGCATTTTGGCGTGAGTTGTACTCGTGGGAGGCTGAACCTCTAGGGGTTGAGTGGGTATTGTATTTTTTGTGTTTTGTTTTAGCTGGGGATCGGCCTCCCCACCCCCCTTGTACCTTTTTTTCTCATTAACACGTAGGGAGCCACAGATGCTCTTTCCCAAATGGAAGGAAGAGAATATGAAACACTGAATGGAGGTTAAGACCAGGATTGTCTCATTTGTAGAATTTCAGTGAAACAGAAGAGCACCGGCTGTCAAATGGCTTTCTATTTTATAACCATTTCTTGGATTTTACGAGGAATTTATGTTTAGTAATTGATAGACTAATACTAAAGAAGAATAATTTTTGAATTAAATATTAAAAAATTACAATTTATAGCAATCATCCTGTGGATGGTGAAAATGGTCCTCATGCCTCTCTTCGTCTGCATTAGAAGACATTTTGGAAATTATGTCACATGTCCCAAATAATCTTTCTTTCGTTTCATTCTTTTCTTTTTTCTCCGTAGAAAACATTCATTGATTAAAATTTTATATAATCATTAGATCAACTCAAATTGAGTTTTAAAAATATAATATTATGTAAAATTAATGCAGAAATGTAGAAATTCATATGAAAATAATCAAACATAAGATTTACGTGATTCAGCGTTAAATTTATTTGTCTGTCTACAGGAAGAGAGTTGAGGGAGTTTCTACTAGCGCAAAATGGGGAGCAAGAAATATGCTTGGGTTACAACTTCCGTACACCTCACACCATGCCACTCTCATAAGCCCTCAAATCCCTTTTGTAGAGAATGACTAGAGCATCCTAGTAAATACAAGCAAAACACAAAAATATCTCTAATTACAATTATTGAATATTGTGAAGCCTGGTATACTTCTCCTTTTGGAAGCTTCTTCTTTATGGAAGTTACTTTAACCTTTATTTGAGTTATTTCCTTCCTTTCAAAGCCCCGCGTGGACCCTTCCGAAAGGGATCCTGTCGTTGGTTTTCGTGGTTATTGATGGCGATGAAATATTTCTTTTTTTCGTTCGACTTACATCGCTATCAATTCATGTATCATATCAATGTCAAGGAGTCGCCACTCTCTTTCTCTATCCATCACCCTAATTCTTATTCTACTTAGACTTTTTGTCAGAAGTCTTTGGAGAAATTGAAGAAAAATTAATCATGATAGAGATTGAGAGAAAAAGAGATCGAATGATAATCTCATAGAATAAACCTTCAGATTGTGTGATTAATGAAGTTTTTCGTATAAGAAAATCACATGAAGATCTTGGGTAACCAGAGAGATCTTATAGGTGAAATACCTATCCAGAGTTCTTTAATCTCCTATAGAAGCAAGCTCTTATAGTTAATTACATCTTGAGCAATTAATATTGCCTAGGAAAACTCCTGATTAAGGTTAACATTTATCCTCGAAAAAGTGTAAGTGTTGTCGTGGCAGTGTTTTTGTTTTGTAATGTCATTTTTGTCATTTTGTATATCATGTCATATGTCATGTCGGGATGTCGTAGTTTGTATGTCGTGTTAAGTCATAATGTGATGTCATAATTTCATGTCATTTTATGTCGTGTCTTAATGTGAATCATAATGTCATGTCATTTTATGTGATGTCGTAATTTCATAAGATGTCGTGATTAATATCTCGATTTGTCATGAGATATTTTATCTCCTATGTCGTTATTATATCATGAGATACCTTCAATGATGTCAAGAAGATATCATTACTTATTTATTTTTGTTATTTTGTTTATGATTCTATTTTGTTTTAAATTTTGGTTTTGTCATGTCATTTTGTCATGTCATCATTTTATTGTGGTATAGAAATGTCATTGTATGTTTTTGTTAATGTTGATATCATGTCGATATCAATATTAATAATTTTGTTGTTTTATTTCAGATTTCGTGGCTAACCTAAAAGTTCAGTTGTGTTTGTTGTCATGTCATTTTTGTTTTGTTGTTTGTAGAAAGTTTAGGTTTTGCGGCTATCCTAAAAGTTATGGTTTTGTCATCAATGTTCTATCATCGACGTCCTGCAAAACAGAGTTAACACACCCTATAACATGCAAAGAAAATCTAAACAAAACTTCATGTCTTCATCCTGCAAGGAAAATAGAGTTAGAAACAATGTCATATCAAGATATTTAGATTACCTGGTCAAAATGTCTGTTGATCCAGAGTTGTCTGTTGTCCAAAAGTGGTTGAAATGCCGGTTTAGATTTATGTCGATTTATGTTTAAATTTTGATTTGTCTTGAATATTGATTTGGGTTGGATTTTGGATTTTATATCAATTTGGATTTGATTTTGGATTTTATGTCAATTTCAGTTTAATTTTATGTCGAGTTAAGTTCAACGTGGGTCGAACTTTAAGAATTATGATGTCATATGATAAGTTAAATTCGATACAGTGTCGAACTTAAGAACTATGTCGAGCTTCATGTCGTGTTAAGTTCGATCATGTCGATTTATGTCGAATTATATCAATTTATGTTGAGTTCTATCGAGTTTGGTTCGAAATGTCTGTTAATGTCATTTAATATTGGTGTTTATTGAATTTGGTTTGAAATGTCATTTAATGTTGAATTTGATTTGAAATGTCGATTAATGTCATTTAATGTCGGTGATTGTTTAATTTGGTTTGAAATATCATTTAATGTTGAATTTGATTTAAAATGTCGATTAATGTCATTTAATGTCGGTGATTGTTTAATTTGGTTTGAAATGTCAGATTTATGTCGGTTATGTCGATTTTGGTTTGAAATGTTGAATTTATGTCGACTATGTTGATATCTGTTTGAAATGTCGAAGTTATGTCGGTTATGTTGATTTTTATTTGAAATGTCAAATTTATGTCGATTTTGTCAATTAAATGTCAAATTTATATCGATTTTATTGATTTTGGTTTAGAATGTCGATTTTATATCGGTTATGTTGATTTTGTTTGAAATGTCGAAATTATGTCGGTTATGTCGATTTTTGTTTGAAATGTCAAATTTATGTCGATTTTGTCAATTAAATGTCAAATTTATATCAATTTTGTCGATTTTGGTTTAGAATGTCGATTTTATGTCGGTTATGTTGATTTTGTTTGAAATGTCGAAGTTATGTCGGTTATGTCGATTTTTGTTTGAAATGTCAAATTTATGTCGATTTTGTCAATTAAATGTCAAATTTATATCAATTTTGTCGATTTTGGTTTAGAATGTCAATTTTATGTCGGTTATGTTTGAAATGTCGAATTTGTGTCTTGACTTAAGTTTAAACTTAAATCTTGAGTTCATGTCTGTCTGAACTTAAGTTAAAAGGTTTGGTTTAGATTAACTTGAGTTCATGTCTATCCGAACTTAAGTTAAAAGGTTTAGTTTAGATTAACTCGAGTTCATGTCCGTCCGAACTTAAGTTAAAAGGTTGAAAGTTAGATTCAATATTGATTGAATTAACTTGGGTTCATGTCTGGTTGAACCTAAGTTAAATTCAATGTTGATTGAATCTAATTAACTTGAGTTCATGTTTGTCTGAACTTAAGTTAAAAGGTTTGGTTTAGATTAACTTGAGTTCATGTTTGTCTGAACTTAAGTTAAAAGGTTGGAAGTTAGATTTAATATTGATTGAATTAACTTGGGTTCATGTCTGGTTGAACCTAAGTTAAATTCAATGTTGATTGAGTCTAATTAACTTGAGTTCATGTCTATCTGAACTTAAGTTAAAAGGTTTGGTTTAGATTAACTTGAGTTCATAGTTCGGTTCGACTTAAGTCTAATGTGTGTTAGACTTAAGTTAGGGTTAGGTTAGACTTAGGTTCATGTCGGGTTGAACCTAAGCATGGTTTGACTCAAGTCTAATATAGGTTTGACTCAAGTTAGGTTTAGGTTTAGACTTAGGTTCATGTCGGGTTGAACCTAAATATGGTTCGTCTTAAGTCTAATATGGGTTAGACTAAAGTTAGGTTTAGGTTTAGACTTAGGTTCATGTCGGGTTGAACCTAAATATGGTTCGTCTTAAGTCTAATATGGGTTAGACTTAAGTTAGGTTTAGGTTTAAACTTAGGTTCATGTCGGGTTGAACCTAAGGTTTATGTCTTGGTTTAGGTCAAACTTAAGTGCATGTTCGGTTGAACCTAAGTATGATTTGACTTAATTCTAATGTGGGTTAGACTTAAGTTAGTTTTGTGTTAAACTTAGGTTCATGTCAGGTTGAACCTAAGTATGGTTTGAATTAAGTTTAATATGGGTTGGACTCAAGTTAGGTTTGGGTTAGACTTAGGTTCATGTCAGGTTGAAACTAAGTATGGTTTGACTTAAGTCTAATATGGGTTAGACTTAACTTATGTTTGGATTAGACTTAGGTTCAAGTTAGGTTGAACCTAAGTATAGTTTGACTTAAGTCTAATATGAGTTAGACTTAAGTTAGGTTTGGGTTAGACTTAGGTTCATGTCAGGTTGAATCTAAGTTTGGTTTGACTTAAGTTTAATGTAGGTTAGACTTAAGTTAGGTTTCGAGTTCGACTTCAGTTCATGTCAAGTCGAATCTAAGTTTGGTTCGACTTAAGTCTAGTGTAAAGTTAGACTTAAGTTAGGTTTAGGTTCGACTTAGGTTTATGTCGAATCGAACCTAAAGTTTGGTTCTGACTTAAGTCTAGTGTAGGTTAGACTTAAGTTAGGTTTAGGTTTGTTAGATTCAATATAAGTTGAACTTAAGGTTTAGGTTAACTTGAGTTGCAAGGTTGTATTCGAGTTATATTAGATTTAATATGAGTTAAGTTTGATTGTATAAAGTTAATTAAACCTATTTAGGTAATGTTTAATGACTTAATTAGACTGGTTTAAGGTTAATTAAACCTAATTTAGGCAAGGTTTAATTGATTAATTAAACTTATTTTGGGTTAGGTCTAATTGTTTAAGGTTAATTAAACCTAATTTAGGTAAGGTTTAATTGATTAATTAGACTTAATATGGGTTAAGTCTAATATGTTTAGGGTTAATTAAACCTAATTTAGGTAAGGTTTAATTGATTAATTAGACTTAATATGGGTTAAGTCTAATTATTTAAGGTTAATTAAACCTAATTTAGGTAAGGTTTAATTGATTAATTAAACTAATTATGGGTTAAGTCTAATTGTTTAAGGTTAATTAAACCTAATTTAGGTAAGGTTTATTTGATTTAATTAGACTTAATATGGGTTAAGTCTAATTGTTTAAGATTAATTAAACCTGATTTAGGTAAGGTTTAATTGATTAATTAGACTTAATATGGGTTAAGTCTAATTTGTTTAGGGTTAATTAAACTTAATTTAGGTAAGGTTTAATTGATTAATTAGACTTATTATTGGTTAAGTTTAATTGTTTAAGGTTAATTAAACCTAATTTGGATAAGGTTTAATTGATTAATTAGACTTATTATGGGTTAAGTCTAATTGTTTAAGGTTAATTAAACCTAATTTAGGTAAGGTTTAATTGATTAATTAGACTTATTATGGGTTAAGTCTAATTATTTAAGGTTAATTAAAACTAATTTAGGTAATGTTTAATTGATTAATTAGACTTATTATGGGTTAAGTCTAATTATTTAAGGTTAATTAAACCTAATTTAGGATAGGTTTAATTGATTAATTAGACTTATTATGGGTTAAGTCTAATTATTTAAGGTTAATTAAACCTAATTTAGGTAAGGTTTAATTGATTAATTAGACTTATTATGGGTTAAGTCTAATTATTTAAGGTTAATTAAACATAATTTAGGTAAGGTTTAATTGATTAATTAGACTTATTATGGGTTAAGTCTAATTATTTAAGGTAAATTAAACCTAATTTAGGTAAGGTTTAATTGATTAATTAGACTTATTATGGGTTAAGTCTAATTATTCAAGGTTAATTAAACCTAATTTAGGTAAAGTGTAATTGATTAATTAGACTTATTATAGGTTAAGTTTAATTATTTAAGGTTAATTAAACCTAATTTAGGTAAGGTTTAATTGATTAATTAGACTTATTATGGGTTAAGTCTAATTATTTAAGGTTAATTAAACCTAATTTAGGTAAGGTTTAATTGATTAATTAAGTAGGTTTAAATGATATTCTAAACTTAATTAAGTCTAATTTTATCATTTTGGACTTAATTAATTGAATTTTGGGTTTAATAGGTTTAAATGATATTTTAAACCTAATTAAGTCTAATTTTGTCATTTTAGACTTAATTAATTAAATTTAGGGTTTAATAGGTTTAAATGATATTTTAATCCTAATTAAGTCTAATTTTGTCATTTTAAACTTAATTAAAGTTTTCCATTAGCCTATCATATACTAGATTTATTTCAAACTTAGACTCTTAAAGAAAATAGGTTAAGTTTATAAAAGGGTGATTTTTAGGATTAAATTTATTATTTAATAATGAATTTTAATCCTAAATTTTAAAATATCATATAAAATTATTTTTATGACTTATAAATTATTTTCCTAGGGTCATTTTCTGTTACCCTAACATTTCTAATCATTTTCATTTTATTTTTCTTAATTTTCATTTTTCTGTAATTATTATTTGAAGTAATTACAAAATGTCTTAAAAATTAGAAAAAAGTGTCCTATAAATGTTTTCTGTCCTTGGAAAAATCATGAAACATCCCTAAGGACATAAAGATAAATTTCTCAAAATTTCATATTTTTCTGATTTATAATTAATTTTTAATAATTAAAATACTCCATAGAGTATTTAATTATTTAAAAATTAAATAATGGGAATAAAATTATGATTTTGGTCTCATAATTTTCTCCTCTTCAAGAGCTTTCCAGAGGTATTTTTATTTTATTTTTGTGACCTCTGGATCAAAAGATATGAATTTTTGAAGTTTTTAAGGTTTTTCTGAGTTAAATTAACCCAGAAAATCCCACGCGCTGCCACGTGTCCTCGTACCGTCGAATAGGCGGGAGGATCCGGTGTGCGGCGCGGAACAGGAAACACGACGGGAGTCGATCAGCGCCGTCCGTTCCAAAACACGGGAACTTGGAACGGACAGCGGAGATAAATCCTCCATTATTTCGAAAAAATTCCGAACCGTTAAACTTCAAACATCAATATCTCACTCATTTCTCAACGAAATTGAGTGATTTTTGAACCTATGGAATCATCTAAACATGTAGAATATATCCATACGGTGATGTAACATTTCTGGGCTAGTATAACACATGATATTTCAAAAATACGAATTATTTTGTGAAAAATAATTTCATACATTTTCCACAAGCAAATAAAGCTAGATCAGACCTTGTAGTTGTCTTCTAGGACCCCAAAGGAAGATTATTGCTGCAGCAATTTGATCCAGAAGTCGGGCTTAAAGGAGAATTTTGAAGAGGTGGTTGGTTTGGGCTGTTTTTGAAATTTGATCAAATTGGCTCAATTGGGCTCAATCTATGGCTTGGATTTGATCCTAATGGATTGTTAAGACTCTTAGGAAGAGTTTTTATGTTGGGAGTAAGGAGATTTGAGCAGCCTATAAGTCTTACTAATTTTTTCTTCTCTTCCTACTAGGCTTGGTTTGGGCTCTATTTATAGCCAAGGGGAGGCCATGGCTTAGCTTAGGTTGTTCTAGGGGAGTTGTTATCTCCCATATTAACCCATTGGAGGAGGAATTCGGCTGAGAGGATAGGCATTGTTGCTTTCCCAAGCTTTCCATGATGAGCTCAATGTTTTGGCTCTCCTCCATTGGATCATGCAAGAGGTTATAAGTGAGCTGTAATTTCTTCTCCTTATGAGCTTACACATCACCCTCTAACCTTGGCAAATGGTGACACATATGCTCTCCTCTCATGATTCCATTTAACCATGGTGAGGGGTGGGTTTAAGCTTCGTTCTCTCTCTATTGGCTAGCTTAGGAGGTGGGAGATAAGGCTTAGTGTTTGTCGGCCACCTCATGGCTAAGTAAGGGTGAGTCATGGCTTAGGGTGAAGGAGGAAGAGACACCTCATTTTACCCATCATGATGGATGTTAACCTATGGTTAAATTAATTAAGCTAAGCTTTATTATGTGGTAATATATCTCATGGTACACTTAATTTAGTCTTAGCCTAATTAATTATGGGAAGGCCATGTGTCATCTTATGTCTTTTCTTTTCTTTTTTTTAATTTAATTTCCATTTTAATTAATCATGTTATTAATTAAAAATTGTTGGAAATTATTTTATTAATCAATTTATTAATTGAAAATAATTTCAATTAATTGATTAATTTTATCATTTTTGTTATTTTATGATTTTAATTTAATTTTCATTTTAATTAATTATGTTGTTTAATTAAAATATTGAAAATTAAATCATTAATCATTTTAATTAATCAAAATAATTTTGAAATTAATTATTTGATTAATTTTGTTGTTTTTATTTTGTTTTTTATCTATTTTGATTAAAATAGTATAAGTGTTGATCAATTTCGACCTAGGTTGACTCAAGTCAGCCTAGGTTGATCAATTTAATTTTAAAATGTCCAATGTGATCTTTTTAACCTTGTCCTGGTTGATTTGATCACAGTATTTGTAGTTTTGTCATTGTGGGGTTTTAAACATGTCATTGGTTGTTTGATCAAAAATTGATCATTTTAACCAAAATTGACTTTTTAGGTCATGTGTTGACCCATTGGGTCAATAAGGTTGGTGATTGGATCTAGATTGGTTATTTTGACCAAAATTGTCATTTTAGGTCAAAAGGTTGACCTGTGGGGTCAACAGGGCTGGTCATAGGGTCAGGATTGACCATTTTGACCAAAGTTGACTTTTAAGGTCAAAAGGGTGACCTATGGGGTCAACAGGGTTGGTCATTGGGTCTGGTTTGACCATTTTGACTAAAGCTGACTTTCTAGGTCAAAAGGGTGACCTATGGGGTCAACAGGGTTGGTCATTGGGCCTGGTTTGACCATTTTGACCAAAGTTAACTTTTTAGGTCAAAAGGGTGACTCTATGTGGTCAACAGTGGTTGGTCATCGGTCCGGTTTGACCATTTTGACCAAAGTTGACTTTTTAGTCAAAAGGGTGACCTATGGGGTCAACAGTGGTTGGTCATTGGTTCGGTTTGACCATTTTGACCAAAGTAGATTTTTTAGGTCAAAAGGGTGACCTATGGGGTCAACAGGGTTGGTCATTGGGTCTGGTTTGACCATTTTGACCAAAGTTGACTTTTTAGGTGAAAATGGTGACATATGGGGTTAACGGGGTTGGTAATTGGGTCTAGTTTGACCATTTTGACCAAAGTTGACTTTTTAGGTCAAAAGGGTGACTTATGGGGTCAACAGGGTTGGTCATTGGGTCTGATTTGACCATTTTGACCAAAGTTGACTTTTTAGGTCAAAAGGGTGACCTATGGGGTTAACAGGGTTGGTCATTAGGTATGGTTTGACCATTTTGACCAAAGTTGACTTTTAGGTCAAAAGGGTGACCTATTGGGTCAACAGGGTTGGTCATTGGGTCTGTTTTGACCATTTTGACCAAAGTTAACTTTTTAGGTCAAAAGGGTGACCTATGGGGTCAACAGGGTTGGTCATTGGGTCTGGTTTGACCATTTTGACCAAAGTTGACTTTTTAGGTCAAAAGGGTGACCTATGGGGTCAATAGGGTTGGTCATTGGGTCCAGTTTGACCATTTTGACCAAAGTTGACTTTTAGGTCAAAAGGGTGACATATTGGGTCAATAGGGTTGGTCATTGGGTCTGTTTTGACCATTTTGACCAAAGTTGACTTTTTATGTCAAAAGGTTGACCTATGGGGTCAACAGGGTTAGTCATTGGGTCTGGTTTGACCATTTTGACAAAAGTTGACTTTTTAGGTCAAAAGGGCGACCTATTGGGTCAACAGGGTTGTTCATTGGGTCTGGTTTAACCATTTTGACCAAAGTTGCCTTTTAACTCAAAAGGGTAACCTATTGGGTCAACAGGGTTGGTCATTGGGTCTGGTTTGACCATTTTGACCAAAGTTGACTTTTTAGGTCAAAAGATATTGACTCGTTAAAAATGAGGTCAACAGTTATTAAGACCAATTGTTTTGTTCGAACCGATCGCAAGCATTACCGAGCGACTGCAACATTGGGAAAGAAGTTTTGAGCAGCTGCAATTGAAGAAGAAGAAATGTTCGAAAAGGTAGGGGCAAACCATGTGTTGTGAGATCGCACAAGCAAGGGCTTGCGAGTCGAACCACTCCGCGCACTTTGCGTAAACTTAATATTGTTAGAATTTGATATAGAATTGTATAGATTATTCAATAATCTCAGAGTTACTTTTATCAACGCAAGTATACGTATCACTTAAGTAATACATGGATCTAATGAAGTCCTGGATATCAATCCCACAGGGATATTTCAGAGGCTACAGACTAGGATTATAGAAACCAATTCAGAATCACAACTTTGTAAATCGAATTGCATATTTGTTACTAATATGCAATCATAAATAAGATGAAATTTTAATAAACTAATTCTACTAACAATTAACTACTTTTACTAATAAAGTGAGGTTCAATATATAAGCAAGCATCATTCTCCTTGTTAAGAAATTTAAGTGAATGGATAATTAGAATTAGTTTAAAACTGTGTTGTGTCTAATAGGAGCATGCCTATTTTTTTATAATTTGGTCTAGGCGTAAAGAACATTGACTAATCCTATGCTGGGTTACTGAATCTGCGACTAAGCTGGGAGGATATCGGCTCTCACTTTGGAGCTCCCACGTTCCCCTCGCTTAAGGGCTAACATCTACACTTCAGCACCCAAACGATAGAACCGAATTGAGGATTTTAGTCTGTCACTCTAAAATCTTCAATTCTACGCCTGATAAATAATATTTCCCTATTTATTTGCACCCTACTTTCAAGGACTTTGACCTCCCTGAATCTTGGATGTAATCATCACTTTAGTTGTAAAAATCAACATATTTTAACAAATCAATTGACCAGATTAAAAGTAAATTAAGATTAATGTGAAAAGATTATCAGAACTTCTTTAACATTCTCTTGGCACAACTAATTCAAATCACCATTTCACATCTCAAAACAAGGAGAAAGACAGAGAAACTACTCAGATTTCATGGAAAAAATAAGACAAAACTTGAATTTTATATATAATAGCAAAGTTATACAAACTACAATAAGTAAATAAAACTTATCTCGAATTTCTCCCCAAGCAAACTCTTTGAAGTTCCTCTGAATCTCTTTCTTTCTTTACAGCACAAAATTCTCCTCCGAAGCGGCAAGGAGGAATAAATCTCTCACTTTCCTTCCACTCTTACAATCTCTCGAAGAATTCCTCACAATTAACACTAAATAAACTCACTCTCTAAAATTATTAGGGAAATCAAGACACTAACAGATACTCTAGGAACTCCTGGACACCACTTGGACTCTCCCGTTTTCGGCCTCAATTTGTTTCTTTTAAAGTAGTTGAAGAGTTTCCAAGAGTTACCCAAGCATCTCTTCAAAAATTATCTACATTCAATGCACCTCATGAGAGAACTGACATACTCACCGTCGGAGGCGTCAATCTCGTCGTCGGCGGCCTCAATCTCGCTGTCGGCCGCCTTCTAGAATACTTAATTTTGGACCTTCTCTCTTAAGGCTCGCTGTCGTCGGCCTCGATCTCACCGTCGGCTGCCTTCTTTGTAATTTATTTTCTGAACTCTCGGGAAAAGTCTATTGTCGGCGCCGTCGATCTCGCCATTGGCGCCCTAGGTCAAATCTTCTGTTAAGAAACTGTGTAATTCTTCAAGCAATAAAATCCTCTGCAACTTCGTAGACGTAGACAATTTGTCAAACCACGTAAATATGTGTGTTTGTGTAATTTTCTCGTTCCATACTTTTCTCGTTACCGTCGTCGTATCGTCATTTTTCACAACAATTGATATCAAAGCCAAGGTTTGGATCTGAAGGAAAATAATGACTGGAGACAAAGTGAAGGTGTCGAGGATCGAGTTGTTTGATCGCATAATTTTTGGTAACTGGAGGATGCAGATAGAGGACTATCTCTATGGGAAAAAAATTCATCTTCTGTTATTGGGAAAGAGACCGGAAAAGATGGAGAGGGTTGAATGGAATCTGTTGGATCGGCAAGTTCTGGGGTTATTCGGTAACTCTGTCGAAATTCGTTGCACACAAAGTTATCAACGAAAGGACAACTGCATATCTCATAACAGCTCTTTCAGATTTGTATGAAAAGTCGTCAGCGAATAACAAGATACATTTGATGAAAAAGTTATTAAACTTAAAGATGACAGATAGTACATTTGTTGCAAACATCTGAATGATTTTAATACTATCACAGTTCAATTATTTGATGATGAGATGCGTACACTGATATTGTGGGCTTCATTTCTAAATAGCTGAGAAACCATGAGGATGACCATTAGCAATTTTGCTGGTAAATTTAAGCTGAAATAGGATGATAATCATGATTTGATTTTGGCTAATGAGGTGCGTAAGAAAGATTCTGGCGAGATCTCATGTTCGAGTTCAGCACTGAAAGTTGATTCTAAAGAGAGATCACTTGATAAGAACTTAAACAGAGGAAGATCGAAATCAAAGCGCAGAGGTAAGAGTAAGTCAAGGTCTGATCAGCAAGTAACCTGCTAGAATTGTGGCAAAGCTAACCACATAAAGAAGAACTACAAAAATCCTAAGAAGACAGAGAACGTCAGTGTTAATGTTGTAACTGAAGAAGTACATGATGCACTATTGGTTGTAGTTCACATTTCTATTAATAATTGGATATTAGATTCAAGGGTTTTCTTCCATACATCTTCCCACCGAGAATTAATGCAAAGTTATGTTGTAGGTGACTTTGGGAAGGTGTATATGGCTGATGGAGAAGCTTTGAACGTGGTTGGGATGGGTGACATTGACATAGCACTCCCTAACAAGAACAAATGGGCTTCGCAAAAGGTCAGACACATTCTTCAATTGAAGAAAAATCTCATTTCTATTGAGTAGCTCAATGAGTGCGATCATTCAGTGGTATTGTCAAATGACTTGAGGTGTTGCACACTCTGCGCAGACACTTAGCGTAATTTTAATTTTTGTAACAATTATATAATATTTTCTTTAATCGCAGAGTTACCTTTAACGCAAGTATACGTATCGCTCAAGTAATATAGGGCTCTAGTGGAGTCCTGGATATCGGTCCCACAGGGAATATTTTAGAGGCTACATACCAAGATTATAGAAATTAATTCAAAATCATAACTAAATCGAAATTGCCTATCTGTCACTAATACGCAATCGACAATAATATGAAGTTTAAATTAAACTAGTTCTACTAACTGATAACTAATTCTACTAAAGTGAAGTTCAAATATATAAGAAAGAATCTTTTTCCTTTGTTAAGATATTTAAGTGAATAGATAATTAGAATTAGTTTAAAATGATGATGTGCCAAATAGGGGCATACTTATTCTTTACCCTTTGATCCAGACATAAAGAAAATTGACTAATCTTATGCTTGATTATTGAATCTGCGGTTATGCTGGGAGGATACCGACTCTCACTTCGGAGCTCCCACGTTCCCCTTGCCTGAGGGCTAACATCTACACTTCAACACCTAAACAATAGAATCGAATTGAGGATTTTAGCCTTTCACTCTAAAATCTCCAATTCTACCCCCGATGAATATTATTTCCATATTTATTTGCACCATAGTTCCAAGGACTTTGACCTCCATGAATCTCAGATGTAATATTTACTATAGTTGTTAAACTCATCATATTTTAACTATTTAATTGGCCAGATTGAAGGTAAATTAAGAATTAAGTAAAAGATTATCACAACTTCTTTAATTTTTTATGGCACACTAATTCAATTTATTATTTCACAAAAATATCAAAACTAGAAGAAAGATAGAAAATTACTCATATTTCATAGAGATGATATAATAAAACTTGGATTTCATATATAAAAGTAAAGTTTTACAAACTAAAGTAAATAAAAATAACTTATCTTAAATTACTCCCCAAGAAAACTCCTTGAAGTTCCTCTGAATCTCTTCATTTCCTTACAGTACTCAGAATTCTCCTTCGAAACAACAATGCAGAAGAGATCTCTCACTTTCCTTCCACTCTTACAATCCTTCGAAAAATTCCTCACCAATATCTCCATCTGAACTCACTATTTAACACTCACTAAATAACAACAATAGGCACTAGAGGACTCTTTATTTGACACTAAGTGACTCTTATAAGACCTCAAAAGGACTTGTTAAAAATTCCTAGTGACTTTTTAAGGACCCAAATAGGACACTCTTTCGGCCTAGAATTGTTCTTTTTAAAGTTGTTGAAGAGTCTCCAAGGGTTTTCCAAGCATCCATTCGAAAATCGTCCACATTTGATGTATTTTGTGAAAGAACAGTCGATCCCGCCGTCGGCGACCTCTAGCTCCGCCATCGGCGGCCTTCTAGAAACACTGCCTTGAACTGGCTCCGCTGTCGGCGGCCTCGACCTCCGCGTCGGCGGCCTCCCTTGAAATATATTCTGAACTCTTGGAAAAATCACGCCATCAGCGCCATCGACCTCGCCGCCGGCACCCTAGGTCAAATTTTCATATTTTCAGTTCTTTTTGCTCAAAATTCGCTCATTTTTCCATATTTTCACTCCATTGTCCTTAAATCTTCATACCTACAGAAAAACACCAAAAATACCCTTCTTTAAAGTACAATATCATCATATGAAAGTCAATGCATAAAAAAATAGTGGCACATATGTATACCTTTTAACAAATGAGTGTCACACTAGATTGTAATATTAGTTCTTTCCGGCCATGATTTTGCCCTCTCAATATCATTATTAATCAAACTCAAGTTTATGCCATTTTTAGTGCTCTTGCATGTGTTGGCTAAAAAAGGAAACTGTGATGGTCAGCTCAAATTGACCATCATCCCTATTTATGAACATTCTTGAGCCGCACATTATTATAACATTCAAAATAATTCAAATCATATAAAAATATTATTATTATTAACCAGAAAAAAAAAATGAAGAATGCCTTTTATGCATAGTAAAAATGATATATATGTTAAAATTGTGGTTTATATGTTAGATATGTAAATGCATAGAAGTTGTGTGGCATGTATTCAAACCTTGCACCAAAAAAAAAAATAAATAAAAATAAAACTCTATATTTAAAGCATAAAAAAAGCAATAGGAAATTTCTCTTAATAAAATTCATCAAATAAATCACTTATTCTTTTAGAAAACAACTAAACATACATATAGCAAGCATAATACACAAACAAAGTTCACAAAAGATTGAAGCTTCAACCATATTACTTATTCAAGCGACATAACACATCTGCTAGTTAACCACCCGAGCAATCTTCCAAGCAACGACAAATACGATTGATGTCACAATTCCCAAACGGTAAGTGAAATTTAATAGAACAGTGACTGATGCAATGATCATTATTCTCGCAATGTTCTATAAATATTTGTGCTAGGGGATTCTTTGTTTCACAATATGTCTGAGCTTCCACCCTCGGCACTATCTTGCCTGTACATTCATTATACACATTCATATTCATGCAGACAACAAAAATGAAAATGATGGAAGTGGAAAAAACTTACGGAAAGAAGAGAGGAGAAGAACTAGGAAAAGACACCAAAGGATTGCCTTCTTCTTCTCCATTCTGCCTATTCTTACAAATTCTACACTAGATTATATAGATGGAAGTAGAAGAAGATGGAACACTTGAGGGATGCTAAGGCTACCAGGTCAAGAGTTTGTGCCGGCAGCTGATCGAATACTTTATGAAAAGCAAATACATATGTACTAGTTTGACCGGCTAAGTTTGTCATGTAGCAGGAAATCAACCCCATTTCTAGATTTTCAGTGGCATAGAAGAGCCGACTATAAAATAGACTTCTATTTTATAAGTATTTGTATGCTTTACCAGTTGTTCATTTTATATTACAATTATAGCGTAATAATATATATATATTTTAGCTTTACCAGTTGTTCATTTTAATTGTTTTACGTCAATAGCAAATATTATATACTAAAAAGGAAAAAAAAAATTTATATCTTCAGATTACTTAATTTAAATCTTATAAACTAAAATAGATTTCTAAATTGTAAGGATTTTGCTATAATAATGACAAGCGCATATATATGTATCAAGGGTGAGCATCTCAATACAAGAGAAAAAGACAAACAATTTATTTATCATTTCCTCAGTCGTATTTAAATATGTAGCACCTAAACTTCATAGAAGTGATGTCAACTCTTTTTTTTTTTTGGCATGAAATGGGGTACTTCATATTTCTAAAACTAAATAATAATATTTTCACATGATATTGTATGTCAAATATGTGTTAGCACGAATCTTAAAGAAATTTAATGGCCAACGGAGAAGATGGTGTGGCTAGTTGGGAACCAAGTGAAGGAGTCTGAGAGTTTGCATCCAGCAACTCAACCGTTGTTGGTCGGAAGGAATCTCACACATTGGCGGATGATAACCTACAATTATATTGGCATCAAATTTTGATGTTGCATCAGTGGGATGTCCATTTGAGTGCTACGAGACTGTATTTTGCTCACGCATAGTATCCCATAGTCCGAGTCACCCATTAGGACGTCCTAGTATGTGTTTTGAGCACGGAACTAGGGTTGGTACCTATTATGTCATACCCGGGAGGGCTCCTGCTAGGTTATGACATTTGACATGGGACACATCAAATGTCCATTTTTAACAAATGATCTTCACTTTAAACCTAAACATTAATTTATTTAAAATATTTCAAGATTTATGTTTGACCAAGTGGATTTTTGGTGACATATCATCTTTGATAAGGAAAGAAGCTTCTTAGTATGATTAATTATATCATTATCATCCCAAAACATAATCATGTCAATTTGTTATCTTATTATTATATATATATATATATATATATATATATATATATATATATATATATATATATATATATATATTAATTTCAAGCATAGTTTTTGTTAGATTTTTTAATTTATTATGCAAACTAGTTAAATAATAGAAACCCTTTTGAAGCATAGTTAGAGTGATGTAGATGTAAAAATTGTGGTTTATATGTTAGATACATAAACACATAGAAGTTTTGTGATATGTATTCAAATCTTACAAAAAAGAAAAAAAAATCAAAATTTAACACCTAAAAATGTAATCATAAACCTCTCGTAATAAAATTATTCATCACACAATTTGCTTATTCATTCGTAGAAACAATTTAAAATAACATGTAAAAATCATAGACAAAGTTCACGGAAGATTAAGGCTTCAGCCATATTACTTATTCAAACACACATAACACATCAGCTAATTAACCATAAAAAAAAACAGATCAACTAGAACTAGCAATGCTCAAGGCATTGGCATTCGAGTGATCTATCGCATTTCCCACTCTCGTAGCCCGTCTTAACACAGAAAGCGTTGCATTGAGCGTCCCTAACGGTCATATCGTAGCAAGGTCCAGCCGGTACCACTGGACAAGCCTTCCCAGATTCTACTCCCGGTAGCAACTCGGCTGCACATTCTTAAACAATCATATCCTCGCATGCAGACTACAAAAGTGATATGAGATTGAGTGGAAAAAATTTACCGGAAAAAGAGATGAGAAAAATGAGGAAAATACACCAAACGAAAGCCTTCTTTGACTCCATGCTGCCGGACTCGTGCTACTTGTTCTACCTTATATCACAGAGTATATATATATATATATATATATATATATATATATATATATATATATATATATATATATGGAAAGAGGAGAAGATGAAAAACTGAACGGAAGTAAAGGCCAGGATTGTCTCATTTGTAGAATTTCAGTGAAACAGAAGAGCACCGGCTGTCAAATGGCTTTCTATTTTATAACCATTTCTTGGATTTTATGAGGAATTTATGTTTAGTAATTGTTAGACTAATATTAAAATAGAATAATTTTTAATTAAAATATTAAAAAATCACAAATTATAGTAATCATCTTGTGCATGATGAAAATGGTTCTCATGCCTTTTTTCGTCTGCATTAGAAGACATTTGGGGCATCATGTCACATGTCCCAAATAATCTTTCTTTTGTTTCATTTTTTTCTTTTTTCTCCGTAGAAAACATTCATTAATTAAAATTTTATGTAATCATTTGATCAATTCAAACCGAGTTTTAAAAATATAATATTATGTAAAAATAATACGGAAATATAGAAATTCATATGAAAATAATTAAACATAAGATTTACGTGATTCAGCATTAAATTGATTTGTCTATATCTACGGGAAGAGAGTAAAGGGAGTTTCTACCAGCGCAAAATGGGGAGAAAGAAAATATGCTTGGGTTACAACTTCCACACACCTCACACCAGGCCACTCTCATAAGCCCTCAAATCCGTTTTGTAGAGAATGACTAGAGCATCCAAGTAAATACAAGCAAAACACAGAAATACCTCTAATTACAATTATTGAATATTGTGAAGCCCGATACACTTCTCCTTTTGGAAGCTTCTTCTTTATGGCAGTTAATTTAACCTTTATTTAAGTTATTTCCTTCCTTTTAAAGCCCCGCATGGATCCTTCCCGAAAGGGATCCTGTCATTGGTTTTCACAGTTATTAAGACCAATTGTTTTGTTCGAACCGATCGCAAGCAATACCGAGCGACTGCAACAGTGGGAAAGAAGTTCCAAGCAGCTGCATTGAAGAAGCATAAATGTTTGACAAGGTAGGGGTAAAGCATGTGCTGTCAGATTGCGCAAGCGAGGGCTTGTGGGCGGCGGAAATAACAGAGAGAGAATGAGAGGGTTTTAAGTGGAGTCAGTGTCTTGTAAGCATGTTGAGAAACTGTGTAATTCTTCAAGCAATAAAATTCTCTGCAACTTCGTAGATGATGCAATTTTTTTATATGCAAGAATTTATGATCCCAGATTTATATATTTATAATGATTTTGTAAAGTCACAATTTCAAACGCAAGTATAAGTATCGCTCAAGTAATACAGGGCTCTAGTGGAGTCTCGTTTATCGGTTCTTAGTCAAGTTCTAGTCTACTGTTATCAGACTTTAGATTGGATGGTCGATATAAGTGTTGTTTTATCTAGCAACTACTTATAAATGCATATGATTATATTTAAGGATAATAACTATTCTTAAATGCAAATATTACTTCTAAAGATAACCTTTCTGGATGAGTTGGTTTGGTAAATTTTGAGATAATAAAATCTACTATTCTTATGTAGTGAAATGGATAATGTAAAGGAATAAGATGCATTAAATATTGTATGTGTCAAATAAGAGAAATCTTATTCTTTACCATTTTTCAGCGTATAAAGAATATTGGCTAATCCTAAGTTTAGTCCCCAAATTCATGGTTAGGCTGGGAGGATACTGGCTCTCACTCTAGAGCTCTCACTTCCCTTCACCTGAAGGCTAACTCTCGCTTTAGTTTCCAAACACTAGGACCAAATTGGGATTTTAGTCTGTCACCCTAAAATCTCCAATTCTACGCCCATCAAAGTATATTTCCCTATTTATTTGCACTTATCCCCCATAAACTTTACCATCCATGGAATTTGAATGTGGTTCCACTTTATTGAGAATTACACCGCCTTCTCGGATCACAGTGCAATTACAATAAATTTTAACACTACAACGAGCTATTATTGTAATGTAAATGAAGCGCAAGTAAAAACCATCACATTTATAATTAAACTTCTTTTAGCAAGCATCCTAATATCATAAACATGAATCCAAATCATTGCAAAAGAAAAGTAGAATGAAAACAATGGCATAATCTTCTTATGTCACTATTTCCAAATAAGAAGAAAGAGGAAGAGAAAGACATCACAAAGCATGAAGAAAATACAACGGAAAACTTCATTTCAAAGCAAATCCACAAAATAAGTTTTTACAAAATCATAAGATAATGAAGGACACAATACTTAGCTTTTTCCCCTTGAAAGAAAGAAGAATATCTCCCCCAAAGTCTCTCGCTGATCAATGCAATGCTAGAACAAACCCTTACAAATTCTCTCAAAATCCCCTCACCAATCTTTTCAAAAAGGTAGAAACCTACATTTCTAATTCTATTTTAAGATCTCTCAATATTCTCCACATTTTCCCTAACATTCCTCCTCTTTTTTTTGCTTCAAATTCACTTTAAAATAGTGTAGGGATGAATTTCCCAAGAGGTGCTTGAAAAAATCTTCCAAAAAGCGTCCAGATTCGACGTATATAGCCAATAACCGCCTAAAACCGCACCCAAACCGTCAAAAATCGTGCCCAACATGTTTGGGCGCCGTCCGGCGCCCTATCAGGTGTCGTTCGGTGCTATTTTCCGCTCAAATCTCATTAGTCTCTGTCTTCTAGCGCTGTCCGGCGCTCTCCCTAGCGCTGTTCGGCACTAGTCTGCGCAGCTCCACCATTTCGCTCTGTTTGGCTCTGTTTCAAGTCTGATTCGCCCCATTTCAGTTGTGTTGTGTTCGTAACAGATAACCCTACAAAATAAACATAAAAATAACATTTTTTAAAAGTGTAATATCATTCAAAAATATGCAAGAATTATAAAGGAGATTAAGTAAAGAAAGTCTTATCAAAATATGTCAGACCAAAATTTGTGTTTTTGCTCATTTTTGCTTCTTTTTCTCCAAAAGTCATTTCTTGTACAAAAAACTAGAAAACATACAAAATATCTTCCTTTATTGTGCAATATCATCAAAAATAGGTATGAAATAGACCGTAAAAAGTTATCAAATTTTCAGTGGATCAGTAGACGTAGATAATTTGTCGAACCACGTAAATCTGTGTGTTTGTGTAATTTTCTCATTCCATACTTTTCTCTTTACTGTCGTCGTATCGTCATTTTTCACAACAATTGATATCAGAGCCAAGGTTCAGATCTGAAGGAAAATAATGACTGGAGACAAAGTGAAGGTATTAAGGATCAAGATGTTTGATGGCACGGATTTTTGTTACTCGATGATGCAGATAGAGGACTATCTCTATGGGAAAAAAATCATCTTCCGTTATTGGGAAAAAGACCACAAAAGATGGATGGGGTTGAATGGAATTTGTTGGATCGGTGAGTTCTGGGGGTTATTCGATAACTCTGTCGAAATCTGTTGCACACAAAGTCATCATGGAAAGGACAACTGCAGATCTCATAATAACTCTTTCATATTTGTATGAAAAGCCGTCAGCGAATAACAAGGTACACTTTATGAAAAAAGTTATTCAACTTAAATATGATAGATGGTACATCTGTTGCACAATATCTGAATGATTTTAATACTATCACAAATCAATTATTTGATGATAAGATGCGTACACTGATATTGTGGGCTTGATTGTCAAATAGCTGAGAAACCATAAGAATGACCATTCGCAATGCTACTCGTAAATCTAAGTTGAAATGTGATAATCGTGATTTGATTTTGGCTGATGAGGTGCGTAGAAAAGATTCTGGTGAGATCTCAGGTTCGAGTTCAGCACTGAATGTTGATTTTAAAGAGAGATCACTAAACAAGAACTTAAATAGAGGAAGATCAAAATAAAAGCACAGAGGCAAGAGTACGTCAAGGCCCGGTCAGCAAGCAACCTGCTGGATTTGTGTCAAAGCTGACCACATAAAGAAGAACTACAATAATCCTATGAAGACAGAGAACGTCAGTGCTAATGTTGTAACTAAAGAAGTACATGATGCATTATTGTCTGTAGTTCGCATTTCTGTTAATAATTGGATATTAGATTCATGGGTTTCCTTCCATACATCTTCCCACCTGGAATTAATGCAAAATTATGTTGCAGGTGACTTTGGGAAGGTGTATATGGCTGATGGAGAAGCTTTGAACATGGTTGGGATGAGAGACGTTGACATAGCACTCTCTAACAAGAACAAATGGGCTTCGCAAAAGGCCAGACACATTCTTCAATTGAAGAAAAATCTCATTTTGTTGAGTAGCTCGATGAGTGCAATCATTCAGTGGTATTATCAAACTGCACCTGAAAGGTCATAAAAGGGGCATTGGTACTAGCTCGGGTAAGAAAACTGGCACACTATATATGACTACTGGTTTAATTAACAGTTTTGATACTACTGTTGCAGAGAGCACATGACATTGCGGCTTAGTCACATGAGTCAGATGGGTATGAAAGAACTTCAGTCCAGAGGTAAGCTACAATAACTAAAATCAGTTGATCTCAGTATGTGCGAGCGTTGCATTATGGTGAAGCGGAAGAGTGTCAATTTCTTGAAAGGTGGCAGAGCGCCAAAGGCAGGAAAACTAGAATTTGTACACATAAATGTATGTGGACCTTCTCCAGTAGCATCTCTTGGAGTTTCTTGCTACTATGTCACATTCATTGAAGGTATATGTTTATTTATTGAAGCATAAATCGGATTTATTTATTGTGTTCAAAACTTGAAAGGCCATTGTTGAGATAGAGATAGACTTACAACTAAAATGTTTGAGGTTTGACAATGGTGGTGAGTACATTGATGGTGGGTTCAAAGAACACTATGTAGCTTAGGGTATCAGAATGGAGAAGATCATTCCTGGGATACCACAGCAAAATGGAGTTGGAGAACGTATGAACAAGACCATAAATGAGAGTGCTCGAAGCATGAGATTGCACATCGGACGGCCACCAACTTTCTGGCAGATGCGGTCAGCACTACAGTTTACTTGATCAATATGGGTTATTTGTTCCATTAGATTGTGAATTACTTGAGGGGGTTTGGAGCGGGAAAGAAGTCAAATTTTATTTTTTAAAAACTTTTGGTTGTCTTTCTTATGCTCTTATTAATCTTGATGCTCGTAGTAAACTTGAGGCTAAGTCAAAGAAATGTTATGTCATCGACTATGGAGATGAGGCATTTGGTTGTCGTTTTTGCGATGATCAGGGTCGAAATATCATAAGAAACAAACATGTGATTTTTAATGAGAATATTATGTACAAGAAAAAGTCCAGTATAGTTTCCGAAATAGCTCCTCAGAAATCTGAGTTGGTAAGATTTGATGACCTACCAGAGGTCACAATACAGGGCAGAGATGTAAGAGATGATGAGAGTGGGTCCAATGCACCCATTCCTATCATTCTGCAAGTCAGTCAGGACTAGACAGTCTTCTCAACGTTTCTCAAAAACCTTGAACAACATTTTGTTGACAGATGGTGGACAACCACAGAGTTATGAAGAAACCCTGCATGATGAAAATTCTAGCAAGTGGGAGCTGGCCATGAAAGAAGAGATGGATTCCCTACCAGAAAATCAGGCATGGGAGTTAATAGAACTTCCACCATGCAAGAAAGTATTACACAACAAGTGGATGTATTGGGAGAAAACTGAGCATGGTGGTAGTAAGAGGTACAAGGCTAGACTTATTGTAAAAAAATTTCAGTATAAGTAGGGCATTGATTACTTTGATATCTTTTCTCTTGTGATAAAGCTCACAACCAACAAAATGTTACTGTCTATGGTTATTATCGAAGATTTATTTCTTGAACAGTTAAATGTGAAGACAGATTTTCCTCATTGAGACCCTGAAGAATGCATCAACATGCACCAGCTTGAAGGGTTTGTAGTACAGTAAAAAGAAGATTCAGTTTGCAGACTATATAAGAGGTTGCATGGACTAAAACATGCTCTTAGACAATGGTACATAAAATTTGTTAATTTCATGCACAATACAATGTATAGCAGATGTAAAGCAGATCACTGTTGCTATATCAAACATTTTGATTGTACTTATATTATTCACTATTGTAAGTGGATGACATGACGGTAGGGTGCTCTCAACTGATAAAATGCATTTATGCTGGCAGGGGTGAATTCAACCATTTGGCCTCTAACCAGAATGTATTCACTCTCAGAATAATACAAATTAGCATAAAATTCTCTAACAATACCCAGCATCACATTTGAGATCAATAATCTGAAGAAGCAGATGTCATAGCACTTTGTAATGAAGGATTTGGGAGCTGCAAAGCAAATTCTTAGCATGAAGATTGTCGGAGATAGAGTCGGAGGCACGTTGAGACTCTCACTGGCTGAGTATGTGAAAAAGGTATTCATCATATTTAATATGGACAAGGTCAAACCAGTTAGCACACCTTTAGGCAGTCACTTCAAACTCAGCAAGAATCTGTCACCCAAGTCAAAGGTGGAACAAGACTTCATGAGTAAGGTTCCCTATGCCTCAGCTATTGGTTCACTTATGTATGTTATGGTTTGCACAAGACTGGATATTGCCCATGCAGTAGGAGTTGTGAACAGAAACATGAGTAACCCAGAAAAGAAACATTAGAAGATGTGAAGTGGATTTTGAGGTACCTAAAGGGATACGCAGAAACCTTCTTGTGAGTTTAGAGGTATTGGGCTACATTGATGCTAATTTAGCTGGAAACATTGATAGCAGAAGGAGTAATGTTGTGTATGTTTATACTCTTGGTGTCACTTCAATATCATGGGGTTCTAATCTACAGAAAACAGTTTCATTGTCGACTAAAGAAGTTAATTATATATCATTGTCAGATGTTGCAAAGGAAATGATATGGCTACAAGATTTTTTGGAGGAATTAGGTAAGAAGAATCAAAAGGGTACTCTCTACAGTGACAGTTAAAGCATCATATTCCTTGCAAATAACCCAACATTTCAATCCAAGACCAAGCACATTCAGATCAGGTATCACTCCATACGATTATTGTTAGATGACAGACAATTGCTACTTAAGAAATTTGTGAAAGAAAGAACTCTGCTGATATGCTGACTAAGAGTGTTACACTTGAGAAACTGAAGTTGGATCAACTTTTGTTGGTCTTCTAGCATGAGGACGGTGTCATTGAGTTGCAGAGGTTGAGGATATCACGTTTGAGGAGAAGGACGATGTAGTTAGTGGACGATGCAGCCAGTGTACCAGTCTCCAAGTGGGAGATTTGTTGAATTGTGTGGAGTTCAGTCCACTTCTCCTTTTGGCGGCTTCTTCTTTATGGCAGTTACTTGAACCTTCATTTAAGCTATTTCCTTCCTTTCAAACCGCTGCTTGGACCTTTCCCGAACGGGATCCCTCTTTTGGTTTTCACAGCTATTAAGACCAACTTTTTTGTTTGAACCAATCGCAAGCAATATTGAGGGACTGCAACAGTGGGAAAGAAGTTCTGAGCGGCTGCAATCGAAGAAGCAGAAAGGTTTGAAAAGGTAGGGGCGAAGCAGGTATTGCGAGATTGCGCAAGCGAAGGCTTGCGGGCAGCGGAAATAACAGAGAGAGAAGGAGAGGGATTTAACTGGACTCGATATCTTGTAACCCTGTTGAGAAACTGTTCATATTTTCAAGCAATAAAATCCTCTGCAACTTCGTGAACGTAGACAATTTTTCTAACCACGCAAAGCTGTGTGCTTGTGTGAATTTCTGATTCCATATTTTTCTCGTTAATGTCGTTGTATCGTCATCGTTTTTCATAACAATAATAAAAGTAAATAATTTAATAAATACAACAATCTACACCTCATCTCTTTCTTCCAAATAAGGAGAGATGGACAAATGATCTCTAAACTCCAACTCAACTGCACCAAGATGTTTGCCTACTTACCCCCCTCTCGAAGGGATCAAGCCTCGTGTAGTTCTTCAAAATACCAGACGGTATATCAGTCATTAGCTCGGATGTTCATGTAATAGGTGATTTGTTTACTGGTAATACCTTCGTGAGCATGTCTGTTGGATTCTCCTTCATATTTATCTTCTTTAATAGATTCCCGTCCTCTTCAATCAAGCCCCAAACGAAGTGGTATCTTACATCAATGTGTTTGATACGAGCATAATGGACTAGATTTAAGACCATGAATATCGCACTGTGACTACCATGAAATACCGTCAGAGGCTCTTGTTCAACTATCAAGTCATCCAATAGACCATGCATTCATATTGAATCCTTCATCAGCCTCTTTATACAAAGCAACTATAAACTAAAGAACAAACTCCAACTTACTCTTTTCAATGTGAATAAAAGCTAGTAGTAGATCTTCATCAATCTATATCACCTGCATAGTATGTCAGTGTAGTCAAGATACAAATCTGCACAAGATGATTTCCTTTAAACATCAAATTAACATCAATTGTGCCCTTTAAATACCTTAGAATACTTTTCACAACCTGTCAATGACCCTTCTTGGGTCATGCATGAACCTGCTCACAACACCAACTAATTGTGCAATGTCTGTTATAGTACAAACCATGACTTACATCACAACACCCACTATCCTAGCATAAGGAGCTGATAACATATCTTTTCTCTCTCGATCATCTTTAGGACACTAATCTGAATTCAACTGAACGTGAGATGCAATGAGTAGACTCACCACCTTGCCAGAGTCATCAAACCCAAATTTCTTCAACGCCTTCCAAACATAAGCTTTTTACGAGAGTCAAACCTTTCTAGTTGTCTTGTCCCCGGGAATCTCTATGCTAAGAATTATGCAAGCTTCACCGAACTCATTTCATTTCGAATTGTTTGGATTATTACTTCATCTTATCAACCTTAATCTGACTCGCATACACAATCAGCATACATCAACATATAAAAATAAGAAAATATACTCGATGTTGGTCAACCTTTGAAAGATGCACAATGATCCTATTGGCTTCTTGTGTACTCATGTCCCCTCATAAACTAATCAATTTTTTTTATATCACTGTTGTGGTAACTACGTCAACCCAAACAAAGACTTTTCCAAGTTTGCAAACTAGATCTTTTAATTTTTTATATCCAAATAGCTGCAACATGTAAATCTCCTCTTGCAATTCTATGTTATGAATCCAGACTCGCATCGAGCTATTCCAAGATCAAACCGTACTGTGCTAAAAATGCTATGAGAACACGAATTGAAGGATATTTGACCTCTTAGGGGAACACCTCAGTGGTAATAGATTTGTATGATCTTTGTTTTTTTTTGTATGTTTTTTCTTTGTTTGTTTTTTTTTCCTAAAAGCAATCTCTACTACTACAAATTTTCTAGTGTGAATTTTGTTGCCTTTATATCTAGGCTTTTGACAAGAGATTGTCTCCTCTCTTTAATCAGTTGATGTAATTAATGCGTAATGGATGTGCTTTCCCCCATATTTGTTTCAGTAGTAATGAATTGCTTCACTTGTATTATAGATAATAATGTTAGCATAACAACCTTCGATCTTAGTAACCATGCAGCGGTGATTTTCACATTAAATAATCATATATGATTGCGCGATAAAGTTCATGAACATTAATTCATCTTATTCAAAGTTCAACTATGAAGACCTTCGGCAATGCTTACTTTTGAATGAATTAAAGCAGCATCTAATGGTTAGCCTGTAGCTTACAGTGATAGATCATCAGAATTCACATCAACAAACACAACAATATTACTTCAAATTTGAAACAAAAATAAAACGGTCAAAATTTTAAATTTTAATAAAATCCTAAATAAAATAATTAACTATTTTCTTTTCTTTCCAAACAGATCAGGGTATATTAATCAGAAGAAATGCAGCTTGCTCTTCTCAAAACTAAAACCACTAAATAATAATTTAAAAAATATATAATTGTTGGCTCCGAAAATTTATTGGAGAAACAAGCGGCAAAGTATCATTTGCATCTGTTGCTAGCCAAAAATCATGCTTCAATTATGAGCACAGACAAGGGACATGTGCTCTATCAGATCCAACACTCGGTTGCTGCAAATAAATCAGGACGCTATCTTATTAGCTCAAAAAGCTATAAGAAGAAAAAGAGTAAATTGTCAAAATAGTCCACTGATTGTTTAGATTTGGTCATTTTAGTTCCAAGACTGTAAATGCGTCAAATTAGTCCCCATACTTTTTAAATTGGGGTTGCAATAATTCTCCATGGAGACTATTTCAATTCATATTAAAAAAAAATAAAGGATTAAGTTGACATTTTATATACTCGGTGACTAAAATGACCCTCTGCAAAACATTAGGGGACTATTTGACAATTTTCTCCATTAAAAGTTAAGTACTAGAGAATTCATAAACAGTTTTATTTACCTGTAGCCCCACTCGTTGTCATACCATGAGACAAATTTCATGAACTGAGAGCTCAATCCCATTCCAGCCTTGGCATCAAAGATGCTTGACCTGGCAGCAAAACATAGCAGGATATGAAATAAGTATTGCAGAAAAGAGTAGCACAGAAATACTCCTCATACCTGGAATCGCCAATGAAATCATTAGAAACAACATCTTCATCGGTGTACCCAAGGATTCCCTTCAGGGAACCCTCTGATGCAAACCTGTAAAAATATTTCACAAATTTACATCAATGTCGGATCAACAAAGCAGAGAATAATTATAAATGAGTTTCAGAACCACGAGATATGGCATGGATGAATGGAACTAAAATAAAACCTTGTTGTTGATGAAAGAAAATAGGAATGACGTTATGCAGAGCTAAAAGAGAACAGACAAAAAAAATAAGAAGGCTGAAATAAATGCAGCAAGCATTGTAGAAATTAAGGAGTAGAGCAGAAGTAGCGAAAACTTGAGAAGCCATTAACTGAAGATGGATGAGGATGTTTGACAAAAAGCCTAATGAGCCCATTTGATTCAGGGTTTATTTTGTTTCTCTGTAATTAAAAGGTCAACACTAAGATGCTAATGTTATGCAATTTGTGTTATAAATTGTAGAGTGTTTTTTTATACTAATATTATTATCTTTAAAAACATCAGGATTATTGCTAGTGTTAAGATTACGACTTTCAAAATTATCACAAATATCTTTTTTAACACGTATAAAAACACCACTCATAATTTCTAAACGCAGAAAAAGTAACTGGGCATTCTCAGCTACAAAAGGCAATGTCCATTCATTTTTCTTTTTAGCATTTCCTCCCACAGGAGCAAGTAGATGAAATGGAGATGTCGCACACAATTCAAGATTGTTATAAAAATGGACCAAGTGGTCGTTTAGCATACCATCATTCACCATTTTCAACTAGTGGAAACTATTTAGTTCATAAGTGTCACCGTTTATAAGCATTTCAGCTTCTTTTAGAGCTTAATCAGTTATAAGTTCAGAAGAAATCAAAGAGGATATGAGTAAGTAAATACTTTATGAATCAAGAATAAACTACATAGTGTATAATAATAACGGAGTAAAAGCACAATACCTGATAGCTGCCTTGACGTCCTCATACGATGCATCTTTCTCAAGCCGGCAAGTTAGGTCCACGACGGAAACATTTGGTGTTGGAACACGGAAGGCCATGCCAGTGAGCTTTCCATTGAGCTCAGGAAGAACTTTTCCAACTGCCTATAATAGGATAATCTTTGCATATGAAATGTAAAAAACCAAAAAGTACAAAAATCATTTTTTATCATACCTTCGCCGCACCAGTTGAACTAGGGATGATGTTCTGACTCGCTCCACGGCCTCCCCTCCAGTCCTTCATTGAGGGACCATCAACAGTCTTCTGTGTTGCTGGACAGATAAAGCAAGTGTCAATAACCATTATTAAAAAGCTATAATGACATTTCTGATGCCTTCAGAATTCATAAAATACCTGTAGTTGCGTGTACGGTTGTCATGAGACCCTCAACAATACCAAACTCTTCATGAACCACCTGCATGAAAATCAGGAAAAAAAAATTGAAGGCAAACATAAAGATGGCCGTATAATATGATGAGGTATATAATCCAGAGATCATCAAATAGCTCTTACAAAGAAACTGTAAATTTTAATACATATATGATTTGAATAAATAAGTCAAACGATGATAGAAAAACTTCTATAGCAAAGCAAGACCTTAGCTAAGGGTGCAAGGCAATTAGTTGTGCAGCTTGCATTAGAAACTATGTTCATGCTTGATTGATATGCATTCTCATTCACTCCCACAACAAACATAGGCGCATCAGCTGATGGAGCTGATATTACCACCTTCTTAGCACCACCCTGTAGAAGAGTCGCAGTACATGAATTAGCGGATTTCAGTTCATAAAAAGAAAACATTAAACAGCATGACATATATGAACACCTTTAAGTGAGCTGATGCTTTTCCCATGGTAGTAAAAACACCTGAAGATTCAACCACATATTCAACACCAAAATCACCCCAAGGGATCTCTGCTGGATCTCTAAGCAAGAGAAGAGAATATTCATGAATGAATGAAATAATAAGAGTAAAAAAGAGAATATCTAAATCATCCCTTTATATAACATAATAAAAACAATACCTAAATTAGGTTAGATCAACTGTATCAAATTAAATTTAAGGAATAAGCAAAGCTGAAGCAAAAGAGAGCTTCAATATTTGATGTTCACATCCAAGCCTATAAAACCAAAGATAAATGGCGGAGACAAATCAATGCATTAGGATGGAGTCGTCCACTCATCGTCATCATCATTAAAACCTTATGCCAACCACTTTGTTATCCTTCTTTTCCCTTAAATTTTTTGTTAGTGTTGCATATCGTTTCATGTTATCTAAGTTATCATTGAAACTTCTGACCAAGCCCTTTAGATCTGAAAAGGGTTTGCAGCAGAATAAAGTATAAAATATCATGCTTATAAAATTTATAATAATTTTTATATTTGGAGGATAAATTGCTCAGGGAGCATTTTTATTTTACACGGAAAAATGAATAGCACGGTGACTTAACAAGGCCCATAAAAAGGCCTAACTACAAAATTTTAACTGATTTTAAACATAAAGCAGTTGAACAACGGTGCCTAAACAACTAGACATTTATCTGCTATAAAATCTTCAGAGTGCTGATACATTTCTCCAAAAGCCTTTTTTATCTCTTCTGTCATCATACATTTTTTATATCAGATCTAATCATTACCTTTCCTTTTTATAAGTTGGAATATTTTTAAGAATATGTTAAAGATATTATGGCCTTAAAGAATCGAATGTAAAATATCAACAATAGGTTTTCTAATTCTGGGAAGAGTTTTTAATATCCAGGGGGTGCAATCAACGTATTAGTTATGAAGCTTAGACTAAAGAAAAGTGTTATCATTTGGAGCCGCAACAACAACATAACATCAAGCACTAAAATCCCAAAGCTGTTAAGTTGAATCAAATTGGCAAAAAAAGACTCTACACCAAACTTAAAAAGGAAGAAATTTATTTACACCAAGGTCTGTAAGCTAAATGGTTCCTAAAAGAATAGAAATACTTCCTTAATCGTATTGCCAATAAAATAAAGGAATACACTTCACTCAAAAATTTGAATTGACTAGGTATTCTTCTCCAATCAAAAAGACTTGTTGCTTCAGGGAATACTTCAAAAACGAATTAAACAGAAATGTATTGGGCAAATTTTCACGTGATTTAAAAAGGTTTATTCTTCTGATGATCCTTCCCTCCTTTTAAATATGGATTTCCCTTTTGCCTCGAAGGAGATTAAAAATAATACTTTCTCTTAGGGTACTTCCACATCTCCTAGCATATATGGTTTGGGGTAACTTTATTGAGATTTAATGAGTATATTTGATTTTTTTTTTTTTTTTTTTTTTTTTGAGAAGATCTGTTTCTAATTTGAGTTCTATCATTATTTGCCCTATCCCCGAAAAAATATGTTTGCAAAAATTCCAAAAAATTTAATCCCTCCTTTTGACTGATGTCTTTCCTAATAAGCTTAAGATTTTCCTTCCAACCCTGGAGGATATATCTTAAGAAGCCTTTCTAGAGTGTCGTAGAACATTGGATTGTATTGTGACCACCAATGAAATTAGACATTTTATTCTGGAGTGGAAGCAAAATTTACTTTGAAACGCCTCTAATTATTGAAACTGAAAATATTTCTGCACGGAAGACCCATTCCATTGATTACATTAAAAATTAATTATATTTATCATCCTTTCCTCTTAATTACTTTAAAAAAAATTATATTTGTCATCATTTCCCCTTTATAGCTTGTCATTCTAATGATTATCAAAAAGCATCATTAATAAAATGTTTGCCTATGAAATACATCCCAACCTTTGAGCCTCCTCGATATGATGAGAAAACTCAGAATTGCACTTCTCTTGAGATGGATTTGATTTGTTTCAACAAAATTTTTACCGATATTGTATTATTTATGCTAAGGATCTTCCTAATGAGCGCAATCACCTATTTAAATAGCTCTCCCGCTTGCAGGGAACACTCCCAGTAAAGAAGGTTACTTTGGTGGAAGTTTGGGTTTAGATTTAATTTTTAGATTTGAATGAAATTGATGGAGAATGGTAGCGGTTAAGGTAGACCGTATCTAGAGCACATGATCCAATGGACCCAATCTAATAACATCAGAGATATTGGAAATACATTTGGTTTGATTTAACCAAATTCTGCTATATGTTGTGTATTTAGATTAGAGGTCGTGAGTTCTATGGGCACAAGCACCAATTGTTAAATAACTCTCAAACTTGTATGGAAACACTCTAAATTAAGAAAATTGCTTAGGTTAAACTTTAAGCTTAGATTTTTTTAATGCTTAAATTAAATTGATGAACAAATGTTGAGGGTGGAGATAAACACTATCACAATCACGTAATTTATCATCTCGTGTAACTCAACATAGCCAATATATTCATGTTAAATGGCTTCGACATTCAGAAAATTTAATTACCAATAATAAGTTGCACCCTCTCATGTATCTTGATTAGACTAGAGTAGACATGCATACAAGTATCAAAAAATAAAATTTTGATATTGGTGTTGACTCGTTTACTAATGAAGAGGTTGTTGTGTCTATTTTACTAAATAATGAGGCATAGAACTTAGACATTTGTGATTTTAAGGTGTCCGGTATGATTGATAAGAGCTCGGGGACTACGATGACTATGAATTATCCATGAATTTCAATTTAACTCTAAGAAGCTCATTAAATAAAGATGTAATTTTTGGTTAATTTGGTTTTAATTGATTATTTTAATTTTGATTAGTGGCATATTAGCATGGGAGCCGCCCAAGTTTACATATAGATGGAGCTTGCATCAATTGGAAAGCTTAAGTTTTAAATTAATATGTTTGTTAACTTATGTTAACCCATATTAATTAGATGGTTTATATCATTGGAAGACTCGATAAATGGAATTTACTACCCAAAATACAACAATAGTCCAACAATAAGTCTTACAAACTTACCCAATAGCCTATAGGTTAGATGGCCTGATGTTTGTCATTTAGATTTTTGACCAGCATCCAATATTAAGATTAAACTTGATTTTTAGAGCTTACTGTTATGGAGTTTCCTTAAGGATAGATGCTCGTAATACCAATTTTCCAAACATATGTAGGATATAAACACAGATATTAGATTCAACCAAACAATGGGTCTTATAAACTCCCCCTCAAGTAAAGGAGGCCCATTCAATTAAGTTAATTTTTATTTTCATTTTCAATTTAGTGTGTATCTTTTCAGTTTTACTGGTATATCCCAGCAAAAGAAACATCAGAAAGACTTGTTATCTGTCTATTTGAACGATTATTATCACTCTATTCTGAGTATTTCTGATTTATACTGGCAGGGCAAGGCACACTGGTAGCCGCTCAAATAATATACAGTGACCTTAGTAGAAAATGTAAGCTCAAAACGTCATAAAATTGGCAATGTAAGTTCAAAATACATCACAAGAGCTGGTTTCCATGGATGAACGTTTGTTAAATACCTTTTGCTAGTAATAGCAACTCTCTTTCCATTGATTTCTAATGTTGACTCGTCCACAACCTTCAGGGTTCCCTTGAATACACCATGTGTTGAATCATATTTGAACATATATGCCTGCATCGCGAATTATATATTAAGCATGTATCATGGCCATGAACTCAGCAGAATAAATGGCATCATCATTAGATTAGTTAGGCAAGTGAAACAGGACATACAATGCAAGCCTTTATAACTAATAGCTGGTGTGGTGTTTGCAATGGTTGAAGATTGAAATATAAAGTATAAACCCATTTAATGTGAGTTCCTATGACAGGTTTGATTCAAGGCGACTTTATGGTAGTGTATTAAAACAAACGCTACTTCAGAAAATGGATCATAAACAGGTAGTTTTCCGTTAAGTCTAGTTTATGAAGAAGAAAATAATCTATTAAATCAGCCATACCACAAATTTTTGAACGTTACAATGGACTATCTATTATTAAGTAAATGGCTTATCAATCCACCCTATACTCAAAGTATTTTTATCAAGGTTTTAACTTCTACAAAGCATCAATTATTGCCCAGAGATCAATAGATAGAGCTAACTATTCATGGAATATGCCAACGAAACTTGTCTGTTAAAGTTGCTGCATGTGGAAGAAACTGCACTTTTTTTCAAGTCAATTATGAAACAAATTTTAATGAAGTTTAACATAATGTCATCAAATGTCATAACAAGTTCTCTATAAATTGGAATACAGGGTAAAAGTCTTTCTTAATTAAGTTTCCCAGAAAAAAGCTTGATAATTTCTCCCATAATGCAAATTGATAAAATAGATTTACCTAGATGAGGGCACCATAACTTAAATCCCTTCTTGTGGACATGAGCACACATAGTTAATTACCCCTCCCTCCAAAGAGGATTTACTGGACTAAAGATATCCCCAAACTCTTAACTTTCAGACCCTCCCTCTATGACACTAGCATTCTTGAAGTTTTATGTTCACACCTTTGTCTTTTGTCTGGGACATAAACTCAAGGATAAATGACAAACTTTATCAAGATCTTATTATTCCACATTCAAGGTGAACACGAATCTAAAGAGTGAAGAGATGTGACCATATTACATTACCTTAATTAGAAATGTGATGTTAAGCAACCACAAACATTAACCCGAGGAGCTACTTATGACTATTAGCACTAAGCCATTGAGTTTGACTTATGGCTTTCAAATTAGTCTTAGATGTGCCTCCTAGGGACCTAATTAGCAATCAAATTATTATGGGCTCCAAAAATTCGCGCCCCGACCTCCCTCAAAATGATTGAGAGATTGTGCCGTGAGAGTTTGGATCAAATTTTTAGAAGGTAGATGAGGCAGTAAAAAAAACACTACCTAAGGATTTCGCTCTCATTTATGATTTGAATTCTTTCATAGGCACAAGCCCCGATGGTTAATCATCTCAATAACGCGAGAAGACTTTCGATTAAAGTTAATCATTAAGTATTAGATATTTAAACTTAGCATGCAGCAGCCGCAGTAAATCCAAAATTTGATATTATAAAATTTATCATTAAGAGCTTAAGAGAAAATGGTAGGGGTGATGACAAAATCAATCAATATCTCATAGTTTCATCATCCTGAATTGTCATGGTTTCTGGTCTACTTAGTCAGAAGAGTTAACCAACCCAAATGATAATTACTTCGTCCAAGGCAAAATTGTGGACCTAGGATGAAAGTTGACTAAGGAAACAAATTCAAATCAATTTTAGTTTATATAGGATTTTGTACCCTATCAGGTATATCATATAATTGACAACTCAAACGAAAGAAAATCATTGGAGAGCATAAAGTCTACAAAAATGATCGTGATATAGTGGAGCTTATAAGTCAAATCATCCGATCAAATGGCTTTCATTATAACCGTCTCATATATGAAGCCTAGTGGTCAAACCATGCAAACAAAAAATTAGGCCACATCCTTATAGGCTATTTTGAGTGTAAATGAAGTATATATTAAAGATGACATTCGCATTTTATGAACTTTTATTAATGTTAAATTTGTCACTCTTAACAAACCGGTGTATATGTTGGATAAAATTTGCTCGTTAACTTTAAATGATAAATTTTATATAAATATTTTTTAGACTTCCATAATTTGAATTTATGATTTTTATGAATAAATCCCCTCAGTTGAGATTCATTTTAACACGATTATCATTGAGAAGTTTGATATTTAAAATATTTGTATTTATAATTTGATTGAAATTCGTTATGAGTATTCAAGCAACATCAAGCCTGGCAATTTCTAATCCTTGTAGGGAGGATGAGACTGCTTAAGGTGAAGGCTCAATCTTATCGACTTTGTTTATTGTTAAGAGAAGAATTGTACTGGACCAGATGGACTTATGAATTGCCATATAGACAAAGTATTCCGCTCGAGAGCCAATGTCATTTAATGGTATTGAATTTGATTTTGAAAAGAAAATTTTTTGCAAGTTTTGAAAATATACGTGCACATTTATTAGAGTGGAGGTAATTCTAAAATAATTTTTTTTTCAATATGTGCGGTATTCTAGAACTTAGTGTTTGATTCTCAAATGATTAAGTTCAAAAAATTAGAACAATTAATGGAATATATGTGGGTGTTTTAAGTTTATTTTTTACAAGCTCGTGCAACATTGAGATTCATTTTAACACAATCATCATTGAGGAGTTTGATATTTAAAATATTTGTATTTATAATTTGATTGAACTTCCTTTCGAGAATTTATAGAAATATCAATCATATTAAGTCCAATCCTTGCAAGGACAATGTGACTAGTTAAGGAGCAGGCTCAATCTTGTTGTTTTTTATCCCTGTTAGAATAACATTTGAACTAGATAAGGACTTACAAATTGCCCTGTAAACAAAAAAAAATTCTTCAAGCTTGAAAATATTTGTGCAAGCATATTAGTGTGGAGGCAATTCTAAGATAATTTCTTTTTTCAAGATGTGTTGTATTCCCAAACTTAGTATTTAAGCATTCAACACATTGTTTGGAGCATATGTGGATAGCAAAAGTTCAGTTTATGTCAGCCTGCGCCACATTCTTAAATGCTTAAGTTCAAACAATTAGAAGAAGCGTTGTAATATATGTTGGTTTTTTACGTTTATTTTAACTAGCTCGTGCAACATTGTCCGACCAATAATTTGAATATTTAGCACGATAGTTGGAACACATGCAATTCTTTTTAACGATGAAATGCTTTTCTAAGCGAATTATAATTTAGCTTAAGCATATTTAACCACTCAACAGTCTCGAACTTAGTCAAAGCACATGCGGGTGATTAGAATTTAGTTTTATGCCAGCCTACATAATATTCTCATATGCCTAAATTCAAACATTTAGAATCATTCATGAATTTTAGATTTATTTTTAGCTAGCCTTTGTAGTAGTTTAAAATAAATTGCTTAAAACATTTAGTTATGTTCAGAGCACATGAGGTGTTTTTTATGATTTATAAATTTTTCAAGATGAAATATAATTTAGTTTAAGCTGATATTTAGTATGTGCACTATTCTCATACCAGACGTTTAAACATGTAGCACCCTAATCAGAGCACATATGAGTACTTTCAATTAATAGATTTGGGCAATTTAATATTTAGCATTTTTTATGCATGATATTTAAAATCTAGCTAGTTTAAGCTCATGTAGTATTCTCGGATTGTATGATCAAGCATTTAGCGCGATGATCAAAGCACCTGTGGGGTTTTTGAACTTCAGGGATGAGATTATTTTATAAGATTTGTGTTTTTTAAGATAATTAGCTCGTCTTTTGAAGCGATATACACAAGTTAAAAGTGTCACGAGACACGTGCAAGACCTTATATATTTGAACATACTAATGGATGCAAAGCATCATTTTTAACTCAAACAATTATTTCAGTCTGCTTGTAAAATTATGTCGTAGATTCAATGGGGAATAACACATCATAATTTCTTATTTTTCTCTTTAAGTAATTAATTTATTTATATCTTGTCAACAATTCGTTAAATTTTGATTGTTCTACAAGGAGATGTTACCCGCACTTGCAGGTGAATTATCGAATCTCATTCATGCTCATAGGTGAAGTAAAAAATCATGTTCTTTGCTCACAAGCAAGCTACCAAATTCACTATCAGTCCCTTGTTGTCCAATTAAGTGTTCAAATCAGGACCTCTATAATTCATCCAATGTAAAGAGTAGCAATCCAATTGTTCATTGAAAAATATTGTCTAAGCTCATATAGACAAAATATCAAATTTCCTGTGTGGCCGCTATCGGACCATCATCTCCATTGCTGCTAAATCGCTGTCATTGGACTATGGTTACTGTCGGACCACCATCACCATTGTCGCCGCCACAAGCCATTATCAAATCCCCATCGTCACTTTGACTGATGGACCACCGAAGTAATTGAATTGTTGTCGCAATACCACCATCTTCATCATTGAACTGCCGCCATTGTTGAACGGTAGTCGACACAGCTCAGCACCATCATCATCTAACCACCACTGTCAACGGCCTATCACCAATCGCCTTTGGATCACCATCAAAGACATAGACGTCAAATCAATGTCACCCACCACTTTTGTTTGATCGTCAATGTTTCTCCAATATCTTTCATGTCAGAAAAAAGTAAAGTCAACATTCCACACTCTTATAGCACATCTTCTCCTATTCAAGAGAAGAGTACAATTCGATAACTGGAATCTACATAGTGGAATCATTTCAACTGTTCTAAGTTTCTGATTTGTCCCTTTTTCAAGTTTTCCACACAAAAACTTGTGGTGACTCGTACTATCTCTTATGTTCTTCGAAAAAAATTAAGATGATAAACATTAGAATTTTATCGCTGTGAATATTTACACACGTAACACTAACAATGAGATTTTCTGCATGATTGCATCTATAAAATATAGTGGCATCTACAGCCATATGATCTATGGCACCCCAATCTACAATCCATGGACTAGATGCCACTCATCTTAAACTTAGGGCACTTTCAAATTTACCTTTTTTAAGAACATGTACCAAACTAGATAGCGTTTGTTATAATATTTCTTAAATAATCTCCAATTGCTCCTCATTAAAGGGCATGGTTCAATTGGCATATGGGTATCAATAATGGCAACAAGATTGCAATTATGGCCCCAACGTTGTGGATAGCAAGCAAGCTTCAAGTTGGATGGTTTTTCCTTGAGACTTCCATCTTTTATCGGTGTCCAAATTTATGGCAATGCTTGCACCACGGCATATTTTTCTTTTAATGTGAGTCATTGGTGAAATGAAAAATAAAAAGGAAATAATTGTTAGTTTGGTAGTTATTATTGGCCTATAATTAGACTTAAACAAAAGCCTCACACGAAATTAACCCAAACCACCAAAAAAATGCAGATATATTGTTAGAATTCAAATATGTTTTAACGACGACTCTTCAAAACAAGAAATAAATAATAACATAACAAAAAGGCACCTTAGGACGACAATAAAGGGGGTGGATGACGGATGGCCCACAGGTAGACGAGCAGGGAGGCAGTGGTGGTGATAGCAGGGAGGGGTATCGAATGTGGTTTTAGGAGATGCGGTAGTAAGAGAGGGGCTACACATATTGTACGTGGTAGAAAAGTCTGGTAGTGGTGGCTGCAGCAACGGTTGGATGGCCTAGAGGGGTTTGCAACAGATCTAGGAGGTGGGCGGGGGCGGGGAAGAGTGCGGCGAGATATGGAGGATGTGGAAGAGTTACGGCAAGCATGGAAGGTGTAGGGCAGATTTATGGCAGCTTTAACGGGGGAAAAGATAAGGGAAATGCGAGGCGCAGGAAGAGGGCGAGAAAAAGGAAAAGAGAAGATGCACACCACCTCGGACGAGTTACGGTCAAAGAACTTTCTCGCCATTAGATTCAGGCCTATAAGGGAAAAGGGGAGCGTCGAAATCTATCTAAACAGAAATCTCAACCAAAACTGAACCTTAAAACCAAAGAACAATATATTTATGATAAACTAAGATAATTAGGGGGGAGGCCACAGCTCTCCCAACCCTAATAAGGGTCGATCGATTTAGTTCAACTTTCTTGCTAAACCGGCGACTCCTGATTGAACCAAAGCACGGTTCAACCCCCTGCAGCTCTGCAACACTTGTTACTAAGTATCATTTCATGATTTATCAAGATTTTTATTGAGGCCAAGTAAGAATTTGTGTGCATTTTCATTCCAAATAGTTTCCTTTTATAGATGGCAATCCTAATAACACTACTAATCAAAACCTTCAAATAAATCATTTTGTGTCAATTCCTTCTTATAATATCTAAGTATGTTAACAACAAAAGTTCACCTTATCTGAGGTAATAAAGCGTCACATCGATTTCAAAAATTTCTGAAATATTATCCTTGTTGTTAAAGTAGATCTCTCATTGCATCCCACATTCTTTGTGTATCTTTGTGATACAAGAAATTCTTTCCATTTATGTTTATCATAAAATTGATGAGCCATGACATCGCCATCCATTTCCATATTTTAAACATTGGGTCATTGGTACTAAAAGGAATAGCCACGCCAGTAAGGTAATCTTCATTTTGTCTTCACAAGCAAACTCCTTGAAGGTTACTATCGGCCGTTAAAATTATTTTCTTGGAAAAATATTAAAAAAATATTTATGGTTTTGATTTAATATATATATATATATATATATATATATATATATATATATATATATATAGATATATATATATATATTGATTTTTTGAAAATATTATTTTAATTTTTTAAAAATGAGAATGGACGAATCTCATTCATTTAATAGTTTAAGTAAACGAGCACAACATCATAAGTAATGCACTTATCCCAAGGAATAGACATATTACTTGGTAATGTGGCTCGATCAAATAAACTACAAAATTGATGACATATGTTACAGTCAGCGAGCATTTTATTTTGGTCGACAAGTTCTCTACCTAATATTGAAAATTAGATGGGTTCATATTACTTGTGTTCTTAAAAGCTCCTATAGTAGACAAACGCAGTCGAATGATGAAGTCACTTAAGAGAACTCTCAATGATAATCAGAGGTATTTACTTCATCAATTCAAGGTTTGGGTTTCAAGGTTGGACATAGAAAAGTCAAGTGAGAAAATGATCAAATTGGAACATTTATTTCTTGAATCAAAGTGAGTGACTAGGGGATGTGATGGAATAGAAACGAACCTCGATGACTTCTCAAACTATCCTATTGTTGAGGTTTAAATTTATTTATTTAAATTTCAGAAGCGAATTTATTTAAATTTCAATCTTGTCAATTCTTAGTAATATGAATTACACTTGCATAATATCAAATTATGCAAATAACCCAAAAGATATGAGGATTTACATCGTATCGACAACAACCTCGGAATCCTAAGGCGAGTTAGGGTTTATATTGCACGATGTGTAAAATCCTATAAGATAAAGTGAGGATTTATGTCGCGCTAGACAGACCACCTCGAAGTCTTATGGCTTATGTTATTTAAACTAAGAAAAAGTTTAGCTGATGTAGACTTGTTTTGCTATTGCAGCTCATCATCCTCCATCTGTTGCGGCTTCGTCGTGCTACCCACGAAGGCTTGCTCCATGCTCCACGTAGTAGCAATTTCAGGTTTAGTGTTTTATAGTGATCCACCCTAAGTATACCGACTATTATTCTTATCCTGAAGGTTTTGCGATTAATTTAAAGCATGCATGAAAAAGATATGTTATAAGAGAGTGCAGTAAAAGAAAAGCAGTATATAGTGCAGTAAAGAAAAGCAGCGTGAAGAAAAGACAGTAGAATCTACAGTAGAGACAGTAAAATACTGTAAACATAAAATAAACTTGTGTACCTAGCGAGTCTGCTGCTCCTGTAAATGGGATTAGCGTTGCAGTTGAGTGAACAAGTATAGTGGAGAATTTAACGGGTGGGGTAAAGATGCATTTATATATAGAAAATAAATGACAAAGCATCACATAAAAAAATTCGAGGAAAACCACAAGTGACTCGTGAAAACTCGAAGAAAATCATAGGAAACACACAAAAATCGAGGAAAAATAAGCATTTAGGTTTTCTCTTCCTTTCCGGTTCTGGATTGGGTCTTTTACCTTTCTCTACCCTTTCTCCTTTAATTATTTCATTCCTAACAAACTTTTTTTTAAACTATAAACGAACAAAACGAAATTTGAACCCGATATTCTGAAGGACTCCGTAGGCTCGCAGTTTATCGTTCGAAGATCTCCGTAGGCAACCATAATTTATCCACATACATAAACCCGATATTCCGGTCAAAATTTCCAATAATACAATCCTAGAAGGGTAATTCTTAGTCTAATACAGGTAATTGGTAAGTTGACAATCAAATTTATGTCATTCAAAGTTCATGATTTATCATGCATATAGACTTTTTGCATACAAGCAAAATGGGTTTCTATTTAATAATGAAAAATATTTTTGTAAGTGATACATTTGTTTTGTTATTGTATTTTATAAATTTAATTATCCACGAGTTAATTATACTGTCGAGTTAGGACCGCCAGCAGCCTAAAAAGGCAAGGGGCCACGCTAGCCTAGTGTCGATGAATAATATTTGCATCTTACACTCTCACCAGGTCCCTAGATCGAGTACCGATATTGTAGGATGTAATATTATTCTGCTCTATGTGCAGATGTCAAACATCATCGCCTTTTTAAACCCCAAAACCGTCCAACTTACAGCCTTGCTTGATTGTTCATATATAGCTACGACTATATATGTGCGCTTATGTTTCAGACATAAGCACATAAATCAAACCAAGAAACAAGAAAAGAAAAGAAGAAAAAATGTAGTGAGAGAAAGGATGGACTAATCCATTTGAAATAGGAAAGTAGTAAAGAATGGATCGACCCTCAAAATCACATTTAAAACCATTCCAAACACCCAACTACATAAACAATCCTCTTTTGAAATTTTCACTATTCCAAAATGCAACACTTAAGCCTCTTCCCGAGATCAATATAAGGCAGCAATAATTCTCATGTAATGGCTGTAACAGGGAAGGAGAGGGAGCAAACTTATTACGACGAAGAAAAATTAAGGACTCGCAGCCAGGGGCAACAGAGGGAACAAAAGCATTACAATAGTACTAACGAGAAACATCTCCTAAAAGCCCACAGCTAGGGACAACAATAGGGAGCAACATCTCAACGAAAAGAATCACAAAAAATTCCACAAATAGCGCCCCTAGAGCCACGACCAGAGGCAGCAACAGCTCTCGGGTAAGGGACAGCAATAACAGCAAACAAAGCCCAACAACAGGCACCCAACAACCTCACGGGTAGGGACAATAACAGGGAGCTGCGCCGAGCCCAACAACAAGCATCCTAAGAGAGTTACGATTTGGGCCAGCTGTAGAGGGCCACAAATACTGAGAAAACAACAACCAACACCTGCGGCTAGGGGCAGGGAACAACCTCATCAGGCCACAGAGGTAAAGCCAGCTAACACAAGCCCAAACCAAAGAAAAAAAAAACTGCGAGCATCGATGACAAAGGGCAGGGAACAACCCAAATCAGCCAAAAGGAAGCACCAATATGTGTCTCGAGTAGGGGGAACAAGAGGAGCACACCCAAACCAACAAAGAAAGGAAAGCAAACATCACGATTCTCAGGTAAGGGCAGCAACAGTAGGAAAAGCTCAAACCAACAAAAGGAAAACAGGTGCTAACAAATGGCCTCAGATGGGGACATGAGGCAAAAACAACTCCAAAACAACCAACAAAGCATCTGCGATATATATTTCAAACAGGGACAGCAGGAACCAGCCCGCAAAACCTCCAAAAAGGACCAACCATATGTCTCAAATAGGGTCAACCAAATCCCAAAACAACATATCAAGTTTTAAAATAAAAAAAAAAGCATTTTGTTCCTTCCAAACCAAAAAATGGCATCGAATTCCTTTAGTAAATGAGGCCTTTAATGACCCCCCAAAACCTTCCAACAAATGGAGTGCCAAAACACCCTCCAAACTTCTTTTAATAAAGCATGTGAAACCTTCCAAACCATAAAAAAAAAATGAATATTGAATAGCATTTTATAGGCATATCTTCCAAATCTAAAAAAAAGTATAAGCAAACAAGAGAGATTGACCACACCATGCTAAACAAATTCAACATTTATGCTTGAGAGACTAAACTTCCGTGCAAGCTAAACAATCATGCCACCATAAATAGGATTAAAGAAATAATGGCATATACTATCCCTCTTCTTCTTCCTCTTTCTTTTCTTTTTCTTTTTTTTTTCTTTTTCTTTTTTTTAAAGGAAATCAGACTGGTTGTATGTGAAGTGATAATCATGCAACACAATGCAATGGTGGTGCAGTGATGTGGTGCTTCACATTTGTCTCCTAAGGCAAAGTTTGGACTCTTTTGTCCAGAAACAAGTTAAGCCAACTTAAAGCTTTAAGTTGAATGCCGTATTATTTTTTAGCATGCATAAAACCACAAGGATGCATGCCCTGAACCACCAAACTGAAACTGATAAAGTTCAAAATAACTTTTGGGATAAGACATGTTATTGTTTTGAAAAACAAAAGGAGAAAAAGCATAGTATTCTTCAGTCATTCTTAATCTAAAAATTGATTCCAGAGCCACGTGTATTTTATACCCTCTTCAAGGGAACAAGAGATTGTAGAAAACCAGAAAGTATGATAAGGAGTTTGATTAGCCTCAAAGTATGGGGGCATTAAAGAGGTGAAAGGCTTATTAAGCTCTCATTTTAAGGTATACTAAAACATGTATGGATAGCAGCAATAAGGCACAATAACCGAACTAAATTTCAAAGTAGAACTCCCATATAAGTAATCAAGCAAGAATCTTGAGCAATGAAGCAAGAAGATAATACCTCAGCAGCCAAACAAGCAGTCACGTAAGAATATCGAACAACCGAGCAAAAATACAGAGTAGCCAAGCGAGAATACCGAGTAAACAAGCAAAGATACCAAGCAACCCACTAAATTTTGGCAGCACCTCACCTTCCCCCTAAATTTCAACCAACAGAAAAGCCTCCCCAAGTGGGGTATTTATAGCCAAGAGGAGGAGAAAGCCACACCCTCCGCTTACCTGGAGGTGAGCCAAAGGAGACAGGGACGACTATGAGTGGCGACAAGGCGCGCAGGGCAGGTGACGACAGAGCGCTGAGGGTAGTGGCGACAAAAGGGAAGCTTTATCAGAAATCAGAGCATAGGGGAGGGGAACCTCGGGCGAACCTTCACGAAAAGAAGAGTAGTTTGTTGGGAAAATTTTGGCCCTAGGGTTTTACCTAGGTGGCGACTGGGAAGAAGAGGCGAGCCGCGGATGAGAGGAAAAGGCAGGGCAAGGGCTCGGGTGCATGAGCATAGGGATTTAGGCTTTAGGAATTTTTCCATTTTTTATTTCACTTAGGCACGTCAATTTTCGTGTGATTTGTTCATGCTTGAAACCATAGCAGTGCATGTCCTTTCTAAGTAATTTTGACGTTCCGGAATGGTCGGTGCAGTCCGTTTCGTCATCCGGGTCGTTCGGACAACCTTGTCGACCATCGAGTTAAAAACGCGTCGAATTTTATTTTCGTAAAATTTCGGGTTTGTGATCGATCGTTTCAAAATTTAATTGAAGTTTTGGTTAATTATGCAACATATAAAGGCATATTTGATGTGAATTGTGGTGTTTAAACGTGTCGACCGTCCGAATTGTGATATTTGTGCGCGCAAAGATGCAAATTGTGCATAAGGCAACCCTAAGGATTAATGGTCCTATGGGGACTTCTTTTGAGTTCACTCGTGTTAGTTTCAATCTCCTAATTGCTAAAGGTAAAGAACCGCACATGCGGAACTCCAAAACGAGTAAAAAAACGGTTTGGATTTCTAAAATGACATGGGTCTCATCACTAGTCCTCTAGGATAGTCAACAGAAGAAATCTAAGGCTGGACCCTAAATACTAAGAAGAAAACTAAACCTCTCCAAAAATGAGGTCAACAGTTACCTATGACATAGAACATTCCTCCCTATTGGCCAACTGGTGATTCAAAATCTATAAATTTAGGTGGAGCTCTCCTGTTGATAAAATGTTGAAAACAAGGATCATTCTCGATTCCTCAACGGAATACAAGACGACCTAAATATTGAAATAGAATTGGATCGCCACTACCATCTTCTTGCAATTCCAACTTGTGTACTTTGTTTGATCTATCTATAAAAGAAAGAGTAATTGTGCATAGTCGACCTCCAACAAAGCATAGCTTTACTCTGTAATTTATTCTACACGTAAATAACAAAAGAAAAATAAATTGAATCTAAGTTATAGTTGGACATCTATCCAAAATCTTTAACCCTAATAACACAGTATTAAATTACAATATTACAAAAATACATCCTCTGAATGGTGATTTCATATCTCATCCATTCCATGGATGGGTAAAATGATAAGTTCAAACATACCATATATTTAGCATCAACAAATGGATCATTGATAGTCACCACGTCAATGTCATCTCTTGAAACAGCTATGCGTAAGACCAACCTCCCAATACGACCAAAACCTGAAATAGTTCAAGTTCTATAAGCATAAAAGAATAAGTGTCACTATCTTCACTATAATAAAAAAATAAAAGTTTATTGCATTATCATAAACAGTACAAACTTGACATAACGATGCAAATAATAGTTCAATTAGAAATCTCAAGTAGATGTTCCTAGAAACCAGTATGGGTTATCAACAAAATAAACATAAGCAAGTTTTTTCCTTCACACAAGAGACTTGTCGAATACATTAACAAATATATGCTTTAACCTTTCATCTATGTGCTTGAAAACTATGAGAAAAATACCGAGAACACAGCGCTTCAATACAGAATAACAATGTCCTTCCACAAAAAGCTACCTGTAACACATTTCTTAGATTATTTTGCATTTTTTATCAGCACAGAATATTATTCCCTCAAATGAATTATGTTAAGAAACCGAACTAAGTATAAGCCACAATTGAACAATTAAATAAAAATTTGACGTAAAAACAAAAATCATCATCATAGAAAAAATGGCCCATTTTGTAAGACTTCACAAATTGTGTGCAATCAATCTCACAGAAACTCCCAAGTATTTCTTTAGTTCAAAATTGAAGAATATTGGTTGAGTGAATTACAATTTAGTCATCATACCAAGCATGTGCAATTGTGCATCTTCTATAAAGTAAATATATGGAACCCACACTAATAGACTTTTTCCAGAGGAGATGTCGGAGAGGACATCTTCAATAATTACCTACCATCATCAACAATTCAATCAGTTGTAAAAGATATCAGGTATTTTAACCACATTTTATGACATAATCGATCAAATATGTGACTTTAGCCCAACAATCAAAACAAGTCTTGGAAAGGCAAAGCAAACATATTTTTTATCTAATTAGTGTGGGGTCGATGTGACATTCCTAGTATTGGCACAAACTTATGAGTATATACAAAAAAATTAATATTAAAAAAAACAAAATAGGCAATAATTATGGTAACGTGAAACCCAAACTAAACATTTATTGTGAACATAAAAATGTTTGCATAACTTCAACCATTTAAGATCACTTAAGATATAAATTTTTATTTTACTTATGGTATTCTAACTAGCTATTTGAGCATGCAGTAAAATGCCCGTGATATAACTCTTGTAACTGAATTTAGATTAAAACTTGGATTCTATTCATAAACAATTTTTAAATGGAATGTTCCTCTATGACAATGCCTATGCACGAGACTTTTCCAACTTTTTTAACACTATTGTGATGGCTTTCTCGCAGCTAATCCCCAATCTTATCTCTTTCTGGATATTAATATAACTAATTGGAGCCTATTACAAATTTTATTGTAGCTGGTCCATGGAAGCTTCTTTAACTCAGAGCTTGTATGTGGGCTCTTTCAATCCTATGAAAACTCCATCGTTCCTAAACATGTCCTTCTTGTGTGCGCCTTCGAGTCTCCTTTGGTAAATCCAACAGCTTCTACCTTCGTGGCTATTCCAAATAGTTGTGTGGGTCATATAGGTTCTACTTTTGTGGCTATGCTAACAGTCATATCCTGCTACGTATTCAAAGACAAAATATCGTAGTACATCAAAAACATGAATAAAATTAATATTTTGCATGCAAATACACTTCTTAATCTGGCGTAAGATTACGATCCTTGGCCAGGAAACTCAAACAAGACAGGCAATCGGGTTGTTATGCTTGCTTATTTTGTTACTTTTCTTAATCATGCAAATTTAGTTTTATGCATCTTATTATATTTTCTAATTATTTATGATCCTTTTGTGATGCTTTCAATCTTCGAGTGCATGCTTCAGTTATTTGTGAACAAAGAAGGGTGAAATCAAAAGTGTTTTGCAAAACTATGGCTTTCTAAATAATAAAAAATACCACTAAATGAAACAAAAAATATTAGACTAATGGTGTGTGTTTCAGAAATATAGAAGCAAAGGAACGTGAAGCCAAGTATCAACAAATGGTTTCCTTTTCAAGTAATAATATAGAAACTTCATGTTGACCCCAAAATCAACCTCATGCATGGCATCCGATGAATTGACCTCATCTGTCATGTTTCCTCCTTACCTGATTTTTCAACACAAAACCTGGGTTGCTAATGTGTTCATACAGGGACAAAATATATAAAACCGCAAGTAGACTAAACTACCAAAACAATTTTCCTAGTTTAAACATGCTTCTCCTGTGCGCTTCGCTGATAAATGAAGAGCAGGTGTAAGATTATTGATAATGCGTACCATTGATGCCAATCTTTGCCCTCCCGTCACTTGACGATCCTAATCATGGAAAGGGGAAGAAAAGACAGTTTTTTTAATCACATAACCAAGAAGAACTTTTAAAAAATAACTCAATATCCAACACCACTAAAAGATGATTACTTGGAACAACCAGAGGTGCTTCGGTTGCTGTAGCCTTGGCGGGCTGAAAGCTTATTTCATTAGTTGTCCTGTAAATCACATAAAAACATAATTCCGTAAGAAAAACTACAGGAAAAAACTTCGAATGTAAAAGTAGACAATAAAAACAAATTATGTGATTAACAACTGTGATACTACTTAACTGTAATGAGACCACGCCCGAAGAAAGCGCAGAACGCAAGGCACTTGAACGGATGCGAGCAGAACCGGCGAAAGATCTCCTCCCACAAAAACCTAACCAGGTGTAGAAGCGTACAATCAGAACAAATTGGGTTATTAATATACATAATTTTTACATCTTATGTTCCATCTCGATCAATTATGCTATTTAGTAAAATGTATATGCAAGATGAAAGAGGCTGCAAAAATCCGGTGATTAATACTGCATTAAACCGCTAAGCATAACCGGCAGCTTGGCAAAAAATGAAGGAATCGCAAAAAGAAAAAAAAAAGAATATACGATCCCGCATTAAAATTATACATAAGCTTAATTAGTTAATCAACACAGACAGCACAACCGAAGAGGATGACCGATATCGATACCTTGAACGGCTCCGGAGCTCGAGCTCTTGAATCGGGATGCAAATAATCACGGTAAGCTTCGGGAAGAGGAATGGCGGATCTTAGGAGAGTGGAGAAAGCCATTATACGAATTACTACTAGGAATGCGTAGTTACCTCCCCGCTTTCTCTTCTTCCCAAACTACAACGGGACCTATAGGCGGAGAATTTAAGGTAAGCAGAAGATTACAGAGGTTGGTGGCGGGGTATTTATGCCCGCGGAAGGGTTTCGAGAGGCAATTTCGCGAAAGTTGCGTTGAATTGCTGATTGGCTAGATCCTGCGGTAGGCGGCGTAACCTTTGAAACCGGGGGAAGGTCGACCGAACCGGTGGAGCCCGTCAATGGCCGTTCAGATGGCCGTTCGGTCCATTCGTCGCGTGCTCTGCACCGTTGGATGAGGGACAGTTTAGTTTCAGCGGGTGTTTTTGCTCATTTATCCCGATTCGCGGCACAACTTACCAGTTTGAGACTGGGGCACGTGCGTTAATTCATTGGGGCAGCGAAGATGTGAGTCAGATTTTAGCTTGTGATGCCTCCAAGAAAATTCGTCGCTTTAGAGTAGCGGATTTTCGTTTTAGTGTAGTACGAAAATTTAGCACACACACTGATGAAAGCGGTGACGACTCCATAATATTTTATGTAGAAAACCCGTAAAGAGAAAAATCACGAGGTTTAGCCCAATTGCCGGAATCCACTATTGATTGATGTTTACAGAAATCTCTTGTCCTAAAGACGGAAGAGAGTAATTATATGTTTTAGACTACAATATTGACGACGGTGTTTAGTTGGTGGTGATTGACGATGATTTGTGGAGGTCCACAGTAACGGAGGTCGATGATGAAGAAGGTCGACGAAAGTCAGCGGTAGTCGATGGAGATCGGCGGTGGTCGACGGCAGTCGGAGGTTGGCGGTGGTGTGTTAAGCTACAGCTTCTCCTTAATGTCTCAAGCTTTCTCTAGGGTCCCTCCTCATGTGAGGTTGGGGGTCTATTTATAGTGTTTTGAATGCAATTAATGCAGCCACTTTGATCTGACGGTCCATAAAACTTCCCTTGATCACATGGCTTTTAAATGACATTTGGTGGCCTTAACGATGTCGGAATTGAGTGATATTGGGCTCGTTAGATTTGTCTTATCGAGACGCTCGATTTGATATGAGCTTGCTAGTGTCGGCATTTGTTTGACCATTCAAATGTGTCCGGAAATCTTCTAAAAATTGTTTAATGACACGATCTTGGCTTGATTTGACTCGGATTGGATTAACTTTGATATCATTAGGTCTGTCTCATCGAGCCTGTTGGTTTGACTACAATTTTGCTGAAATCGAAGCTCTAAATGAATTTTTATCAATATTTAAACATTTTTTGCTCAAAGATTGCATCGAGATTCATGTCGAATGATGAAAATTTTGTTGGTGGCGTATCAGGTTGTGTGTGTTTTGACTAGCTTTAGAAAATAGTTTCCAAGTTATTGTTGAAAATCTGTTGTTCTGATGTAGATTTTTAGAAGTAGTTGGTATATTTGAAAAATATCGTTTTGAAAGTGTTGTGTGTTGAGATGATGATTGTTATACTCCTGAAATGTAAACACAATTCATTTTAAATTTTTCGAAAAATGCAATTCTGAGAGTACTTCACGTGAATTGAATTCAAAGATAATTTATCAAATTTTTGTCACTCACAACACCAAGGGGTAAATTCAGTAACAGCATAATAAATCTTTAAATTAGGCCCTCCAGTAACAGCATAATAAGCAGCAATTATCACAGATCAAACAGTCCAACTCTCTCCATGACTCAGATAGTAGTGGATATAAACATCTTAACCACAATAGCAAATTGTTTGGGTGCTTAATTAAACTCTGAATTTCAAATTTAAGATCATCTCAGCCAACAAATACAAGTTTATTTAAAAAAAAAAATCTAATGCAGTACAATTTGTTCTTCGAACTACATAAACATTATCAAAATAGATGTAAAGCTAACAACAATAGCAGTAATGCTAAAATAACAAAACAAATATGAATAAAGCCTTCACAAGAGATTTCAGGTCATTCACGTCATTTTCAACGTATCAACTGAATATATCTTCTTGATAGCTCGCTCCTATATTACGTTGATTGGCTCATCAACTCACTGGAAAAACTTGCAATCTCTATTCATTGATTCTTTGGGCATCTGTAGAACTTTCGTCCTACATTGTCCCCTATTTGAGCTGTGAAAAGAACACATAAAATATTGCAGTACAGCAAACCGATCGATGATTAATCCCCTTAGCAGTTGTCGAATTGCTTGAGCTCATCCCCAACGGTACAATTATGTACATTAATGATTAGTACAATTCGATGTATGTGAATATGGATGTAACCCAAATAAAATTTGCTTTCTTGCACCTAGCGGTATTTAATAAAATAAAGGTTTACAAAATCATATGAATACAAAATCAATGTATATGCATTCATATTAAATTATCATAAAGGTTTCCAATAATGTCATGGTACGAGATCTTCCAATTATGCCTTCCAACAGCAATATAAACATAATAGTTGTTGGGTTTCTACAATTAATATCAGAGTTCATAGTGAATAAAAGTAGATAAATAAGTTGTCGTAAGACGTTAGCAGCAGATCAATGATATAGGGGTTCGTGGTTGCCAAAATTGCTTAACAATGTATGTTGAATAGCTTAAAGGGCTATCCAAAAGAACCCCTTGGGTCAAATCACTCGTCATAACCTCTTAAGAAAAATAAAGCTTGAAGAAAGAGGAGCCAAGGTTCAAAACATATGCTTCGAAGGCCTCCAAAAAACGCAAACATACTTCCTTCATATACCAACAAAAATTCAAACCATATGCTTCGGTTAAGGCCTCCAAAAAAATCAATACTAAAATAATTTTACCAAGATGAGTTAAGGTCTAGAAGTCAAAAAAAAAAAAAAAAAACCAAGGTGCATTAAGGAAAGGAGCTAAGTTTTAAATATTTTTTCGGCAATTCAATGCATTCCAACTAATGACATTTCGGCAAAGCCATGGTTCATGCAATAGCTGTCTCGCCTGACTCACTGATACGCCTAAAAATGTGTTATTTTTTTATATATATTTTATGCTCATTTTTAATAATATTGCACTTTAATAGAATGTATTTTGCATGGTTTTTTGTTTCAAGTACAAGAGATGGATTTTTAGAGCAAATGGAGCTAAAATAGTGCAAAACACGGTCAAATAGAGCAAAAAGAGCACAACGTGAATTGGAGCCTAGGCGCCAGCTTTTGGCACCTAAGCACCGAACCCTATACGTGAAAACGAGAGCCCGACGCCATGATGTCAGGATCAGACGCCTAGGCGCCGGACGGTTTAGTTGGGCTTCTAGAAGGTTGGTTCCTAGGTGCCATAGTTGGGCGCCTAGGCGCCATAATCATTTTTGACTATTATGCATTCAATTTGAACGAGTTTTGAAAGGGCATCTGAAGTTACCCTTGAGGATTTTGAGAGTTATCATAAATGGAGTCAAAAGATGCCAGAAAAAAGGGGGTGTTCGAGCATGTGTGTCTTTGTCGTGTGTAAAGTGTGTGTTGGGATTTGGTATAGCGTTCAAGCATGAGTGTTTTTGTTGTGTGTGAGGGTGGTCTTGTGTGTGCGAGTTCAGTGCGTGTGTATTTTTGTAAACTTTATAGGATTTGCTTAGCGAGAAGTTTAAAATAAATACTTTGTATTTTTGTTTGAGTTCTGTTTTACTGTGTAAACTTTAATTTTTAATATAAATCATGTTTTGTTGTGTTAAACCCATGAAGTATGAGTAGTTTCTTTATCTTTTTCCCTGCAATATAAAATAGTCATGTGAAGGATTAGAATTGTTTTAGTTTTTTTTTTTTTTTTTTTTTTTTATTGTACTTGTGATGATTCATTACTTCATACTTAATTTACGTATTCAATCTGGAAAATTGGTATATTTAAACTTGTTGTGAATCCATAAGAACCCGGGAGGGTTATATATTCCTCAGCTAATAGGAATCACATTAATCGAGTGGCTGAAAAGTTAGCTCGTATGTTAGTGCAAATATGTAGAGATATAAGTTTTGATGGGTGTAAATTGGTGATTCTAGAATGACAGATTAGAACCTTAACCAATTTGATCAAGAGTTTGAAACTTAAGGTTATATTAGTCCTAAATAGAAGGCATAATGGGTAATCTAGCGTGTCAGAATATAACATATACAACATAACCAAGGATTTAAGAACTTAACTCTATGTTAGCCAATATTCTTTAGGCACTCATAAGATAGTGAATAATACATATGCTCCTATTTATCACAAAACTACAATTAAACATTTTAAATATTTAATTCCTACACTAATTATGACCTCATTGCAAGGGGAAATACTTTCACATAATTTGAACTCTTCTACGTAACATTTAGCATTTTCTTTAAGCTTTGAAATAGAATTAGTAGGTACTTGTTACTTTGTTTCACACTAATAATTTTGACCTTATTTCCTATATATTTTGTTCATAGTTTAAAAAGAGATTTTCTAAGTCGAAAAAAAGAGTTTCACCTTCCCCGTGGGATCGATATTGTGGATTTAAAAGAAAAATCTATTACTTGGACGATACGTGCACTTAAGTTTTAATCCAACTAAATTCTTAATTATTAATACTTACGTCACTAGGAGTAGCCACTAATAAAAACATAAAATTATATTATCAGTAGGGAAAGGGTAGTCAATTTTTTTGTGCCTTTACTAAGGACTGAAATTAATGAAGATATACAAGAAGTAAGTACATTACATAGCAATAAATCATCCAATAAAATGTCTTATGGCTCATGCAAGAATTAAATAGCATTGGAATGAAGGAGAAAAAATGAAATTATAAGCATTTAAACTTTTACAATCTATGAATTTTTGAACTGTACACAAGGCATTAACAACTGTTGTTGCATCTAAATATCTCTTACCCACATAGGCACAAATAATTCCATGAAATTCCTCTTACCCACATGGTTGCGAAGAAGAACATGGCATTTCAGGAAGAAATGCATATCCACAGTAAAAAAAAATGAGAAATAAAAAAAACGAAAAAAAAAACTTAATATCAATAAATTCTAATGTTTATGTTTTTTTTTCTCTTTTTTTTTTTTTTTAAGTGTCTTCATCTCGTCTAGCATCATATAATTACCTTTTCTAAATAATATGGGAACATACAATGAAGAATACAAACTAAGAGAAAGAGAATATGGAGAGCCTACATCTATAAATATCTCAATAATAGGTCAATTATGTCCGCTTAAATAAGATCAGGCAAAGGCACCTTGGTACAATATCTCCGAAAGAATACATACGTATATTACCCATACCATACTCTTGATCCTAATGAGTTTTGCTCACATTAGTAGTGATAACCATCGCAGGGTTATCAAATGATAGTTACTTCACAAGGGAATGCCCTGGTAGTTTCAAAACTCCCGCTAACACACAAAACGAAGAGTGAGTCGCTTGCGGTCCCCACATAGGTAACAGACTCACCGACATACGAAGTCTGCGAAATAATTGAACCATCTCGACAGGGAATCTCTATATGTCAAAGCACATCAGGACAAATTATTTTGTTCATAATAGGTACCAGCTCATTGGTAATGAGGTCATCGAGATGATAGCAATGAAGGTAAAGAAGTGATGGGGCTCAATAGGGATAGTCAAAGAAAGGGATGATTAATCCTTAACAAGTAGAGGCAGAAAAGTTGGCGCCATGAACCTGTCATCCAAAGCCACTAGCATGTTGGGTCTACTTGTTCGTGAAAGTAATTGGCCCAACACATCAGAAGATCTCTGGTCAGCAATATGTGAATTGTGTCGTCCGCGGAGACCTTAGTAGCCCTAAGGATAAATGAAATAAACTATATCCAATGACTATCAAGTGGAGCTCCAATAGATGGGACTTATACATGCCAAAGTGGCGAGGATGCCACTAGAAATGAAGATGAAGGGAGGTTCATCTACAAAGCTACAAACACTCTCGACAAAAGGACTTACACCCCGTATGAGTCAGAGAGCCTTATAACGACTTAAGCGCGATATATAATCAACCAAGCATAAATTTATGCTTGACATGTCGGGTTGAAGAAGCAAGAAGGCTTCTTCCTCGGGGCATGCATACGATATAATTATCTACCACAAACCTAAGAATGAAGGCTCTATTAGTATGACTTGGATTTTGTTTGGGGTAGCTCAAGCTTATTAAAACACAATTATGATATTGAAAAATAATCTAATTGTTAAAAAGCTACAATGGAAATTACATTTTTTTTAAATGTCAGACCATTGTTAAAAAACTACCACTGCACTTAGTCAGGACCGGTGGGAAAACATAAATTTTAGTGATATCTTTTTGAAAAAGCTGTCAAAATGCAGTTTACTATAACATAAATCTACGGTACTGTGGCGTGATGCCACCATACTGCTGCCCCAAACGGATCCATGGGTTATATCCATGCTATAAAACCTATTTTAAAACTGGGTCGAGGTCTGTACAAAATAAAATAAAAATTTTAAATCTTGAATGTTTTAATCCTAAATTTTAATTAGTCTTAAAATTTTATTAGGATTTTGTAAAAAAAAAATTACAGTTTTAATTCCTTAAAGAGCTTAAATGATCTGCATGATTATCAAACAATCCACAAAGTAAAAACAGCAGAAAAGTAATTTAAGCACACATTTGTGAAATAAAGATAGAATAGTGAGCCAAATATGAAAGAATAAAAGGTTGGTGTCGCTGGGTTGACAACATATCTGAGAAATAGAAAATGACAGCTAGACACCACATAAACGCACATCTAGTCCTAATTATATACATAAACGAGATTTATAATTAAGGTACGGAACACGAGCAAGCAGCTCTCGATCCCCGTTATGTGGTTTTGCTAGTATGGTATCTCGGAACTCGTGTTCCTACATTATTTCTAATACAAGGCTCTTCATCGCCTCGGTCAACCCTCACCTTTCACCAGGGCTTTAGTGGATCTTGTTGCTGCCTTCATGGAAGTAACTGATAAGCCTCGCTGCAGGGATGATTTGCATCACACTCTTTGAAGATATTCTTGCTACTAACAGGGAACCACCATCAGAGCTTTTACCTGTTGCAAGTTTAAAGACGTGACTTTTTATTCTTTGCGTTGTGGTCGGGTCAGTATTTGTCACGCCTTACAGGGGAGGGGAGTATCCTATTTGTTCCATCAGATTTTAATTCTCTGAGTGTTGCGTGTGAACTCTTCAAGTTCCCTTAGTCTCATTCAGATCTAGGAAAAGCATAAATTAGAAGAGCTGACATATATATTTTTGAGAAAAATAAAATAAAATAAAATTGCTGGATATTTCAGTCGTCCATAGTTATTGGCCGCCCAATGTTTTTGGTTGTCAGAATTAACAGTCGCTTGTCCAAAATTTTATCGGCTATCTGTAATTTTTCTGTTGCTTAGAGTTTTCGGTCACCTGTAACTGAACTTCTCTTTTAATTTTGTGTCGTTCGGATTTTGTACCCTCCTGATTTTTTGCGAGACAAAGGATGTCAATCTAAAGATGACCTACATGTGAATTTTTGCACAATAAAGAGGGAAGTAAGCCACCAAATGTTGTCTGGCAGAATTTGCAGTATGGAAATGGCTGGCGCGGATTATTCCACAATAGAGGAGGATCAGTTATTTGCTGGTGCGGGGTTGCTTTGTGGGGAGAGAGTTGTTCCGCTGGAGTTTGGCTAGCCGGCGTTTAGTCGGGATTAAGGGGAACGAACAGTGAGATCAAAATCTAGTGATTGGCGAGTTTTCGGGAAATTGTACGTGCGGGATCAGAATCGGATGGCCCCAAGTTTTGGATTTGGAGATTGGCGAGATCGTGATTTGGTGACTGGTGATATTTGGATCTAACGGCTATTTGGTTCGGTATTTAACAACCAACAAAAATTTGGGCCCAAGATTGCGCGGTTTCTGGATCAGACGATCGATGAGCTCTTGGTATGAATACTAGTTGAATCGTGATATGGCGACCGTTGAGATTTAGGTGACCAACCGCGTGGTCAGAATCATATGACGAGTGATAATCAGGTGGCCGACATACAAGATTTCGAATTGCGGATTTTAGCATCTTCGAGCAAGTGACCATCAACACCAGATTCATCTATCCGCTATGATATGGCAAGTTTAATGATTAGCATCTTGCTTTAAATGTGCACATCTATTTGAGGATCCCTGCACCTGTAAACTTTTTTCTTGATGAGAAGTCGTTGGTGGATTAAAGGATGCGACGATCAGAGTGTTAGGAAAAAGTCGTGCATGAGTGTTTTCCCTCAGTGTCTCTCATTTTCTTATTAACAATATGTCCATGCTCACCACAACGTATGTTGGATCCAAATTTGTTCTGCGGTACATACCCAAGACGTAGAGCAATAGGAAACCGGGAGGGAGAGAGACAGAGGGAAGAAGGGAGAGTGATGCAGGGATTGCCCCACCAGGGCAAAAGTTAGGGGTCTTCCCAAGGCTTTTCAGACCCATTTTATATATAGAAAGATGGTTTACATGAGAAACGGAGAGCCCAAGATGGTCTTCCTCCCCATATATATAAAAAGTTATCCTATTTATATATTATAGGAGCACAAATAAAAAAAATATACAACTGCCCACGAAAAAAGTTATTTCAGTTGGCATCTCTTCATGTCCCTAACACCTTTTCGTATAGGGGTGGTACATGTCCTAGACACCTTTTCGTATAAGGGTGGTACATACTCACATTTTTTGTTTTGTCCAATGAAACGGTCGGTCAACAAAATGTTGTCAGCCGACATACTACAGTTGGCAGACGAACTATTTTTGACAGACAAACTGCGGTCAATCGACGAAATACATACAGTGGGCAGACAGACTATGGTCGGCCGACGGACCTGGGGCTAGCCAAATGAGGTGGTTGGCTGCTCTCTACTACCGTCAGATCTCATCTAGATCCGCATGACCACTTTTCGGTCATACAAGATCATATATGTGGATTACCAATTTTTTTGTTTAACCACTTTATCATTATTTATGCTCATATATTTCTTCATAAATATGCACCATTTATATCTAATAATCTGTCGTAAGATCCAACGTTAAGCCCGTTAAGCCCTGCCAATTTATATAAAAATACTTTACTGTTGGATTTTTAAATCGGATGGATTTTAAAAATGAATAACCACGCTTATCGGACTCCTCAATTTTCATTAAATTAACATATAATAATAATAATAATATAACTCTATGATTAAGCCATAGTATTTTTATAACATAATAACAACAATTTAACACGTGTGATATCATATATGCATTTAAAACATGATATGCTTTGTTATGTTGTTATTTTTTAATGCATATATGTGATATCATATATTCCTCTGTCCTACCACGACGACTGGCACAGAGTTAACTGATGCTTATCCTTCAGATATTATCATTGCTTCTACTATGAAAAAAGAAGTTCACGACCCGCGGGCCTTCTACCTCCACGCGGCATTGCTCCGTCAAGCCCTCGCCCATTGTTGAAAATTCCCCACTGCTGCCTCCTGTAGGAGTCTGGGCCCTGTCTCAGTCCCAGTGCGGCTGATCATCTTCTCGGACCAGCTACTGATCATCGCCTTGGTAAGCTATTGCCTCACCAACTAGCCAATCAAACGGGAGCCCCTCATCGGGTGGATTCCTCCTTTTGCTCCTTAGTCTACGGGGTATTAGCATGCATTAAAATTTAAACACCTATTTTTATAGCATAAAAACGCGATAAGATATATGTTTAATAAAATAATAATTTAATTAATTTACCTTAAATAAAATTTCCGTATTGAAGAAAATTTGAAAAATAATCAATAAAGTTGGCATTGTTACAGTTATTTAACCTAATTTAAAACAATCAAATGGGCCCTTAAAATCTTTTACCGCACTATTTAGATAAAAAATTCTCATAAATAAAATTGTTGGAATTAATTATTAAATAAAAATAAAACCGAGAGATTTTGGTACATACCGCTTAGTTTTTATTTTTATTTTTGTTATATATATATATATATATATATATATATATATATATATATATATATATATATATATATATATATATATATATACACCACCGATTATATGTAATGATTAAATATCAAATGAGTTGATGAGTGAAATATACTCGGTATCCAGGAATCACACCCAAGTAATAGAGCTCAATTAGAGAGAGATAAAAAGACAAAAGAGAAGTGAATGGTATGACGTCCGGTCAATCATGCTTTATTCATAAAATGATCTCCTTATTTTTAAGGGAGATAATATAATGTGATGATGTTATGTTTTTGCCCATGCTTAAAGAGAGTCGTGGTGAATATATTTGATATTTTACAAGCATGAGTTTATCGTCTGATTATTCTTTGGGTTGGCTGGCTAAGTTTAATTGATATGGAGTCTACAAGATTAACTTGATTGGCCGAGAACCGCTCTACTATATGAGATCAACTTGGTCAGCTGAATTTGGTCGATATGGTTCGGTTAGTTAATGTTATTTGATTGTAGATCCTTTAGCCCACTTCAGGGGCCACTGGATGATATCTCTTGGATGGTTGGAGATGCTAGAAAACAAGATATTCTTTAGATCGAATCTTCAGTGATAGTTGGCTCATATGTCCTTTTGTCTCGTTTTTATCTGAATGACTCGGTCATCGCTAACAGGCTTTGGCCTTAATGCCTATTGCTCGGATAGCTTCACTCGATCAGACAAATGAGTCTCCTGGTTTTCTATCCCGTAGGCCCTCTTTTGTCGTATTATTTTTTTCTGGACCATCGGATCACCTTAGAATCAACACTAATATATTTTCGAAATACAAGTTATTAAAATTTACCTTTTTTTTCTATCCACGCAATACATATTTCTTATTTTATATCTTATATTTTATTCATATAATTAATGTCATTTACACGTAAATTGTCATGGACATACTTTTCTGTTATCAGTTATAAGGAAATGGAAATAAAAATATACTATAATTTTCAAAAGCAAATTCCGGCCGTCCAAAATTAATTCGGAGCATTTACGTACCTTATATATATATATATATATTTATATTTATATATCTAATACCTAAATGTTAATATTTCCATCATAACACTAACATTTTTAATATCTTTTATTAAATTTAAATGTTAAATACACATTTTAAAGCATAAATTTATAACCCCAAAGTATTATAAACATAAATATTAAATTTCGAGTGCAGATATGTAAATTCATAAGATTATTGTGATACATTTGTAAAAGTTTCAATTAATTAAAATATTTTGAGGAACCTCTAAAAAGCACTTAAAACACACGCATGAAGTGGACAGTTGAACAGTTTTAAACACCGCACGGCCAAGCAAAACGCGTCTTCCAACAACAACGCACTATCTTTAGCTCCAGTCCAACCGCTTTCACCGGATACGGGATCTCTCCACTGTCCCATTTCTAAATTCCGTCTCCCTCTTCCTCTCTCCCCACCCTAAGAAATCACCACAATTCTCACAGGTACGTCTTCTTCGATTTCTTTCACAACTTTCAGTTTTAAGACTATCTTCGTTCCTGTCTGGCTGTTTTCCCCTACATTTATCCATACACGAATCTTCTTCAAGATAGATTCTATTGCCTTGCAAAGATCATTTAGGTGGGCGGTAATCGCAATGCATGATGTGTTCCCTTCGCGCTCAGTTCGATTTTTGCTTGACCTAATCATGGTTATAACTGTATATTCTTTTCTGTAAAACAATTATTTCGGTTGTGGTTCTTGTTATGGAGAAATAGTGCTTGCTGAATGCTAGGTTTTGTATCTCGATTACCTTTTTTGTGTTCCGTAACATTGCAATCATACGGTTTTTTGATCCGAGGAACTCGCAAAACTGTCATTGGTATGAACCTTTACATTTTAAATGGGAATCAAAGACATGCCACAAAGGCTTTGCACTTGGAGGAATAAAGCATTTATTGCACTTGGAGGAATAAAGCATTTATTGATATAATTTCACACTGGTTAAATGTAGTGTTAAATTTTTTTGAGCTCCTTTTATTATATAATCTGCACGAAGTTAATTGTTGATTACAGCAAATTGGAGTTGATGTAATATTTGGGATTTTGCGGGTGCTAGTAGTTAGAAAGTATTTCATTTTTAACTTATTTCGGGTGAAAACAATCTCTAAAGGAGTTTTAAAGGTGTTCATGAAGTTTAATGCGAGTTTTTATTTCGTATCAACTCTAACAAATCAATAATTGTTGGAAAAATAAGTGAAATCCATGCCAAACACGGCGTGAAAACGTCCTCACACTATAAATATAAAGGTTTTATAGGTTCTTTCAATTGATGGCTATGTCCTGTTGCTACCAATTCAATATTAATTATGGGGAAAATAAAATTAAGGTTTAAAATTTCGCAGCACATTTTCTTTGCAAGATAGAGATCGAACTCCATAACTCAACATCAATATTTCAAATTAATTTTTTTCTAAATTCAAGCAACAAAATGATCCCTTTGTTGGGTTGCAGAAACTCTTCTCTATCCATTTTGTTCAGACCGTAATCCTTCTTGCAAGCTTCTCTTCAAAAGCCAAACTATACATCTGCCAATTTGACACGCGAGCGAGAGCTTCCCGCATATTTCTGCGACACCTGCTACATGCTACAGTACTGTGAACTGGCGGTAACTGTAGCTGTTGGAAAAAACCTGACCGCCGAACACCAAGAAATTCAGAAGAACTCCTACTGGCCAATTAATACCTGCCGGCAGTAGGTTGAAGAACTGTCGACGACTGCTGGCCGAAGGAATTGCCGAATATCTGTAGCCTGGATTACCTGCAGTTCGATGAATAGCAATGCCGAAAATCCCCTGCCTCCTGGAATATCGATTACCAGGAGGCCAAATACCTGCAGGCCGAAAAGCTCCTTACTGGTCTGGGCAGCCGAAAAACCTGCAGTCTGGACAGCCGAAGGAGAGGGAAAACAACAACAAGCAAGCAGATGACAACAAAAAAGAAAAGAAAAACTGCAGAAATAAAATGCAAGCAAGAACACCGAAAATTACGTGGTTCGGTCCATAGGACCTACTTCCATGGGAGGGAAATCAACCATCAAATCCACTAAGGCAATAAAAAAGATTTACATAGCTTTTACATTGAGAGATGAGCTCTCATCTTGCCATAATCTTTCTCGAATCAACTCGATACAAGATCTCCAAGATGCTCTTCTCAATTTCTTGAAGCCTACCCTCTTCTTTCTCTAACCAACTGATTTTCTTTTCTTAGCCTTCTCTCTACAAGTATTCCTCATTATTTATAAGTAACGAGTCTTCAACAAGTAGACCCGATTCATCAATTAGAAACTTTCATTCTTCTTTAACAACTGTTGATATAATTACGAGTATGTCATTGTCTTAGTTTGCTAATTGTGGTCATTGTAACAATTCTCACTTTGATTATCAATTACAAAACTCCATAATAGAGATTCCCTCCATCTAGCCCCGAGGGGCCCTTAGCCTTTGGTTGAGTATGTAGGTAGCACCTTGGTGAGCATGTCGGCTGGATTTTTTTCAGTAGGTATCTTCTCCACAACTATTGAACCCTTAGCGACAACATCCCTTACAGAATGAAGGTTCACGTCTATATGCTTAGTCCTTTCATTAAAGACCTGGTTCCTGGTTAGGTGAATTGTGTCTTGGTTATCACAGAATACAATTACAACCTTCCGATGTATGCTAAGCTCTCCAGCCATGCCCTTTAGCCACATAACCTTCTTAATAGCTTCTGTCGCAAAGAATGTATTCAGCCTCTGTTGTTGAGAGAGCCACAACGGATTGAATGTTGGACTTCCAACTAACTGCAATAACGAAAACAGTGAAAAAGAATCAAGTCAGCGACTTCCTGGTGTCAATGCTTCCTGCATAATCAGAGTCCACGTAACCGGCTATCTTTTCATATTTGTTCTTTTGCTTGTCAAGGAGCAGCACCAAATCAGTAGTACCTCTTCAGTATCTCAAGATCTATTTTAGTGCTTTCCAGCGAGCTTGTCCTGGATTTGCCATGTACCTGCTTACAATGCTGATGATGCAGGTCAAATTTGGTATGCCGCAAACCATCCCATACATGATGCTACCAACCCCACCGGCGTAAGAAACACTCTCCATGTATCTTTTCTCATCTTTACTCTCAGGTGCTTGAGAGTTCGACAATCTAAAGTGTTGAAAAATTGGTGTTGTAACCTGCTTGGCTTCATGCATGTTGAATTTTGCTAGAACTTTCTGAATGTATGACTTCTAAGACAAGAACAAGCTGTCATTCATTCTGTCTCTTGTAATCTCCATCTCTAGGATCTCTGTGGCAGGTCCTAGGTTCTTCATGTGAAATTCTGAGTTGAGCATACCTTTGATCTTCAAGACTTGCTTCTGCTAGCTACTAACATAACATCTACGTAATAAGAGTAAGTACTTATATCACCATTTTCCTTCTTTATGTATACACAACTGTCGTAGTTGTTTTTGACAAAACCAATATTTAGTATAAATTCATCAAGTTTTTTGTACCGTTGTCTTGGGATTTGTTTCAGTCCATACAAAAATTTATTCAGCAGACGGACTTTTTCTTTTGTTTTAGGTGTGCGATACCCATCTAGCTGATTCATGAAGATAGTTTCTTCCAATTCTCCGTGTAGAAATGTAGTTTTAACTTCTAGTTGCTCCAATTCCAAATCAAATTGGGCCAGTGGGGCTAAAACTATCATGATCGAGTAGTGTTTTACCACGGGCGAGAATTTTTCATTGAAGTCAATTCATTCTACCTGTGTGAATCCCTTTGCAACAAGTATGACTCTATACCTGACATTTTCAATGCTTGACATGCCTTTCTTCTTATTCTTGAAGGTCTACTTACAATCAACTACATGTTGGTTCTTTGGTCGGTCCACAAGTTCCCAAGTCTTGCTTTCATCAGAAAAGCTATTTCCTCATCCATTGCATCAACCCACTTATGTCTTTCTTTACTCTTTAGAATTTCCTTGTAATTTTTTGGTTCAGCCTCTTCTATCTCTTCTGTGACACTCAATGCGTAAGAGATCAAATCTTCATGGTCATATCTCTCTGGAGGTCTGATGGTTTTTCTTTGCCCATCTCTCACCAGACTATAGTCTTCCAATCTGGTTTTTGATTCAGTTTCTTATTGATCTTCTATCACTTCATCTTGATTCTTTATATCAGTCTTTTGGTCAGTCAAGGCTTGCTGTTGTTGCAGCTCCACCTCAATTGGAGTATCCTCCTTAGTTGCACTGTTCATGGTGACATAGCTCTGCAGACTCACCATTTTAGACTCATCGAATACTACATCTTTATTGATGATGCATTTCTGTTGGTCTCGAGACCATAATTTGTAACCCTTGGTTCCAGGTGGGTAGCCAATGAAGATACATTTCAAAGCTTTTGCTTTCAGTTTATTCTGTTCAATATGAGCATATGCAAAACAACATAAATTTTTGAGATTATCATAGTTACTTGGTTTCCCGTACCACATCTCCAAAGGAGTCTTCATTCCAATAGCAGTTGATGGACATCTGTTGATAAGGTAGCAGACAATTGACACAGCTTCTCCCCAGAAGGTTTTGGGTAGACCGACGTTTAGCAACATGCACCTCACTCTCTCTAAGAGAGTCTTGTTCATTCTTTCGGCCAATCCATTATGTTGAGGGGTGTTTCGAACTGCCTTGTGCCTTGTAATGCCATTCTTCCTACACAACTCATTGAACTGCTCTGAACAATATTTCAAGACATTGTCAGTTTTCAAGTGCTTCAATTTTGTTTCCATCTTGTCTTCAGTGAGAGTTAACCAGTTCTTGAACCGTTGAAAAGCTTCATCTTTCGGAATGAAGACTCATGCCTTCCTGGTTAGTCATATATGATGGCCATTAAGTACCTCCCTCCTCCATGAGTTTGAGTTCTTGCTAGACCCCATGAATCCCTATGAACATAATCTAGTGGTTTCTTTGATGTGGGAGTTCCGGTTGAGAACTTCACTCTAGTAGCTTTCCCTAACATACATTGTTCGCAAAACTCCAGTTTATTGACTCGATCTCCACATAACAAATTTTGTTTAGACAGTAATTGTAAGTCTCTTTTACTTACGTATCCCAGTCGCATGTGCCATTGTATAGTCATGTCAGTTTTTGATTGAGCTACATTAGAGAAATTATCAATCACAGTTCTTCCAATTAAGGAGTATAGTCCATTTTTTCTGACTCTTTTCATGAAGATGAGAGAACATTTAATTATTCTGCTATAACAATTTTCTGCCTTGAACGAGCATCCTCTTGACTCCAGCGTACCTAAATAAATTAGATTTCTTTTGAGTTTAGGAACATACCTGACATGTTGCAGTATTCGTTCAGCTCCATCAAACATCTTTATTCTGATTTTTCCACTATCGATTACCCTTCAAGCTTTATTATCTCAAAGTAGTAAGGACCCACAAATTGCCAGTTGCAGTGTCTCGAACCAGTCACTATGAGGACACATATGGAAAGAGCACCCCGAGTCGAGGATCCACTCCTTGCTGGATTCTGATTCGGTGATCACCAAGGCTTCGGCTGAATCATAGCCATCCGAGGCTATGCTTGCTTCTCCAGAATCTTTAGGCTTTTCTTGAAATTTTTTCTTCATATCCGGACAGTTGTTCTTGAAGTGACATTTCTTGTGGCAATAGTAACACTTATAAGGTCCATTTGATGATTGATTTTTGCCCTTCTTTCTGGATCTTGATTTATTCTGACCATTTCTTGAATCTTTCTTATCCGATGTTCCTCTGACGGTAAGACCGTCTTCGCTGATTTCCTCATTCATGTCATGTTTCTTTTGAAGTTCTTTGGCTCTAATCAGCGATTGAACCTCTTTTAGAGAAATTGTTTGCATCCTTCCATAGAGCATCACATCTTTGAAGTGCTCGTAGCTCTTAGGAATGAAGTTTAGCAGTAGCGGTGCCTTGTTATCATCATACATCTTGATGTCGATATTTTCAAGATCATCTATTATCACTCATCGATTTGCTCGAGACAGATTAATCTTCATGTATCTTGTAAGAGTACATACGTTGCTTCAAGAAGAACCTATTAGCTATGGATTTCGTCATATAGAGTAGTTCGAGTTTGGAGCGCTTGATCCGTCGTCTCTCTCGACACTTCCCTCAGAGCTTTGTCACTTAAGCTCAAGATTATCAAGCTGTGAGCCATGTCCAGGATGTCGTTCTTTTCTTTCTCGGACATCTCGGCCGGCAATGCCGCCAACCCTTGCAAAGCTTCAGCGACACATTGCTGATAGAACTCTCATCTTGGCTCTCCACGGACCGAAATCATTCTTTCCGGTGAATTTATCGATGTCAAATTTGACGGTTCCCATTGTCGTGGCTAGAATTCTCATAGACGGCGCCAATTGTTGGAAAAACCTGACCGCCTGTTGACCTCAATTTTTTTGGTCGAGGTTTAGTTCATCTTAGAATATATGATTCTAGCCTTATGAGCTTCCCCGACGATCCTAGATTCTTAGTGTGGAATCCACCTCACTCTAGAATTTTGAAGCTATCTCTTCACTTCTTTTGGGACACCCCATGGAGAGTTCGTACCTTCAAGAGGTTGAACTGACATGAAGAACTCAAAAGGAGTCCCATTAGGACTACCGGACCTTAGGACAGCCTCACACACATTTTGCATCACCACAGACACAAATTTCTCGATTTGTGGCATTGACGCCTTCAAATACTCCACAATGGATCGAAGCTGAAGTCAGGACGCCAGGACGATCAACAGCAAGCCAAAATTTCAAACAAGATCAAATTTGATGCACTTTCGGCCCGACAGTCGACGAATTTGTTCAGACGACTTCGGATGACGAAACAGACTGCGCCGGAGCATCCAAAACGTTAAATTTACTTAGGAAAGACATGCACCTTGCTGGGGTTCCACGCATGGATAAATAGTGCGAAATTCAACGCATTTTAATAAACTATATAATATTTATATATGTTGTATTTTATTTAATCCCCTTTTCCCTTATTTAAATCCCTTCCTCACTCGCCTAACCCTAACTCACGCCTCCCCCGAGCCATTTCTTCTCCTCTTCTGCAGGATTGGGCTTGCCTCAGCTCTTATCTGGTTCGGGCGAGCTCCTCTCCATCGTGCCGTCCCTTCCCGCCCGTGCGTTGCCCCGTCTTCTCGCGAGCCTTCCTCCCCACGCGAGAGGAGATGACCTCGCGAGGCACTCTGCTCGAGCCCGCCCCTTCTCGATGCTGTGGTCTTTCCTCTTCGAGCTTAGGCCTCTGCCAAGCCAGTCTTCCTAGCACAATTGGGGAAGCTATCTCTCCTTCCCAATGCCTTCGTCCCTCTTCTTGAGCCTTCTCCTTGTCTGTCGCTCCTGTTGCAATCGCTCGATCCGTCTCTTGTGTTCAGTGGAGCTGGTTGAGTCATTGGTAAGCTTGGGTGAGTTTGGTTGAGTTTTGGGTGAGTTAAGCTGTTGGGCTCTTCCCCTCTCCTCTTACTATATAGCCCCCACCTTGGGGAATTCTTAAAAGGTTTGACATTTTGGTTGATTGGTTTGTTCTTTGGCCTAGTCACTGTGCGTGTGTGTGAGAGGCGAGAGGGCTTTGCCTGCCTCCTTCTCCCGAGCTTACCGAGCCTCCTACTTGGTTCGTGGTTGGGTCTATCGACCCCCTTGCCGGCTGCTCGGCATCTCGGTTTTGACGTGCTTTTTTTGGCTTGTTTGATCCCTTATCTATGTGCTGTTCAGTTACTAAGGTATAAACCTCCTTTGCTCCATAATCTTGGCACGCTTTATTTTGAGAAGTATCTCTTGGTGGAGGGGTGTGGTTAGCTATCTTCCTTTTTTTATTTTTTATTTACTCCCTTCTCTCTATCGTTATTGCATGCTCCATTACTAGTTATTCCATGAAAGGGGCGTCAAATCCATGTGGCTTTAATGTGGTAGCTTGAGATGGAAGGCTTTATGTGGCATGCTCTATACTTTCTCTAATGTTCTTATATGTTTATATGCTATAATTGGAAGCTTATGCATGTTTAGTTCTTATAGTTAGCATGTCTTGAAGGCTATTTTGAAATACTTTTATTATATGATTGGCTCTCTTTAAGCTAGTCTTGAGCTTTCTACGTGCAAATTTCTAGCGTTGGATGCTTATAGTAATGTTTAACATGAGAGGAAAAGGGGAAAGGCTTGTTTGTTTGGGAGGGGGGATTGGCTTCCATATGCATGCTTTATCACTATGATTTTCCTTTTACTTGATGCCACTTGCATGCTTGAGATATGGTGGCTATTATTTTCAAAAGAAGAGAGAGAATAAAATCTGAAAATGTAATGTTCCTTTGTGTATTTTGGAGGTTTGGAAATGCTATGCTTCATGTGCTTTAAACCTCACATGTGCACCCTTCTTTTATTCATGCTATTATTTCGTTGTACTTGTGAAAGTTGGAAAGCATACCTCAAAGCTTCATGTTTATTGGTCGTTTTCATACAATTTCGAGCGTTATAATTTGCCTCTAAATGTGGTTACTTGGGCTAGAGTTTGAAAGTTTGAGAAAGCTTTAAGAGTCTCTTGTAGTAGGCTTGGAGTTGGGGTCTTGGGCCTCCTACCTGAGCCACGATTTTTAGAAGGGCTTGGGGAGGCATTGTTGGAAGGAATTTTTGGCATTAAAATGTTTGTTGGAAAGCTATGTGTTGTTACGTACACTTGTTTCATTTCTTTTGTTACACTATTGCAATATGTTAAAGAGCCTTGGACCTTATCGAAAAATGTAGAAAAGTGGGAAAAAGATTGGGAGCTTGGTTTCTGCTGTTTCTGCCGCCCCTTTTGAACCTAGTTGGGGCTCGGTTTTTGCTGGTTTATTGCCCCTGTGTTTATCTCATATAGGGGCCTCGGTCATTGCTTGTGGGCTGCCCCCCTTTGTTTCTCACCATTGTTGGGCTGCTGTCCTTAGCTTTTTTGGGCCCTGTTTTGGCTTTATGTGGTTCAAATTTTGTTTTTCGTTTGGGTCTTGTTTATGACATGTCAGTCTCATGTTTTGGCATTCTATGGCAGCAGTTTTGGCGGCTGTTTGGGCCCAGTTTGGGGCGTTTATGTGCTGCGGTTTTGGGTCTTGATGGGGTCTCGGTTTTGGCCTTGTATGGCTAAGGATTACTGGATTGTTTTGGGCTTGGTTTGGGGCCTTATGTGGCTCGGTCTTATGGTTGAATCGTGCTCGGTTTGGGGTTTTGCAGGGGTTTGGCTGTAGGTATGTTAATTGCTTGGTTTTGGGTCTGTGAGTCCGTGTCTTAGGGTTAGAGATGGCTTCAGATGTCGGTCAGTTTTGGGTTGTTGAATTTGATAAATCTTTGGTGGCATCGTTTGGAGCATTCTGATTTTTGTCTGATGTGTTGTATATTAGAGTTTTCTGTTAAGTTTTGTTTAGCCACTTGATTCGTGCTTTTGGGATATGCCAGGGAGTTTGGGTTTGTCATTTTAAGAGGGAAGGGGTGCTTCTCTTAGGAGGTTTAGTACGTCTTTCTGTGAGAGGTGCAGTTTTTTTTGGACTTTGTGAGGGCTGTCAGGGTCTTACCTTTGATAGGTTACAGCTGAGTTTGTCAGGTTTGGAGTCGTCGGGATTTCGGGGTCGCTTACTTTCTTTTTGTGGCTTTGAGGATCGACTTACCTCCTTTTGTCGTTCTTTTAGGTGGGTCGCCTCCTCCTTTCTTGCTTCTTGGCTGAGTTTTTTGCATTATGTATGAGACATAAATGTGCACGTATAGCCTTTTGCTATATATGAGCCATTAAGCAAGATTGTAAGTAGGATGGTTCGGGTATAAATATAGGTGTTGAAAGAATCATCTAGGCATGTGTGAGGTCCTAGCACGATCCTGACTCAGTGACCTTATGAGGATGAGGGATCGGTAGTACCACATCTCTAACACTCAGTAAAGGAGTACCCATCGCATCTACATGTAGTTGAAAGTTCCCGACTGTTAATATGACTGATCGATTCACTTTTAAAATATCAAAATTTCCTTTAAATGAATAATAAAACAAAATTTCTTTTTGAAGAAAAATAAAAATGAAATGAAATCTTTCTTAAACATTTTATAAAAAGAAAATTCACGGGTCAGTCGTGTGAACCAGGTTAGGAGTTTCCTTCTCCTGTAGCGGTTAGACTGTGAACCTTTTACTTAGTGTTGGATCACACAGACATGGTGATTCGTTAGGGTTCTAAATTCTTGATTTGACAATAGGATTCTGATTTTGAGTCCTCTCCACCATCATGCTTACGGTTCTTTTGGGCATTTAGTCCGTACTTCGTGGCTTTCCTTAAGTTTTCCACGGACTACTTTTTATTTTTTTTCTTTTCGGATTTTTTACGACTTATTTCGATTCCTTTCGAGCTTTTCACGGACTTCTCTCCAAATTTTCTTGCTTTATGGCTTGTCGCACACTGTTTTGGGTTTTACCTTTCACAGGTAACTCGAGATACTAGACCCCTTTCCTTTACTTGCTCCTACTTTTTTTTAATGCTACTAATCATTTCTTTGTAGGAAAAATAATAAGAAATAGCAGGGCTTCCAGGTAACTAAAGTTTACAGTATTTTTGCACCTTTAGTGCTACTACTACTGTTTTACTTTTAGTGTAACATACTCTTGCTTGCATGCTATTACTGTTTTAATTTTACTGTAGCATACTCCTGCTTCCTGCTACAACTGTTTTACTTTTTACTGTAGTATATTTCTGTCTCCTGCTACTGCTGTTTTACTTTTACTGTAGTATACTCCTGTTTACTGTAGTACACTTCTGCTTACTGTAGCATACACCCATTTTTATTTTAAAGCACACATCTAAAAATAAAACAAACACTGACTTGACAATTGCATGTCCATAAATTTTAAAAATCGATACTGATACAACATGAAGTACGGAGCAAAACTTCGAGGGCAGCAAGACGAGGATGCAGCGGACGAAGAAGAACAATATACAACAACAAAACCTTTTCTTAGTTTAAATAACAAGTCATAGGACTTCGATGTAGTCCGCCTAGTGTGACATAAACCCTCACCCTTTTCTTGTAGGCCTTTGCACAACCATGTTGTGCAATCTAAGCTCTAACTCGCCTTAGAATTCCGATGTCGTCGTCCGATACGACGTAAATTCTCCTATCTTCTAGGTTGTTTGCATAATCGGATATTATGCAAGTGTAATCCCTATAATTAATTTGCAGGATTGAAATTTGAATAAATTCATTTCTAAAATTCAAAGCCCAACAATAGGATAGTTTGGTGTACCAGAGTTTATTCAGCTTCTTTCATTTGGTTCCAGAAATAAATTTTCCACCTTGTGTCTTTCCCTATTTGCATTTCCTATACACATTACCTTGAAAACCCTAACCCTTTAAATTCATGAAGATAGATATCTCTGATCTAAATCGAAAGTTCTCTCAGGTGACTTCAGTCATTTGAGGCGTAATTGACTATAGGGGCTTGCCTTTATAGGGAGATTTAAAGACCCCAAATTAATATAAACCATATTTAAATATGAGAACTTGTCGGTTAACACAAAATATTCGTAGATCAGAACAGATGTCTTCAATTCTGTAGTTTATTTGATCAAGTCATATTATCAAGTATCATGTCTATTCCTCGGGATAGATGTGTTGCTTGCTATATTGTGCTCGTTGATTCAAACTACTAAATAAATGAGATTCGTCCATTTTTATTTTTCAAAATTTAAAATATTATTTTCAGAAATCAATATATATATATTAAATTAAATCAAAACCTTATTTTATAAAACCACTTTTTACCTATTTTGAAAGTTTCAATCCCAACGATTCGACGACCGACACTGCCGAAAACCAAAAAATTCACGAGAACTTCTGCTGGCCGATTAATACCTGTCGGCTGTAGGTTAAAGAACCGCCGAGGACTGCTGGCCGAAATAATTGCCGAATACCTGTAGCCTGGATACCTGCAGTCAATGAAGTTCACTGTTCCTGCAGTTCGATGAAGAGCAATGCCGAATACCCCTACCTCCTGGATTGTCGATTACCAGGAGGCCGAATACCTGCAGGCCGTAGAGCTCCTTGCTGGTTTGGGCAGACTAAAAACCTGCACTCTTGATCGCCTAAGGAGAGGGAAAACAACAAGCAAGCAGATAACAGGAAAAAAAAAAGTAAAACTGCAGAAAAAAATGCAATCAAGAACACCGAGAATTGCGTGGTTCGATCCATAGGACCTATATCCACGGGAGGGAAATCAACCATCAAATCCACTAAGACAATAAAGAAGATTTACTTAGCTTTTACATTGAGAGATGATGTCTCATCTTGCGATAATCTCCCTCTCGAATCAATTTGATATAAGATTTCCAAGATGCTCTCCTCAAGTTCTTGAAGCCTATCCTCTTTTTTCTCTAGCCAACTGATTTTCTTTCCTTAGCCTCCTCTCTACAAGTATTCCTCATTATTTTTAAGTAACGAGCCTTCCACAAGTATGTCCGGTTCACCAATTAGAAGCTTTCATTCTTCTTTAACATCTGTTGATAGAATTACGAGTATGTCATTGCATTAGTTTGCTAATTGTGAGTCATTGTAACAATAGCGGTAGTCGCGGCTTGGACTGGTTAGAAGTCCCGTCGACCCTTCATCTGTAACTCATTCCGATGTGTCCGTCCCTAAACTATTCCCCCGTTCCTCCCTCTAGCTGCCAACCTGCTACTATGGACTCCAACCAGCCGGCAACCTTGCTGCCATCCAGCCCAGCAGCCCACACAGCCCGCCCAATCCACTGGCGCCCTTTCATAGCCTTCCTTGCAGCTCCCTTTGGCTGTCTCATAGTCTCGTGCCTTCCCGACCGCCTCCATTATTCTTGCTCGCTGCCCCTTCCCGGAAATAGCCGTTCCTGGCCATTTTATGCTGCTTCACCCACTCGAGCAGCAGTTTCTCTCATTCCAGCCGGCTGCGCTTGCCGCAACTCTCCTTCGTTGCTGACATCCTCCTCCCTTTCTGCTGCAACCCAAGACCTTTCTTTCTAGCCAATTCTCTATTGTATGGCACCTTTTCTTTGCTGGCGCCACCCGTCCAATTCATTTTTTTGCCGTCCCAACAACTTACAACCCATTTCAGCCACCAACCTCTGCTCCCTGACCACTTAGCCAACCCCTATCACTCATGGATCGAACCTTAGAGTGAGTTTGTGTTGTGATCATTGTCATTTCTCCTTTCAAGTGTGTTTGATTGTCCCCATCTATTTTGCTTTTAGAAATAATATATTTTTTTTCACTATTGTTATTTGGGTTAATTCCGGTCGCACAATCTTTCATGATTCAATTAAGTAAATGTCGCATGTTGCCTGTCATTGGAACTTCTAAAATTGCCTTTTTCTTATAAGAAAAGTTTAGTCACATGATTGTCTTCATGACTTTTATGAGCATTACAATTCTTGATCTTTTGAGAAGTTTAGTCTTTGATTAACAATTAGGCTACCATAAACTCAGAAACAATTTGCTTGGTGTAATGTTTAAACTTTATGTCATTAACTTCTTGGTGTTTCGTTGCCCATAATACATTCAAGTCATCAACTTCTTATTCAGTTAGCTTCTATGAAACAAGTCACTTTGCTTCGATATTTTTCTCAAGCTTCTGACACTACTATAATGAAGGTTATAAACTATTTATTAGATTATTTTAAGTTAATGAAGGTGCAAGATTAGGAAGTTTAATAGCGGCAACTGGTATGGCTTTTCTAAACTCACAAATTAAAAAATCTTTGTACATTTTTACATGCACTGTAAACATTTTCTCCTTAATCAGGAATGTAAGGTAGCTGAATATTTTAGCCAAGAATTTTATTTCTTGTATAGTAAGCTCAATTGTTTACATGTATTCCTTATGCTTATACTAAATACAACTACCACATTAGTTACAGAGAGCGACTGCCTTAGAAAGGCTGCAATTTTTGCTTATTTTTTTATTTTATATTATTTATTTGACTTCATTGTAGATTGTTAAATGCTTTAATATGACTATGTACTACAAATATTGGGATGACTGTGTTGATTCGAAAGACATGCTGCTAATGTGGGATGATACTGATGTGAGTAAAGAATGGGCTGATGCTGGAGAGAGGTTCGGACAGAAAGTTCACTTGTCACGTGATCCTGATGGGCAGACATATCTTACACAGACTGAAATGAGGGTAAATGAAATAGTATATTTTTCACCGGGTTCTCTAGTCTGCAGCACATTGAATTTCATTTTACTTTCCTTCAAAATTAATACACAAATATTTTCTGAAAACTTTCTGTTTACTGACAATTCATGGATTAATTTTAATGTGTCACTTCGTAATTTTTTTGACTTGGATAATTTTTATCCCTGTATTGCTTTTTTTTCTTTCCATCAATGTAATGAGAATTATCTGTGCGACTTAGTGGGAAAATACAGGACAAATATATTTCTGGATTGAAAGGTTTCTTTCATAATATTATTTACTTTTTTCCATTATGGATTTTGGATCATATTAATTTCTGTGGGAATGAAAATAGGGCCAGGTTCAGTTTCCATTTTAATTCAGTGATTTTTTATATAGTTGAGCAGAGCTCCAGTATTTGCCATACTTATTTTAGTGTTCCTTGTCTTGCTTGCTCTTGTTGAAGGAAGAGAAACATAAAATTTTTGATGTTATTCCTTTCAAAGGTCATAATGAAACCTTTATGACAATGTGTACGCCTTTTCTTGAAAAGCAGGCCATGTTTTTGTACATATGATGCTAAGTTTAGCCACATGACTTGAGTTGAGTGAAATTGGTGATATTTTATGGATTTTCAAAGATGGATTTATTTTACAACTATATATTAAATTTGAGATATAAGTTTTTTTTGTTGTTGTTTAAGCTCATTATTTTTTGTTACCATCATCTCCAGAATAAATTTTATAGGTTTTACATTACTTTTTGCAGGCTGTGGCCAGAATTGTTGTTGACAGAGATTTCAGATCACAGCTTGACCCGGTAAATTTATTTATTTTTGTTCTAGAACGGCATTTTTGGAAGGGGTATTCAGCCTTACTCTATAATCAATAATCCAATATTCATATGATAGCTAATAAACCACAGTGTTGGTATAGAGTTTCTCTCAAGTACGAGAAGAGCATATAAAAATTTTAAGTTTCTTCGTGGAACTCTATTTATGCAATACGGATGTTGATTATGAGCAAGTATTGATAATATGAACGAAATTAATCTAAAATGCACGCATCAGTCTTTTACAGTTTATGGACATTCCATGTATGCATCTATGCATTTCATTTTGAAATTATGCATGGATGGCTGAACATCAACATTTACGTAAATAGACCCAAAGATACCTTTGTTTTTTTCTTAAGGGCCATTTACATGTGCAGCACATAATTCTTATGTATTTACATATCTCATGCCTAAACTTTCCGACATGAATTTTTATTATATGGCTGATGCTGGGTGGGCTGATGGTTATTTAACATGATTTGTAAAATCACCTGCGTAAAATAACCATCTATTGATGTCAGTTTGAAATTATGCATGGATGGCTGAATGACAACATTTACTGAAATAGACACAACGATACCTTATTTTCTCTAAGGTGAATTTACATACATAGCACACAATTCTTATTTATTTACATATCTCACACCTAAACTATTATGTTTTCGCACAACACTCAAATTTTTAATATATGGCTGATGCTAGGTGTGCTGATGGTTATTGAACGCAACTAGTCACAAATTGCACGTTCTTTAATTTTACATAGCTATAGTAGATAAAATGTAGTTGTCGATAACTATGATGTAATATCAGTAAATAAAATATTAAATAGTGTAAGAATTTTACTTTTTGAAAGGATGGTTGTAGGAGCTAGTAGGCAACCAAAAATACGAGAGAATAAGAGTGGTTGACCACCTTATTAGGATGGTGTGTAACCCTGCCTGCTAATAGATTTTTTTTGAGATTTATTCTGTTTTGTTCTATGTAAGGATTTAATCGAAGAATTAATTGCAGGTGAGCAGTAGCTCCATGCTTTGTATATGCCAGTGATAGTAGAGCCGATAGTTTATAGCTTTGCCAAATCCATGACTGATAGTTGAAGTATGAGAATTCAAAATCTGAGAATCGTAGCAGTTGTAGGAGTAAAAGTTTAGACTCGTCCTGAATCAAAGGATAGAAAGATATTTCTAGAGGCAGAGTTATCAAACCATAAAAGTGAAATTAAGTGCCTCATGGAAGCAGTGGAGGCTGCTGCTAATCAATTGAGGCTGGTAGTTTACAGAAGCATCTTATTATTAAATGGTACAATGCACAGCTTCATGCAGCATTCTAAATGTCAGAATAGGTGGCGTCAGACCGGAGGATAAGCAACTTTCTGAGAAGAATTGAACCTTGAAATCTGTTATTTGGAGCTGGATTAATGATCAAGGAACTGAAAGCCAGTTTGGAAGGATCTTATAAATAATTTCTTCGTGAGAAGATAATGTTGGACTCTAATTTTTGCAGCTCGATGAACACAGGGAACCTCCTTGCATGCAATCTTCAAGGTTTTGAAGATCGGATAAGGGAGTTGGAGGCTAAGAAGATTGAAGCTTACAATGAGAGCACAAGACACATAGCTGAATTAAATCAAATCCTGGATGGATTTAAGCTAAAAATTAATGACAGCAGAGGAAGGTGGGCTCAATACTAAAGTGAGCAAACTCTCATGGATGATTTCTAATACCAGGCTAACAATTTATCCCAGTATGCCTAACATCAGTTGCATCTTGAGTGGGTAAATATCATAAATGAATTTGTGGAAGCAAGGAAAGACTTCGTGAGCTAATGATCCAAGTGAGGCAACTTGAAGAAGTGGAGAAGCAAAGAGTCTTTTTGCCCCAAAATTCATGTTTCAGCCTCCCTCAAATATGAATGAAAGAGTTCTACGTGAGATTTCAACTCAAATTTTCAGAAGGCATGTTAAATTGTGTAGATAAAATACTGTGCAAATATTTTGCTATATTTTGCGATGAACTTAATATCCGAGTTTTGAGGTTTTTCATAGGGGCAAGCCCCTGTTTAAGGGCCAAATTTTCAGAAATCAAATTGAAATGTAGATAAGATATGACCCAGATATTTCACCCTCTTTTTTGTGAGGATTTTTTTATATAAGGTTCGAGGTTTTCCATAGGCGCAAACCCCTATCGTTAATTACCTCTTCCGATAATGTGAGAGCACTTTCAATTAAGACTTTGTTTGGGAAGGCTTCTTCATTCAAAAAAGATTCTTTAAAGCAATTTTAGAATAAACAACGATATAAAGTGATAGTTACTAAAGCCAATATTACCGTTTGAATTTGAAAAAATTTAGGTGCTTTTTAACAATATTAGTTATAATTTTTTAAAATAAAAGACTATAATACTGTAAATGGTTTTAAGTTATAATCATCATTTTTAACACTGATGAATTGTCACTGAATTTTATGTAGTTATCATTTTGATACTCATAGTGCTCCGTTCTCCTGACGAGATTAGTGTCCAACTTTTAAATAAAAAAAATCTAACTAATTACCAATAAAAATTAAATAATCTAAAAGACTGAAATCGTTAGCAACATTTATTTCTTTCCATTGGAAACTCCCCTTGCAGATCCTTCATATGGAATACTTTAATTCAATTGGTTTTTTTTTTTTTTTGCTTTTTGTTTTCTATGACCTCAAAAAACATTTTCTTTTGTAAAGTCTTTTCTTTTTGCAGTGGTATCACTATCATAAGTGCTCTTGACGAAAAGCTTCCTCTCATGGCAAAGAGAACAGGGAAAGAGCAGCTAAAGAAGCTCTCCACAAGAAGTTGAAACATAGAACATGGAAAGAAGAAAATGAAGAGGCTATTTTTGACTTTTTGTTTCAAAAAGCAAAACACGCAGGTGTAGTAGGTGTGAAGCCGCTTCGATTCAGCATTATAAAATGGTCGTGAAATACCTTTGTGATCGACACACTGTGGGAAGACAAAAATATAACAAACGGACGGGAATAATATTTTTGCTGTTTTGTCCAACGTAATGGTCCTAATACTAGGTATTAATAATAAAATATTCAAAATATAATAGCAGTAAACTTATGATTTATATTGCAAAATTTATCACTTAAAGATTAAAACGGATGGTGGGGAAATGAAGACAAAATCTGATCAAGATCCCATTGTTCCATCATCTTGGATCGTTGTAGTTCCTTATCTACTTAGTCAGAGGAGGTATTCGACCTAACATGACAGAAAGATTCTTATCAGCAATCATTGATTGTGTCGTCCAAGGGATCCTTGCAGATCTTGGGTGAATTTTTGTCTAAGGGGACAAACTTAAGTCGACCTTAGCTGGCAAAAGACTTTATGCCAATCACTTGCACCATTATGATTTACAACTTAAATGATAGAAAGCTGTTGGGGAGCATACGGGCTATGGTCGTGACTGTATTATGCTATTTGGCGGCAACCACTTGGCCGGGTGGCTCTGGTCGTAACTGTTACTTTGTAGTGTCAGTTGGGGGTAGAACCATGTAATCAGAAGACTCGAGTCACATCCTTATTGGCATGCGATTGCTTCGATCGTGAATATAAGAATACAATTAATGACATTCACTCTTTGTGAGTTGAAGCCAATCATAAATTTGTCACCTCGATAAGCTGTTTGGAGGGTGGATCAATTTTTTACTTTAAACAGTTAAGTGATTCAATTTTAACTTGGTGTTTTGGTTGGTTAATTTGAAAATTTTGATATTAAAAATTGACCCATTCGATTGAAATCTTCAATCAACAGAGCATCTTCAAGGATTTAAGCTTCTAAAACATTTATATTTGAATGAACATTTAATTTTGTTAGTTTAAACTTTATAGGGTATTAGTCCTGTTGACCCTTGTCTTTTAGCGAGGAGGATCAGATTAGGTGATTTGTAATTGTAAATTTTTATTTTAAGATTTGGAGGTTTATTTAAAAATTACTAGACTCGTCATTTTTAGTCATTGCGAAAAGGACGATCAGACTAGTTGGGTGGGATTTAACAACTTTTTCCTATAGATAAGACGATCCGATTAGCTCTCATAGCTTTCTTGAACATAGTATTTGAGCATTCAATACATTAGTTGGAGCATATGTGGGTTTTATAGTTAATTTTGAAAAAATACGCATATATACAATTATAATATATTTGACCTTCAAAGTATAACATGAAGTTTTAACCATTTGAACAAAAGGAAGCAGTAGCAATAGGAAAAAGAAAGGCGTCAGGGGCGCGTCTGGTATTATCGTATATAAGGCGCTAGGTTGCTTTTCTTTTTCTTGTATTTCACTTCTAAGCTGGGAAAGCTTTTAGGCCTAGTAGCATGGTTGAAGTCCAATCCGTGTGCGTCGAGTGCCGACCAAGCCGCTTTCGAAGCTCTACAACGCTAGTAGTGCAATAAGGGTTCGTTCCAAGCGAACCAGTAGCAAAGCGGTTTCAAGCAGTCTGTCGGTATTAGTCTTTGCATTCCGGGCAAGCCAGTACGGTACCAATGCTTTCAACCATTTGCCAGCGAGGAAGATTTGAAAACCAAGTCGTCAACTGACGAAGGAACTCGCATTGACTGGAATGAATGGACTGGCCTGACCTACTATTCTAACAAGAAATCCCTCGCTTGGAAGGCTCGCTACTCTATTGAATTCAGAAACTAGCGCCTTTTTTTCAATGATATCCGACGCCCGTGGAGACTCTTTCATTTCATAGAAGTTCTTCTTCTTCATTCAGAAGCAATTAACATTTCCTATTTCTTTGTCCCCTGGATTGAACCTATTCTGATTTTGAATTATCCGTTGCTACGCTGTTCCCAAGGACATTCATAAAGAAAGAATTCTTTTTTTTGACGGGAGAACCTTCTTCTCATTCCCTTTTTTCAAAATTGAGATTGAGAGGAGAAAGAACCAAGTAACGAATTAGAGTATCCGAATTGAGGAAGACCTGAAAGCATGGGGCCCCCTCTAAGCCCAGATTAACCCCAAGCCTCCCTTAGGCTAAGAAACCACATTCATGGCTTTTCTTTTCCAAAATAAAATCTTTTTTTTCTCTTGCAATTTCGGACAAATATTTGAATGTTCACTTGGGTTAGCGGGGGATCTGCTAAAAAAACATTATAGAATAGGACCTTTTGATGAGAGATAAGAGCAAGAGGCCTCAAGAAAACTAGTGCTTTTCAAATTCTATAAAGCCAGTAAGAGAAAAAAAATCCATGGGTATTTGAACCCGAATATCCGGTCAAAAGCAGAATCTTTGATGGAAGAACAAGAGATCTTTTTGAACAACCTGTTCTAATAGGAAAGTCCTATATCCTAAAATTCATCCGTATCTTCTTTTCGTTCCTCACTCATGTGAGTGGACTATCTGACCTCTCGCACTAGCGCCTTTTCTCTCACTTTAGTTCTTTTTTACTCCTATTTTCAAGAGAGACGTTCCGCTTCCGCGTGCTGTTTTGGATTTGGTACGTGGTGGAGTCCCGTCCCGGCGCCCTTCCCTTCTAAAAAATGCTTCAAAATTCAAAGAAAAATGTAGGAGAGGATGGAGTCTTGCCCTTTCTTTAGTGAAATTCGGACTTCCTCTAAGCCTTCAGATCCATAAAGTCGTGAGCAACTCGACTGTGCCTGACATGTGCTCTACAGGTCGCACTCCATCTTTCCTTTCTTCCCAACGAGCCCTTTTGTTCTTGAAGAACAAAACGTTTCGCGCCTTTTTTCTTGATTTTGAAGAGGTTCGAAAGGAAGGGTTTTTGACGGTCGGGCCCCATACCACTAGCCCGGCTAGCTAGTGAGCGGTTCTTTCAGGCAGGAAGCAGGCCGAGCCCTACGGGCGGGCATCCCTGCTACGCTAGCAGCATTGTTCGCCACCACTCGAGAAACAAAAGATTCGAAACGAGAGTCAAGGTGCGGAGCAAAGAAAAGACAAGCATAGTGGTCTAATGACAAGGGCCGACGACGGAAGCTCGGGACGGAGCCGTATGATGCAGAAGTCTCACGTAAGGTTCCCTGAGAAGGGTGTGGCTACCCACTGGAGCTTCGACCAACCAGTACCGATTTGGGGCCACTCCTTACTCTACCATTATTATAGGGGTATGGGGTTCGCGAAAAAGAATGATCAATGCAGCATATCATTTTTTCCTATATACTTCACTTGGATATGTTTTTATGCTCTTAGTTATTCCGTTGATTCTTCTCCAAATAGGAACCACCGATTCACAAATTTCATTAACCACATAATTTAGTGAGCGGCGCCAAATCTTTCTATGGATTGCTTCATTCGCCTTTTCGCCGTCAAAGTGCCTATGGTACCAGTTTATATTTAGTTTCCCGAAGCCCTGTAGAGGCACCTACGGCTGGATCTGTCATCTTGGCAGGAATTTCTTTAAAATTGGAAACCTACAGTCATGTTTCCTGAAGCGACACTTCGTTCCACTCCTTTCATTTATACTCCAAGCGTGATCGCTATAATATATACTCCCTCGACCATTTCAAGATAGATCGATCTTAAGAAGATCATTGCCTACTCTCCAGTTGCCCATATGAATCTGGTGACTATTGGTATGTCTAGTCGGGTGGCGGCCGTTAGGTCATTTATTTTGAGTTATGAACACACAAGCAAGGCCAAAACATGTGTGCCGGGCGTGCGACTTATAAACCTACTAGCAATGGGGGAGAAAACTTAGCATGTCGCAAAAAAAGCGTCGATTCGAGGCGTCAGCAAAACACTGCTGTCTGTTCAAAAAAAAAAACTCCTGAGGCGCCCCGGGACGGGAGTGGGGGACGGCCCTACGCGCAGACAGCAGCAGCACCGGCGAGACTAAGACTTTGACTTGATGTCAGACGTGATCGTCTTTTTTCTCAGTCACTTACCCTTACCTTAGAAAACCAAACAAATCAAACCCGTCTGGCGATCGGAGAGAAGAGTAAGGAAAGGACGAGCGAACTACTAGAAAGAAAAGAGGATTTTTTCGAATGAAAAAAAAGAGAGAAAAAGAGATCTTTTCTGAGTTTCTTAGTCTGAAAAGGAAAAGAGTGAGTTGGGAATGCTCCTTTTTAGCTCTAGAACTTGGTCTTGAATGACTTTCTTTTGATTGGAATGGAGGGTGGTGCGACTTTTTAAATTTGTCAAAATTTATGAACTCGGATTTATATATGTTAATTTAGTTTTCTATTGAGTCACGCAATTAAACGCAAGTATACGTATCGCTTAAGTAATACAAGACTCTAGTGGAGTCCTGGATATCGATCCCACAGGGATGCAATTAATTTTATGGTGTAGCACATAAATCACTTCTCGAATCACAACACAATTGCAAGTAATTTGAATTCTTAAAAATGAGACAACTGATTGTAGTTACTACTTCTATCAAAGTACGTTCAAACCTTCTAGCAAGTTAAACTAACACAAGACTAAATTTATAATAAAAATCAATTGTAACAAAGAATCTTCGTCCTCTCCAATTATAATATGATGATTTTTGTGACATATATCAGTGATGCAAATGTATTGTGCCAAATAAAAGCATTCATATTTTTTACTTTTTTCCAAGCGCATAAAGAACATTGGCTAATCCTAAGTTTAGTCCCCAAATCCGTGGTTAGGTTGGGAGGATACTGGCTCTCACTCCAGAGCTCCCACTTTCCTTCCCCTGAAGGCTAACTCCCGCTTTGGTTTCCAAACCCTAGACCAAATTGAAGATTTCAGTCTGTCACTCTGAAATCTCCAATTCTACACCCATCAAAGTATATTTCCATATTTATTTGCACTCAACTCCCATGAACTACGTCACTCATTCATAGACATTGAATTTGACATTCACTTTTGTTGTGGAACTCATAATCCTTTCAGAACATATGTTTCCCAACAAGTTTTAACAATTTAATTGACCAGATCAAAAAATAAATAAAGTTCGAAGTGAAAAAGGTCATCGCAAATTCTCTATAATAAATCGACACATCATTTCCATATCACAACATCAACACATCACATGAAAAGGAGGAAGACAAAGAAATCGAGTCAAGACTCATGAAGAAAAAATGACAAAACATAGATTTTATATATAAAAGCAACGTCATACAAACCGAGTAAAGAAAAGACAACTTATCTCAAACTCTTCCCCAAGCAAATCTCAATGAATTCCTTTGACTCATCTTCTTTCTTCATAATAACACAATTCTCTCTTTAGATAAGTAAGGAAAAAGAAATCTCACACTTTCCCTCTCTTCCTACACTCCTTAGAAGAGAACACACAAACCCTAGATTTCCTAATCAAAAGAAAGACACACTCACTCTTCACTCTCTCCACACTCGAAACTCTCTCCCCTCTCTAAATTTGGCTCCAAGGTAGTTTAAATCCGGCCATAACTGATTTCCCAAGAGTTTCTTCAAGCATCCCTCCAAAATCCAGCCAAATACATTGAATCTAGTTTGAATTCGGTATAGGGCGCCGTCCGACGCTATTTTCCGCCTTTTGGATCCAAAGTCTCTGTAAACTAGTGCGGTCCAGCGTTGGTGACAGCGCTAGTTCAATAAAATGCACTTTTGCCCTATTTTGCTCCAAATTTGCTCATTTTCGCATCTTTTTGCTCAAAAAGCCTAAAATCATTGTACCTGCATGAAATCATGAAAAATACATTCTTTAAAGTGCGATATCATCAAAACATGTATATAAATTGACGATAAAAGATATCAAATTTTCAGTGGATCAGAAGGCTCCCCTACTGACCTATTTTCTCTTTTCCTACTTGAATGTTCGAACATATGGGGATCACCGGGTCATTCAGCGGATGAGTGTAACCGATCTTTTTTTCTAGCTGAGAGTGAGAGCCAATTCTTGGACTTGAACTGCCAATGTGTTTCCTTTCAATAGAAAGAAGATAAGAGATGAACTTCACTCATTATTTCTTTTTCATAAAGGCTCGGTCGGTTGGCATTTAGCTACTCTCCCGACCCGCCCAATCGATATAGGACAACTTGGATGTGTTTCTTGGAAGTTGGCTTTGGTGCATTTCATGTAACAGGCTTATATGGTCCTGGAATATGGGTGTCTGATCCTTATGGACTAACTGGAAAAGTACAATCTGTAAATCTAGCATGGGGTGTAGAAGGTTTTGATCCTTTTGTTCGGAGAGAATAACTTCTCATCATATTGCAGCAGGTACATTGGGCATATTAGAGGGTCTATTCCATCTTAGTGTCCGTCCGCCTCAACTTCGATACAAAGGATTACGCATGGGTAATATTGAAACTGTGCTTTCCAGTAGTATTGATGCTGTTTTTTTGCAGCTTTCGTTGTTGCTGGAACTATGTGGTATGGTTCAACAACTACCCCAATCGAATTATTTGGCCCCACTCATTATCAGTAGGATTAGTGGTACTTCCAACAAGAAATCTATCGAAGAGTTGGGGCTTGACTAGCCAAAAATCCGAGCTTATCGGAAGCTTGGTCTAAAATTACCGAAAAATTAACTTTTTATGATTACATTGGTAATAATCCTGCAAAAGGAGGATTATTCAGAGCAGGCTCAATGGATAATAGAGATGGAATAGCTGTTGGGTGGTTAGGGCACCCCATATTTAGAGATAAAGAAGGGCACGAACTCTTTGTACCTTTCTCCCTTTGCCCTATCACTAGTGCTTACTCCCGATCCGAAGCACCCCTTTTCCTTTTCTGATAAGACAATCAAAATCAGAAATCAAATTGAACGAATCGCAAAAGACAAGAAAAAAAAGAAAGAGTTCGAATTTATGATAAGAAAAGATCGGGATCACAGAAACATATTTGGAAAATATTAAAAAGGAATAAGATCTGTAGATTGAGCTCTCTGTCTCCGGGGTATATATTCTTTCTTTGTTCTGATTTTTCTAGAATCTTTGACTTATTAAATTACCATTATGTTTTTGACATTACAGTACAGTAGAAAAGTCTATATTCTAGATACAGTAAAAGAAGAGATTTTTCTGAAATTTTTATACAGAAGAGAAAAAATGAGAAAAAAACGGGTGAGTATGGGAGCGAGAAGTTTCATGAATCATGCATATAATTAGCACTGATCGTATTGCTTGACACTCCGGCTAATAGTAGGACAACCGATCAAAGAATCGAAGGAGCTTCGTCCACGAGGCATTCCTAACCCGCCATCGCCTTATTAAGGCGAACTTCCCGCTTACCGAATAAGTCAGCTCGCCTTCACTCCGGCATGTCTTCCCCTCTCGTCTTTCCTTTTGCCGGCTTGATCTAGCCCTCTCGCTTGACCTGAGACCCAACCATCCCTTTTTGATGGTTTGGAAGAGAAGAGCTCGGACGGGAGACAAGGAACGCTTTCTGATTGCCTGTAACATCCTGAGATGATTCTATGCCATCCTCCTCTTTCTTTCTGGCTTTGCCTGAACATCAGTTATCATGGATTCAATCCAAAGATATATCCTAAGTCAAGGCTCTACCTTGTGACTGTCTGTTCTCCCCAAACAAGAAGTGCGAAACAGCTGCTAATGGCACAACTGAGAGTTTGCCATCCAGAACAAAAGAAGTGAAATCGGTTGGATGAGGCGAAAGAGCAGCAGGAGATTGCCTAAAATAAGGCCCAGCGACTTGCCCTCATCCGTGAATGTTTCAAAAAGAATCCCTTTACCCGGAGCCTCGCCCTCTTGACTTGATATGTCAAGAAGACTACAACTGATAGTTGATCACCTTTTGCCGGTGGTAATGTCAATCTCTTCTTTCTTTTTTGCATCATAGGTAAGGTGCGGAGCAGAAAACATTTCAAGATTTTTCCAATTCCAATTTTGGATTCTCTTGTATATCGCAGTGTTTGATTCCAATATCCCTTTTTATGCTTGCTTCGTATATTCCAATTTTTTGACAGGCTGATCTCCTTCTCGTTTTTTTCGGGAAAGATCCGCTCTCGAATCAATCTCGAGTTTTCCCATGTAGAGGCACTATTGCGTGTGCTTAGGGTAGAAGTTTTAATGTATTGCCGTGTTATTCAGTCTTTTGCTTGAAGTTCTTTTCTATATAAGAGGTGGAATAGAAGAACCCGGTTTCAGCGAATGATCATACGTCTGTAATGTATTGCATTGTATGTCTCATAATATGTCCCATCCTTCTACCCTTTCCCGGGAGTCAATGATTCTTCATAGCTATTACCATTTTCTTCCCTATGAGTTCCAGTCTCGATCAGAATGAGAGTTCTGACTTTTCAGATGTTCTGAATAGACCATACCAATTGGTTATGTATGTATGGTGAGACTCCAATAGACTTCTGGAACGTTCCCATTGGCGTGCATCCAGCAGGAATTGAACCTACAAATTTGCCAATTATGAGTTGGGCGCTTTCACCATTCAGCCATGGATGCGCTAGCGAGTGAACTAGGTTGGTAGAGCCGAGGATCGAAAGAAACTCTTCGGAAATCTGGGTTTTTTGGCTAGCAATCAAGCTAGGGTCCTGATCGAGCAAGACGCAGTCCTATCTATCTACCTCTCCAAACACAATATCTTGAGTACCTATGATGGTGACTACATCTGCTGGCATGTGATGTTTAGACATAGAATCGAGTCCTTGTGAATGGGCAGAGCCAGGTGCTCTTATTTTACGACGGTAGGGACGATTGCTTCCATTACTGACAAGAAAGACACCAAATTCTCCTTTAGGTGCTTCAACTGCGGTATAGGTAGAAGGAGCTGGTACGGAAAAACCTTCTGTATAAAGTTCGAAATGGTGAATTGAGGTAGAGTAGACCGATGATCCTGTAGTCATTTGGCCGGCTATGGAAAGAAAAAGCTTGCATCTGCTCCCTCCCCCTAAACTCTAACCGGTCCCATCTCTCTCCAAACCTAACGTGGTAGTTTCCCATCATAAGGCTTTCTATCTATAGATTGAGCCATTACCAACCAAGGATCCCATTCGGTCAGACTCTGCTGGATACGGACGACCCTTGCCCACCAGCTTTTCTGCTTGCTCTGAAGCTATGACTGCTTTCATTTTGTCGTTGATAAGAGTTTCAAGCTGAGATGCAGTGAATGCTTCGGAGGTGGCCTGATTTTCTTGAAGTTAAAAATTAAAAAAAAAAACTAGCGCCTTCATAGGTCAATGTATAAAGAAATGGAATATAGACTATAAAAGATTCAGAAAAGAAAAGAATCGAAATTTCTTGGATTCGGTTGAGACATTCTCAATGGTCCCCAGCCCGGTCAAGTCACAAAACGATTCTTTCTATTAAGAAGTAATAAGTACCCGTTGGGTATAAGGAAGGGGCCCCTGAAGTTGTTCGTTTGGTAACTTTCTTTTATGTTAGTAAAGAAAGAGGATGGTCAAAGGATTCCATTCTTTTGATACGAGGATCTCCCGGAGCGGAGTGTGAAATGGAGCCCGCCCGACTTTTTGATCCTATGAGCGCTGGGTGGACAGTTGCCCTGAAACCCATAGAAGGAACCAGTTCGAGCTAAGCCTACCGATCTTGCCCTAAAGGCGCTAGTGAAGACGAGTTAATCTGACACAAACAAAGAATTTTCTATTCAATCAACAGAGCATCTTCAAGGATTTAAGCATCTAAAACATTTATATTTGAATGAACATTTAATTTTGTTAGTTTAAACTTTATAGGGTATTAGTCCTATTGACTCTTGTTTTTTAGGGAGGAGGATCAAATTAGGTGATTTGTAATTGTAAATTTTTTTTAAGATCTGGAGGTTAATTTAAAAATTACTAGACTCGTCATTTTTAGTCATTGCGAAAAGGACGATCGGACTAGTTGGGTGGGACTTACAACCTTTTCCTATAGATAAGACGATCCGATTGGCTCGCATAGCTTTCTTGAATATAGAATTTGAGCATTCAATACATTAGTTGGAGCACATGCGGGTTTTGTAGTTAATTTTGAAATAATACGCATATATACAATTATAATATATTTTGACCTTCAATGTATAACATGAAGTTTTAACCATTTGCACATAATTTGATTGCACTTATCAACCACTTGAAATGGCGTTGTTTACTTGCATATGTTTCAAAACAGATCTTTTGAGTTGAAGTATTATCTTATTTTGAGTACATGCAAAATTACATTTTTGGGCTTTAAAATGGAGTTGCCTTTTGTTCGCTCGTAAATATGTTGCGAATCCAATGAAGCATTTTAAATTGAAACAATGATATGGTCAAAATTTTTTTAGGAAAGATTTGGAGTCTGGACTTGATTTTTATTATATAATACTCGATTGAAATTATTTAAAAAATACTTAAATCAAGGTGGTCATAACTATTTATTGTAGTAAAGGTTTTCCCTTTTGAAGTTGTTGATATTGCTTATCAGAAGAGTGGAAGGATTTTTAAAGTTAATGGCTAAAAACTTAAGTTGTATTTAAGAGGCGATAAACCTGAACTTAGAAGACATTGAGTTTGGGTCAACCTGATTGAAGGATTTGACATTGTCAGGCTGAGGAGAATAAACTAAGTGCTTCTTGGGAGGCAACACAAGTTTATCAGTTAATTGTTGTACTTTCAGGAGTGCTATGTTTATGTTCATATAAGGGCAAGTCCCTATAGTTAATTACATCTTAAATGACCGAAATTACTTAAAAAATCTCTCGATAAAAATCAGGAAATATTATCTTCAAGGAGGTCAAAAGGATAGTACTTTTCAACGAAATCGGACAAAGAGATGTGAAAGGGGATTGACTCAAATTTAAAACATTTTATTGTAGAATCCAAAGGAAGAAGAACTAGGGGATGTCAGAGATCCGGAGGCGAATCTCGGTGACTTCCCAAGCTACCCTATGGTTTGGCTTAAATTTAGGGGAGAAATTATTTAAATGTTTCATCCTGCCAATTTTATTTAATTAGGACTTACATTTGTGCGAAATGATCACACAAATAGCCTAGAAGATGTGAGGATTTAGGTCGTAATGAAGCCAACCTCAGAATCCTAAAACGAGTTAAGACTTATATTGTACAACAGAGCTATGCAAAGGCCCAAAAAGAAGTTGAGGATTTATGTCGTACTAGGCGGACGACCTCGAGATCCTATGGATTGTTGTTTAATTACTAAAGAATGGTTTAGCTGGTGAAGATATGTTTTGCTGTTGAAGATGACCGTGCTGCCCACCGCGTTAGCTCCAAGCTTCTTGCCGTGAAGAGGTTAAGTTTTCTAAGGTGGCAAGTCATAATGTCAAATCAGGTGGCCTTATGGTTGAGTTCTTCAAAATCCTATGCAAGTATGTTTAAGTGTTGTACAGTGTATAGCAGAGTATATAACACAGGAAAACAGTAAAACATGCAGCAGAGTATGATACAATGTGCTAAAAAGAACAATAGCAGGTACGAAAAGTAACACGCTGTAAATATAAACAAGCCTGTATATCTGGGAGATTCATTATTTTCTTAAATGCAACAGGCTGGAATGCATTATGAAATGAAAGCCAAGCAGCAAAAGAAACATCGTCCAGAAAACCCGAGAAAGGACGGCAAATGACTAACAGTAGAAAACTCATGAAAAATGAATAACAAAGTAAAATCATCAAAACCTTGGGAAAGTCCCGGAAAAAAGACCACGAGTGCTTCATCCGAAAATCATACGAAAAATTCGAAGAAAACCGCAAGAACTCGGGTTGGGGCTAGGCTCAGAAACTGTGTAATAATTCTCGAGGGTCGTCGAAGGTTACTCGGTCACCCGAGTATATAGAGCCTGCTACTCAACTAGAAGTGTGTCCTACTAAACCTAACTCAGGAGGGCGTTCCTTAACCCAGTACTGATAATCAACAAGCGGACAACCAAATTTATAATATAATTTTAAAATTTATATTTTTAGCATGCTCGTGGATTTCAGGCATACAAAAGAGAGTTTGTATCAATATTTGGTTGTAGTGAAAATATATATTTTTTTGTTGTGAATATAGTATCCGTTCTTATCAGATTTTGAAAATTAGGGTTGTCCACGAGTCGATCACTTCGTCGGGTGTAGGATCACTAACAATCCTAAGAAGGTACGGGTGCCCCGCTTGCCTTATAGCGGTGAATGATACCGTCATCCTACGGTTCATCGGGGCCCTGGAGCGGGTCCTGGTGTCGTAGGGTGGGATATCATTCCACTCTACCACCGGTGTGCCTTTATCATCAGCACTCTATGCCCCAAAACAAAACGAAAACCAGAACGAAGAAAACAACGAAAAAACACAAGTCAAAAGGGGAAAGAAAGGAGACTAACCCACCCACAAATCCAATTTAAAAGAGGCGGGGCCCAAAAGGTAGGTGGGCTAGTCTAAAACGCCCAAAAACAAGGTTTGAAAAGTTTTCCAAACCTCACACAGTAAATCAAATAGTAGTAAGCTAAGAAAATCTTACGGGCATTTCCAAACCCCATAGATTGAAAATTCCAAACCTTCACATAATTCACAACTCGATCATGCCTCGCAAATGTAAAATCTTCCAATAAAATCAAGTAGAAGCTCACGGCCAGGATAGGACAAGGCCAAAGAGGCTCACGGCCAAGGCTGCAGGGGCCAAGGAAGCTCATGGCCAAGGCAAATACAGGAAATAAAAGCCGTCTCGAAATAAAACTTTTAATACATAAGAAAGTGAGTGGACAAGCTCAGAAATCCTTTAAACTAACTTCAATCCTCTCAAACAAGGCATAGAAAAGTTTCCTCCAAAAGGTACCCTCCAAACATATCTCCCCACAAGTAAGCTAAAGGGGACATCCAATTCATCACAGAGTGCATGAAAATATTCATCAAATAACTATAGGACTGAATTTACATAGAGCTAAAACTGAGCCAACACAAGGCATAAACTTGAGCCACCATGAGGCTAGAACCGAGCCAACACCAAGCTGCAGCTAGACTAATCGCAAAGCTAAAGCAAAAAAGTACCACTTGAGCAAAACCGAGCCCACACAGGGCAAAAAACCCGATCCATCACATGGCTAAAAAAAAAAACAGTCCAGCTCCAAGCTAAAACAGTCCCAACACAAAGCCAAAGCAAGAGGTACCAAAGGAGCAAAACCGAGCCCACATAGGACCAAAACCCGAGCCACAGCAAGACTGGAAACAAGACAACATCAGGTTACAACAGTCCCAACATAAAACCAAAGCAAGAGGTACCAAAAGAGCCAAACTGAGCCCACATAGGACCAAAAACCGAGCCACAGCAAGGCTGAAAACAAGCCCAGCTCCAAGCTACAACCAGGAACACAACAGGTCCAACAGAAAATCGAGCCACTTAAGGCTAAAACCAAGCCCAGCATTAAGCTAAAACAAAGAACACAACAGGGCCAACAAAACCGAGCCACATGAGGCTAAAGCCAAGCTCAACATTAAGCTAAAACAAAGAACACAGCAGGGCGAACAAAACCGAGCCACATCCAAGCTAAAACCAAGCCCGACCATGATTGAATCCAAGCCCAACATAAGGCTAAAACAAGGGTTTTAAGAGCTTAACAAATGAAACCTATATATATATATATATATATATATATATATATATATATATATATATATATATATATATATATATATATATATATATATATAGTTAAACATAGCTTTAGCCTGAAATTGAAAAAGGAGGCTAAACTTGGATCACAATAACACCTTGATGCTCTTTTTTTTTTATATATCAATCCATGAAACTATCACATGCTTGCTAACAAGAATAAGCTTAGAGACTTTCCAAATCCATTTAACATGCTTTTATAAAGGGCTAAGATACAAGGAGCCCAAGAATCAAACTTCCATATATTCAAAACATAGAGCCACCATATGCTTCATATAAGAACAAGTGTGAAACTTCTCAAATTAAATTAAGCCTCTTCCTAGCATGTCATTTTGATAAGGAAAAGTTACAAGGAGCAAGAAATGAGCCCCACATGCATGTTAAAAAGCTAAATGAATTCTTCCATAACTCATGCCAAACGAGAGTAAGTAAGGAGTCTCATAGTACGTACCCCAACATGCTCGAAAGAGGGGCTAATATTTGCCTCGAAATCATGCTTTCATGCTTTAGATAAAAAGAGAGAGAGGAGAAAGTTCATAGCATAACATATTTCATTTCCCTAAGCAAGTGATCAAGCCTTCATATAGAACATGCTCAAATCTCTATTCCTACTCATGCTTCAAGTAATAAAATACCCCCAAATCTTGATACAACAACAAATTAACATGCCACTATGTAGGGGAAGCAAGAAACCATCACTTAAGCAAATAAATGAAACTTTCCATGGCACATAAGTGCCCAGCCGAAAGGCTAAATAGGCTAAAACAAACCAAAGCCACAAGCCAAAAGCCACACTAGGCCAGAAGAGTAGAGGAGAGAAAAGAGGTTACCAGTAAGTGTAAAGCACACAAGTAAAGCAAGAAGCTCAGGATTCAATCCAGCAGCACCTCCCCACCTCCAAGAAAAATCGGCAACCTACCTAGGGAAGACCCAAATAGGTCGCATTTATAGAATGGAAGGGGGAGAGTGCTGAGAAAGACTCACAAAAGATAAGCCCCAAGTGGAGCAGCCTCTGGTAGCAGCGACAAAGAGAGGGTCACAGGTAGCTGCAAGCTCGTACAGGAAGGTAGAGGAGAGCCGGTGCAGCCAGAGATAAGGGATGGGGGGAATTCGTGCGGCTCGAGAAGGAGAAGCCCCGCAGGGACACGCTCGAGTATGGGGAAGATAGAGGTGGTCGGGGTGACGTGCTCGAGCGCAGGAGGAGGAAACGAGAGCTCTTTATCGTGCGAACGAGAGTAAGGGTGAGCCGATCGAACGGGGTAAATATTTAGGGCTTAGGATTTTAAAAGGGGGCGGGAGTGTCGGCCGCTGAAATGTGCTTGAGATCTAATTTAATTTATATGTATATTAGTTTTGAAAGTAAAATTTTAAATTTTAAAATATGAGAATGGACGGATCTCATTCGTTTAGCAGTTTGAATGAACGAGCGTAATATCACAAGTAATGCATACGATTCGAAGAATAGACACGCTACTTGACGATATCGCTCGATCAAATAAACTACGAATTCATGACATCCGGTTACAGTCCGCGAACCTTTATGTGGACCGACATAATTCCCTATTTAATACAAAAAGAATTAAATAGGGTTTATATTATACGAGGGTCTTTAAAGCTCGCATATAGAGCGAGCCACTATAGTCGATTACTATCTCGAATGATCGAAGTCATCCAGAGATAACTCTCGATTTAAACCAGGGATTCTGTCTTCATGAATCGAAAGGGTAGGGTTTTCGAAGAAGTGTGATAGTAGGAAATTCGATAGGTGAAAGACGCAATGTGGAACAGTTATTTCCAGAGTCAAAGAAAAGAGAGGTAGGGGACGTCACGGATCTCAAAGAGGACATCGATAACGTCCCAGACTATCCTATGGTTGGACTTTAAATTTTGGAAGATAAATTTATTTAAGTTTCAATCCTGCCAATTAATTATAGGAATTACATTTACATGATCACCTGATTGTGCAAATAACCTGAAAGATAGGAGGATTTACGCCGTATCGGACGACGACCTCGGAATCATAAGCGAGTTAGGGGCTTATATTGCCGTGACGAGACTATCTGCGAGCCTAAAGAACGGGTGAGGATTTATGTCGCACTAGGCGGACAACCTCGAAATCACCAAGATTTGTTATTTAGGTCAGGAATGATCTTGAGCAGATGTCACCCGGAATGCTGCTCGAAGCTCCCTTCTTGTGAAGAGGTTGAGTTTTCTAATGTAGCGAGTTAAAATGTTCGATCGAATTGGCTACATGGTCGAGTTACTTAAACATCATATCTGAGTATGTTTAAAGTTGTATAGTGTGTAGCGAGGCATAAAGCACGAAGTAAAACATGCGGTAGAATATAGTGCAACGTACTTAAAAAGGAGCGGTAGCAAGTATGAATAACACGCGTAAATATAAACAAACTGTATACAGGAGATCCGATTATTGTAGCTGGTAGAAGTGCATCATACAAGCGAAAGCCGAGCGAGAAAACGAGGAAAAACATCATCCGAAGCTCGAGAAAAGGGCGGTGAATGACCCACAACAGAAGGCTCGAGAAAGTGAGTAACAAAAACAAAGTAAAGTCATCAAAACCTCGGGAAAACCCTAAAAAGGACCACGAGTGCTTTATCAAAAAATCACAAGAAAAATCCGAAGAAAAACCGTAAGCACTCGGGTCGGGGCTAGGCTCATAACTGTGTAGTACTGCTCGAAGGGTCGTCGAAGGCTACTTGGTCACCCGAGTGTATAGAGCCCGCCACTCAGCTAGAAGGGTGTCTCTTAAGCCTAACTCGGGGAGGATGCTCCGCTGACACGAAGCGATAATCAACCAGTAGACAACCAGTTTTTATGATATAGTTTTAAAACATTATGTTTTTAGCATGCACGTGGATTTCAGGCATACAAAAGAGAGTTTTAAATTAATTTTTGGTTGTGGCAAAAATATATATTTGTTGCAAAATGTAGTATCATATTCTTATCAGGTTTTCTTTGAAGATTAGGATTGTCCACGAGTCGATCATTTCGTCGGGTATAGGGTCACTAGCAATCCTAAGAAGGTATGGGTGCCCCGCTAGTCTTATGGTGGTGAATGATACCGTCATCCTACGGTTCCACGGGGCTACGGGAGCGAGTCACGATGTCGTAGGATGGGATATTGTTCTGCTCTATCATCGGCGTGCCTTTAGCATCATCGCCGTCATTGCCCCGAAAACAAAACAAAATCAAAACCAACTCCGCGTGAAGCGGAGAAAACATGTCAGTCAACGGGAAGGGGAAAGGAAGGAGATTAACCCATCTCCAAATCCGAGAAAGACCAAAACGGGAGATGGGTTAATCTAAAAATGCCCCTAACACATGTAAAAGTAGAACACTAAAAGTGAAGCCCGAGATCCTTGAATCAACCCTGAGGATATCATCTTCTCCTTTAGGCATAACTGGATCGACCTCCAGAACGGAGTGTCCTTTACATTCAGATAAAACTAGACAAAAAGAAAAGAAATCCGGAAATCCTTTTTTTTTTAACCATGTAAATCAAACGGGAAAACAAATGACTCGGGGGGAAAACCCACTACTAAATCTCCAAACCCATAATAAAATCTAGATCTTCCAAATGTCACATTAATCTTGAAAGTCTGAAACGCGAGACTCTCCTGAGTAGGTCCACCTACAGGGCTCGGGACCAGGCTATAGCAATAGGAAAATCAGTAAACTTCCAACACATAAGAGAGTGGATGAACAAGCTCACGAAGCCGACAAACTAGCACCAATTCCACCAAATAAAACCTACAGAAATACTTCGAGTATCGTGCTCGATTCATTTCCCACAAGTAAATCGGGAGACACTTCCAAATTCCTTCGATCAATTTCATAGACAAGTATAGCAAGAAGCAAGACCACCACCACATCAATCACCCTACCAAGGCTCTCGGCCAAGGCTACAAACAGGAGAAAAGGCTCACGGCCAAGCTACAACAAAGGGGTAGCAAGAGGCAAAGTCTCCCAAAATCCAAATCACAGCAATGAGGCCCACGGCCAAACCCCATACAAGCCTCTCACACTAACTCCAATTCCTCACAAGTGCATGAAAAAAAAGTCCACTAGATAACCAAAAGGTTCGGAACCCGAGCCATACAAAGCCTACACAAAGCATAAACCCGAGCCATACAAAGGCTGCAAAGAGGGAGGCTATAGGAACAGCAGGAACCAAAACCGAGCCCCAAAATGCCACGGGACCAGCTGCTAGGCAGCAGAAAACAGAAACAAAATAGGTCCCCAAATCAAATGCCAAAAGGAACGGCTGCTAGGAGCAGCAAGGACACAAAGCCGAGACAAACCAGGCCCCAACCCGAGCCACAACAAAGTCAGAACATGCCCACATTAAACTGCAGTAGCTCCAACATAAATCCAAAATAGAAGACAACAAAGGAGCAGAAATCGAGTCCACATAAAGCCAAAGACAAGAACTCAACTTTAAATTACAGCAATCCCAACATGTAACCAAAGTAAAAGAGTGCCAAAGGGGGCAACCAACATTAACTAGAAAACAAAGAAATAAAAGGCTCCCAAACAGGTGCGAAGGAGCAGCTACAAAGAGCAGAAAATCAGAAACAAGCTCTTGGGTAGGGGCTGAAACAAGCAAAACCGAGCCTCTAAAATGAAGCCAAATGAATCCTTTAAAGCATTAAAACAAGGGGGCAGCTGCTATACATTAAGAAAGGGCTCTCGGGTAGAGCTAGAGTGAGCCAAATGAGGACTCCCACAGCCCCCAAAATTTACCCCAATGTAAAAATAAGTCCAGGCTACCAAATTAAGCGTAAAGCTGAAGCAAAACCCCTCCATATATTCATCATAATAATGTATAAGGCCTTCAGATGCTTAACATGAGAAAATACATGGGGCTTCCCCAAACTGAAATAAAACTTCCCTCTAGCATATAATTTTGATAAAGGAAAACTATAAGGAGCAAGAGGTGAGCCCCTCCATATGCATATTGAAAAGCTAAACAAGTTCCTCCATAACTCACGCTAAACGAGAGTGGGTAAGGGGGCTTATAATGCATACCCCAACATGCTAAAAGGAGGAACTATCCTTGTCCCAAAGCCACATTTCCAATCATTCCAACTTGCTTTGAACAAAAGAAAAGAAAAGAGCTAAAGCCATACTATATTTCTATCACCTCAAGCAAGTAGCAAAAAGAGAAGAGTTCATATCATGCTAGCATGCCATATCGTTCACTGCATCGAGCTAAAGAGGCTCGGTAAAGAGAAAACCGAAAAGAGGGAGGGGAGAATAGTTACCAGTTAAGCCGAACAACACAAAGAGAAAGAGCTCGGGTAAGCCAACAAGCAAGCCGAACCAAATGCCGAGCAGCTCACAGCTCGAGCAAAACCAACAGGGCAAAATGTGCAGCCCTCCTTTCTTCTTCTTGGCTAGAGCCAAGCCTTTTCTCCAGCACACACACACACTCACACAAGAAAAGAAAGGCAAGAGGATAGAAATGGCAGCACACCCTCAAAGAGAAAACCAGCCAACCCTAACCCTCTCCTTAAGAGAGGCTTATATAGCCAGCCCAAAGAAGAAGAAGCCACACATACCTACCTGGAGGAGTCGGCTCGATAGGGAGAAGGCGGGAGAGGTGGCGACAAATGTCGCAGAAAAGAGTGGCGACAGGAGGCGGGAGTGGCGGCAGGGAATGCCGAAAGCACCTGCTACGAGCAGAGCCAGGGGAAGTGGCGAGGCACAGTGGGGACCTGGATTGAAGTCACGCAAGGAGCCGCTGGAGCCAGGACGAGTGGGGCTTGGTCGACCGAGAGGCGCGATCGAGGGGAAGGAAAAGGGCTCGGGCGCGTGCGTGTGTTAGGGAATTAGGGATTTAGGTTTTAAGGACTTAAAATAAAAGAAAAATTCTTATTTTATTATTTTATTTTATTAAATTGCGTCAAACTTCGTGTCGTTTACTCGTGTTCGGAAACATAGCAAATTATATGTCCCTCCCTAGCAAATTCGACGTTCCGGACACATCGGCGCAGTCCGTTTCGCGATCCGAGGTCGTTCGGACAACCTCGTCGTCGGTCGGGTCGAAAGTACGTCAAATTTGATCCCACCTGAATTTCGAGCTTGTTGTTGATCGTCTCGACGTTCTGACTTTAATCTTGATTCGTTGCTAGGGGATTGAAAGCGTCGAGGCCGTGGATTGAGGAATTTGTGCGCGGTGGTGCAAGAAACGTGCACGAGGCTGTCATAAGGTCCGGTGGTCCTATGGGAACTCAATTTGGACTCCTAACGTCAATTCCAACCTGCTATGAGCTAGAGGTACGGAATTTCGTCCGGGATTCCAAAAGAGTAAAGAGGTGGTTTCGAACGTTCTAAAACGAGGTGGGTCCACTGCTAGGAATCTAAGATCGTCGGGGAAGCTCCTAAGGCTAGAACCCTAAATCCTAGGAGGAAAACTAAACCTCGAAAAAAGTGAGGTCAACGGGGAGATATAAGAATTATATATAATAATATAATAATAACAGTATTATTATTATTATTATAATTATATAAATTCTCATTTCGCAAATTTCGTCCCCGACAGGCGATCGTCGCAAATTAAATGTCAATTTTAGGTAAAATCGATGCTCTGAGGTCGTTCGGACAACCTCGACGACAGTTGCGTCGAAAGTGCTTCAAATTCGGCCCTTTCTGAAATTCTGACTTTGATGTCGATCGTCCCGGCGTTTTGACTCCAGCTCCAGTCCACTGCGAAGGAATTGAATGCGTCGAGGTCGCGAACCGATAATTTGTGCGTTCATGTGTGTAAGACGTGCACGAGGCTGTCCTAATGTCCAGGGATCCTATAGGGACTCAATTTGAACTCCTTACGTCAATTTCGACTGGCTACAAATTAGCGGTACAGAATCTCGTACAGAGTTTCAAAGAGTAACGAAGTGGCTCCAGACTCTCTAAAACGAGGTGGGTCCCATCGCTAAGAAACTAGGATCGTCGGGGAAGCTCCTGAGGCTAGAATCTTAAGTCTAGGAGGAAAACTAAACCTCAACAAAAACGAGGTCAACATTGAACTGGGCATAAATTGAACCTGACGCCTAGGCATCATCTCTTGGGTGCCTAAGCGCTAGTGGCTCGTGATTGCAAATCTTAGGCGCTGCTATCGCGGCGTGTAGGCGCCACACTGTTATTATTACAAATCTATCTGGGTGCCTAAGCGCTAACACCCGAGCGCCTAGGCGCTCAAATCAGAATATCAGTGAATATCTTCGCTTTTTAGCTCATTTCATCCAATTTCTTCTTATGTTCTTCTCATCTTCCTGCTATCCGACCTAGGTCTTCCAAAGTTGTAATTTTTTTGCTTGATTCGGGTGAAGAAAGGGGTGGATCTAGTTATACTTAGGTAAGCATTGCTTCCTATGACTCTTTTCTTTCTGTTTTGTTTGTGGATTTGTGCGTTCTTAGCTTGAATTTTAGGATTTCCTCTTGATTTTCACTCTCAAATTGTGGAAACTAGCATATTGTTTTCCAAAATCTTAAATTTGCATAATTATTTGGTTGGATTCTTTCACATTTTCCATGTCACCTAAGATGAATGGAGGAAAGTCAAAAACTTCTTTTGATAATAAGAAATTTGCCAGTGTTAAGGATGAAGAGAGATATAACGATTTCTTGGTATCGAAGAAGTTCATTATGGAGAGGGGATTTTCGTCTCCGAGAAATGCTGTGGAATCCATGATAGATCAGAGAGACTGAGAAATTTTTTGCTTCCATACTGACATTGTTGTAATTCCCGCACAAAAATATGCCCGAATCCAACTCTAATTCAGTGTTTGTTTGAGGAAAGCAAATTGATTTCTTGTCTATCCAAATCAATGATAAGTAAGCCCGATAATTTATTTTACTATTTTACACCCATGGACGGGGATTTGGATGAAATTTTTACGTTTTTGACGAGAGGGGAGTGTGGAAGGTGATAGATGATAGGAAGATCAATTTACCTTCTGCTTTATCAACTGAATCTAAGGCATGACATTATTGCATATTTACCAAGCTTCTACTTTCCACAAATCTTCTCTAAGTTACTAGGGAGAGGACGACTCTGAATTCTGTATTCAAACTAACAAAAGTATCAATGTGGGTTTAGTGATTAGTCATTCCATTAGAAATATGATGAAAGGAGCATCCTCTATTGGACTTGGCCACCCCTCTACGAATTTTGCTATATATATTCATGCTAAAGTCACCTACGAGAGTTGGGAGGAACAACTACGACTCCTTAAGCCTATTTTCAAAAGGAACATGGGCATACAGTCGTACCTCTATATTTGAGCCTGGTGAGAGTTCCTTCTGTCCCTCCTCTTCTTCTAGACCACGTCCTTCCACATCCATGACTTCTATTGCAGAGTAGGGGTGTAAATGAACCGAACACGAACGAACAAAACTAGTGTTCGTGTTCTGTTAGTTTGAAATTTAATTTGTTTGTATTCGGTTAGTGTTCGAAATTGTTCGTGAAGTTACTGTTCGATTTGTTCAAAATTAGTTCAAATTGTTCGAAATGTTCGTATTGTTCGAGTTGTTCAAAATGTTTGAAATATTCGAATCGTTCGAATTGTTTGCCTGTTCGAATTGTTCGAAATTATTTATATTATTTATGAATTTTCTTTGTTGTGCTTATATTTTATTAGATATTTCTTTATTTGAGCTAAAAAATGCATTACTTTTGAAAAAAATAAATATTTATAGTAAATTGATTGACACATTAATGCAATAGAAAAAAATATGAATTTATCTAAATCATTATCTTAGATAATCCTATGAATAAAAATGAAGAAAAATGAAGATTTACAAAAAAAAAGAGATATCAATAGCTTGTATAAAACTTGCATGATTGTAATTCCTTCAAGTCCTCCTACAAAAACTATACAAAAGCAAATTTGGTAATTTAGATCTTCTTGGTTCTAGCTCACTGCTTGTTAAGTAGTATGTTGCTAGATTTCACATCTCTGTGCACTATATATGTCTGACAACAGGCAATACAGAAAGAAGAAAAAAAAGAGAAAAGAAGAAGGAGCATTTTCAATGCGAGAGAGAAAAACAGATCTCTCAACGGCACCTGTGTTAACCACTTTATGGTTTGGGTCTTTAGCAGGTCTCTTGATAGAAATTCATCGTTTCTTCTATGTGGTCTGTTCTAGTGACAACATTCCTACATTTATTATCACTTCCGGTACTGATCGGGGCAATTACAATGTGATTAACCGATCGAAACTTTAATACAACCTTTTCTGACCAGAGGTGTATATTCCAATTCTGCCTAGATCCTGTATTATTAGTCATATCGTATCGACCTTTTCGGGAAAACCCGTTACTGGTATCTAGGCATGGTTTATGCCATGATCAGTATAGGTGTTCCTGGATCTCAAAAGTCTAATCGGAACTCAAGCTCATATTAATGTTGCGCTCGAAAAAACACTAGAATCCAGACTTTCTTCTTGTATGAGAAGTCAGAAAGATTTTGTTATCGAATGATGTTCGTTTCTTCCTACTCAAATCTGAATTTCTTTTTCTTCTATATTCCCTACGTCCATTCTCCGGTCAATCCTGTTTCAATCATTCTTGTTTCCTGTATAATAGATTCTCTTAAGATTCTTTTCTTTTGAATTGAGAATTTTCTTTGAAATAATATCAAAACAATTTTTATTTGATAGGGCTATTTGTGTAAGTCTTTTACGATTCAGAAGCAATTGTCTTTTGTACAGATTGTGGATGAAGATGCTATAACTATAGAATAGCCTATCCTCACGAGTTACCGCATTTATCCGAGTGATCCACAAACGACCAAAATCTCTCTTTTTCCTGCTCCTATCTCGATGAGAGGAAATCAAAGCTGTCATTCTCTGTTGAGTAGTCGTTCGAGTCAGTCTTGAATGAGCCCCTATAAAGGTTGATGCAAATAAACGAATCTTTTTTCGACGTCTCCGAGCTGTATATCCTCGTTTCACTCTGGTCATTGAATCAAATGAAACTTTCTTGAATAACTAATTGATTTCTCTTCTTTCAGTCTTCTTCCGGTCGATTAATAACAAAACGGATTCTTCCGATATAGAAAATAGAAATTCCAATGGCTTTTGCGACTATGACCTTCCCGACCACGATTTTTTCTTTCTTCAAGGTATCTCGCCTGGAAATAAGAAATTCGACTGCTACTCAATAAAAAAGAAGAGTGGGTTTCCTCGTTTCTTTTATATGATGTATGTGGGTGGGCCTACTCGGATTCGGATGGGGCAATGCCTTTCTTTTACTTTGACTGTGTAGTGCAAATAACTGTAACTTGGTCTTATAGGCCCTAGTATTGTGGACTTCCTTGTCTTCTTTGAGATGTCCAAAATTTCTTTGCAAAAAAGAAAAGCTCCAGCAAGGATACCAGCAAGAATATTTATTAACCATTTAGAAGATGATGAAAATTACAACCTGATTAAAGTCCAGAGCGTCCAGAAGATCATTCATTTTACGGTTCTTCTCCAATTCACTGAGTTTGAATCTTTAATATAGTGTTGTCAAAAAATAAATGTCGCCAAATGGGCCACCCTTAATTTATGGAAAGCACTCCCCACAGTATCAAGAATATGGAGAATCCACTTCCAAAGTAACTCATCCATAATTATGATTAGGTAGTAATCTACAATTTTTTCACAAGCTTAATCTTTATCACAACTTCAAGGCATAAAAAATATTTAACTCCCTATGAACATGAATATGTTCATTAAACCGGAATATGACATCATGTAAGTCATCAGACAACTATCCACATTACAGTTTTTTTTGTCAATATAACTAAAAAATTGCATTCAAGTTAGTGCCGAAGCATTGTAGATCAACAACCGCATCTGATATCAGAGAAGTTAGATTTAGCCCAAAAATTAGGATATCTAATCATCCATGCATAAAAAAATTGGATTCATAACACAATTAAACCAGAGAATTGAGCCCCCACATAGCAAAGAAAACATTAGTGAATTTTGACAAAAGAACGACAACAACACAAATACCAGGAGATGATAATTTTTGTAACAAATACTTCCATGAATATCATAAACAAATTCTATTAAGAATCTGAGACTATGATTCTTCTTAGAAGCAATGAAGCAGCCCTCTCACCAATTTTGGGAGTTGTTGCTCCTCTCTCAAGCATTGAAGTGTCAATACCACACTAACACTCCTATAAGAATTCACAGTTAAAATAGTATGACAGAGCAATATCTACATAATAAAAACTCAGAAAGTGCTTATTATTGTTGGGACTCGCTGAAACTAATAAGCCATGGCAACAATAATAAGTCTGCTTCAACTAATATTACAATAATAAGCCATGACAACAATAATAAGCCTGTTACAGCAGCAGCCATGGCAACAATAAATGCCAAAAATTAATTTTCACCAAAAGAAAAATTCCAAGTTGGTTTTAGCATTCGTCGGCACAGCGACACTAAATGCCAACTTTTTGATTAAATAAAGTCACACGTACCTTAATTACATGTAAGTTTTTCACTGTAATCTTCTAAATTCTCATTCTTCTATAAAAAATTTCTCCAACACATCCATAAATCCTATTTTTAATTTCATATCCTACAACATAATATCAAAAGACCATCAAAATTTTATTTTCATCATTTTCACAAAATTTGGACCCAAAAGTACCAACTATCAACAAACAGCTAAAAAGAAGCCATGAATTATAAATTATGGCAGAATACTAGCTTGGTCCATTATTGATCTTTTGCATGAAAAACAAACTTTTGGTTGTGAATGGATCTATAAATTTTAATCAGTGTTAACGACTAAATAAATAAATACGCGGTTTGATTTGCCGCTAAAGGATAAACACAATAACAATGCATTGATTACTCTGAAACATTCTCTCATGTTGCAAAGATGTTCACCATAAAGCTTCATCTTAATATAGCAGCCACCACAATGCATTGATTATTCTGAACTAGTAGCATCATAAATGCACTGAAAATGCTTGTTATGATATGTAAATCCCATTTCATAACTATTATTGTTTTGCAAAACAAAAGGAAGAAAGCATTGCATTCTTCACAAAACCATCCATAAAAAAAAAAAATCAGATCCAGAAGCAATAGTAGAATCACAGAACAAACGCTAATACCTGTATGAATCCCCACACAAATGCATAATAGTTGAGCTAAATTTCACCCAAAAAACTCTTATATAAGTAAGGAAGCAAGGATACTGAGCAACGAAGCAAGAAAATAACACCTCGGTAGGCTACAGTAGCGAAACCAACAACCAAGCAAGAATATCAAGCGCAAGAATACCGAACAATTAACTATCCGAGGAGAAATATAAGATATTTTAGTAGACGGACACAAACAACGAACCCTAAGCTCTAGCCGCTGAAACCCTTGTGCAATTTGAGAGGAGAAGGAGATGACTCGGAAGAGAAAGAAAGCTGAAGCAGAACTTTCGAGAGCAGGCGAACACAAATGACAAGACCTAAGCTATCACAGCCAAAAACCTTTCGCGATTTTGAGAGAAAGAGATGACTCGGAGTAGGATGAGGAAGAGAGCCAAAACAAATGTTTCGATAGCGAGAGGCTGGAGAGGATTAGGGTTTCTTACATATAAAGTTATATATATATTATATTATAATATTTATATAAGTAATAATAATATATTAATATTAAAGATTTGTTATATATTATAATTTATATAATTCATAATATATAAATATGTAATATCTATATAAGTATATTACTAATATAGTATATTAGTATATTATTATTATTAATTTATTATATATTATAATTTATAAAATTTAATTTTTTAAAATATCATAAATTTTTTTATATATAATTATTTTAAATTATTTTATCTTTCGAACAACAACAATTCGAACACGAACGAACGCATCACTGTTCGTGTTTGGTTCGTTTAACAAATCGAACGAAAAAAATTGTTTGTGTTCATCTCGTTTACTTATTGAACGAATCGAACACGACTCCTTGACGAACCGAACACGAACTGTTCGCGAACAACGAGCTTTTTTGACAGCCCTATTACCGAGTATCTTGATACGCTCGAAGAGGATACGTCGATCATTCAGACAGAGGTTTATGATTTGGTGGACCGGGTGTCTCACATGGATTGTTAGAATAAGAGCCAATTCGATTAGATCACGGATTTTGAGACTGCACAGCTGGAAATGTATAAGAAGAACCGGTGGTTAGGGGGCCTGACCTGGTAGTGTTTCCTACACACTCTCCATATACACTTTACGAGAATACCCGCCGGCCAATGGAGGAAGGACCAGAGGAAGAAGCAGGAGAAGAAGATGAGATGAAGAAGAGGGGGGCAGTTGATTTGGCTCTTTCTTGGGAAGCTTTTGATTGTTTGACTTGACTGCTACTGCTATTGGTTTTAAATTTTGTTGATGTTATGTTATGCTATTTGTGTAATGTGATTTGTATTGATGTGACGTCAAACTTTATTGTTGCGCATAAGTTTTATTTGGATTCTTATCTGTTGTAACTAATGCAGACTGCTTTGCTGTAGTTTAAGGGAATTTGTTGATATTGTTCTATATGTTATTTCCTATTTCTACACATGTTGAGTTGTTGGGATGTGCAGATTTAATTTGAAATTGTGATATCTTCCTTCATGTTTATTTATGCAAATGTTGGTAATTTAGGGGGGTGGGGAGAATTATGCCACTATAAGTTATTTCTCCTTTTATAAACAAGGTTTTAAAATTTAATTTTTGCTGACTTAAATAAAGTGGGGAATGAATTTGGGATCATAACCTCCTAAAAAGAAGAAGATAAATAAATCACATAGTTTTATTTGAATTAAATTGAAATAGATTTAGATTGATCTTTGAAATCCAATAAATGCTTATTTATTCAACATATTTAGTTTTAAGAAGATTTGGGTATTTGGTCAGTTATTTGCAAGTAGATTTGTATGTTTTTGAAAATTCAGCCTCTAGCATATTTGAGTTTTATGTTAGCAATTATAATTATAAATCTTGAATGGAAAGGGAATGTTGGAGTATTTTAATTTAAGGAGAATTTAATGGAATTCAAAATTATTAAAAGACTTATCCAGGTACAGTAATCCTCTATGATATGTATGAAAAAATGGATTATTTATTAAAATATGGAATAAAAAGAAGTAATCCTAAAATAAAAAAAGAAAAGGAAAAGAATAGAATAAAAAAAAATATGAACGAAACATTTAGGAGAAGCTTAAAGAGAAACCTTAATAAAAATTGATTTCACTACTATCTCTTTTAAAATTAAAAACTCCATAACATTGTTTAATTCAATTCAATTTTTATATTTATGAATTAATACCACCGCCGCCAACAACAACAACAAAACCTTTATCCCACTAAGTGGGGTGGGATCGGCTACATGAATCCTTTCTCCATTGCGTTCTATTTAGTGTCATATTTTCATTTAATTTTAATAAATTAAGATCATTTTTTATACAATATGACCAAGTCTTCCTGGGTCTACATCTGTCTTTCTTAACATAAGTCGAATCTAAAACATCTACTCTCCTCATCGGATTATCATATGGTCAACGTTGATTGGATGACTAAACTTTCAAAATTTGACATATAGGTTGTATTGGCTTAACATCTACTAAATCCCTTGAAATGAATATGAGATTAGATAATATTTGAAGAGTTTAAAGCTTCATGAAGCAAATGTGAAAAAATAATTAAATATAAGCTTTTGTTCACTATTTTTGTATCTTTGGAAGTTTGATTGCAGATGGTCACTAATGAAAATCCATTTCTAATATGTTCAACTAGATCAAATGCTAAAGTTTTGTTGTTACTTGAAGGCAAGTAATCTTCAAGTTTGGGAGATTTTGATTTATTTTTAAATTTTGTATAAAATGTCTTTAAATTGTTTGCTTTTAGTGTGCTTACGTTGCGCTTTGAGGAAGGTTTCTGTATTGTGTTGCAGATTATAGAAAAAAAAAACTAGGATCGAACGGGTCTTGAAACGATCAAATCAGAGAAGGTTTTAGTCTGGTGCCTAGGTGCTTGAACAAACCAAAATTCTTACAAAATCCCTAGAACACAGAAATTAGGCAGCGCCAAGGTAATACGCAGGTGCCAAAAGATATGGTGGATGGTTAAGTGAGTGGACACTAGAACCAGGAAATAGGTAGTTTGAGCAGTTCAAACCTTGGTTCGGGGGAGAAGTGTAAAGATGGAGAGCACGAAATTAGAAGGGTTTTTCCTTTCTTTTCTGCCATTCTAAGAGGGAGGAACTTGAAAGAAGAATACTAGAAATGTTTACTCTAGTTGAGAGAAGTGAGAATTGAGAGACTTTGTGAGATTGTATGCTTGTAATTTAAACTTCTCAAGAGTAAAGGAAGGGACTTAAGTTCTATATTTCTTATTTTGTGATTTTGATTTCTTTTTCTCTTTAAGACTATTTAGGTCTATTGTTCAAAGCGATGGTGATATAGACGGGGATGTTAATAGTAGAATTCAAGTTGGTTGGTTGAAGTGGAGGAATGCTTCGAGTTTTTTGTGTGATAGAAAAGTACCGCTTAGACTAAAAGAAAAATTTTATAAGATGGTAGCGAGACCTGAATGCTCTATGACACTGAATGTTGGCCTTTCAAAAAGAAGCATAATATTAAGTCAAGTATTGCTGAGATGAGAATGATTAGGTGGATGAGTGGTTTTACGCTTAGAGATAGAATGCGAAATAAATATATCCGTGATAGGGTTGATGTAGCTCTAGTGACAGACAAAATTAGAGAGAGTTGTCTTAGATGGTTTGGTCACATTAAACGTCGACCATCTGATTATCCGATTAGGAGAGTTGATGTTTTAGATTCGACTTATGTTAAGAAAGACAGAGGTAGACCAAGGAAGACTTGGGCTTATTGTATAAAAAATGATCTTAATTTATTAGAATTAATTAAAAATATGACACTAAATAGGACGCAATGGAGAAAAAAGATTCATGTAGCCGACCCCACTTAGTGGGATTAAAGCTTTGTTCTTGTTGTTGTTTAAGACTTTTGTACTTTAATTTCTCTTTCAATCAAATGATCACGTTGGTGTGATCAAGCATGCATAGTGAGTAGTTTACTCATTCTTCTTTGGGATGGGGAGATTGGAGAGATGTATGTAAAGTTTCTTTATGATTTTTTGCTGACTATTATTAGATGATGATTAACTTATCGTGCTTCATTTGTATTTCATTTTGAGCAAGTGTGATATTAATATTTGTTGTGAGTTATGAATCTCGGAAGAGATGATAATGAAATCGACTAAGTTAAGCACATTAATTTTGTAGAATAGAGATATATCTACTAAATTAATGCAAACTTAATGGTGCATGGGTTAAAGATTGAAATTAGAGAACTACTTGATTCTTGGCTAAACTTTCTTATTCCATCGGAAGGGGGTAAGGAAGAGAATTGCCCTTATTTGACATCTATATATTTGTTTAACTTTGTCATATATTATCTTATTGAACCACTTGATATTTCTTCTTATATTAATCTACAAGTGGTGTGCCTATTGGTTGATTGAAATCAGGTCGCGGATTTTCCCCGACCTCTGTACCTCAGCGAATTTGCCGCTGGTTGGTGTTTCCTTGATGTTATCTTGCAGAAAACAACCCTAATCAATTTTCCCCCACTAATTCTCGCAGATTCTCAGATATTTCCTTTTTATTTTCCAAACATCGCCAACACTTATTTTTATCCTCATAAACCTTCTAGGAACTCTAAAATTGTTGTCGTTCACGAGCAATTCATGTTCGGTTCACTAAATAGCTCGTGTTCGATTCATTCATTCGTTAAACAAACGAGTTTTTGAGCTTGATTTATAAATGAGCCGATCACGAACAAGCTTTTGTTTGATCCTGTTTGGCTTATTTTGACTCAAATTAATTAGATAATAAATAAATAATATGTAAAAGTTAAAATAGTGATTTCTTTTATATGATATCAATGATTTGGTTTGTATAAATGCAAAAAACAAAATTTTGATGTTAGATATGTAAATACGTAAGAAATCAGTGGCAAGTATATAAATGCCACCTAAATTTTTCCTATAAAAAAATCCTGCCCACCCCACCTGCCCTGTTTTTTAGTCTCACATCAGGAATAAAACATTTAATAATGTTGTTTAAATGTAAAAACGAGGATCAAAGGTTGAAAAGTTTTGCATGCAGTTGTGATTGAAAGCAACTGCTATTCTGCATTCCCTTTCTCTGAAGTGTTTGTTAATTTTTTAATTGTGGCCCACATTGCCCACAAATACACACTAACATGGGTCATTTACTTTAATAATAAGAGAAAATTAATTAATTAAATTATCTTAAACACTTTTTTATAAGTAATCCCCTTATGGATGGTGGTTACTATTGTTTGTCATTTATTTTAATTAATTAATTAAATTATCTTAAATCCTTTTGATAAGTAATCCCTTATAGATGTTGGTTACTAACATCTGTTATTTATTTTAATAATAAATTTTAATTTTTTAACTAAATTATCATAAATCATATTGGTCAGGAACCCCATCTGATGAATGGTGGTTAAATAACGCATGAATCTAGATAAGGGTCTCTCTTCCTAACACACACCGTATTTTTCTCTTCATCAGAAAATACATAACACTTTTGTGGATTACATAAACTCTAACTTCTCAGATCCAATTCTACAATCATGAATACATGTATGTTCTTCTTATTTATGAGTATGTAAAAATCATAAAATCAAAGATCTTTGCCATTATGTATGTGGTATTAGAGTCTTGATTGTTGAATTTGTGATTTTTCATTACTTTTATTTATGTTAATTGTATTAAATTTCCATTGTAAATTAGATCACTAAAATTAATTAATGAATCTAGAGATTATTTTAAGTTTTGTTAGCTTATGAATTTGTTTCTTTACGGCCGGCCTTCTTCGCTAATCTACCTGATCTTATAATTTATGTTATTATTAATTTATATTATGAAATATATATTTTTTTGATTGAAATTATTATTTATTTGATGTCTATATTATGTTTAGTTTGTTAGTCACGAAAGTGACAAAATTAGTATGTTTAATAAATGTCAAATTAAATAAATTCAATTACTCATAAGTATGTGATTCTTATTATGAAATAATTTTGTATTTTATTAAATGTATATTAAAATTAAAGATCTTTTTATCAATTACTCTTACTGATTCTAGCAGTGCTGACTAAAGATCTTTTTATAAAGCATGAGAAAAATTAAACAGATTGAGTTTAATGTTTATGTGAATGACTGTAACAAACAACATAAAATGTACATTTTCTAACACTAAAAGTGCTAAGGAATTCATGAAATTTGCTGAGGGATGTTCTCAGTCTGACTTTGTTGATAAGTCTCTTGCTGGGACACTATTGAGTACGTTAACCAACATGAAATTTGATGGTTCTCGTACTATGCATGAGCATGTCATTGAATGACGAACATAACAACAAGACTTGAGACCCTGGGAATGGAAGTGAAAATTTCTTTGTGCAGTTTATCATTAACTAATTGTCTCTTGAGTATGGTCCATTTCATATGAACGAAAGATAAGTGAAATGTAAATGAACTGCAATGTATGTCATTCAAGAGGAAACAAGATTTAAGAAAGGAGGAAATCACTTTACTAATCTCATGGGTTATCAAAGAAGAGCTGTAAAGAAACCTAGAAAGAAGAATGAAAATGACAAGCAAAGATCACCTAAGATTAATGCGTCATCTTCCCCAATTCAGAAAGAGGAACATAAATAAATTAAGTGTCATCTTTGCAAAAAGCTTAAACACTATTAAAATGAGTGTCAAAAGCGCAAAGACTGATTCGAAAAGAAAGGTAAACCTTGTATTTTTGTATGTTTCGAATCAAATTTGGCAGTTCCTTATAATACTTTGTGGATTGATTCTAGTTGAACCACTCATATTTCTAATATGATGCAGGGATTCCTTACAACTCAAATCATAAACCCAAATGAAAAGTTTGTCTTCATGGGAAACCGAATCAAAGCTTCAGTTGAAGTCATTGAGACATATCGATTGATTTTAGATGCTGGACATCATTTAGACCTTTTTCAAACGTTTTGTGTCCCTTCTGTTTCTCGTAATTTGATTTCATTATCTAAACTCGATTCCATTGGATACTTTTTTAAATTTGAGAATGGATGTTTTAATTTGTTTGAATACAATCATCTCATTGGTACTGAAATTCCTTGTGATGGTCTGTATAAGCTTAAACTTGATAACCTTTTCGTTGAGACTCTGATGACCTTGCATCATAATGTTGGTACTAAACGTGGTTTTATGAATGAAAATTCAGCTTATTTGTGGCATAGACATTTGGGTCATATATGCAAAGAAATAATTGAAAGATTGATAAAGAATGAAATCCTTAATGAATTGGATTTTACTAATTTTGGCATATGTTTGGATTGTATTAAGAGAAAGTACACAAAACACACTTAAAAAAACTGTCACAAGAAGCAGATAGCTCCTTGAAATTATACACACTGATGTTTGTGGACCTTTTAATGTTCTATCTTTTGGTGGAGAAAAATATTTTATCACTTTTATTGATGACTTTTGACATTATGAGTATGTTTACTTATTACATCAAAAATTTCAATCACTAGATGCCTTAAAGGTGTTTTTAACTGAGGTTGGGAGATAGTTAGGCAGAAAAGTGAAAATTATCAGGTCTGATAGAGGTGGTGAATATTATGGAAGGTACAATGAATCTGGACAATGTCCAGGTCAATTTGCTAAATTCCTTCAAAGTAATGACATATGTGCTCAATACACTATGCCAAGAACACCACAACAAAATTGTGTTGCAGAAAGGCGAAACCGCACTCTGATGGAAATAGTTAGAAGTTTGTTGAGTAATTCTTCTTTACCCTCATCATTGTGGATGCATGATTTAAAGACTGATGTATATTTTTTAAACATGATTTATAGTAAAGTAGTTTCAAAAACTCATTTTGAAATGTGGACAGGTAGGAAACCTAGTTTAAGATACTTGCGTGTTTGTGGTTGCTCAGTGGAAATAAGGTTATATAGTACACATGAAAAAAAACTGGACTCGAGAACAAATTATGGTTTCTTCATTAGTTATCTAGAAAAATCTAAAGAGTAGATATTTTATTGTCCTAACCACAATACGAGAATTATTGAAGTTGGAAATGCTAAGTTCATTGAAAATAGTGATGTTAGTGGGAGTTTGGAACCACATAAAGTGGAGATCCAAGAAATTATGGTTCAAGTTCTTTTACCTGAAATTTTTTCTCAAGTTGTTATTCCTACAGTTGTTGAACAGTTTGACAACTTGCACGAACAGATAAATGATCAAACAACCAACGATGAAACTATCACTAATGAACCTACATTAGATGAACAACATGAAGTAGTACCCAGAAGATCTCAACGACGAAGACGGTTTGCTATTTCTGATGATTATGTGGTTTATCTACGTGAGTCTAAATTTGACTTAGGAGTCAAAGAAGATCCAGTTTCATTTTCATAAGCCATAGAAAGTGCAAATTCTTTTAAATTGTATGCAATAAAAGATGAGTTGAAATCAATGGATCACAACCAAGTCTGAGAAATTGTTGAATTGTCTGAATGTTGTAAAAGAGTCGGGTGTAAATGAGTCTTTAAGATTAAGCAAAAATCAAATGACAATATTGAACGATATAAAGTCAGACTTATTGCCAAAGGTTTTACCTAGAAAGACGACATCGACTATAAAGAAACATTTTCTCCGTTTTCTAAGAAGGATTCAATTAGAATTATCATGACACTAGTAGCTCATTATGATTTATAGTTACACTAAATGAATGTGTAAGCTGCATTTCTGAATGATAAGTTAGATGAAGAGGTCTGCATGAGTTAACCTAAAGGATTTTCAGTTAAAGAAAAAGAACATGTGGTGTGTAAACTTAAAAAATCAATATACAGATTTAAGCAAGCTTCCCAACAGTGGTATCTTAAGTTCAATGATACCATCACGTCCTTTGGATTTAAAGAAAACACTGTTGATCGGTGTATATATCTAAAGGTCAGTGGGAGCAAGATCATATTTTCATTATGTATGTTGATGATATCTTGCTGGCTATTAATGATCTTGACTTATTGTATGAAACCAATAATTTTCTCTCAAAGAACTTTGAAATGAAGGATATGAGTGAGACATTCTTTTTTATTGAAATTGAAATATTTCGTGATAGATTACAAGGATTGTTAGAGCTGTCTCAAAAAACATATATTGATAGAGTTCTTAAGAGATTCAATATGGAAGGGTGCTCTGCAAGTGTTGCTCCAATTCAGAAAGCAGACAAATTCAACCTTATGCAGTGTCCAAAGAATGATCTGGAACGTAAAGAAATGAAAGAAATTCCTTATGCATATATTGTTGGAAGCTTAATGTATGCTCAGACGTACCAGACTAGACTTTAGCTTTGTTGTCAGAATGTTGGGCAGATATCGAAGTAATTCAGGAATAAATCATTAGAAAACTGCAAAGAAAGTTTTGAGATAATTGCAAGGAACAAAGGACCACATGCGCACTTATAGAAGATCTAATGTTCTTGAAGTGATATAATATTCAGATTAATATTTTGTTGGATGATTTGATAACAGAAAATCAACATTTGAATATTTGTTCCTTTTGGTTGAAGGAACAATCTCATGGAAAAGTGTGAAGTAGACTATCCTTGCTGCATCCACTATGGAAGCTGAATATGTGGCATGCTTCAAAGCTACAATTTAGGGCTTATAGCTGCGGAATTTTATTTCACGACTTGGAAATGTCAACAGTATTGTCAAGCCACTGATAATTTACTGTGATAACTCTGTAGCAGTTTTTTTTCTAAAAACGACAAGTATTCCAAAGGTGTTAGACACATGAAATTAAAATAGCTTGGCGTTAAGTAAAAAGTTCAGAAACCTAGGGTGTCAATTGAGCAAATTAGCTCCAGTCTTATGATTGCGGATCTATTGACGAAAGAGTTACCACTGAAGACATTTAACAAACATGTCGTGAGAATGAGCATTACGAAAGCCTTTATTAGTTTAGTGTTCGTTATGTTTGACACTTTGAGCTCAGTTTATTGTTGTTTCTGATGTTTATATATATTGTTTTATCGTTAGTGTGTTACTTTACGTTGTGTGATGTTTAATAAGATTTATCTTTTAATAGACATTATGGGACTATGATGTTATTGTGATACATGGAAGAGACTGTATCGATAAATTGATATACAACCGTCATTATTCATATTAATTTCGTACTTATTGATAATTTATGATTTGACCAATATAAAGAAGGATTTTAACTTATATTTTGTGCAGTATGATATGCATAATTAAAAAAAAATTATGTGGGCAATGTGGGAGAATGTTAATTTTTTAATTGTGCCACACGTTGCCCACAAACCCACTAATGTTGGTCATTTACTTTATAATAAATGAAAATTATTTAATTTATTTTATCTTAAACTCTTTTTGACTAGTAATTGTCTTATGGATGGTGGTTACTAATATTTGTTATTTATTTTAATTAATTAATTAAATTATCTTAAATCCTTTTTGATAAGTAACCCCTTATAGATGTGGTTACTAACACGTGTCACTTTTTTTAATAATAAATTTTAATTAATTAATTAAATTATCATAAATCCTATTGGTCAATAATCCCCTGATGGATGGTGGTTAAATAACGCATGAATCCAGAGAAGGGTCATCTCTCTTCCTAACACATACCTTATCTTTCTCTCTATCAGAAAATACATATCGTTTTAGTGGAATAGAGAGAGAAACTCAAACTCTTCAGATCTAATTATACAATTTTGAATACATGTATGCTCTTCTTATTTATGGATATGTAAATAGCATGGATTCAAAGATCGTGGTCATTATGTGTTTATAAATTTGCATAAAAAAAGCTAACAGTGATTTAAAATAAAAAGTTAATTTTTGATTATTAAGCCGAACACTGTTGACCTCGCTTTCGATCGCGCTCGCGTCAAAATTTTGCGACGATACCAAATTTCGACGCAATTTTGACGCGCTCGTCGACGAGGTTGCCCAGACGACCTCGGACAGCGAAACGGACTGCGCCGATGCGTCCGGAATGTCGATTTCACTTAAAATTGACGTTAAATTTGCGACGATAGCCCGTCGAGTGCGAAAGTTAGGGTTCGGGGCGTATTTTTAAAAATAAATTAATATTAAATCCTTTAAATTATAAAATTAAGCCCTAAATCCTACCCTTCCCCCATTCGGCTCGTTCGGCTAGCCGTCTCCCGTGCCTTGGTCCCGCGAGAATCCTCTGCGCCTCTTCTCCCGCGCTCGACTCTTCCCCCCTGCCATAGCCGTTGGCTCCTCGAGCCGCGCGTGGTTTCCTCCACTCCTTATCTTAGTTGCGATGGATTCGGGTCTGCTCTCTGTGCGCACTCGAGCACCCTCCCTGCGCCTCCCTGCAGTATCTTTTACCCATCTCTTATCCCTGCGAGAGCAAGTTGCTCTTTGCGGCATTTCCCTCCATCCTGCCGCACCTTCCCCAATCCTACTCGACTCCACAGGTAGGGAGCAGCACTTCTTCTCCTCCTCTGCCTATATAAACCCTGTTTGGAGGTGAATCTAGGGCTGGCCGATTATTCTTGTGGAGGTGGGGAGGTGCTGCTGGTTCAAAGCTTAGGGTTTCCTATTCCTTGGGGTGTTCTACATTAACTGGTAACCCTCTTCTTCTCCTCTCTTCCTCTCGGTCTGGCCCAGGGAGGCTGTGATTCTTGCTGATTAGTTCGGCCCTCCCTGTTTACTGCTTCGGCTGGGTGTTTGTATGCCGTGGAATGGTTTGTTTGATTGCTTGAGATGATAATTTCCTGCTTTTCATCTTTAAGTGGCATGCTTGTGTAGTCTTGCATATAGATTGGAGGGAATTTCTTTTTATCGCTTATAGTAAAATAAAATGGAAGTATAACTTGTATGCTAGCCTAAACGATAGTTCCTCCTCCTCTTTTCTTTCCAATGGCATGCTAGCTCGTTATTATAATTTCATTTGGGGGGTGGGGTTTATTGCTCGAAGCATGATAAATATTCGAGCATGAATATGTTTTAAAGTTGGAGTTGATTATTTGCTTCAAAATAGCAACGGATTGGTATGTTGATATCTTCCCTCTTCCTTATGTTCAAGATGAAGATCGAAATCAAAATATGTGGCTTTACATGTGAGTTTGTTTAGCATGAAACGGTGGGGGATTCACTTGGGCCTTGTAAACATGTGGGCCTCATTTCTGGCTTCCTTCTAGCTTTTCCTTATCAAAAGGCATGTTATGGAGAAATTTACTTTAAGTTTGGAAAAGTTCTATGCTTATTCTTATCTGAAATATATGGTGGCCTTCTATTTTGATGTATTAAGGGGTAGAGAATGCTTATTCCCTTGAGCTGGGTGCGGTTTTGGCTTTCCTGTATTCAGTTTTGGTTTTCCTGTATTCGGTTTGGCTTTGTTGGGCTCGGTTTAGACTTGTTGTGCTTTGTTTTGGTCAAATGGAGGCCTCGGTTTTGGCTTTGTGCTGCTCTCGGTTTTGGGCTTCTGTGAGTCCTGCTGTTGTTCGGTTTCTGCCCTCTGAAGCTTTCTTGAGCCGGCCTTGTGTTGGGGGCTGCTTTGAATTGAAGTTGGGCTGTCCCAGTCTTGCGGTGGTTTGGGTTGATTTCTTCTATTCTCCCTTGCCTTGGCTTCATATTGGGAGCTGTTGTAATTTAAAATCGGATTTATTTTTGTTTTACTGTAGTTGAATTTGGCTCTTTAATATCCCTGGTTTTTAGCCTGTGTCTGGGATCTGTTTTGATTCAAATTGTTGGGTCGTCTTTGAGCCCTGCCATTTTCTTGGTTTTGGGTTGAGTCGAATCCTGCTGCTGCTCGGTTTTTGGCCTTTGGGACTCTCTTGTGCTGGGCTGTGTGTTAGGCTGTCTTAGCTTGTGTTTGGGGCTATTTCTTTGAGCCTTGTGGTGGTCCGGCTGCACCTTTGTTTGGATCTCAATGGAATTTATCCTTTTGTGTATTTATGAGGAGCTGGAATTGATGTGGACGGCCGGTTAAAGCTTGGCCGTGAGCTACACTTGTGGCAATTTAGAATGTGTTTGGTGGGGGTTTTATTCCTTGTTGCCTCCTTGGCTGGGACCTTGGCCGTGGGCCTCTCTTCTTGTTCTTGCCTTGGCCGAGCCTTGAGATGAGATTTGATGGATATGGTAATGTTATTTCTTGAAATTTAAATGTTAAGGCTCGATTAAGAAAAGTATGTGAGCATGAGCTATGGCAATTACTTGATGGATTAATGTTGATGTGTGTGGCCTTAGTTTCAACACTTGCTTAAGGCCCATTTTTGTGGTATGAATTGAAGTTGGATTTTGATTTAAAGTGGCAAGGTCTTGGGGGTTTTTGGGGTAGCACTCCTAGTTTAGTAGTCCGGGGTCTAGGACCCGAGCAGTGGCTTTCTCTTTCTTTCTTTTGCTTATGATTTTACAGTTATTTGGGAAAAGGGAGTGCGTTCCTAGGAGTCTGGTCCTTATCCTCTCCGAGAGTGTCGAGGTGCCTTTAGGTCCTTTTTACAGGACATGTGAGGTCGGTCGGGAGTCCAGGGTGACTTACGTGTTTTCTGATTATTGGAAATCGACTCACTTCTTTTCGAAATTGTGTTAAGTGAGCCGCTTTCCGTCCTCCTTTCCTTGACCTCTCGTCCCTAGTTTTCACCTTGTTTCTTGGCTCAAAGCACACACCTACGGGGGACGTGTAGGTGTGCATATATAACCTCCTTGGGTTATATATGGGGCCATCAAGCAAGTGCTGTAAGTGCGGTGGGGACATTGATGAGGCTGCAAAACGAGAAAAATTACGAGAATCATAGAATGGGGCCGCTGACTCGGAGACTGCAGCAGAGAGTAGAGCGAGAATCACGGAACCGTTCGACCGTCCTTGGGGTTTCTACTACCGATAGTCTAATGTTCGTAGACCTAGTCCTATTAGGGTAGTCAACCTGTGGACTGAAATGTTTTAAAACAAAAAAATACATATGTTTGAAAAATACAAAACTACATCCACTACTACACAACCTGCTTACCTACAGCTGTTTTGTTTGCATGAAAACCAAAATGAAGTGTGAAAATTTATAGAGGTCCACGGTTGGCTATTCGAGTCGGATTAGGACTGCCTGCCGAGAAAGTCGGTCTCAGTAGTCGGCACTCAAGTCCGGACATTAGCACAGCTCTGAGTCCGAAACACCACCGTACTTACGGGTCTTTCTTTCCAGAGGCCCATGGCTTTCTTATGGTTCGCCATGAGTTTAGCGGGTCGTCTGTGGGTTTCTCACAGTGCTTTTTGCAGTTTTCTACAATCTTGTTTTGTTTTTGTAGTTTTCTACGGACGTTTCTTTTCTTTCTTTCCCGACTTTCTTAAGTTTTCTTCTGTGATTTTCCTCGTTTTCTCGCAGTTTTCCTTCGTTTTTACTGTTGAGTTTTCAGACTTTACTTTCTTTGTATACACCATAGCACCCTTGTTTAGCTAGGTTGTTTTTTTTTCAGTTACCATTTCTACTCCTGCTCTTTTGGTACTGACAAATTTGTTGCAGAAAATAAAAATAAAACACAAAAAAATAATAATAAACAAGAAACAGCGTACCGAGGATAAGCAAAGCATACTGATACTCTGTGACGATCTTTTACTTTCTTTATACATCAGCTTGACATGTTTTACTTTTCAGCTCATACTCCTGCTAGTCTAGGTTGTTTACTTTCAGTACATATACTTGCTTAGCATGTCTTACATTTCCTGTACTTTCTCTCGCTCAGCATGTTTATACCCGTTTAGCATGTTTACTGTTTACTTTGCTACTACATGCTATACTGTTTAGCTGTCACTTTTGTACCATAACTGCTACTGCATGTTGTTCCTGTTTAGCACGTTACATCATATACTGTTGCATGTCTTTACTGCTACCCCTGTGCTATATACATATCCTGTTATAAACTGTACAACACTTAAACATATTTGTATAGGATGTTTAGAAGAACTTCGACCATAGGGCCACCTGATTGAACATTTTGACCTGTCACCTTAGAAAACTCAGCCTCTTCACGCAAGGAGCTCGGAGCTGAGTATAGTGGGCGAGTACGGTCGTCTTCAACGATGGAGCTTGTCGTCGTCGACAAAACCATAAGATAGCTCGGGAAGTTATTGAGGCTCGCTTTCGGACCTCTGACATCCCCTAGTTCTTCTCCCTTTGGATTCTACATTCCAAATTTGAGCCAACTCCTTTTGCACACCTCCACATCTTATTTCGTTGAAAAGTCCTATCCTTTCGACCTCCTTGAAGATAATATTTCCTGATTTTTATCAAGAGTATTCTTAGATGATTTCGATCATTTAAGATGTAATTAACTATAGTGATGTCACTTTATAGGAAGCATTTCTGAACCCAGCTTAAAATAAACCCTATTTAATTCTTCATATTAAATATGGGAACTTGTAGACAAATAAAATGGTTTCGCAGACCAAACGGACGTCATACATTTCTTAGTTTATTTGATCGAGCCTCACCCTTAAGTCTCTGTGTTTGTCTTTCGGGATAAGTACATGACTTGAGGTGTAGCGCTCTTTCATTCAAACTATGAAAAATATGAGATCGGTCTGACTTCCTTTCTTTTCGTTGAAGGATCCTTCCGAAGCGGGCGACGGGATTCCGATTCCGGCGACCGATGACTTCTTACGGGCACTTCACGGCACAAAACAACGCCGACGATCACGGCGACTCCGCTGGGGAATGGTTCTCTCTTCATTCAAATCAGTAAATCTTATCTTCATATATCGGTGATGTGCCCATATCCCTTTTGGACCAGGTTACCCTTCTGTTGACGTACTTTACCCGTTTCTCCCTTGGGATAGCACAGTCAACTTTTCTTGGACTTCAGAACCACTTGTTCAGCCACCCTTTGAACAGGAGAGTTCAGAAGACCACTTAGGACTTTCTTCGATTTCCGTTTGGGGTCGGACCCCCAATAGGTGTGTTGGTGGACTAGTTTCACCCAGGTGTTGTGCGCTGTAGAGTTTGTCCCGCACTGGGTCCTGGACTTTACTTTCCTATCTGTGTCTTTTCGATTTTGGTTTGCTATGTTGCGAATCAAATCAAGTGGTGTCGCGCTATGCTTGCTTACAAACACATAATTAAATCTTCACAATTTTCACTAAAAAAAAAACTTTTAAATCTTTAATCAATTAAATAAAGACTTACCCGGTCTACAGGCTTTGGCCAAATAATTAATACCAGAATTTTCCGTTTTTGAAGTTTCTGCGATGGCATTCCCGACGCTCACTTTTTCCTGCAACCTGCCGACGAGCCGCGATGCCCGCAATGTTGCTCCTGTTATCAAGTTTGGAGCAGGGTTCGATGAATTTGAGATTTTACTTGGGAAAGCTCCGTACGTTGTAGTGAAAGTCGCCGCTCCCGAAGTTCAAGAACCGTCTACCGAATTCAACTCGAATTGCCTACGGGATTTTCCTTCCTACCGTAGGGAAAATACTACCGCTACCATAGCATCTACCGAACCTCGTTTCCGCCAAAGGGAAGGAAGTTGTGATTGTCGAAGATTTGATCGAAGGATTGATTGCCCCACCGTCGGTGTTCGAGATTGGATCAAGTTCGAAAGTTGTGCCATTAACCCGGTCACAAAGGAGGAATCGCTAGCCGAAGGATTCGCAGGGCTACTAAAGCTCAGATTTCTGAAGAAGTGAATGTTAATGAAACTCTTTGTCCTGAAGAATTAAGGTCGGTGGATATCTCTCCGCTTCTGCAAGGGAGTAGGTTCCATCCCTTAACGGACACCGATGGACATGAAAGTATCCGAAAGATTGCCGCCGCCTCGCCAACACCTCATGGATGTGGTAGGGAGGAGAAGAAGTCCGCTCCTCGTCACCCGAGTCGATACAAGTGTTCCGCAGACTAGCCGCCAAAGAAGGTTGTTCGAGTCGATGAATTGCTCAAGCGAATGGGATGTGCGACATCCCCTCGCATGAAGAAAGAAATATTAAAGGATGTTGAAACTCCACCTCGCTCGCATTCCCGTCAGTTCCGTTTCGGGAGATAAAGTCGACATTGCTACCGCTACTATCGATCTTCCTGCTACCGCATCGATGGGCCGTCGACCGCTAGGTCACGACCGGGTCCTAGAGTTCGCCGCTTACCAACCATACAAATGATTCTAAAGCTTCAAAGAAAAGGATGAAAGGATCGCTTAGTGCCGTATCCGGTCTTCACCACGGGAGCATACTCTCTTCGACATTTCGATGCTTCGTCGAGACACCTCGTCTCAAAGCATCACCGTCAAAGAAAGGGGTGTGGATACCTAAGGTCGTCGTACCAATACAATCTAGCAAGCCCGGAAGACACGACTATGGGATAAAGCAAAGAGCTGAAATGTCCGATAAGGCCACAGCATTCGTAAATGAAGAAAATGTTCCGCGACAATCTCCAGATCTTAAAGTGATACAAAGTTCAATAATTGAAGATAAGATTGAAAGACTCAAAAACGAGATTTCAGAGTTAGCTCGTGGACGGGGAATTCCCACTGATAATGAGAATGAAGACTTCGGAGATTACCTCGAAGAGGATGGCATGGATATCAATGTTATTGAAACCAGAGCCGCTTCATCTGCGCGCGAAGCCCAACCTTCTACGGAAGGGAACACCGTAGACGAACTGCGCAATGCCATCTCGATAAGGGACGAGCAAATAAGTCAAATGGAGAAAAGAATGGAAGAAATGGCTACCGCCATGGCCGCCTTGGTTGCAGCTCAGGGATTGTCTCAGTCTCAACAAGTAGCTTCTCCAGAAGTCAATCAACCAGAGATTATACAGATTATAGATGAAAGAAGAGAAGTCACCTCGCCTAACGTAGATGATCAACCAAAGAATGATTCTCGCTCAAAGCATTATACTCGTAAAAAGAGTTCAAGCAAATGGTCGAACAAGTTCGGGAGGCCATAGCCCGCCTAAGAGTGGTGCATCGATTTTAAAAGGTAGACCTTACCCGGAGGAATTCGATGCCGTACCTTACCCTAAGGGTTATGTGTCACCGAACTTCAAGATATTCAACGGAACTGGAAACCCCAGACAGCACATAGCACATTTCCGAGCCGGTTGTGGCAACACCGGAGGTAACGAAGCATTGCTTTGCCGTCAGTTTGTCAGCAGTTTGTCAGGGATAGCGTTTGACTGGTATGCCGAATTGCCTAACGGATCAGTGAAGACATTCTCCGAGTTAGAGCAAGCTTGTTCGTGAAAAGATTTGCCGGAGCGCAAGACCATGTCTCTATTGGAGATCTCGTGATAGAAAGACGAAGCCTAACGAGACTCTAGTAGATTATATCTCGAGGTGGAGAAACCTTAGCATGAAATGTGAACCTCGCACATGGAACATCATGCAATTGAAATCTTACTCAAAAGCATCCATGGACCGATAGCTTTCATGCTTAAAGGACTCACTATCAAGTCTTTTGAGAAACTACTCAGTAAAGCCAACAATTTGCAAGAAGAAATCAAGCATATGGATTCTCACGAGAAAACTGAGAAACCCAGGACGACCAGGGTGTTCGAGAAGAAGTCTGGGACAGTAGCGATAGTCGATAAAGGAAAACAGCCAATGAAGATTTATGCAGAGGATTCTCGTCAGAATTTCCAACCACCGTCGCAAAGATAGCCAGCAGCAGCAGATACAGCAGTATGCTCAGCCTAAGCGACAACTACCTCAACCAGGATCATACCAACCCAGAAACGGGCAGATGTCTATTGAGGAACGGAAAAGGAGGGTGTACTCTTTTAAAGATGAAGCAGTACCCAAGATGTTCAGGAGTCTGATGAAGAAATCTGAGTTCAAATTACCAGATCCAAGGAAACCAGAAGAGGTCGATAAGAAGGATCAGCCTAATTATTGCCCATATCACAGGATGCTCGGACACACCCTAGAGGATTGTTTCATCTTCAAGGAGTGGCTCGAGAGGAATCTTAAAGAAGGAAATATAACGATCCCGAAAGAATACTTGAAAGAGCCTGAAAGAGGATCTATAAATATGATTTCAGCTGAACCGATTACTCCGATTGATTCGTGCTCAAAAGAAGACGAATGGACTACAGTTTGGAACAAGTCATCCAGAAAGATGTTGGATCGTATTCGGATCGCTTCAGTTCGGAAGACGTTCAGGGTCCACAATCCGTTCAACCAGAGATAGAAGTTTCTTCAAAGAAAGGAAAGAGCGACGTCGCGAAGACTGATAGCGCGGGGGGTAGGATAGGGGCTGCCTCTGTTAGACTTGTTTTCTCGGATTCGGGGGAGAAAATCCTCGAACCACTGAGCTTGTACGATTACCTTTTTGCTCCTCTGGAGTATTTTAAATGTAATGATAATGATTTCGGCTACGTTTTCACTGTTTCTGCTGATAGTGTGACTGATCCCGGTCACTCTAGTTTCGATTTCGATTCCCAAACCTATCCTCAAATCGTGCTTAAGCCCGATGAACCCGTCAATCGAACGAAGAAACCATCGACGCTACCGCCTACGATGATTCGAAAGTGATGAAGCGGTCCTCGAATGTAAAGGAACACCGATCGCCATCAACTCGGATTTGTCCGATTCGGATTCAGCACTCGTAACAATTAACTACGGTATCGAAGAGATAACGGAGGTCTACTTAAGAAGAGGAAAAGTGATACCCTCGGGGACGACTCCGACTGATAAAGGAAAGCAAACAGTTACACAAGAAGAACTATCCCGAGCAACGGAAGAAACGCGTGCCCAGGAGGAAATCAGAAATTCGAACAAAGTGGATTATAACGTACTAACTCATCTTAGGAAACTACCGGCTAAACTGAGCATCTACGACGCTCTAATCTTGTCAAAAGAAATAAGGGAATCTCTGGTTTCAGCTCTACTTGATCCGGATATTTGCTTAGCCCAGTTAGCCAGCACATCCTCGGATGTAGTTTGCTCGTTGAAGGAACAGTCTGGAGTTACTTTTACAAATGAAGACTTGCTGCTCTGGTACCGCCGACCACAACCGTCCGCTTTATATCTCCGTCAGAATTGGCAGATTTGTGCTGTCCGTAGTTTCGGTTGATCCCGGGGCATCTCTCAACCCGATGAGTCTACGGACATCGGCATATTCGGATATTGAAGCTCATAAACTTGTGCCCGATAAAATGATGTTAAGAGGATTCAACCAAAAGGGAGAGAGAGCCCTTGGATCAATTACTTTGTTGATGAAGGTTGGAGGACTGGTAACAACCGCTAAATTCCATATTATCGACGCCGAGACCTCTTCCAGCCTACCTGCTACGGAGGATGAGTCCGAGTTTGTTCCGGAGGTTCCAGGGATTCCAGAGATTCCAGATGAACTTTGTCCAGGTTGCCCAACGTGCAACGCAGAGATTCCAGCACGTTCTTCGACTCGCAATGGCATTTGTGGAATGCTCGGACTGCAACGTCCTACACTTGAGGCATTACAGTACTCTGGAGGAGTACATGTCTACGGATGACAGTTTTCAGACCGCTGAGTACCCGACGGGGGAATCATATACCCCACTGGATACAGATACATCAGCTTGGGTTCCCACTGATACTGAGATGAGGGAGTACCCTCGACAGTTGCCGATGATCACTTTAGCAGAGCTTGACGAGATGGTTAAAGTGAAGAAGCAGGAATTTGAATTTTATGAAGAAGTCCAAGGAAGATGCATCAACATACTTAAGGATCGGAACCGCATACCGCAGTCTTCTCTGAAAGCGACGAGAGGAGCATCCTTGACTGCATAAAGGATTTGCAACGCAGAGGTCGAGCAGGTCTTTTGAGAAGGAGGACTTATTCTGAACCAGAAAAATGGATGCGTGGAAAGGGCAGAATCACTATCCAGTGCGGCTGCTGCTACAACTTCACTACAGACAGACGAGGAAATCCCCCAGGGATTCTGAGACATGATCAGGTGGATCCGATACCTCCTACGATCAAGTGGATGATAAAGAGAATGGTTCGATGGAGCATACTTCCAGCCGACTGCATTCCCAACAGCTGTATTATCAACATCTACGAGAAGGGCGACTGTATCCCCCCTCACATAGATCACCACGATTTCGTCAGACCTTTTTCTACGGTCTCTTTTCTGAGCAGGAGCAATATACTGTTCGGAAAAGAAATTGATATTGTCGGTCCCGCGAGTTCGGAGGATCCGTGGAGATTCCGCTACCAGTGGGCTCGCACTTGTTCTCGAAAGGCAACGGAGCGTATATTGCCAAGCACCGCATTCCGTGAGTGCGACACCGCGAAGCTTCGTGACCTTCGGAAGAATGGATACCACCAAGATGCCATATGGATTCCGTCCGGACCCGCAGTTGGAGGAATTGCTACCCTACGAGGCCGTGATGGGCTGGACCTTCGAGTTCATGCAAAGGGACTCTTGTCCCGGAGCATGGCTCGACAGTCAACTCGACCAAAGCTCGCCTTACCGCAGATGATTTTCGGAGGATACTCCTTGCACCGCGTTCGACACGCCGGATATGGATGATGCTCATACCGGAGATGCTCGGCTAGTGATGTGTCTTCGACCTTATGATGTTTTCCGGCTGTACTTTTGATGCGTCCAAAGATATCTGTACTTTTGATGTTTTCAGCATATAGTCAGTTTGTAACCTCTGTTCGAAGCTGATTAATGAAATCTTTTTCGGAATCTTGTCTGTTTGTCTCGTTGCCCATGTGTGCGATAGATAAAGCCACCGAACCATACGTTGGTTTTGAGCTACGACGAACGAAGAACAAAAAAAAAAAAAATACGTAATAAAAAAAAATGAAATTCAAATAAAATACTCTTTTGAAAATTAACCAACTAAAATCAAATTTTGAAAAATGTGTTTTGATATGTATAATATGACAAAATGAAATGAGTTTGTTGAGTGTGTTTATCTCGATCTTGAGATTTCTCGCTCTCTGCTTGCATAGCGCGACCATTCCGGCCTGCACCGATGTTCTACACGTTCTCTCGGAATTTTTACATTCTGCACGAGATCCCACACATCTTTCTTACTGATATCGTACTTGTCTTATGACATGTCCTTTCGAGAGTGTCACTATACACTCCCTGCACGTTCTGACGTGATGATCTTTTCTGCACTTTCCCTGTTACCCTCCTGAGATCAGTACCTAAATTCTGATTCTCACTCCTTTCGAGATCGGTACCTAAATTCCGATTCTCACTTCCTTGAGATCAGTTCCTAAATTCTGATTCTCACTTCCTTTCAAGATCGGTACCTAAATTCCGATTCTCATTCCGATTCTCATCCCTGAGATCGCATGCCAAATTCTGATTCTCACTCCTTTCGAGATCGGACCTCAAATTTCGATTCTTATTTCCTTGAGATCAGTTCCTAAATTCTGATTCTCACTTCCTTTCGAGATCGGTACCTAAATTCCGATTCTCATTCTGATTCTCAAATTCCAATACCCAAATTCCGATTCTCAAATTCCGATTCTCAAATTCCGATTCTCATTTCCTTGAGATCAGTTCCTAAATTCTGGTTCTCACTTCCTTTTGAGATCGATACCTAAATTCCAATTCTCATATTTCGATTCCTAAATTCCGATTCTCATTTCCTTGAGATCAGTTCCTAAATTCTGATTCTCACTTCCTTTCGAGATCGGTACCTAAATTCCGATTCTCATTCCGATTCTCATCCTTGAGATCAGTACCTAAATTCTGGTTCTCACTCCTTTCGAGATCGGTACCTAAATTCCGATTCTCATCCCTGAGATCAGTACCTAAATTCTGATTCTCACTCCTTTCGAGATCGGTACCTAAATTCCGATTCTCATCCCTGAGATCAGTACCTAAATTCTGATTCTCACTCCTTTCGAGATCGGTACCTAAATTCCGATTCTCATTTCCTTGAGATCAGTTCCTAAATTCTGATTCTCACTTCCTTTCGAGATCGATACCTAAATTCCGATTCTCATATTTCGATTCCTAAATTCCGATTCTCATATTTCGATACCTAAATTTCGATTCTCATCCTTGAGATCAGTACCTAAATTCTGATTCTCAACCCTTTCCTTGAGATCAGTTCCTAAATTCTGATTCTCCTTTTCCGACCCTCACCTTTCGGGGCTAGTACCGATATTCTAGTCCTAATTTCCTGAGGTCAGTACCCACATACTGATTTCTGTTCTCCCTCGCATATTTTGAAATTTCGCGATTCAAAGTCCACTCTCCAATCCTCAGCGAGAGTTCCTGGACTTTGATTCCGCTTCCGATACCCGCTTCCCTGTTTCCCCAACGAGAGTTCTGGAATCTTCAGTTTTGGAGATTTGCCTGTCACTCCCCAGCGGAAACCTTCGCCACTCTTTCCTCGTTTCGTTCGAGTGTGTCGACTCGGGATGTCCGTGTCGGTTCGGCCGATCTTGTCGGTCAACGCCATACGCGCGGTGTGCATGTCCCGCACACCACACCTATCGGGGTCCTTTCGTTGACCTCGCTTCGATCGCGCTCGCGTCAAAATTTTGCGACGATACCAAATTTCGACGCAATTTCGACGCGCTCGTCGACGAGGTTGTCTGGATGACCTCGGATGGCGAAACGGATCGCGCCGATGCGTCCGGAATGTCGATTTCACTTAAAATCGACGTTAAATTTGCGACGATAGCCCGTCGAGTGCGAAAGTTAGGGTTCGGGGCGTATTTTTTAAAAATAAATTAATATTAAATCCTTTAAATTATAAAATTAAGCCCTAAATCCTACCCTTCCCCCATTCGGCTCGTTCGGCTAGCCCGTCTCCCGTGCCTCGGTCCCGCGAGAATCCTCTCGCGCCTCTTCTCCCGCGCTCGACTCTTCCCCCCGCCATAGCTCGTTGGCTCCTCGAGCCGCGCGTGGTTTCCTCCACTCCTTATCTTAGCCGCGATGGATTCGGGTCTCGCCTTCCGTGCGCACTCGAGCACCCTCCCCGCGCCTCCCCGCGCATCTTTTACCCATCTCTTATCCCCGCGAGAGCAAGCTCGCTCTTCGCGGCATTTCCCTCCATCCCGCCGCACCTTCCCCAATCCTACTCGACTCCACAGTAGGGAGCAGCACTTCTTCTCCTCCTCTCGCCTATATAAACCCCGTTTGGAGGTGAATCTAGTGGCCGGCCGATTATTCTTGTGGAGGTGGGGAGGTGCCGCTCGGTTCAAAGCTTAGGGTTTCCTATTCCTCGGGGTGTTCTACATTAACCGGCAACCCTCTTCTTCTCCTCTCTTCCTCTCGTCCGGCCTGTGGAGGCCGTGATTCTTGCCGATTAGTTCGGCCCTCCCCGTTTACCGCTTCGGCCGGGTGTTCGTATGCCGTGGAATGGTTTGTTTGATTGCTTCGAGATGATAATTTCCTCGCTTTTCATCTTTAAGTGGCATGCTTGTGTAGTCTTGCATATAGATTGGAGGGAATTTCTTTTACTCGCTTTATAGTAAAATAAAATGGAAGTATAACTTGTATGCTAGCCTAAACGATAGTTCCTCCTCCTCTTTTCTTTCCAATGGCATGCTAGCTCGTTATTATAATTTCATTCGGGGGTGGGGTTTATTGCTCAAGCATGATAAATATTCAAGCATGAATATGTTTTAAAGTCGGAGTCGATTATTTGCTTCAAAATAAGCAACGGATTGGTATGTTGATATCTTCCCTCTTCCTTATGTTCAAGATGAAGATCGAAATCAAAATATGTGGCTTTACATGTGAGTTTGTTTAGCATGAAACGGTGTGGGATTCACTTGGGCCTCAGAAACATGTGGGCTCTCATTTCTGCTTCCTTCTAGCTTTTCCTTATCAAAAGGCATGTTATGGAGAAATTTACTTTAAGTTCTGGAAAAGTTCTATGCTTATTCTTATCCGAAATATATGGTGGCCTTCTATTTTGATGTATTAGCGGTAGAGAATGCTTATTCCTCGAGCCGGGTGCGGTTTCGGCTTTCCGTATTCAGCTCTGGTTTTCCCGTATTCGGTTCGGCTTTACTGGCTCGGCTTGACTTGTTGTGCTTTGTTTTGGTCAAATGGAGGCCTCGGTTTCGCTTTGTGCCGCTCTCGCTTCGGGCTTCCGTGAGTCCCGCCGTTGTTCGGCTTCGCCCTCCGGCTTTCGAGCCGGCCTCGTGTCGGGGGCCGCTTTGAATCGAAGTCGGGCCGTCCCGCCTTGCGGTGGTTTGGGTCGATTTCTTCTATTCTCCCTTGCCTCGGCTTCATATCGGGAGCCGTTGTAATTTAAAATCGGATTTATTTTTGTTTTACCGTAGTCGAATTTGGCTCTTTAATATCCCTCGGTTTTTAGCCCGTGCTTGGACTCGTTTTGATTCAAATTGTCGGGCCGTTTCGAGCCCCGCCATTTTCTTGGTTTTCGGGCCGAGTCGAATCCCGCCGTCGCTCGGTTTTTGGCCTCTGGGACTCTCTCGTGGCTGGGCCGTGTGTTAGGCCGTCTTAGCTTGTGTTTCGGGCTATTTTCGAGCCTCGTGGTGGTCCGGCCGCACCTTTGTTCGGATCTCAATGGAATTTATCCTTTGTGTATTTGGCGAGGAGCCGGAATCGATGTGGACGGCCTAGCTAAAGCTCGGCCGCGAGCTACACTTGTGGCAATTTAGAATGTGTTCGGTGGGGGTTTTATTCCTTGTCGCCTCCTCGGTCGGGACCTCGCCGTGGGCCTCTCTTCGTTCTTGCTCGCCGAGCCTCGAGATGAGATTTGATGGATATGGTAATGTTATTTCTCGAAATTTAAATGTTAAGGCTCGATTAAGAAAAGTATGCGAGCACGAGCTATGGCAATTACTCGATGGATTAATGTCGATGTGTGTGGCCTTAGTTTCAACACTCGCTTAAGGCCCATTTTCGTGGTATGAATCGAAGTTGGATTTTGATTTAAAGTGGCAAGGTCTCGGGGTTTTTGGGGCAAGACTCCTAGTTTAGTAGTCCGGGTCTGCGGACCCGAGCAAGCTGGCTTTCTTTCTTTCTCTTGCTTATGATTTTACAGCTATTCGGGAAAAGGGAGTGCGTTCCGTGAGTCCGGTCCTTATCCTCTCCGAGAGTGTCGAGGTGCCTTTAGGTCCTTTTGACGTGACATGCGAGGCCTGGCTCAGGAGTCCGGGCGACTTACGTGTTTTCCGATTATCGGAAATCGACTCACTTCTTTCGAAATCGTGTTAAGTCGAGCCGCTTTCCGTCCTCCTTTCCTCGACCTCTCGTCCCTAGTTTTCACCTTGTTTCGTTCAAAGCACACACCTACAGGGGACGAGTAGGTGTGCATATATAACCTCCTCGGGTTATATATGGGGCCATCGTAGCAAGACTCGTAAGTGCGGCGGACATCGATGAGACCGCAAAACGAGAAAAATTACGAGAATCATAGAAATCGGGCCGCTCGACTCGTAGACTGCGCAGAGAGTAGAGCAGAATCACGGAACCGTTCGACCGTCCTCGGGGTTTCTACTACCGATAATCTAATGTTCGTAGACCTAGCTCTATTAGGGCAGAATCAACTCCGTGATCGAAATGTTTTAAAACAAAAAAATACATATGTTCGAAAAATACAAAACTACCTCCACTACTACACGACCTACTTACCTACGTGCCGTTTTGTTCGCATGAAAACCAAAACGAAGTTGTGAAAATTTATAAAGGTCCACGGTCGGCTATTCGAGTCGGATTGAGATCGCCTTCCCGCAAAGCCTGGCTCTAGAAGCCGCACTCAAGTCCGGACATTAGCACGATACTCCGAGTCCGAAACACCACCGTACTTACGGTCTTTCTTTTCCGTAGGCTCATGGCTTTCTTATGGTTCGCCATGAGTTTAGCGGTCGTTCGTGCGGTTTCTCACGTTGCTTTTAGCGTTTTCTACAATCTTGTTTTGTTTTTGTAGCTTTCACGGACGTTTCTTTTCTTTCTTTCCCGACTTTCTTAAGTTTTCTTCCGTGATTTTCCTCGTTTTCTCGTCAGCTTTTCCTTCGTTTTTACCGTCGAGTTTTCAGACTTTACTTTCTTTGTATACACCATAGCACCCTTGTTTAGCTAGGTTTTTTTTTTCACTTACCATTTCTACTCCTGCTCTTTTGGTACTGACAAATTTGTTGCAGAAAATAAAAATAAAACACAAAAAAATAATAATAAACAAGAAACAACAGTACCGATGGATAAGCAAAGCATACTAGACTCTCGCGATAGCTTTTAATTTCTTTATACCGCTCGACATGTTTTACTTTTCACCCATACTCCCTGCTAGCCTAGCCGTTTACTTTCGACATATATATCACTAAGCATGTCTTACATTTCCGGTACTTTCTCCCCGCTCAAGATGTTTATACCCGTTTAAGCATGTTTATCGTTTACTTTGCTACTACATGCTATATCGTTAGATGTCACTTTTGTACCATAATCTGCTATCGTATGTTGTTCTCGTTGAAGACGTTACATCATATATCGTCGCATGTCTTTATCGCTACCCCCGTGCTATATACATATTCTCGTTATAAACCGTACAACACTTAAACATATTTAGTATAGGATGTTTGAAGAACTTCGACCATAGAATACTCGATCGAACATTTTCGACTCCGTCACCTTAAAACCTCGACCTCTTCACTAGCAGCGAGTCTCGGAGCTAGTATAGTGCGCACGGTCGTCTTCAACAATAGGAGCTCGTCGCCGTCGCGCAAAACCATAGGATAGCTCTCGTGAAGTTACCGAGGCTCGCTTTCGGACCTCCGACATCCCCTAGTTCTTCTCCCTTTGGATTCTACATTCCAAATTCCGAGCCAACTCCTTGCACACCTCCACATCTTATTTCGTCGAAAAGTCCTATCCTTTTTACCTTTCGAAGATAATATTTCCCGATTTTTATCAAGAAGATTCTTAGATGATTTCGATCATTTAAAGACGTAATTAACTATAAGAGCTCGCCTCTTATAGGAGCATTTTCCGAACCCAAATTTAAAATAAACCCTATTTAATTCTTCATATTAAATGGGGAATTATTTCGGCAAATAAATCGGTTTCGCGACCAAACGGACGTCATACATTTCTTAGCTTTATTTGATCGAGCCTCACCCTTAAGTCTCGTGTTTGTCTTTCGTGATAAGTATACGACTCGAGCGTGTAGCCGCTCTTTCATTCAAACTATGAAAAATATGAGGTCAGTTTGACTTCCTTTCTTTTCGTTGAAGGATCCTTCCGAAGCGGGCGACGGGATTCCGATTCCGGCGACCGACAGCTTCTTACGGGCACTTCACCGGCACAAAACAACGCCGACAAACACGAACAAGAATATGTAAATCTGAGTAGAACACAAACACAATGTTTACAAGCAAGAACATAACTAATTTCAAAAGAGCGAACGTGAGCCATGTCTGAGCTCACTCAAGCATGGCTTGTCTACAGACCTAGAACTTACAGCCCAGATTTGAGATTTTTCAATTGGAACTGTAGAAACAATGTTATGCAAAGAAATAATCTTCCCAGACTGGCGGACATTCTTTTTTGGTTTTGACGTAGTATCATATAGTTCACTAACACACAAGTAAACAATGTGATGACTTAATCCGGTAATTTGTTTAGTTTAATCATCATTAGATTATATTGTAAAAGAAACATGTCGGGTATTATGAATTAATCTGGCACATACAATCAACATTTCACATTGTAACTCATATATAGAATTTAATCAATAGAAGCATAAATAAAGATGAAGATCTTGGTGATATACTAAGAAATCATACTGGTTGGGATTATTTCTACATAATGGATGGTTAAGATTTTTTTTTCTGAAATCACAAGTTTTATATATTTTTCTTTGGCTTTTTAGTAGTATTTATTGATTTTATTTGATGGACTGATGATCTATAATTCTATTTGACATTCTTAGCCTGTTTTGTAGGACATGCTCTGCGCCCTTGCTGAAATTTTAAGCGATAGGCAGCTTCTTAGAGAGAGTTATGATAAAAAGCTGAAAGAAACTAAGATAGGAATCATGCAGGTAGCACAATCAACAGCAGAATGGCTAGCCAGGTTTTATACCACTGAATGTCATGAAATAGGTAGCATAATGTGCCGTCTCCTCAGAAATTGTGACAATGTGGCCTTATTTGTGTTATATTGTCTGAACATGTCAGGGAAATGGGCTATCGCAAGTATAAGACAGAAGATGAATCTCTGCTGTACAGGCCTTTCGAGAACGTGTACTTTGGTGCGGCATATGTAAAATGGCTATCTAATTATGATGGAAAGTAGGTTTGCATTTTGTGTAAATTTGTTTCAGTTCTAATGTTTCTCCATCGCTTACAAGTGCCGTATTTATGAGAGACATTGGTCATATTAACATTTTAACAATCAAGTTTTTGTTGAAAAATGCTAATATTCCAATTTGTATTGACAGACAAAGAAGTGAAGAATATGTTGTAAGAGCATACAAAGGTGGCATAAAGAAAGCTACCCACAAGTCAACAGCGACATATTTTGAACGTTACTTTTCTTTCAAGCGTAGCTTACCACCCAAAAGGTTTCAATAACTTATCTCAATTCTATAATAGCAATTTATGTTAGCACAGATTATATATTTTCAAGAAGGAAGTATTGAAGTTGCATTTTTATTTAAAGTCTGCATTTGTAAAGTTTGAATAAATTTCATGCCATTTCTTAACATCATTTAGGGCTGCAAAGTATCTGATCTTAAGCAAATTGGACCTGAGTCAACTTGAAATTGGGTCCAGCATAATCTGATCTTTTTTCTAGCTAAACTTGGCTCCAGGCCTGTTTGATAATCTCTTAATGTGTGCTTGGTTTGACTGTTTAAGTTTGATGCAAGCCTAAGCGTAGTGGAAAACTGATCTGATTGCTGATAGATATTTGATCTTCAACAATAACAACAACAGCAGCAGCAAAGCCTTAATCCCACTAAGCGTGGTTGGCCACCTGAATCCTTTTCCTCCGTTATGTCCAATTTAGTGTCATATTTTCATTTAATTCTAATAAATTAAGATCATTTTTTATACAATAAGCCCAAGTCTTCTTAGTTCTACCTTTGTCTTTCTTAGCACAAGTCGCTCTAAAACATCTACTCTCTTAATCAGATGATCAGATGATCGATGTTTAATGTGACCAAACCATCTAAAATGACTCTCACTGGAGCTACACCAACCCTGTCACAGATATACTCATTGCACATTTTGTCTCTAAGTGTGAAGCCACTCATCCACCTAATCATTCTCATCTCAAGTAAAATTATTTGTCCAAAACATGTGCATACATTCTTCCATAATTGCATCTATAAATGTCGTGGATCCATATTTGAATATAAACAATAAACCTATATATATCATTTATGCATTGTTGCTCTGACTATGGCTTCGGTCCACTCATGATCAATCCAAGGTTGGTAAAATTTATTAATTGGCTTGCTGATTTTGTTCTGAATGAAAGCTAAGCTGATTTTTTATGTCCTTTTGATCTTTGGGTCAAATTCTCAGCATTATTGATTTCAAGTTTAGATATACACTTCATGATGGAGTTATTAATATAGTGCATGACATAAGGTATACCATGGAGAGGCCATTCTTTTTCGTGCTTTGAAATTTTTAGTGCTAGTACTTTGTCTTTTTAGCGCAGTCTTTGAGGTGGCTATAATTAACTTAGCTGCAGTTGCTGCCATGGAATCTGCTTTCTCATAACTGACTTTTTCTATGACCATTCGTTGTTTAATTTCTTAGGCCATGTTAGGAACCATTTCTATTTCCTATTATTTGTTCTCTGTTTTGAGAAAACGTAGAGAAAACTTTAGTTTAGTTTGAAATCCTGTCTGACTGAACTAATTTATATCCTGTTTTCTAAAATCCGTAAAACACCTGTAAAGCTGTTTCAACTCATTATAAAAATATTTTTTTTAGTAAATCAGTTTAATATGGACGTTAAACATTTTATTTACCAAATGATATCAATAATAGTTTAATAATGTATCATTTTCTAATGTTATTGTAAAATGCACTTTATATCTGAATTATAGTTTGGATGCAATTAAGGAATTTAGTATGTGTTGGGCTGTGGAGCCTAAGCACAAGGCACCCGACGCCTATCCGTTGGGTTGTGGGCGCTTAAGCGCCCACTTGGGTGTTTCTCGAGCAAAGGAGCTGGCGCTTAGGCGTAGGGGTGTAAACGAGCCGAACACGAGCGAGCCAAGGCTCGGCCTCGTGTTCGGCTCGTTTATATTTCGAGCCCAAAATGTGTGTTCGTGTTCGGCTCGTTTGCTTAACGAGCCGAACACGAGCCGTTCACGAATAAAGAGTTGTTTTGACAATCCTAATCACGTAACCATAAGATGTTAAGGGTTGAGGCAATATTTAAGAATTATAGTTTATATTTATATTATAGTGTGTGTATGTGTGTGTGTGTGTGTGCGCGCGCGTATTTGTGTGTGTATCTATCTATATATATACATATAGATAGAAATATACATAGATATATGTATATATGTATGTAGATATATGTGTGTAGATATATAGATATAGATATATAATATGTATGTATCAACACACACACACACACACACACACACACACACACACACACACACACACACACACACTATATATATATATATATATATATATATATATATATATATATATATATATATATAATTGAGGGATAGTATTTTGAGCCAAAACGAGCCGAACACGAACGAACAAATCTTTATTCGTGTTCGGCTCGTTAAACCTTGTTAACTTAGCGAACGAGCCAAACACGAGCTTTTTAACGAGCCGAACACGAGCTGTTCACGAACAACGAGCCGTTTTGACAGCCCTACTTAGGCGTCTTCTTTGGGCGCATATGCACTCGCTATAGAGCGGGCGCTGCTCTCGAGAGAACGGCGCGTTGGCGCCAATCTATTGGTGCCTAGGCACCAATTATGGGGCGCCGATACAGAATGCTTGGCACTTAGGACCCATGTTTGGGCGCTTAAGCTCTCGATGCGGTTACTACACAAAAGATTGATTTTTAAGCCAATTTTTTAGTGTGGATCAGTGAGCTTGCTATTTTCTTCTTTCTGAATTGTTCGATGAGCATCCTAGTGAATGTGAGGAGTGTCAAAAAGGTGGATTCGACGTGATTTTTCTCGTCGGATCGTAGAAAGAAGATTGTTGGTGCAAGTCCTATAAGTTTCTTCGTTTGAGTGTGGACAATAAACTTGTCTGAGTCATTTGTAATACTTTCTGAATTTCATAGTGGAATTTTTGTTGGCGTGGCTCTGTGGTTTTTTCTCGTTCTCTGGTTTTTCCACATAAATTCTCGTATTTTTTTTTCTGGTTGCTTTAATTGTGCTTATGCTTCAAGTTTTGTTACTTTTTTTATCTAATTGGTTCAATCCCGTTATTTCGCGGTGTGGTTTAGTTTCTAATTGATTCTAAGCCCCAGTAAAGTTGGAGATTTTCTAGCAATTGATATCAGAGCAGGGTTTGATTCGAGTGGGAGCAATGACTGAAGAAGCAAGGTTCAAAGTTGAGGAGTTCAATGGGATGAATTTCGATTTCTGGAAGGTGCAGGCGAAAGATTTGTTGTATAAAAAAATTGTTCTTGTCGCTACAAGGAATCACAATGAAGCCCGAGTCTATGCCTATAGAGGAATGAGAAGTGTTGGATCAAGCGACACTAGGTTTGATTAGGTTGACACTTTCTTCATCTGTTGCTTTTAACATTGTGAATGAGAAAACTACGGTGGATCTCATGGCGGCACTGACCAAGATGTATGAAAAATCTTCTGCTTCTATTAAGGTTTTTCCAATAAAGAAATTATTTATCATGAAGATGGTTTAAGACAAGTTTAGTGGCAGAATATCTCAATTACTTTAACACTGCGGTGAGCTAGTTGTGTTCTATGGGGATCAAGTTTGATGATGAGGTTAAAGCGCTTGTGTATTTTCTTCATTGTCGGAAAAATGGGATGGTTTGGTAACGACGGTGAATAATTCTTCATGGACTTCGAAGTTGAATTTCGATTATATCATAGGTCTGATGTTGAATAAAGAAGTTCGAAGAAAAGCAACAAATGGTGAATCTTCAGGTTCAGTGTTGAATGTTGATAACATGGGAGTAATCTGGGCAGGAATATAGACAGAGGTAGATCCAAATCCATGAAAGGAAAGTCCAAGTCAAGCAGAGGAGAATACTCGAACTGCGGTAAGAAGGGACATTTCAATAAAGACTGCAAAACTCAAAGGAAAGCTGGCGGTGGAGGACAGGAAAGTAGTTTCTACTAATTTCTCCACAGGTGAAATCCAAAATGACTCTAAGGTGTTATCCCTAGTCAGCAACGAATCCTGGATAATGGATTCAGGTGCTTTTTTTCATGTTTGCCCCAATAAAGAGCTATTTAAAAACTACACTCAGAGTGATCCGGGGAATGTTTATTTGGGAAATAATAAGGCTTGTAGTATAGTTGGAAATAGTAATGTTGATATCAAATTACCAATGGAGCATTCTGGAAGCTTACTGAAGTCGGACATGTTTCTAGTTTGAAGAGAAATCTTATCTCTGCGAGCCAGCTGACAAAGTCGGGAGTTTTGATTACTTTCATAAGTGATTCATGGAAGGTGACCAGGAGGGCATTAGTGATGGCTCGGGGCAACACTGGGACAATATTGATGACAACCTTTGTCTGATCAATGAAATGACTGATTTAATTGATGTGACTGGAATCAGAGTAGATGCGGGTCTATGACACCGTAGGCTTGGCCATATGAACAATAAGTGTATGAAGTCCATACTTTCGAAAAATAAGCTTCAGGATCTAAAATCAGTTGATCTGGATTTCTGTGAACACTGTATATATGGCAAGCAGAAGAAAATTTCTTGCTCCAAGAGTGGGTTAGCGGTGAAATCAAAGAAATGAGAGTTAGTATATACTGACGTATGTGGTCCTACTCCAGTTCAATCTATTGGAGGTTCTCATTATTCTGTCACGTTCATTAGTAATCATACGAGAAATGTATGAGTTTATTTCTTAAAACAAAAAATTGATATATTTGAAGTCCTTAAGAAATAGAATACTATGATAGAAAATGAGACAGACTTGAAGTTGAAGTGTATCAGATCAAATAATGGGGTGAGTACCGTGATCAGAAGTTCAAGAATTTATGTGCTACAGAGGGGGTCAGACATGAGTTCACTGTCCCAAGGACAACACAACATAATGGTGTGGTTGAGCACATGAACAAAATAATCACGAAGAGTGCTAGGAGCATGAGATTGCATGCACGTTTGCCAAAATAATTTTGGCGAAAAAACACAACTGTTTATCTGATAAATTGTAGTCCATCAGTACCTTTGGAGAAAGTCATACCTGAAGTATGGAGTGACAAAAATGAATGTCTATCTCATTTAAGGGTATTTGAGTGTTCTGCATATGTGCATGCAGATTCAGGGTATAGAAGCTAGCTTGACTCAAAATCTGTCAAGTGCACTTTCATTGTATATGACTCAGATGAGTTTGGTACAAGTTTTGAGATTATCAGAATCAAAAAGTTGTTAGAAGTAAGGACGTCACATTTAATGAAATGGAGATGTAGGACAGGGTTAGAACTCAGAACATTCCGACAACCACTTCTGAAGAATTCATATATGTGGAGATAGAAGATATTGGTGATCAAAAGGATGGAGAAAGAAATAATGCTCAATCAGAATGAGCATTGAAAGTTCCTTTGTCACCTGCTACATAAGTCAAAAGATCCAACAGAGTGAAACAAGTCATACAAATGTATTCTCCTTCTTTATACTATTTGTTATTAATTGATAGTGGTGAACAAGAGTTCTTTGAGGATGTACTCAAATTAAAGATTCAAGAGAGTGAGAGCTTGCCATGGATGAAGAAATGCAATCTTTTGAGCCAAATCAAACTTTAGATTTGACGGTACTACTAATTAGCAAAAGAGTATTGCACAACAAGTGGGACTATAGGCTGAAAGAGGAGTCAGTCGGTAGCAAGAAGAATGAGTGGATTTCACAGAGTTCATCTTCTCAGCGGTGAAGATAACGACTATTAGAGTTGTGTTGAGTTTGATAACAGAGGAAGATCTACATCTGGAGCGGATGGATGTAAAAACAATTTTCATACATGGAGATTTGGAGGAGCTATATATGGTGCAACCATAAGGTTATATGGTTCAAGACAAAGAAGATTTGGTATGCAAATTGAATAAGAGCCTCTATGGCTTGATGCAAGCCCCGATACAGTGGAACATGAGGTTTGACAAGTTCATGTCAGAGAATGAGTACATGAAATGCCTGACAGACCACTGTTGCTTCATCAAACACTCTATTAACTGTTATATTTCGCTTCTTTTATATGTGAATGACATGCTATTGCAAAGACATACATGGAGAAAATCAGGAAATTGAAGAAACAATTATCAAGTGAGTTCTAGATGAAGGTTTTATGTCCAACCAAGAAGATCCTCGGGATGAGAATCACCTGGGATAGGAGTGCAGGAGCACTGAAGTTACCTTTGAGAGAGTATGTTGAGAAGATCCTACAGAGGTTCAACGTGAGGAAAAATCAGTTAGCTTTCACTTAGGTAGTCACTTCAAACTATCTAAGGAGTCATCGCCTAACTCTGAAGTAGAGTAAGCACAGATGGAAAAACTCTGAATGATTCAACAATTGGAAGTTTGATGCATGCGATGATTTGTAACAAGACATACATTGTATATGTAGTGGGAGTGATTAGGAATTACATGGGCAATCCAGGCAAACATCATTGAGAGGCGGTAAAGTATATTCTCAGGTATTTGAGGGAAACAGTCAATAGGGCAATTTGCTATGGAATGTAGGGATTAGTCTACAAAGTTTTTTGTATAAGATTTGGCAGAAAATGTGAACAGTAGAAGTACAAAGGAAAATATCTTCACTTGGGGAACACAGTGGTGAGTTGGATTTTTAGGCTGCACATGATTGCTCCGCTTTCAACTATGGAGATCGAATATGTTGCTATCACTGATGCTAGCAAGGAGATGATTTGACTACAGAATTTCATGACAGAATTGGGCAAGGAGCAGGGAATTGGAAAGCTTTACAATGATAGTATGATTGCAATTCATCTTGCTAAGAACATTATTTTTCATGCTAGGACGAAACACATCTAGCTCTAATATCATTTCATTCGATTTCTTTTGGAAGGTGGTCAATTATTTTTAGAAAAGATACAGTTGAGAATCCTGCGGATCTGTTGATAGAGGTGATGACTGTTGGGAAACTAAAGCTTAGCTTGGATTTAGTTGGGTTTCATGAAGGTGGATACCGAGTGTGAGCCACAACGTGGTACGTGACTATGAAGGTGTTGACCTCACTTTTGTCGAGGTCTAGTTGTTCCTTAGAATATAGTATTCTAGCCTTAAGAGCTTCCCCGACGATTCTAGATTCTTAGCAGTGTGGCTCACCTCATTTTAGAATGTTCGAAGCCGCTTCGTTACTCTTTCGAAGTCCTGCACGAGATTCCGTACCTCTAGCTTATAGCAGGTTGGAATTGACGTCAGAAATTCAAATGGAGTCCCCATAGAACCACCGGACATTAGGACAGCCTCGTGTACATTTTGCACCACCGTGCGCACGAATTCCTCAATTTTCGTCGTCGACGCCTTCAATTACACTGCAACGGATTGAAGCTGAAGTCAGGATGCCAGGACGATCGACATCAAGTCAAATTTTAGAAGGATCAAATTTGACGCATTTTCGGCCTGATCAACGATGAAGTTAGCCAAATGACTCCGGATCACAAAGTTGACTGCGCTGATGCGTCCGGAACGTCGGATTTGCTTAGGGAGGACATTTATTTTGTCAAGGCTTCGAGCGTGAGCAAATGGTGCGAAATCGTCACTTTTAAATAAATTAAAGTAATTTAAATCTTTTTTATTTTACTTAAAACCCTAAACCTCAGCCGTCTCTGACTCGTTCCGCGCCATTCCTTCTCCTCCTCTCGCGGGGTCGTGCTTCTCTGCCCTAGCTTGGTTTGACTGGGCTTCTTTCCCTCGCCCCGTCTCGTCCTGTTGTACTGTGGCTTCCCCTCTTCAAGCAAGAGACGGTGACGCTCACGCACCTCTGCCCGAGCTTCTTTCTCTCGAAGCTTTGTGCTTCCCTCTTTGGTGCTCGAGCAACTACGTCACTTGCCCCTTGGCATAAATGGGGAAGTTTTCTCTCCTTCCCAAAGCTTCTCCCTCTCTCTTCTTTCGATGCTTCCCCCTGTGCGTGGCTTCTAGAGATGGGTTTCACCATCCTTTTCATCTGTTGGCACGGGTGAATTTTTGGGTGATTTTTGGATGGATTGGGATGGAGCTGGCTTAGCTTTTTTGATTTCTCTTTACTATTTAAACCCCATTTTTGAGAGTTCTTGAGGTTGGATACCCTGGGTTTGAATACTTCCTCTCTTACTCTGCTCCCTGTTCTCTGTTCGGGTTTCTGTGCGTGTGTGTGAGGTTGGAATGTGGTGTGTGCTCTCCCCTTCTCCTCTCCTGCTCACTGTTTAAGTGGGTGTGTGTGTGTGTGGTTTAGAGGATTGCTGCCTGTGTTCTTGGGCTTACCCGAGCCTTTAACTGCTCGGTTTTGGGGTGCTTCTCTTGTGGCCTCCCTGTGAGCTGCTCGGTTTGGTGTTTGGTTGCTTACCTACTAAGTTACAAATTCTTTTATGATTATAGCTTGGCATGCTAGTTGGTTGAGGGGCTATTTTGAGTGGTAAAGTTTTACTAGCTTCCTCCCCTCTTTTCTCTTCTTACTGCAAGTTTTATAATTTTCTATCTTGTTTAAAAATGGCATAAAGTACATGGAGTTTGAGTTTCAAATGCTAAAGTAGAGATTTTTCTTTAAATGACATACCTCATTCCCCTACTAGTTTTATTCTATGCTTAGCATGCTTTACTTTGAGAAGTTTTGTATGGGAAAGTTGTATTGACTATCACTTTTTCTACTTCTTCTTTCTCTATTCCTGTTGCATGCTTTACTATTGCTTATTTCATGAAAGGTGGCATTGAAATGTGTGGTTTTAGTAGTGGACTTTGAGAAGTGGGGGTTTCAAATCGTAATGCTACACCTCTCTTTGTTAGTCCTTCTTTAAGCTTGAAATGCTTCATTTGGAAGCTTTAAATGGCATGTTAGATTTCACATGCATTGTATTGATGAGTGTGCCTCATCTTTTATTCATGCTATTGGTTCATTACATTGGAAAAATTGAAATGCATGTTTCAAAGCTCTATGGTTATTTATCTTCATGCAATGTTAAATGTTGTATCTTGCCTCTAAATGCAATTATTTAAGTTGGGTTTTGAGGCTTGGGGAGATGTTTCGGAAAGAATTTTTGGCACTAGATCACTCGTTGGAAAATTGGGCATTGTTACATATACATTTGCTGCACTTACTTTGTTGTGTTACTGCTTATGTGAAAGAACTTTAGGGCTCCTTTGCTGCCCTCGTTTTTTCGTTAGCTGGGCTCGGGTTTTGCCCCTTTCTGGCTCTGCAGCTGCCCCTTTGCACCTATTTTAGGGGCTCGGTTTCATGTGTTCTTGCTGTCTTGCAGCTGCCCCTTTGCACCTATTTTGGAAGCTCGGTTTTCTGTGTTCTTGCTGCCTTGCAGCTGCCCCTTTGCACCTATTTTGGGGGCTCAGTTTCTCTGTTCTTGCTGCCTTGCAGCTGCCCCTTTTGCACTCATACATGGGGCTAGTGTTGGGTTTGATGAGGGCTTGATCATGGTTTCATATGGGTTGAATTATAGCATTCATTTGAAATGTTGTTGATGATATATTTGGCCCAGGGTTTAATGTTTGTTCGGGCCCGATTCTGTGATGTTGAAGGGTTACAATTCTAGCATGATGTGTCATGGATTTTCAAATCTGCAAAAGAAGTTGAATTTTGGGCTTGAAGTGACAGTTTTGAGGATTAGCGTGACAATGTTTTTGGGCTTTACAGGAATTTGAATTTAGCCTCGTCAGGGATTTGCTTTAGAATGTGGTCTGTCCAGATGGTAGTACAACTCTCTAGGATTCTCCCTGCTTTTTTTTCTTCAGTTGCTCATCTTAGAGGAAGCGAGTCTCTTTTAAGAAATCCTAGAACTTGTAAATGTCTGTCGGGATTTAGTCGTCAGAATGTCAGGGTCATCTATTTTACCCGGTTTTGAGGATGGATCCGCCATCTTTATAACGCGTTTTAGGCAGATTGTTCCCTCCTTTCTCCTTCTCCTTGTCCCCTGTCCTTTGTTTCTTCTTGCTTCTTGGCCGAGTCTTTTTGCACTTATGTACGAGACATAAGTGCGCACGCATAGCATTTTGCTATACGTGGGTCATCAAGCAAGGCTGTAAGTGGGATTGTTAGGGGTTAGGACGGTGATAACAGTGCTTATGTGTGTTTAAACAATGGATTATTAGAACAGTATCCCCTGCCTTTGAGTAGAAACCTTCACTGAATGTGAGGCTAGGGACCGACGATACTATTCGCCAATTTTTGGTGGGTTGCCACCAACACTCTTAAGTTGTTAGTAGTCCTAGTTCGATTATGATAGTTGACCTCTAGACTGTACTGCTTTATTAAAAAAAAAGTATTTTGAAATAAAATTCTCATAAGTTTTATATGCATGCAAACTAAATTAAAATGAATAAAAATTTATAAAGGTCCACGATGAATTACCCTTGAAGTTAGGACTACCCTCTGTAGGGTGTTGGTCTGGTAGCTCTTATCCAAGATTGGGACGTACACAGCCCAGCTCTGATTCCTCCCCGCCATCATGCTTACGGTCCTCCCAGACTCATAGTCCGCTCTTTGTGGTTTTATACCGATTTTATACGGGTTTTATACGGATTTCCTACATGTTCCCTACGAATTTGTCTTCCTTTTTCTTCTTTCTTTTCGGTTCTTTTCTTTTAGCTTTCTGTGCGGTGCCCCGGCCCTGGTTCTTTCACATATACAGTAGCACCCTCTGGTTGATTAGGTTTTTTTCCTACTACGTTTACTCCTGTTTTCTTTTGGTGTTAGCCTCTTTCTTGCAAAAAATGATAATAATATCAATAACAGGTAGCAACGCACTATAGGTAATCGGCGCTCAGGGTACTTTCGTAGTACGACTACCTCCTTTTCTTTTACCGCAGTATTTGCTTTACTTTACGCTACATACATTCCTGTTTAGTATACATGTTTTATTTCAGTACTCTAGTTTAGCACAACATGTTTTACTTCAGCACTCCTGCTTAACATAGCATGTTCTATTGTAGTACACTTGTTTAGCATAGCCTGTTTGTGATACTTGTTTTCTGTTGTTTATTATAGCATGTTTTGTAATACGTGTATTCTCCTGCTTAGTATAGCATACTTGTGATGGTTTGTTTACTGCTTAGTGTAGTATACTCTCATTGCATGTTAATGTGTGCCTTTCTTTTTTTCTTTACGCACCTTCCCCCAGAATAGGAGATCAGTAGTTGGTTTTATAGGAGGCACTCGGAAATAAATTACTGGCCAAACAATTTGCATGCCCAATTTAAACTTTAAACTTCAAATTTCAAAACTGCTACAATATGAAGTCTGGAGCAAAGCTTCGAGGGCAGCACGACCATCTTCAACAGCAAAACATGTCTACATCAGCAAAACCATTTCTTAGTCTAGATAACAATCCATAGGACTTCGAGGTAGTCCGCCTAGCGCGACATAAATCCTTACCCGTTCTGTTAGGCTTTTGCACAACCATGCTGTGTAATATAAGTCCTAATTCGCTTTAGAATTTTGAGGTTGTCGTCCGGTACGACAAATCCTCCCATTTTTCAGGTTATTTGCATAATCGGATATTATGCAAGTTTAATCCCTATAATCAATCGGCATGATTGAAATTTAAATAAATTCATTTCCAAAATCTAAAGCCCAACAGTAGGATAGCCTGGGAAGTCATCGATGTCCTCCTTGAGATCTGTGGCATCCCCTACATTTTCTTTCCTTTGAATTCCTACAAAAAAAAACTGTTCCAATTTTGAGTCATTTACCTATTGTATTTCCTATTATCACACTACTTTGAAAACACTACCATTTGAATTCATGAAGATAGATACCTCTGATTTAAGTCGATAGTTCTCTCAGGTGATTTCGATCATTTGGGAGGTAATTGACTATAGGGGTTTGCCTCTATAGAGAGCTTCATGAACCCGGGTAATATAAGCTCTATTTAATTCTTTTCTATTAAACAAGAGAACTTGACGGTCAACATAAAAAATTCGCAGACTAGAACGGATGTCACAAATCTACTAGTTTATTTAATTGAGTCGCGCTATCAAGTGATGTGTCTATTCCACGGGATAGATGAATAGCTTGTGGTATAGTGCTTGTTTATTCAAACTAGGGAGGATGTGAGATCGGTTTGATTTCATATTTTTAAATAAAAATAATATTTTTACAAATTACATATATATATATATATTAAATTAAATATTTTCAGAGCGGGCATCGGGATACCCATCTCGGCGGCCGACAATATCCAACTTTTCAACGACCGATAGAACGCGATACAGATGGAGATGCAAGTACAGAGGATTGGTGCTGGGTATTATATTCTCCAAGTGGGAGATTGTTGGGGCTTTTTCTTCAAAAGCTGAAATGTTCGGCGGACTATTTTCAAAAATCTGAAGGTGGTGGTGGTTTAATTTCGAGAATTTGAAATACTTGTGAGTGCTATTTTACCCTTCATGTTGTTAATTTCCTTTAGGAATGGTCTTTTAAGTGTTTATGTTGGATTGTGTCTTGAAACGCTCCGAGAAGGTTTAAGTTGTAGAAAGGCTTTCACATTTGCTATACATCCATGTACAGGACGTTTATATTTGTTTACTTATTGTTTGCACCATTGGCATTGATGTTAAAAGGCTTGTGTTGTTGCTTGGATGGAATTGAGAAAGGAAAGGGTGTTTGGTAGCAAATTTTCTTGTTGGCATGCTTAGTATAAATTTTGGGAGTTTTCATTCCAGCTCTCCTCCCCTTGCTTCATTCTTGGATTGAGTCGGTTAGTTCTTAGCCCATGTAGGTTGCGGTTCAGCCTTGCCGATGGGTGGACGTAGCTGCGGTTTGGGTTGGTTCATTTTGGTTTGATTTTAAGCCTTTGCAGGCTGCGGATTTGCCCCATGGGAGGCTCGGTTTTGTTTCATGCAGGGCTCGGTTTCATGGCTTATAGCAGCTGGGTTTTGGCCTGTTGTTTTGGTTTGGTTTTGTCAGTTGTTGGGCTCGGTTATGGGCATGTTGGGTTCGGTTTTGGAGCTTGTGTGGCTTGGCTTTTGGCTATGAGTGTTGGGAGTCTTTAGCCATATTTTTGAAGCTTTCTAAGACTGTTTACCCCATTATATGTTAAAGTCTTCTATTGAGCAATCCGTAGTTATCTGCATGACGGTTTTGAGATATTTTAGGGAACTTTCACTTGTCATTTTAGAAGAGGTGCTTCTCTTGGGAGGTTTAGCATGTCTTTCCAAGAAATGTGGAGTCCGTAGGTCTTAGGCTTTGCGATGGTCGTCAGAGCTTTTCCCTCTGACAGGTTTTAGTTCATTCTGTCAAGTTTAAGTCGCCAGGGATTCGGGATTGCTTGTTTTCGACAGTTTTGAGGAACGACTCACGTCCTTTTCGCCGTTCTTTTAGGTGAGTCGTTTCATCTTTTCTTGCTTCTTGGTCTGATTTCTACACTTATGTACGAGGCATAAGTGTGCACGTATAGTGTTTTGCTATATGTGGGCCATCAAACAAAATTGTAAGTAGGATGATTTAGGGTTTGGGCACAAGTGATGAAAGAACCACCAAGGCATGTGTGAGAGGTCCTAGCACGATCTTGACTCAGTGAGCTTACGAGGATGAGGGATCGGCAGTACCATATCTCTAACACTTAGTAAATGGGCACCCCTCATCTCTATAGGTAAGTTGGAAGGTCCCGCTTGCTAACATGACTGATCCACTCTCTTTTAAAATATCAAAAATTTCTTTTAAATGAATGATAAATCAATATTTCTTTCAAAAAAAATGAAATAAAATATTTCCTAAACATTTTATAAAAAGAAAATTCACGGGTCAGTCGTGTGAACCAGGTTAGGAGTTTTCTTCTTCTGTAGCTGTTAGATTGAGAATCTTTTTCTTAGAGTTGGATCACACATGCATGGTGATTCGTTAAGACTCTAAAGTCTTGATCTGACACGGTCCTGATTCTGAATCATCCCCACCATCATGCTTACGGTTCTTTCGGGCTTTTAGCCCGTACTTCATGGCTTTCCTTAAGTTTTCCATGGATTGCTTTTGATTTCTTTCTTTTCGGGTTTTCTACGGCTTATTTTGATTTCTTTCGAGCTTTTCACGAATTTCTTTATAAATTTTCTCGCTTTTGGCTTTCTGCACGGTGTTTTGGGTTTTACCTTTCACAGATGGCTCAGGATATTAGACCCCTTTCCTTTACTTGCTCCTATTTTGTTTATGCTGCTAATCCTTTCTCCTGCAGAAATAATAATAAATAGCGGCGCATTACAGGTAACCAAAATTTACAGTATTTTCATATTCCTATAGTTTACTGCAGTATATTCCTATTAACTGTAGCATGTACTCCTGTTTGCTGTAACATACACTCATGTTTACTGTACTATACTCTTGTTTACTGCAGCATGTACTCATATTTACTGTAGCATGTACTTCTGTTCACTGTAGCATGTGCTTCTGTTTACTGTAGCAAACACTCCCGTTTACTGTAAAATACCACTGTTTACTGTAAAGTACACATCTAAAAATAAAAAACTGACTTGACAATTGCATGTCCACTTTAAACTTTAAACCTAAAATTCAACATTGCTACAACGTGAAGCATGGAACAAATTTCGAGGGCAGCACAACGAGGATGCAGCGGACGGAAAAGGACAATCTACAACAACAAAACGGGACTACATCAGCAAAACATTTCCTTAGTCTAAATAACGAGCCATAGGACTTCGAGGTAGTTCGCGTAGTGCTACATAAATCCTCACCATATCTTTTAGGTCTTTGCACTGCCATGTTGTGCAATCTAAGCCCTAACTCGCCTTAGAATTCTGAGGTCGTTGTCCGTCACGACATAAATCCTCCTATCTTCTAGATGGTTTGCATAATCGGATATTATGCAAATGTAATCCCTATAATTAATGATTGGCAGGAGTGAAATTTAAATAAATTCTTTTCCAATGCCCAACAATAGGATAGTTTGGGATGCCACTGAGGTTCACCTCACGATCTGTGACAACCCCTACTCTTCTTTCCTTTGATTCTAGAAATAAGTGTTCATATTTGGTCTTTTCTCACTTTCCTACACACTACCTTGAAAATCCTTACCCTTTGAATTCATGAAGATGGGTACCTCTGATTTAAATCAATAGTTCTTTTAAATGATTTCGATCATTTGAGAGGTAATTAACTATAGGGGCTTGCCTGTATAGAGAGTTTTAAAGACCCCAGATTAATATAAACCCTATTTAATTATTTTGTATTAAATAGGGAACTTGTCGGTCAACATAAAAGGTTCGCAGACCAGAACCAATGTTATAAATTTATTAGTTTATTTAATCGAGTCATTATCGAGCACTATCTATTCCTCGAAATAGATGCATTGCTTGTGGTATAGTGCTCGTTTATTTAAACTAGTGAGAATGTGAGATCGGTTTGATTTCACATTTTCAAATAAAAATGATATTTTTACAAATTACATATATACATTAAATTAAATTAAATATTTTCAAAGCGAGCGTTGGGATACCCATCTAGGCGACTGACAATTTCCAATTCAACGACCGACATAGGTTGTGGGCGCTTGAGCGCCCACTTGTGTGCTGCTCGAATAGAGTAGTCGGCGCCTAGGCGTTGGCTTTGGGCACATAAGCGCCTGCTATAGAGCAGGTGCTACTCTTATTCCCGAGAGACCAGCACCTAAGCACCAGTCTATTAGCGTATAGGCGCTCATTATGGGGCGCCGATACAAAGTGCTCAGCACTTAGGCGCTCAAACCTGGCGCCTAAGTGTTCGGTGCAGTTACTACACGAAAAATTAGTTTTCAAGCCAATTTTGAGCTTGGATCGGTGATCTTTGTGAAGGTGAGTGTTGAAGAGGTGGATTTCAGTGATTCAGCGTAATTTTTTGCATCAGATCGAAGATGATAGATTGTTGGTGTAAGTTCTGTAAGTTTTTTCATGTGAGTGTGGAGAAGAAATTTTTGCAAGTCCTTTTGTAAAACTTTCTGAATTTCATAGTAGAATTTCTGGTTGTGTGGGTCTGTGATTTTTTTCTATTTTTGATTTTTTTGATGTAAATTCTCGTATCTTTTTTGGTATCTTTGATTGTGCTTTTAGTTCAATTTTTGTTTTGATTTTTTATTGAATTAGTATAATATCGTTATTTTGTGATGTTTATTTTCTAATTGATTTTGAGCTCCAAAGAAAGTTGAAAATTTCCTATCAGAACTAGGGTTGTCAAAAAAACTCGTTGTTCGCGAACAGTTCGTGTTTGGTTCGCCAAGAAGTTAGTGTTGGATTCTTTCGATAAGCAAACAAGATGAACACGAACAATTTTTTTTGTTCGGTTTGTTAAACGAACCAAACACGAACAGTGATGTGCTCATTCGTGTTCAGTTCATTATTATTCGAAATATAAAATAATTATATATAAATAAGAAAAAATAGGAATTATATTATATTTATAGGAATTATATTAAAATAGGATTTTTTCATATTTTAAATAATTAAACTTCTATAAATTATAATATATGATAAATTATTAATAACAATAATAACGTCATAAGTATTAATTATATTAATATGAATATTATAATATTATAATTAATATATTATACTATATATTAAAATAAAACTCTAAACGCCTTATTTGGTTTGCTTCATTTTGAGGAAGTATGGATTACCTGATGTGTACGAAATACCTGATCAATTTGCTTCATTTTGAGGAAGTATGCTATCAAAGCTAGGGTTGTCAAAAAGGCTCGTTGTTCGCGAACAGTTCGTGTTCGATTCGCCAAGAAGTTTGTGTTCGATTCGTTTGATAAGAAAACGAGACGAACACGAACAATTTTTTTTCGTTCGGTTTGTTAAACGAACCAAACACGAACAGTGATGTGTTCGAACATTTCGAACTCAAACACTAGCTCTGTTCTTTCGTGTTCGGTTTGTTTACACCCCTAATCAGAACGTGAAAATATATACTACTATTTGACGCCTTCCTAAAAATTTTCAATTTATGAATTAGCCATATGATACTGGAGTTAATCCAAACTACAGTAAGAAAAACAAATATTATTACTGAAAGTGAATAGATGTTACAATCAACACTCTTTAAAGGGAAAATAACAACGACACGACACACAACATATTGAAATAGGAAATAACAACAACTCACGACACAACTAGGGTGAATCTCAGAGTGGTGGTGATGATTGAAAAGGGTTTGGAAGGTGGTGGTGGGATGGTTGACGAAGTGGCCGACAAGCAGGAAATAGCAAGGCAATGGTTTCGTGGGTTAGGATTGCAAGTATGTAGTCATGCCACAACCGACTGAGTTGATGGCAACAGGGGGGCTGGAACAACAATGTCAGCAAAGATGGAGGCTGGAAGGCAATGGTAGCGGGTTAGGAGGGCTGGAACAACGGTGGAAACAGATGGGAAGGGCTGGAACAACGAATGACAACAAGGATGAAGGGATAGAACGACTACGTGGAATGAGGTGGACTACCGGACAACCAAAGAGGGCTACTCTGGGTGGGGCTAGTGAGGAGAATGGCCGACAATAAATAGATTATAGGAAAAATAACGAAAGTCTTCTTTTGTGGCGGTCTATAGGCAGGAGTGCGGGTTAACAAAGCAGGAGGGATTGCAAAGGAGTTGGGGTAGGATAAACACTACCTGGAGATTAAGATACAACCGAAGTACCATCTCGAACCCTAGGATGCAACCCTCGAAGGGAAGAAGAGACGTCTGCTACTTTCTAGATACAAAACACGAAAAATTAATTCTAAACTCCTACGAAAATAAATATATAATAATCGGATAACTAGTGTGACCCAAGAAGACCAGCCGACTCCTTAACAGTAACCAAACTTGGACCGGTTCGGTCCAGGAATAGTCGCCTGGTCACGGCTTCGTTTGCAGTCGCGGCTTCGTTCGCATGTCGTATCTTCGTTTACCTCGGAGCAGGGGGCGCTCTTTCATCAATCTCCTGGTGTTGGGGGAGCTTTTACTTCGTTCGTTGAAGCTTGTGTCTCCTCATAGTAATCAGCTCAACTCCTTTGAAAGTAACGAAAATGTTGTTAGCTCTTGGTATGTAACTCTTGTAAATGTTATTATCCCATAACACATGCTGACCGAACAATATTTATTCACTTTTGGCTCAACTTGAGCTGGAGCTGCCTGTGGATTGGTATTCTCACGAATCAAGCCTCGAGTCATCAAATCTGTAATTGACTTCTTTCACTCATACTTGTTCAAGTGTATCTGGTAAACAAATATGTGATGAGGAATCAACTTTGGGATAAACTCTATTGCAGGTTGGGCCATACTGAAGTGTAACTACTCAGGAGATGTCTCTTCTTTTTCTTTGCAAGGACAATGGATCCTACTGTCGGATGTTCTTTTCCAAAAAATCCTAAGGCGATTTCCCACGTTGTTGCTCATCCATCCCATTTGATCATCGTCTGTGGGTACATTATTGAACTGATTTTATGTCTCAAAGGACTCCATATGATTTTCTAGTAGTAGCTCAAAAGCTTCTCATCTCTAATATGTTAAACCTTCCTCAACAGTGGCAACTCAGGAAGTAGTCTATATATTTGAAAAGTCTGAATTTCTCTTATCTGGGGTTACCATGCATTTGGTTTGGGTTTCTCGAACTCATGGGCCTTTTGAACTCTTGGGTCGAGGCTTCATTCGCATCTGGAGCACGAAGTGCTCCCATGTAACCCTGCTATAAATGAAGGTTGACAAGATTTGTGCTTTTGTAATCTTTATGTTGCCAAAACGAGACAACGATCCTTCTTGGTCTATATTATCATATGACATCAGGATTTATGGTTCCTCTTCAATCATGCTCAAGGAAATCAACATTTATCGAAAAATAATCAATGTTGATCTAGTGGTATCATTCCCAAAAACAATACTAATACCTGCCAATGAAACAATTTAAATCTCCAAAAATGATCTCATAGTTCAATGGCTTCGTTCATTCGTCCATTACCACGTGTATGTTGGCATTTTAATCATTTGCCATCTTAGTAGCCAGGGGGCCAGAATACCCCTTTGCCAAGGGCATTTTTGTTTAAAATGGATTGTGGAGCTGATGCTTCTTTCCCATTCATAATCCACCTTATCAAAAGTTTTAAACAAACTTTCTCCCTCTCTAGTCCTCACTATAAATATCCTTAGCGAGAAAACTAGGATTAGGTTTTTAACTGATGCAGTTTGGAAGATGCTGAGTTCTTTTTGGTTGTTTTGTTTTTAACTAACGGCTGACAACACCTTCTCCGAAGGCCCCATAAATGCCTTTTTTCTCTGTTTAATGTGCTTTTTAAAATGTGACTAAAAGAACTCCAATTTATTCTAGTGAAGATGCAGATAAAAGTTACTGCTGATAATAATTCTTAACAAACCTTGATATCCAATTTTCTCTGCTTAATATATATTTTTAAATTTGATCTTAAAATTTTCCAACTTACCTAGTGAAGATATAGATAAAGTTACTGCCTATAAATGCTGAAAGCTGCACGTATATATTTGTTCATTTGCATGCATAAGATCTTGTGTTATTTGCGGATCACAATCTCTTGGCCTTGGAACCTGGTATTTTATGTTGTTTCTTAACAGATTATGTAATCTGCGGTGACAAATACTTCAATTAGTCAAATATTCTCAATTTGTAGGAGACAAAAGAAGTATAATGGCCATACACTCACACCTGACTTCCTCAGTATTGATGCTCCAGCAGATGTGAAAAAAGGTTTTCATTCTTTACCTGATTCTTGCAGCTACTTCTGCAAACATGGCTCTCGACTGGCACTGAATCATTGAGAAGTACCCATCAAACATGAAATCAAAATTTCCTCCTTTTTTATAGCATTTTTGGGATCTTTTATTGCTACTCATTTGTTATTCCCTGGTGAGATTGGAAACTTGGTGGAAGATATTGCCTGTTAATGTTTGAGAAATTGTTTCTTTGCTCAATTTTCACCATTCAAGTTGCTGTTGCATAAAAATCTATATTTTAACTTCGTTTTCTCCCACATCCGCTTTGGTGTGATTCTAATTGTTTTATTCTATTCATATGTCTCGGTGTTTTTTTTTCATTTATGTGAGATATTCTGTATATGATTGTTTTAATTTTAATGAAGATTCTACAACTTTTAAACAGCTTTAAAGCATATCATATTTATTTTCATATTATGAGCTAAAAATGCTCTTAAGTTCTATGACATTATCTGATAAATCTTGAAGTAACAACAGATTAGACTTTACTTAATTTTCTTAATACTTAAAAATGTGCTATTTTTATCTTTTATTTTCCATGAGTTAAGGTGTTCTTTGATTGCTTTTGTCCTTCTTTCATATTTATGCTACATTAGTATTCTTTCATACATCTGTTTATAAAACTATACTTATGACTAATCTTTGGTTTACCTTTTGAATTAGGTGATGGATGGGCACACTGGGATTTGACAGTTTCTGAAAAAGACATGGATGAAATATGGAAACATTTAGAGGTCAACAAAGAGTGGACAAAGTCAGGCGAGCGACGTGGAAGAGTTCGATTCTCCCAAGATATTGAGGGGAGATCTTATCTTTCTCGGGTTGAGGTGAAGGTAAATATTGAAAGTTATGGCAAAATAGATTCCAAAGATCTATCAACATATATTTGTATTTAGATAAAAAAATCGTTGATGCATCATCAATAAAATTTTATCATCTAACACGACTCTCAATGGATTTTTTAAGTGAAAATTTAAAATTCAAAATCATCCAGAGCTCCAATTTCAGTTAAACTGACTGTCCCAACAAGTCGAATCTGATGATACCAAAATTGGTGCAATCCAAGTCTTATCAAGTCTAGATCAAGCCATTAAAGCCCGCTAGACACTTCAAATCGTTAGTTGAACGGGCAAATGAACACCAAAATTGACATATTTATAATCAAATAGAGAGTATCAGCGAGATGAATCCAATGAGCCTAAAGTCACTTAATTTGAGGTCATTAAGGCCCTCAAAATGATTGAAATACCCATTATGATCAAGTGGGACCAATACGAGCCATCTGATTGTGATTACGAGAGTTATTCGTCGAATGACCAAAATGCCTCTCCCTCAGAGGGTATAAATAGATCCCCCCTCCACTTAAGTAGGGAGGGGGGAAGAAGTCAAATGCTTGTGTTGTTCTTTACTGAAGACACAATGATAACGTTCCTCCTTTGTAGCCACCAACCACTGCCGATCATCACTCGTCAGATGTCGTGGATCACTGCCGGTCACCCTCTGATCACCGTCGTTGGCGAAGTTTGTTTGCTTAATGAAATATTATAAATACGATGTAACGAATAACACTGCATTAAAGATCCAATGGCGACTCTTGACAGTAACTGCTTACGACCATTGTATTCAGAATGTGGCAACTTTCTCCTAACTCTTGAAATTTTCTATATGTCATATACCGATAAGTGTTGTCTATGGAGTAAAGTAATAAACACAGGATTAAGGTTATAACCACTAATTGGTGTACACTAATTGTTGTAGTACTAACTATGACCTCTGTGGCTTGTTAAATTATAACTTCTAGCCTCCTTAGCTAATTACTATCATTATAGCTTTCCATGACAACATATGTGGCAATAGACGCTTTTGCAACGACTCATTATAGTTTATGTGGTCAGTTATTACTGTATCTTTTTTACTATGGCCTACGTGGCTAACTGCTATCACCATAACCTATAACCTTTGTGGTTAACTGAGGCTCTTACAACGACACACTATGGTCTATGTGGATAGTTATTACTATAGCTTCCCATTATGACCCATGTGGCCAGTTGATGTCCTTTCAGGGATCCACTAGGATTTATGCGACCAGTTACTACTGTAGCTTCTCACTACGACCTACGTGACTAACTGTTGTTATTACAGTATTCTACTTTGTTTTTTTGTGGCCAACCATTACTCTTACAACTACGAACTAAGGAGGCTTATCTGTCCAACTGACGCTCTTACTACGACCCATTGCGACCTATGTGGCCAATTACTATTGCAGTTTTTCACTATGACCTACGTGACTAACTATTGTCATTACAACATTTCACTATAGCCTCTCTGGCTAATGGCGCTCTCGCAGCGACTCATTATGACTTATTGTCGGCCGCTTAAGAGGAGAGGGCTTGAGGATTTAATTTAATTTATATATATGTATTGATTTTTGAAAATAAAATTTTAAGTTTTAAAATATGAGAATGAGAAAGGACGGATCTCATTCGTTAAGTAGTTTGGATGAACGAGCGTAATATCGCGAGTAACGCATCTATTTCGAAGAATAGACACCCTACTCGACAATATTGCTCGATCAAATAAACCACAAAATTCATGACATCCGTTCTGGTTCGCGAACCTTTATGTGGACCGACAAATTCCCTATTTAATACAAAAGAATTAAATAGGGTTTATATTATCTGGGGTCTTTAAAACTCCCTATAGAGGCAAGCCCCTATAATAATTACCCCTCAAACGACCGAAGTTACTTGAGAGAACTCTCGATTTAGATTGCGGGTTTCTATCTTCACGAATTCAAAAGGTAGGGTTTTCAACGAAATTGTGATAATAGGAGATTCAATAGGTGAAAGGCACAATGTGTAACAGTCATTTCTGGAGTCAAAGAGAGAAAGGTAGGGGATGTCACAGATCTCGAGAAGGACCTCGATAACGTCCCAGACTATCCTATGGTTGGGCTTTAAATTTTGGAAAGGGATTTATTTTAATTTCAATCCTGCAAATTAATTATAGGAATTACGTTTCGCATAATGTCCCGATTATGCAAACTACCCGAAAGACAGAGGGCTTACGTCGTATCGGACGACAACCTCGAAGCCTAAGCGAGTTAGGGCTTATATCGCACATGAGGGCGTGCAGAGGCCTAAAAGAAAAGGTGAGGGTTTATGTCGCGCCGGGCGGACTACCTCGAAATCCTAAGCGCTTGTTATTTAAGCTAAAAAGTGGTGTTTTCGTTGATGTCGACACAAGTTTTGTCGAAGAAGATGGACGTGTCGCCCACCGTGCTCCAAGCTCCACGTCGTAGCAAGGTCATGATTTAAATTAAAGTTTTAAATTAAAGTGGGCATGCAAACCATTTATTTCATTTTATTGCAAGTGAGTGTGTGCAACAGTGACAGGTGTAGCAAAAGAAAGCAGTAAACAGGAGCATGCTATAGTGAATAACATAAAGCACATATCACAAACGTAGTATGCTAAGCTAAGCGTGAAACATGCTAAACTAAGCTGGAATAACATGCTACGACAAATAAAACATGCTAAGCAAGTATGTGTACCGAAAGTAAGCAAATTAAGCTTAAGCAGGATATATGTCGAAAAGTAGACATGCTAAAACGAGTATAAACCGAAAGTAAACGAGCTAGAATAGCAGGAGTATGTGCCGAAAAGTAAAGCGAGTATAACAAGAATAAAGTAAATGACAAGATGTCTGCAGAGGTACCGTATGTTTTGCTCATTCGCGGCGCACCGTTACTCCGTTTATCGTTATTTTCAAATTTTTCTTATTTCCCGCGAAGAGTCGTTAGCGCAGGAAAAAGCAAGAGTAAAAGTAGTGGGCGTGAACCTAGCTCAACAGTGGGTACTACTAAGTACGTACAAAGGGAGCAAAGTGCGAAAACCTAACATTAAAAACGAAAGAAAGACGGCGAGAAAACGAAAAAAATCGTGAGAGAAAAACCAGAAAATCGAGAAAGAAAGAAAAAGAACGTCCGTAGAAAACTCCGAGAAAAGTCACGAACAAAAACAAAACAAAGTTGTAGAAAACCGCAAAGAACACCGGAAGAAACTCACAGATGGCCCGCTAAACTCACGGCAAATCGTAAGAAAGCCATGGGGCATCTGGAAAGAAAGACCCGTAAGCGCGGTGGTGTTACGGACTCAGAGCTGTGCTAATCTCCGGACTTGAGTGCTGACTACTAGACCAACTTTCTGCAGAATGCAGGCCTAATCCGACTCGAATAGCCAACCGTGGACCTTCATAAATTTTCACACATTTCATTTTTGGTTTGCATGCAAGTAAAAAGCTGTAGGTAAGTAGGCCGTAGTAAGAGTGGAGGTAGTTTTTATATTTTTCAAACATATGTATTTTTTTTGTTTTAAAATATTTTAGTCCACAGGTTGACTACCCTAATAGGACTAGGACTACGAACATCCTTAGACTGTCGGCAGTAGAAACCCCAAGGACGGGCGAACGGTTCCGTGGTTCCTGCTCTACTCTCTGCTGCAGCTCTCCGAGTCGGCGGCCCCATTCTATGATTCTCGTAATTTTTCTTTTTTGCAGTCTTATTAATGTCCCCACCTCACTTACAGCCTTGCTTGATGGCCCCACATATAACCCAAGGGGGTTATATGTGCACACCTACACGTCCCCTGTAGGTGTGTGCTTTGAGCCAAGAACAAGGTGAAAACTAGGGACGAGAGGTCAAGGAAAGAAAGAGGGAAAGCGGTTCACCTAACACAAATTCCGAAAAAGAGGTGAACCGATTTCCAATGATCAAAAGCAAGTAAATCACCCAGAACTCCCGACCGACCTCACATATCCTAGAAAGAAAAGGACCTAAAGGCACATCGACGCTCTCGGAGAGGGTGAGGACTAGACCCCTAGGAACGCACTCCCTTTTCCCAAATAACTGTAAAATCAAAAAAAGAAAGAAATCAGCTGCCCGGGTCCTAGACTCCAGACTACCAACCTGAGGGTGCTATCACAAAATTCCAAGACTTTGCCATTTTTAAATTCAAAATCCAACTTCCATTTCATGCCACGAGATCAGGCCTTAGACAAGTGCTAAAACAAAGGCCCACATATATCAATATCAATTTATCAAGTGATTGCCAACCTCATGCTCACATTTTTTTTAATCAAGCCTCAACATTTAACTTTCAAGCATTAATTGAAGCAAATAAGAGATGCTCTTAAATTCTTCCAAACTAATTTCATAAGTAAATGTAGCAAGAAGCAAAAATAACCTCACCACATCTGCACCAAGGCTCTCGGCCAAGACAAGCACAAAGGGGAGGCCCACGGCCAAAGTCACAACAGGGGAGGCAGCTAAAGCCCCCAGCAAACTCAAACTACCACTATAAAGCTCACGGCCAAGACCCAACAAAAAGAGAGGAAGGTAGAGTCCCCCACAGTTCATCACACCACAAATGAGGCTCACGGCCAAGGCCCCCAAGAACCCATTCATATCACTTCCAACTCACCACAAAGCCAAAACCCGAGCCACTACCTGGCTGTAAGAATCAGCCCAGCCACAAGCCAAACGGCCCTCACACCAACTAGACTAGCTCAAGAGAACCCCAGAGACCAGGAAAAGAAAACCGAGCAGCAGCAGGGGTCGAAACAGCCCCAAAACCAAGAGAAAAACATGACTCAAACCAGCCTAAAATTTGAATCAAAACAGTCCAAACTTAGGGGCAAAACCGAGAGACAACAGGAGCCAAACAAAACCGAGCCAAAGTATGGCTCAAACAATCCAAAATCGAGAAAACCGCAAAACAGGGAAATCAGCCCAGTCATAGGGGCAAAACCGAGAGGCAGCAGGAGCCAAAATCAAGGAACAAAGCCAATCAAAACAGCCCCCAAGCCCTTTTAAAATGAAACGAAATGTGCTTTCAAGTAGGACTATAACGAGCCAAGATGTGGCTTAAAATTTAGCTAAACATAAAGCTCAAATAAGCATTTCCATACATCCAACATATCCAAGTATAGAGCCTTGGTGTATTTCAAATGAAAATAAGCATAAGGCCTCTCCCTAAATCAATTTAAACTCTTCCATAACATGCCTTTGTAATAAAAAAGAAGTAGAAGGAGCAAGAAGCAAGCTCCACATGCATATAAAACTAAATAAACCATTCCATGCTCCACATCAAGCTAACATGAGTAAATGAAAGAGAAGAGCCATAGCATGCCATATTAACCATGAAACCATGTCTAACTAAGAAAAGCAGTGTGTAGATAGCCTTCAAGGTAAAAGCTAGGACTAGAGGAGCTCATACCTCAGTGAAAGCTTAAGCAAATCAACACCCCAACTCAACAACAGTGAACAAACGGCACGACCCAGACTCCAAAACCGAGCAGCCAAGTCTCGAGAACCTCAGGGAGCAAAGCCAACAGCACCCCTACCTCACTCAAACTAAGCTCAGGGAGAACCGTGAGTAGCAGGGAAGAAGAAGAGTGAAGAGAGGGAGAGAAAGACAATGGCAGCACCCTAAAACAGCCAACCCTAACAACCAACCCTAGACCACTCCTCAAAATGAGGCTTATATAGCCGGCTCAAAGAAGAAGAAGGAGCCACACCTACCTGGGAGCCTCGGCAAGAATAGAAGAGAGGCGGGAGAAGGTGGCGACAAAAGTCGCTGAAAAGGGGCGACAGTGGAGCGAGAGTGGCGGCAGAGAAGGCCGAAAGCACCCGCCACCGCGCAGAGGCCAGGGGAAGTGGCGAGGACAGCAGGGACCAGGGTCGAAACCGCACGAGAGGAGCCAGGCGAGGGCTCGGCCGAAGAAGATGGCACCCGGCTCGGGATCGAGAAAGAGAGGCGAGGCCTCATGTGTGAGGCACGAGTGAGGGAAATAGGATTTAGGGTTTTAATAGGATTTTAAAAGAAATAAAATATATTTTAATAAAATAACGGCAAATTTCGCGTCGCGAACCCGCGCTCGAAAACATAGCAAGTTATATGTCTTTTCCTAGCAAATTCGACGTCCAGGAAGCAACGGCGCAGTCCGTTTCGTGATCCGAGGTCGCTCGGAGAACCTCGTCACCGGTCGAGTCGAAAGTACGTCAAATTCGGTCTCGTCGAAATTCTGACCTTGATCTTGAACCGTTGCGGAGAATTTGAAGACGTCGAGGCCGTGGCTCGAGGAATTTGTGCTCGGTGGTGCGGAAAATGTGCACGAGGCTATCCTAAGGTCCAGTGGTCCTATAGGAACTCAATTTGGAGTCCTAACGCTAATTCCAACCTACCTGCTGTAAGCTAGAGGTCAGGAATTTCGTCCGGGATTCCAAAAGAGTGTCGAAGTGGTTTCGAGCATTCTAAGGCGAGGTAGGCCCATTGCTAAGACTCTAAGATCGTCGGGGAAGCTCCTAAAGCTAGAACCCTAAATCCTAGGAGGAAAGCTAAACCTCGATAAAAGTGAGGTCAACACTTATATGGTTATTTACTACTGTCGCTTCCCACTACGGCCTATGACCAGTTACTACTGTAGTTTTCCAATATGACCTACATGGCTAACTACTATCATTACTCCCACTATAGCCCTCTGTGATCAAATGACGCTCCTATAGAGATCCACTACGGTCTATGGCCCGTTATTAATATAGCTTTCCATTACGGCCTATGTGGCTAACTATTATCATTACAATGTGCCACTACAGGCTTTGTAGCCAACTGATGTTCTTGCGGCGATCCATTTTGATCCGTGGCTAGTTATTACTTGTAGTTTTCTACTATGACTTACGTGACTAATTGTTGTCATTACAAATTTCCACTACGGTCTTTGTGGCCAACCAGCGCTTTTACAACTACCAACTAAGGCGGACTCTCTGACCAATTAACGCTCTTGCAGCAACTCATTATGACATATATGGCTAGTTACTATTATAGCTTATCACTATGGCCCACATGACTAACTGCTATCATTATAACCTTTCAAATATATGGCTAGTTAATAATATAACTTCCCACTACGACCCACGTGACTAATTACTATCATTATAGCCTTTTACTACAACCTCTATGACCAACTAACGTTTTTGCATCGACCCACTACAACCTATATAGGAAGTTACTACTGTAGCTTCCCACTACAATGCAAGTGACTCATTGCTATCATTGCAACATTCCACTACAACGTCTAACCAATTAACACTCTTGCAGCAACCCATTTCACAGCTCTAGAATCCAGCTTCCTAACTGATGGTTTGTTATCCATCACAAAATATACACATCCAAACACCATCAATGAGAGGATTCCGCTATTATCTCTTTTCAATATTTGATAAGGAGACTTCCAATCTAACACGATCAAGGGAATCTTGTTGATCAATTGATAAAACTACTTGCCCCTATAAGTGCTTTGGGACATTTATTGAGATCATCATGCTTCAACCTACCTCTAGAAGGTGTCTATTCTTCCTCTCCGCTACTCCATTTAGTTGGTGTGTATGAATTTGTGGTTTGAAGTTATATCCCTTAGACTTACAAGTATTCCCCAAATATTTGGTTGATATACTTTATTCTATTATCAGATTTCAATACCTTCACTACTACACCATATTGAGTTTGGATTGTTTTGTAAAAGTATTTAAGGCAAAAAAACACATCACCCTTATTTTTTATCAAATATAACCTAATGACAATGGAGAAAAAGGATTCATGTAGCCGACCCCACTTAGTGGGATTAAGGCTTTGTTGTTGTTGTATAACCTAATGACGCGACAAAAAAAAAAAATAATAAAGGTGATAAAATTTCAATAACCATTTATAGAACTCGTAGAATAAAGTCCGCAAGCATCACAATGAATCAAATCAAAAATACCAGAACTCCTATTCTCAGAATTGATATAAGAGCTTCTAGTCAGCTTGTCAAACTCACAAACATTACAAACAAGCTTTTGTTTATTTTCCTTTTCATATAAAGAAGGATAAAACCGACTCAACAAACTAAAATAGGAGTGTCCCATATATTTGTGATGTAGCAACAATGCATCATCCACACTTCTCCCATATTTCCCTACTCCAACACTCTCTATCATGGATATCAAAGCTGAGTCTATACCCTCCCATCGCAAGTACCAGAGTTCACTATGCTACGTTCCAGTCCTAAGTTTTTAGCCTCCTTTCTCTTGGAAGATTGCCTTAGGAATATCAAAATAAACAATGCATTTTATTTAAAAAATATGTCAATAATGGATAAAAGGTTCACTGGAAAAGGAGCATGCAAAATATTGGACAATATCATATAATTACTTCCTTACTAACAATAGACTGTGTTGTACCATCAGCAGTCTAGATGCTCTCTGGTTCTGCTAGGGGAGTATAGGAAGAAAACTCTTTAGCAGCACATGTCACATGTCGAAATGCATCATAACCTACTATCCATTATGATCGTGTGGTGGAAATGGAGGCAAGAGCATGTGTATCACAAGAACCTAAGTGTCAATGTTATCCTTTGATATAACTGATTGGAAGCATCTTCAACCCCATCTCCTGATTTTTTCCGCTTTATGTTCAACAACTCTATACATTCATAATCCTCATTGGTAAAAACTACACCTGTCTCTCCCTCTACTACTTTCAATTTTACCTGGTAAGCCCCTTTTCCACCTTTTTGACCACCACGATCACGACCTCCACCCTGCCCACGTCCACCTATTTCTCTCTCCTTAGTTGGCCTAGGACATGTCTTGGTCAAATGTCTGAATTCACCATAGTTATAACACTTGCGAGTTTCTCACTGGACATCAATCGTACCAAAGCTCGAGGTAGCCAAAATGGATCGCGCACTTGGAAGTCCTCTCAGCTCAAAGTGTGGCTTTATGCAACTCTCCATCGTATCATTGTTGTAATGATCTCATCCAATGAAGGGATAGTCTCCTGAGCTAGAAGGACTGATCTCCTATGATCAAATGTTTGGTTCAGATGGGCCAGAATCTGCATAGTCCTCATCCATCTAAAGATCTCTGCTTTCTTGCACTCTGGATAACAATAGCTCAACATCGGTGAGAAGTGATTAAGATCTTCCCACAATTGCTCCAGATCTATAACATATTCCTGAATCGATTTATCACCCTGTACCTAGGGATGTAATCGAGTCGAGACAAGCCTAGCCGAGTATATCATTGTTTGAACTTGGCTTGGTATAATGATAAGTTGTTCACGTTTGGCTCGAGGTCTTGTCGAGCTTTCATACATTGTTCAAGCTTAATTTATTTAACTTTTTCAATGTTTGTGTTTGATTTGTTTCTGACAATTGAACGAGAATCTAAATTTTCATATAAAAAATTTAATAAATAATTTTGCAATTCTAATCGCAGCTACTAATTTGTTGATATGAACTCTAAAATCTTTAAACTTAACTAATTAGCTACATAATTCTTATTGATAAGACTATATTAGTTTAAATTTTATAAGTGGAAGAACTAAATTGATCCTAAAAGTTATGGATGATCATTTATTTGTTCATATTAATAAAAAAATCACAATAAGGTAATCCACATGAATGTTGTTGATAATTGCAGTGTGATGGTCATAAAAAATGAACTCATTATATTTACGGTTTTGAAAACTCTTCAAGAAAAATCTTTTATGCCATTCATTTTAACTGTTAATATCTCATTTTAAATTATCATTCACTTATTATTAAAATAAATATATAAGTAATAATTAAACTAAAAATTATATTGACATAATAATATATTACTATTAAATCTATAAATAAATAATTTCTAATTAATTAAAATATATTTAAATAATATATCATATATATATAATAAGAGTTATTATCGAGTGTAATATTAAGTATTTATCAATTTATTTGTTGAATGACAAACGAGTTTGTTCGTGAACATAAACAAACAAGTTCAACTATGTTCATATTTAGTTCGTTTTAGGTTCGAGCTTTTAAAAATTATTCATGCTTGTCTATTTATTAAATTGAACGAACATATCGAGCTTTAATCGAGTTAAGCTCAAGTTATTCATCGAGTGCATTGGTTCATTTACAACCCTACCTGTACCTCTACTTTTATCTCACGCTCTCTCAATCTAGAACACCCTCATGTGGTTCTTCGTCTAAGCATAAATCTTCTTTACCTTTGCCCAGGTGTCCTCACTTGTCGAATGCCATCCACTGAGGATGCAACTGACGGAACAATCGAGTTGAGTAGTCAGATGTAGATTAAGACGTGTGGTCCGCTCCACTTATCCCCCTCAGCGTTGTCACTTTTTGGTTCTTCCCAGGTCAGATATACCTCTAGTCTGTTTCCTATTAAAGTAGTCTTGACCCAAAGCGATCAACTCAGATCCGTGGCCAGTCCATCAAGCTTCAGATCCACAAAAATGAGATCTAGCTTTACCAGCGTTGCAGCAAGTGCTGAGGTAGTGGCTCCCGTCGAGAAGCTTGCTCCCTATGTGAGGCCGACCAAGACTTATAGAATTTCAACATCTATCTTCCTTAGAAGCTTCAATTCTTTATCTCGCACTATCTCCATCTTCTGACATCCTCTATTACTAGTATCTAAACCTAGATCACACATTTGTCACGTCTATACGTCGTGGTCCCATCGTTGCCTTCTCAGTTAGCTCTAATCGCAACTGTATCGGTGCAATCCTATCATGATTTACTTTGGTAGTTCCAATCGCGGCAGAATCACGAAGCTTCAAGCTGCGATCCTGTCGTTAGCGTCCCAGTTAGCTCTAATCGCGGCTGCTTCATCCAAAATCGACTGCTTCATCCAGCTTCGCAAGGATGAAGAGGAAGGAAGAGGAAGTTTGGGGTTGTATGCCTGATCCCAACTGACGGCTAGGTTAGAGCTCTGATATCATAATGAAATAATTGCTCTAAAAAACTGATTTGTACATTCATAGCATGGGCTTAAATTGAGTATTACAAGGTCTTACAAATAAACCCCAGGACTTCTTCAATATTTCCTTTTTTTCCAATATGATCCTAAATAAGGTCCAATTCTCAATAAAGGACCTTTGCAACCCACTATTGCTATTATCACCAAAAGCTGTATTTGTTGTATTCTAATTACGAGTATTAAACCTAGATGACTATTATACATCTGTGATTATCAACATTATAATATCTTCTTCTCTAATTCAGTAGAAGATTGTACTTATGTACTTATAACTTTATAGTGGATTATTTTGCCTGGATTTTTCTCTTTCCAGAATTTTTTCACGTAATAAATCTTGATATCTCTTTCTGCTGCTTTTCTTTTATCCGCGTGTGTTAAATCTTCCCACACTAAGATGTTAAATATCATTCTACCAACACAAATATTTTGGCATGCTACACTCTTCATGTTCTTAAATAGTTTAACAAAATCTAGTGAACATTGTAGAAGCACATTCTTCTAGCATGATCATGGGGAGAGCCCTTTTTTTCTTTTTTTGTTTTTTTCTGGAATGATTTTAAGTTTCAGCAGCATCCTCTGTGTCGACTCCTGTTATGAGACTGTGATGAGATTATATTCATATGATAAATATCATCCCTATGTGAAATTATTAATACAAGAAAGATACATTACATAAGGAGAATTTATCGTTCCTCTCGGTTAGCATTGCTATGATCACACTGTATCAATTAGTGTATATTTGCATCTTTTGCAGGCAGTTGCTGAAATCATCGTTTCACGGTACTTCAATGGAAGATTGCAACCGGTAAACTTTCCATAATTTTTTTTTACATGTTATGTGATTCTGGTCATGCATTTTTCAGCAAGTCTAGTTTCACTGAATTATATGATTATTTATGCCCCTAAAATTTCCCTGCCGTGTCAGGAAGAAGAAACCAGTGAATTTATAGCTGAATGACATTATTATTATTGAGCTGGTTCGATCAAGTCAAAAAGGGCCAACGAGCATTAGTTTGGCACAGCTTTAGCTTCTTCCAGTTATGCCCTAGCTTTGGAGTTTGTGGCAACTCCATAAGTTTTTTGTGGCCAAGAAATCCTTTTTTGGGATTGAGAGAGCTTTTTGAAACTTTATTGTCAGTAATTAAGGTTGAATAAATTTCTGATCCAGCCTAAGAGTAGGAGATCACTATTGAGGAGGGTATTTTGGTCACAACAAATTAATTTCATTCAAGTGTGAATAAAAAAAGGCTACATCATCTAAATTGATGGAATATTTACACGTGATAGCCAAAGCTCGTAGGGCAATGTGCTATTTATACTGTTGCAAGTGCGTCGTCGCAACTCCATGAGTTGTAATAGCCATGTTATCCTTTTTTTGAGATTGAGAGAGTTTTCTAAAACTGCATTGTCGAGTTGTTTTGCTTGGATTGATTTTTGGAGAATGATTTTACCCCAGAACAGGAGAAGAATTTTGAGGAGGCGGCCATTTTGATCACAACAAATTAATTTTATCTAGATCAAGTAAAAAATGGTAAGTCAGCTATACTAATGTAATATTTAATGCTAGCAAAATGGACCTTTGTGAAACAGAAAACCAAGCTTTAGGATCTTCATAAAATCTTAAATTGGACTAGGGATCCAAGTAAAGGGTTTTGAAAACATGAAACTATGTCATATGCATCTTAAACACTGGCGATCTGCATGAAATCCACTGTAACATGAGATAGACGTATGCTGGGTTCATTTCCACATCAAGATTTAAGTCCTTGCCTTTTATGTTTTATTTTCGCAATATTCTCTTCTGAATTTACAATTTGATTTTATATTTCTAAATTTACCTTTCTATGTTTTAATTTCATGCAGTCAGCTTTGGCAGCAATTGCAGAGATTCGTAGTCTGAGATTCGTAAATGGACTGCATTCACATACTGGATTGATGGGAATTGACTATCCTACTGCTTTCTGGATGTACAGGTCAATGCCTAGGACTTGTAAATTTCATATCTAAATTCACGTTTGTACCCTTTTTAGAGTTTTCTCTTGTCAAATGGTTTGAAATCATTTCTTTAGTTTTTGTCTCTCTATTGAGCTAATATGCATGGTCAAGCTTCGTATGTGCTTGAAATCTGTTTATTTCTCCAGGGATCTTGGCTTTAGGGCATACGAAGTTAACTTTGTGGAGGACCTGTACAATCCATTTGTGTCCATGTATTTTGGAGCTGCCTATTATACTTGGCTTTCCAAATTTGAAGGAAGGTAAATGCTTATTGCACAATCTGAATAAATTTACAGCTCTGAATGACAGCACATTCCTCAAATAAATTTCTGATTCCGTAACTATTTCTTATATGTTAATTAAAGCATCATTTCTATTTTTATGGATTATGTACTTTGTTGATCTTCTCTGTCTCGTCTTAGCAAAATATTTGTAAGCAGGGAAAGAAGCCAAGAATTTGTCGTTCAAGCATTTATGGGTGGACCAGAGAATGTTAATTTGCAGGAGACGGGTCCTTTTTGGAAGAAGTTCCAGGAGGCTCTGAGATACTACGAAGTACCAGACAAGTATGTTCATTTGCTGTCATTGAAGAAGCATAGTAGTTTCTTTCCTTCAATAAACCGTTTTTTTTATTCACAAATTGTTTCTTTTTGTGGAATATTTACATACATACCACTCAATTCTTATGTATTTACATATGTTATACCTAAACCTCAATTTTTATATACATGCTATTGTGGGCTTCGAAAATTGCGGCCCCAACACACTCCGTTTTTTTTTTGTTGTTGTGTGTTGAGAGAACTTTAAGGATCAAATTTTCATAAGGCAAATGCAATAGTAGATAAGACACTACCTAGATATTTCACTATCATTATGCTAGGACTTTATGATCTAGGGTTTAAGGCTTTCTATAGGCGCAAACCCATATAGTTAATTATCCCTCTTGATAACAGGAAAACACTTCGATAGGACTAGTCATTTAACACTGAATAAACAATATATTGTAGCAACAAACATACATTTTAAATTGTAAAATGCATTCCTTGGAGCTTAAAACAGATGGCGGGGGAAATGATGACAAACCCGATTAAGATCCCCTAGTTTTGTCATCCCTGGTCGTCGTGGTCCCTGATCTTGATTAAATGATCTTTGTCAACATCTATGAGTTGTGTCGTCCAAAGGAACCTTAAATATTTGGGTGAAAGTTTGTCCAAGAAGATACATTTAAGTCGACATTAGCTAACATAGGGCTTTGTGCCAATCAATTGTATCATTATGATTCACAACACAACTCAAATGACATAAAATCATTGGAAAAATAAGGGCTGCGGGTGTGACTGTAATATAATGGTGTCATTTGACAGCAATCATCCAATTAGAGGGCTTTGGCCGTAACCAGTATTTTGTGGTGTCATTTCACGACAAAATCACGCAGTTAGAGGACTAGGGTCATGTCTTTAGTGGTATGCAACTGCTTTTATTGTGAATATATTGATACCTTTGATATAACATTTACCCTTTATGAGTTGAAGTCGATCAGAAGGTTGTCACTCGCGCTAAACTATTGCGGATAACGGATGAAATTTACTCCATTCTTTTATGTGATCAATTTCAACTTGGAATATTTTGATTGATTACTTTGAACATCTTGATTTTAAAATGATTGATCCATTCAATTGAGATTTTCAATCAACGCATCCATCATCGCCAATTTGATTGCTTGAATTTTATTTTAAGTTCATTAACTTTAATTTAGAATATTAGTCTTATCAACTCCAATCCCGATGAGGAGGAAGGATCAGAATAAATGATTTGGATTTGCAAATTCTTATATTTTTTATTTAGATATTTATTAGAACTTACTAGAATCGTCAATTCTAGTTCTTAAAAGTAAGAGGATCAGATTAGTTGAGTGTGACTTACAACCCTACAATATAAGACAAGACGACTCGATATTTGTGATTTAGACATTTAATGAAATTACTAGACTCGTCACTCCAATCTTTAAGAGGAGGATCAGACTAGTTGAGTGAGCCTTACAACCTATCTTATATACAAGATGACCCAATTAATTGATTTTAAAATATGAACTATTTGAGTACAATTTTAGCGTTATCCTGCGCAACATTCATTAGTTATTCGTTAAAACATTTAGAATTTTAATTGGAGCTCATGCGAGTGTACAATTTCATATGTTTGGATAGCTTAAAGAATTTTATAAATTTTGAAGGATTGTACAATCTTTAAACAATAATTTTGTTATGAAATTTACATAAAGAGATTTTGAAATCTTGTATTGGTTTCTTATTTATTTGAATCTACTAAGGCATGCACAGTTCAAGAGAGTACATACTATTACTAACACAAGTCTTGAAACACTTTAACATATTTCCAATCATTGCATTTGAATTAGAAGAAAATGGTGAAGTTTATATAAATTTTGAAGTCATTCAGAGCTTAAATTATTTGCGTAAGTATTCTAATTTTGAGCTTTAAAAGGGTGGTGTTCTGTCTGCTTGCAAATTAAAATTATAGATCCTGTGAAAATATGATTTTTTTTTAACTCATCATTTCATCAATCAATATTATTCATTTACTATCTAGATCTTCATGTGATAAAATCTTGATTTCTCATGAATTGTCAAAATTTTCATTTAGATTATTATTTATACCACATTTAAGATTTGTAAGTCCAATAATAGTTTAAAATTTTATTAAAAGATTATATTTTTATTTGTCATACTATAAACTCAATTAGTCTATATTTGAAGTCATTTGCAAGTCCAAGATCACATAAAGTTCTACAGCCTTTCGGCTATCATGACCTGACCCGAAGCTTGGAATTAACCAAGGTGAGTATAAATGGTTGGATGATAGAAAATTAAATTTCTATGTTTATTATCTATAACTAACATTTAACAAATGAAAGAACCACTACAGAGAAGAGATTAAATTAAAAGAATTATAAATATACCTTAAGTCATTATTTGCGTCTTCTATAAACATTTTTTCTTCTATTGTACATCTTTTAACAAAGTGATTAAACATATAATATCAATTTAAAACAACAGTGAGAAAAAATATCAGCGAGTACATCTACTTTTAAACCACAATAACGTAATAAAACTGAAAGAATATGCATGTCAATTAAACTTCTAATAAATAAATATAAAAACATTTGATAATTTATAAATGTGATCAATCGCGATATTTCATAACATTCAATATGCTTTACTATATCAATAACATGTATATATATTATATTACAATTGTTACAGGAGCATCATCTGAAATTGTAACATATAAGATTTTTCAATATCAATATTATTTTTCATTTAAGTGCATGAGTATTTTAGCATTCCCCCACTAATACCATAAAATGGTGGACTCCATCATAATTGAACATACTCGTACATTCAGTCTGTGTGGTTTATATCATTTATACATGTATTTCATTCAATTCAATATATTTTGTATTCATAATGAATAATAGAAGTTATCCATCAAATATAAAATCATCATAATAATATGACCAATAAAAAGAAGAGCATATAAATATGAATAAAACTTAACAATCTTAAATTTACAAGTAGTAGTAACTATCAATGCAACTAATTAAGAAGAAATGAAAATGCTATTACATATCAAAAGTAGAAGTACCCACTTTGCTTTCACCTTATATCATTATCATTTAACTTGTGCATATTAATTGAATTCCTGAAATTGATTTATTAGAATAGTATTTAAGACTTCAACTGAATTTAAACATTACCTTAGCTTAAATGCAAAAATTCTCACCTGATTGATGTGACAAATTCTCTTTGATTTTAATCCAAAATCCTTCTACTATTGTTTTCTAATCTTAATTAGCAATCAAACATTTTTTAATACCTAATAATTTTTAATTTTATTGATAAAATAAAATATTAAATGAATGCATTTTTTTTGGCTAATGCAACACTTTCTGCATCTTCCCTCAATCTAAAATGTTCTTCTATCAATAATTTTTTTTATATGAAACCATAACTTAATATTTAATGCATTTAATTAAACATGATAAATTCAAAACTTAAATTTAAGCATTAACCTTCTTAAAGCTTTCAGTTCACCTTCGGTTCAACCCCTTGCACAAGTTTTTTTTCTTCTTCCCACGCACGTGGTCTGCTTTGTTCTTCTTCTTCCTTGGGGTGTTTAAACCCGCAACACTCCTTCAGCTTCAACACAGATCTCATCCCTCTTATTGCTTTGCACGAGCCTCACTTCCTCCTTTTTCTTCTTCCTTTGCACAGGATTCCCTCGACCCCTCTCTTCTCCGCACGCAGCTGGCTCGAATATGAGACTGTCTACTTCTCCTCAGCTTGAACTCACAAGATAGGGCCGGAATCGATCCCGTCTTTCTTCTTCCTTTCCTTTGCAGCATCCCTTTCTTCTTCCTTCTCCTTTAAAATGTCGTCTCCTTCTCTATTCGAACCCACAAGCTAAAGCTTCACTGGGGCTAGCTCTCCACTTCAAGCACGAAGTCGCTCGCCTCGCCTTCTCTTCCTTATGTTTTTCATTCTCCTTCACTGTCGTTTCTTCCTTCCTCTCAATCTCCCTCTCTCGCCCTCTCGGTCTGTTATGAACGAAATGATCCTTTCTTCGACTCATAAAGAAGAAACGAGACTAGCGAGGGGTTTCATTTTCACCCAAAACAACTGCACTGATTGAAACTCTTAATAATAATAACATTGTTATTATTTTATTTATTTATGTTTTTTTTTTCAGTTATTACACTGGCGTCGTCCCTATTTAGGAGGTTGCATTAGGGTGCTTAACATGCCCAACTATCAATGACACATGTTGCTCAATGTCACGAGACACTGCAGTCGAAGATCTTCTAATCCATCATTCTATAACACACAAGTATTTCTTTGATTTTCCTGCATTAAAATATTGTTATCATGATTTTCCTGTGTTTTATACCTTTGTTGTGAGGGCGGCGAAACATGATTGACGTGTTGACAAATCACCATAAAATTCTCTCCTCTCTCTCTCTCTCTCTCTCTCTCTCTCTCTCTCTCTCTATCTATCTATTAAATATTTCTCTAATTTTTAGATTTATCTAAAGAGAGGGAGAGAGGGCTATTTGGTAGGTAGAGATAGGCAATCACAATGCAATGAGAAACTCTGGTTGTTGGTACACTGTGATTTCTGGCTAGTGCAATTGTTTATTTGGTTTGGGCTTGATATAGTATAGAAGGTAGGATTGATTTGAAAAATATAGTGGATTCTTTTCTGAGGATTGTAGCATAGTGAGCAGGCAGACACGAAGTGTTCGATAGCTACAATTGAAATCAGAGATGGGAATTTCGGCTCGGTACCGAGTGCAAGGCAAAGAGGCAAAAGAGAAAGGAGTTCTTTGGTATCATAAGGGAAGAGTAAGAGCTTCAGAGGCCTTTAGATACCATCGTTTCCTTTCCTGTTAGGTCTAATCACGACTGTATCGCTTGTGCTGGTGTCGCTCAAATAGAGAGGGCGAGCATGAGTGAGAAATGATGAGAGTTTTTGTGATCTATGTTTGATGCGATCTAGTGATTGCTTTCCCATTAGTTGGATTGTGAAGATATGCGATCAGGGAAGAAGCACGACACCGTGAGGTATTTCGGGTTGGACCAGAGAAGGAAGCAGGAAGGTCGATGAGGGTTGGAGCAGAAGAAGTGAAAAATGTGAGTTTCGAAAGTCTCAATATGTCGCGATCTAGTTGTTGTCTCTATAGCTTGCCCTAGCCGCAAGAACTTGAGGAGCAAGGTAGTTTCAGTGGACTCTGCAGTGAGTGATCATGACGTTAGCTTCCCGCTACCTCTAAACGCGACTGTAGCATGAGGGAGATGTCACAGAAGGAGATAAAGGTGGAATTTTCGAGGATCTTTGTATGCTACGATTCCGTCGTTGCCTTCCCCACCATCTCCACTCGCTATTGTATCGCAAGCTTTTCGATGAGGCTATGAGCAAGAAAGAAATGTTAGGGTTTTGAAGGTCATCATGCCGAGCGATCCGATTGTTGTCTTCATGGCAAATTCTGTCTAGGGAGGAGTTCTCAACATCTTTGTCATCTTGAAAGATTTTTTTGTAATGGTAAAATACCTTACCTATGCATGAAAAGGTGCATCTCACCTTTTAAAAATTAAAATGGTGGTATATTTTATGAGATATATAAGATTTGGACGGTCTAAGGTAGTGCTTGGTAGCATGGTATTAATGGAATTAGCCACTGGATTTGACTTGAATCTAGCAAAAAAAAAAAAGAACCTAAATCTAATGCTCTATTAAATTAACTTTTTTCGCTTTCTTTCTGCTCCTCTCGCTCTTTTGTAAGGATGTAAATCTGGATTTAGTAAGTCCGATTGCAAGCCGGATTTAAGGAATTATTCCGTCGTTTTCTCAAGCTCCATTTTCGTCGCCGAGATTCATCGGATTTTGTTATGAGTGGAGACTGATTTGGTGAGTAGCGAGACAGAGCTTCTGGCGCCTATGTGCTGGGTTGTGGGCGCTTAAGTGCCCACTTTGGTGTTGCTCGAACAGAGGAGCCGACGCCTATGCGCCGGCTTTGGGCGCATATGCGCCCATGTAGGCACTTATACACCAATTACGATGCATGTTTCCCGAGAGCTTGGCGCATTAGCGCCAAGTTTGGGCGCCTATGTGCCAGGAGCGGTTGGTGTCGGGAATTGGTTTTTAATAAGGATTTTGAGCAGCATAAGGTTGGTCTTGGTGTATTCTTCTTCAGTATTCTTCGACGAGCATCCCAATGAAGATGAGTGTCGTAGAGGTGGATTTCGGTGATTCAACGTGATTTTGCGTTAGATCGGATAGAGAATATTGTGGAGCGAGTTCTGTAAGTTTTTTCTGTGTACAAAAAGTTTGTGTGAGTACTTTGAAAAACCCTCTGAATTTTATAGTGATAATTTCTGATGGGGTGACTCCGTTGTTTTTTCCGGTTCTCGAGTTTTCCATGTAAATTATCGTGAGCTTTTCTGATTGCTTTGATTGTGCTTCTGTTTTAGTTTTTGTTTCAGTTTTTTATCGAATTGATGCGACCCCATATCCGTGGTGTGGTTTAGTTTCTAATTGATCCTAAGCTCCGGTAAAGTTGGGAATTGTTCGTTGTGTGATTCCCTTCAACTAGTATCAGAGCGGAGTTCAATTCGAGTGGGAGCAATGACCGAAGAAGCAAGGTTCAAAGTGGATAAGTTCAATGGGAAGAACTTTGCTTTTTGGAAGATGCATGTGGAGGATTTGTTGTATCATAAAAAATTATATTTACCACTATAAAGAATCACAAAGAAGCTTGAATCCATGCCAATGGAGAAATAAGAAATGTTAGATCGAACGGCACTAAGTTTGATCAGATTGACACTTTCCTCATATCTAATGTGAAAACGACGGTGGATCTTATGGCGGCACTAGCCAATATATACGAAAAACCTTCTGCTTCCAATAAGATTTCTCTGATGAAGAACTTATTCAATATGAAGATGGTGGAAGATAGTTCAGTGGCAGAGCATCTCAATAACTTCAACACTGTGATGAGCCATTTGTGTTATGTGGTGATCAAGTTTGATGATGAGGTTAGATCACTGATGATACTATCTTCATTGTCGGATACCTGGAATGACTTGGTAACAGTGATAAGTAATTCTTCAGAGACTTCAAAGTTGAACTTCGATGATATCTTGGATCTGATGATGAATGAAGAAGTTCGCTAAAAAACAGTGAATGTTGAATCTTTAGGTTCTGCGTTGAATGCTGATAACAGGGGAAGAAATCTTGGCAGAAGTACAGACAAAGGCAGATCCAAGTTCAAGAAAGGAAAACCTAAATCAAGTAGAGGAGAATGTTGGAACTGCGGTAAGAAGGAGCATTTCAAGAAGGATTGCAAAGCTTCAAGGAAAGTTGGTGGTGGACGACAGAAGAGTAGCTACTCTACTAATGTCTCCACTGGTGAATCCAAACTGACTCTCTGGTATTATCCCTAGTCAGCACTGAATCTTGTATATTGGATTGAGGTGTCTCTTTTCATGCTTGCCTCAATAAACAAATATTTACAAATTACACTCAGAGTGATAAAGGAAAAATTTATTTGGAAGATGGCAAGGCTTACAGTATAACAGGAAATGGTGATGTTGATATAAAGTTGCTGAATAGAGCAGTCTGAAAGCTTACGGAAGTTATACATGTTCCATGTTTGAAGAGAGCTAACAAAGTCAGGACTCGTGAATACTTTCACAAGTGATTCGCGGAAGGTGACTAGGAGGCATTGGTGATAGCTCGGGGACCTTATCTGGTTAATGAAATGACTGATTTCATTGATGTGACAGAAACAATGGTGGATGCAAGTCCATGGCACCGTAGGCTTGACCATATGAGTGAGAAATTTTTGAAGTCTCTATTTTCAAAAAAAACTCAGAGTTTGAAATCAATTGATCTAGATTTCTGTGAAGACTGTATATATGGCAAGCAGAAGAAAGTTTCCTTCTCTAAGAACGGGTCAGTGGTGAAATCAAAGAAATAGGAACTAGTGCATACTGATGTATGAGGTTCTACTTCAGCTCAGTCCATTTGAGGTTCTCGCTATTTTGTCACACTTATCGATGATCACACGAGAAATGTATGGGTTTACTTCATAAAGCAAAAAATTTGATGTATTAGAAGTCTTTAAGAAATGAAAGGTTATGATAAAAAATGAGACAGACTTGAAACTGAAGTGTCTCATATTAGATAATGGTGAGTACTGTGATCATAATTTGAAGAATTTCTGTGCTAGAAAGGGGGTTAGGCACGAGTTCACTGTCCGAAGAACACCGCAGCAGAATGGTGTGGCTAAGCGGAGCATCCAGGAGCATGAGGTTGCATGTTGGCTTGCCAAAACAGTTTTGGGCTAAAACAATTAATATTGCAGTTTATCTGATTAACCATAGTTCATCAGTTCTTTGGAGGAAAGCTTACCTAAAGTCTGGAGTGACAAAAATGTATGTCTATCTCATTTAAGAGTATTTGAGTGTTCTGCATATGAGCATGTAGATGTAGGGTCTAGAAGCATGATTGATTCAAAAATTATCAAGTGCACATTTATTGGATATGACTCAAATGAGTTCGGGTACAAATTTTGAGATTATCATAATCAGAAATTCATCATAAGCAGGGATGTCAGTTTCAATGAAATATAGATGTACAATGACAGGGTCAAAAAACAGGGCAGTCTGTCAGTTATTTCTGAAGAATCCAGAGATTTGGAGATAGATGACACTGATGATCAGAAAGATGGAGAAAGAAGTAATGCTCAATCAGAATGAGCACTGAAATTTTTTCAGTCGCGTACTACAGAAGTTAGAAGATCCAACAGAGTGACATGACCAGTACACAGGTATTTTCCTTCTTTACACTATCTGTTACTAACGGATTGTGGTGAACCAAAGTGCTTTGAGGAGGCCACTCAAGTTGAAGATTGAAGGGAGTGGGAGTTTTCCATGGATGAAGAAATGCAATCTTTGGAGTCAAATAGGATTTGGGATTTTGACGGTACTATCAAATTGCAAAAGAACGCACAAGTGTGTCTACAGACTGAAAGAGGAGTCAGATGGTAGCAAGCTCTACAAGTCAAGGCTTGTTGTGAAAGGTTTCCTGCAGAATGTAGGAGTGGATTATATGAAGATCTTCTCCCCAATGATGAAGATGACGGCTGTCAGGGTTGTGCTTAGTTTGGTAGCAGAGGAAGATCTACATTTGGAGCAGATGGATGTAAAAATAATTTTTTTCCATAGAGATCTGGAGGAATTGTACATGGTGCAACCACAAGGTTATAAAGATTTTAGGCATAGAAGATTTGTTCTGCATATTGAAGAAGAGTCATATGAGCTGAAGCAGGCCCTAAGATAATGGTGCTGGAGGTTTGACAAGTTCATGTTAGACAATGGGTATATGAAGTACCAGGCAAATCATTATTGCTTTATCAAACACTGCGGTAACTGTTATATTTTACTTCTTTTATATGTGGATGACATGCTGATTGCAGGGGCAGATATGGAGAAAATCAGAGACTTGAAGAAACAATTATTAAGCGAGTTCAAGATGAAGGATTTAGGTCTAATAATGAAAATCCTTGGGATGAGAATTACCAGGGACTAGAGTGCGGGAACACTGAAGTTGTTTTGGGCAGATTATATTGAGAAGATCACACAGAGGTTCAACATGAGTGAGGCAAAGCCAATTAGTACTCTCTTAGGTAGTCACTTCAAACTATCTAAGGAGCTATCGCCTAAATCTGAAGCCGAGTAAGCACTGATGGAGAGAACTCTGAATGATTCAGCAGCTGGAATTTTGATGCATGCAATGAATTGTATCAGGCCAGCTATTGCATATGCACTGGTAGTGGTCAGCAAGTACATGAGCAATCCAGACAGACATCATTGGGAGACGGTAAAGTGGATTCTCAGATATTTGAGAGGATCAATCAACATGGCACTTTTCTATGGAAGTGCAGGGATCAGTCTACAGAGTTCTGTAGATTCATATCTGGTAGGACATTTGGACAGTAAGAGAAGTACAACGGGATATATCTTCACATTGGGGAACACAACGATGAGTTGGGTTTTCAGGTTGCAGAAGATCATCGCACTTTCTACTACGGAGGCCGAATATGTTGTTATTACTGATGCTAGCAAGGAGATGATTTGACTACAGAGTTTTATGGCAGAATTGGGCAAGAAATAGGAGATTGGAAGGCTTTATAGTGATAGTATGAGTGTCAATCATCTTGCTAAGAGCATTTTTCATGCCAGGAAGAAACACTTCCAGCTCAGGTCTCATTTCATTCAATTTCTTTTTGAAGATGAGTAGTTATTTCTAGAAAAGATGCGCACAGCTGAGAATCTTGTGGATATGTTGACAAATGTGGTAACTATTGAGAAATTGAAGCTATGTTTTGCTTCAGTTGGGTTTCATGAAGGTTGAGACTAGGGGTGAGCCACACCACGGTACGTGACCTCCACGCATGACTATGAATGCGATTTAGATGGAGTTGTAGGTAAAAAGGACTAATGCTTAGTACAATCAATCTCTAAGTGGGAGATTGTTATGTGTGGAGACTAATTTGGTGAGCAGCGAGACAGAGCATCCGGTGTCTATGCGCTTGGGTGTTGCTCGAACAAAGGAGCCAACTTTGGGCACATATGTGCCCATAAGGTGCCAATTAAAGCACTTGTTTTCCGACAGCTTGATGCATAGACGCCAAGTTCGGGCTCCTATGCGTCAGGAGCGGTTGTTTGATTTTTAGTCCCAATTTCGAGCGGTTTAAGGTAGGGTTTGGTGTATCTTCCTTTGGTATTCTTCAACGAGCATCCCGGTAAAGGTGAGGAGTCTCAAAGAGATGGATTTCGATGATTTGATAAGATTTTTGCGTCGGATCGGAGAAGGAAGATTGTGGAGCAAGCTCTATAAATTTTCTGTGTGGGAGAAAACTTGTATGAGTTCTTTGAAAAATCTTTTGAATTTCATTGTGGAAATTGTGGTGGTGTGACTCTGTGATTTTTTACCATTCTCGGGTTTTTCCACATTCTCTTGAAATTTTTTGGTTGTTTTGATTGTGCTTCTGTTTTAATTTTTAATCGAATTCGAGTGATCCTGTTATTCCGCCGTTTGGTTTAGTTTCTAATTGATCTTAAGTTTCAGTAAAGTTGAGAATTGTTTGTTGTGTGATTCTTATCAGATTTATTAAATCTTATTTAACGTAAATTCTTGTTGTTGCCAGACACCGCCTAAATGTAAAAAAGTAAAGTTTAGGTGTTAGATATGTAAATACGTGTGAGTTGAGCGTTATGTATCTAAATGCCCCCTTTTTTAACATTGTCAACAACTGATGATGACTTGTGCTCTTTCGCTTGAAGTGTTTTCTCCGTTATCTCCGTTGTTTTATTGCCTTTCTATGCATCTTATTTAAAATTTTAATGAATCTAAACAGGGAGGGAAGAGGCTGCTGCATCTTATGATCTGTTAGCATAATCCAACCTTGCGGTCTTCGCCAGGTAGGCCATTCAAGATGGGTTCTTTCATCTTAATGTAATGATTGATTATTTTATTTTATTTTTTTGCCTTGTACTCATTAAGCACCCTAGTTTACGCTGTGGAGTTTCCTTGGATTACTGATTATTCTATGAAGATTCAATAAGAAACAATTATTCCTTTATTAGTCAAAGAATTGGGTGTTTTAGCCATATGTACTATTTTGTTGCATGATATTTTTTTCTAGTGTTATTTGCACGAAAACTTCAAAATTAATTTATTTGTACGACATGCTATATTTCCATTTGAAAATAGAGCTTGTTATATATATATAGGTTGCGGAGGCAAGCTTGCCTAACACAACTTGGCAAACAAAAATAGGAAATTAAAAGTCGATAACTAATGTAAGGTGATGCATATATGTTAACATTAAAGTTTAGGTGTTTGATATGTGAATACATAGGAATTGAGTGTTATGTATGCAAGTCCTCCTAAATTGTAACACGATATCGATCTGCCTTCTTCTACAAGTTTCAACCTTTCCTTAAGCGCCACATCTGTTGATTACTAATGTCTGTTCAAACAAAACCCTTCAAATCTATCTCTAAATATCTTACCTCCCTCCATAAATTAGGCTTTCAATTTTCTTGTGTTGCTTGTTATTTCTATTATTTCATTAGTCTGGTTCATGGTCCTCTAGTTTCATATATATAAAGTGCTAGAGCAGCGTCAGATTTTTTTTTTTTTATCATTTCATATTCATTTTAAACCTTTTACAGGTGCAGATTAATAATAAAATAATTTTCCTTTTTTTTTTTTTTTTTTTTTTGCTTCTGGTCATATTTCTACTGCTCTTATTTTCTTCATTGATTAACCATATATCTATTGCAGTAAACTCTGCTTCTGATAGATTCCGTGTGCATAGATTTTCCCAAAGAACAAATTCCTGTTCATGCTGACTGCTAAGGGCTCATTTGGTTGTTTTAACTTAGAAAAATGATGAATTTATTTAATTTATTATTTGATTTAGGTAATTAGAAACACAATGGATTTTGGAGCATATAAACATCTTTAAAATCCTTAAAATGTGGCATCATTGTTCACATTTTATAAGCGTAAAAATTACATAATCACTAAATGAGCCTATGTGATGATGTTCGTGCTGTGAAATTGATTGGATGCTTGGTAAAAGAAGAAGCGAAGAGGAAAATATATTTATGTGGAAAATTCAAAATTGAAAAAATCAGGAGCAAAGATGAGAGAGAATTTACCATGTCAAAGGAGAATTATAAGTGGAGATTGGTGGCTACCATAACATAACACCCCACAAATCCTAAGCACACACCTAATTCTTATATATTTGCATATCTAGCTTAAGTTTTACATTTTACATTTATGCGAACTAAATATTTCATATTATATAAAAATATATTATTATTATAAATTTTAAAAAATATTTTGAATTTGTGACTCAAATTTTATGGCTATTGCTTTTCTCATAAGAAAACAATGAGCATATGGATTAAGTCTTAAAATGAAACTATGAGAAAATAAATTGAAGACCCCTATTGTTTGATTATACTTCTATTAACATTTAGATTATAATTTGTGTTCTCTTGCTTTATTAGCTCCCTCTGAATTAATTTATTTAAAAGTAATCTTACACAAGTCTATAAATAACTCCCATTTCTTATAAAATAGAACTCATATTTCCTTAGGTTGGTTTTATATTTTGTTGAAGTCTTTTACATGTAATATCTTATTTAACAGTGAATTCTCCTTATATATTCTTGATTTTTCTAATCTTGGGGTTTCTATGTAAAATTGTGTTATTCTCTTGTTTATTTCATTTTTCGTTATATCGATTTTATAATAAGTGATATCAAAGTCAAATTTTTAATCTATACAATAACAGTGAAATATGACATTTTTATTTTAAATTTCAACACCAGATTTTTGATTTGGCAGATTAAGATGCAAGTTATCTTAGTGCAGATGGATTTAGATGATGCTTTATTTGGATTTGAAAAAATGCACTCATCATGGATGTTTAAGAAATGGTTCTTCAAGGTTTTATCTCAAATTCATCTTCATCTATCAAATTAGATTTATTGGATATTTTGAAGATAAGATCGTTGCTCTATTATGGCTGAATTAGAACAATTGTACACTACAAAAAACCTCATCAGCAAGTTATATGTGAAGTAGTGTCTGCACTCTCACGGGATGACACAGGTTGCATCTCTTATATATCAATTAAATAATTTTAAGTATATCGTCTATGATTCGAACCTATGGAAGGTAAGTATGTCGAAGAATATTAGGCGTAATTCTGTTGTGTTCTTTGTCTTCATTATATGTAATATTTAGAGGTATCATCTTGTATGGGCAAGGGACATTTTAGATGAACTGTGTGATGCTTTATTTTTTAAAGAGAAGATGAGGTAACATGTGAATGAACATGTTGCTCAAACAGGATGTCTTGTTGTTTGAGGTAGAACTCAAGAGAGTAGTTCTGCTACTGATACAAATTGTAGATCAAAATTCAGGAGTAAGAATAAGATCTACAATTATTACAAAAAAAAAGGGACATATCAAAATTAATGTTAAAAGCTGAAAAAAAAGATAATAACTTCTAATAATAAAAGTAAACAATTAGATCATTCTAGTGAAACTAGTGTTGTTGAATAACCTATTATTAACAGTGAATTTCTAGTTGTCTTTGATGACAAACCTTATGATTATTGGGTTCTTGATTTTACCTGTATAATGCATATCCCAACATTGATTGATTTTCAAAATATGAAATGGTGGTGCTAATGGGCAATAATGTTTTTTGTAAGATAATTTGTGCTTATTATAATTAAAATATTTTATGGAGTCATTTGAAGAATTAGAAATGTAAGGTATGTCATAGATCTAAAAGGGAATTAAATTTCTTGTAGTACTCTCGATCCTCAAGTATATAAGTATTGTAGTGAAGGTGGGGTTTTAAAGATCGACAAAAGCTCTTATTATGATGGTCGGACAAAAGAGAACCTCTTGTTATGATGAAATGATAGAAACAGATTGTTGGACTATATATTTTGCTATGCTATACAGTGGTTGGCGATGCAATATTTTATTATTTTTTTCCATTTCAAATGATAAAATAACCCTATTTTGACACATGCATCTTACTTATATGAGTGAGAATAAGATAACTGAACTGAGCTGAAGAAGACTTCTAAATGGTCAGAGTATTATTTAGTTTTGTGATCACCATGTATTTGAAAAATAGAAGAGAGTTAAGTTCAATAATGGCATTCACATGAGCATGGAAATACTAGACTATGTATATTTGAACCTTTGGCGACCACCCACAGTATCGTTTGAGGATGTTGTCAAATATATGCTAATGTTCATTGATAATTTTTTTAGAAAGATTTGAGTTTTCTTCTTGAAGTAAAAGAATGATTTATTTTACTACTTTTTAGGAGTGGAAGATTATATTTGAGAAGCAGATTAGAAAATGAATTAAATATCTTCGCTCTAATAAAGAGTTATAGTTTGTTCAAGAGAATTTAATTTCTTCTATAAATTAAAAGAAATTTTGAGAGACTTCTTAGTTTGGCACACTCGGCGACAAAATGGTGTGATAGAGCGAATGAATATGACTATAATGGAGAAGGTTCCTTACATGCTCTCTAACGTTGGGCTATTTTAAGCCATTTTGGGCTAAAGTTGTTTCTATGATTTGGTGAATCGCTCTTCTTCTATACTATTGACAAGAAGACTCCACAAGAGATTTGATTAGGTAAATCTATAGATTATTTCAGTTTAAAATTTTTTTATTGCCTTGAATATGCTTATACTAAAAATGATAAATTAGATATTAGATCCATAAAGTGTGCATTTCTTGGTTATAAAATTAGGGTTAAAGGCTATAAGTTATGATGCCCGGAAACCAAGTAAATGATCATTAGTGGAGATATGTTTGATCAGTTAGTCATCTTACATACAACACATAGTACATAATCTAATGTTGGTCAGAAGGAGATGTCTAGCAGACAAATAAAGATTTAGATTGCGATAGATGCATCATCGGCCATGACTTCTAAGTCAAATTCAGATAGTCATGATGATGTTGCTTTCCGATCACCACGACAACAATCGTCATAATATTCTATTGCCATAGATAGAACAAGAAGATGATTAAAGCTTTTTCATATGTGTGATGAGATCGATTTGGTTGCTTATGCTTTAAATATAATCAAAAGTATCTGAGTTTGGTGAAGAACCTTATAGCTATAGGGAAGTTTTTAACTCAGTTGACTTAGGAAAGTTAATGATAACTGGTGAATGATTGCAATACAATAGGAGATTGAATCCCTACACAAAATTATTTGGTAAATTTGTTTTAAAACAAAAAAGATGTTCGCTGCAAATGGGTATTTAAGAAAACAGAAACACCAAGACTTAAAAGATGCCAAATATAACATTCGAATTATTGTAAAAAAATTCAATCAAATTTCAAATATAGATTTTACAAATATACACTCTAGAGATTAAATATAGTTCAATTCGAGTTTTATTGGGTATTATGGCTTAAGCATAAACTTGCACATTTTGACTAGTTAGAGATAAAAGGCTGCATTTTTATATGAAGAGCTTGATTAGGGCAAATATATGCAGCGGTCTAAAAATGTTGTGGTTACGGGAAAAGAATATTATGTTTGTTTGTTGTAGAAATACCTTTAGGATTTAAATAAGTCTCTTGGACAGTTGTATAAATCCCGGCTCATTCAAGATTTCCCATGAGTTTAGAAAGAGACCTATGGTAATTGTGCTGACTTCAAGAATAATAATAACGAATATTTTATCTATTTGCTCTTATCTGTTAATGATAAGTTTATAGCTGCCAGGAATAAAAAAAGAAATTAAGAAATTAAAAGTTTAACTTTTAATGAATTTGGGATGAAAATTTTAAGAGTTGTAAAAAAAATATTTAGCATGAAAATTCAGTGAGATGGAAAGGCATATAACTTATTTTTTAGAGAAAGAGTACATTGAGAAAGTTCTGCATATGTTTAATATGGTAATGTCACCTATGAGTACTCAATTAGTTGCACACTTCAAATTCTCATCAGCGTGTGTTCACAATCAGATGAAAAGATTGAGTATATGTTTCGAGTTTCATATTTCAATGTGATGAGATCTCTCATGTATGTGTATGATATGTTCTCATCTAGACTTATCATATGTTGTCAGTTTACTTTTAAATAGATGATTAATCTATGTAAAAAATTGTAAAAGGCAATTCAATGGATCCGCAGGTCTTTATGTGGTTATGTTGATTCAAATTTAGTTGGATAACTTAATAAGAAATCACTTACATGATATATATTTACTGTTGGTGGTTGTCCGATTAGTTGAGAGGTCTTTAATGACACTATCTACAATTGAAGCTACTAAAACCTCCAAAGGAGTTAATATTTGAAGAATTTATTGAAGATTTGAAAATTATCACAGTAATGTGGGATAGTCAGAATGATATTTGTCTCAATAAAGATTAAATGATTCATGTGAAAACAAACATATTGATATTTGTTATCACTTTATTCCTAAAATTATCGTTGTTGGTGATATTGTTGTGAGTAAGATCATTGCTCGTGATAACTATGTGGATATAATAATTAGGGCATACTCAATAGTCTAATTTGAGCATTGACTTGATATTCATTCTGGATCATTAGAGTTTAGTGGAAGAGGAGTATAATGTTTTGTTGAAAATTAAATCTATATATTTCATTTATTTTGGGAATTCTTGTCAATGTAGAGATTGCTAAATTTGTGACTTAATTTTTGTGAGTCCCGTTGTCTTATTAGGAAATTGTAAGCGCACAAATTATAACCTTAGAAGGAAAGGAAACTCTAAGCATACAAATTGAATGATTCTACCGTTTGTTTCATTTAATAATAGCCTTTAAATTACAGTACATGCCTCTTCGCTTTATTGACTCCCTCTTAATTATTTATTAAAAAGTGATCTTGAAGTCTATAAATAATTCTCTTTTTTTTTTTTTTTTTGTACAAAACAACGCACTTTCTCTTAGTTTGGTTTTTTGTTAGCTGAAGTTCTCAACCTATAATTTCTTAGTTGACGTAGTAAATTCTACTCTTCTGTCCGTTTTATCGACTCACTTTCTCTTATCTTTCTCATTGTTTGTGACATTTATTTTATATATATATATATATATATATATATATATATATATATATATATATATATATATATATATATATATATATATAGGGGTGGGGGGGGGGGTGTGGGGGGGGGGTGTGGGGGTGGGGTGGAATAATAATAATAACGATGATGATGATGATGGTTCATTCCCAAAATATTTTTCCATTATTTTAAGTCTCCTCTGAACTTCTCGATTTGAGTTTTGGGAAATGGGCTCAATGCCAAATAAATTTTTTGAGCACATTACCCACGAAGAAAGCTAAAGGAAGACTTACCGAACAAAACAAAAATCTATGCATAAAAAATTTGGAAGCATGCTGCCACGAGTTGTGATCTTTCGGCTTCTTGTCTCCCTTAATTATTTTAACTACTATTAAAATAATACTGCTAAGTTTTACATTAACAACCCCATAATACCCCATTCTTAATTGTCATTTGATAATTTATGAACATATTATTATTGAACATTTAGCTTGCTACCTTTCCAAGTATTGTACACCATTTCTATTAAATTAATACAATAAAAATTGTTTCCTAATGGCTGATTCTGTAGCCCATGTGGGATTTGCAGCTTATAAAAAGGCATATATCACAAATGTAAGGACGTTTACATACATACCACCCAATTCCTATGCATTTACATTTATACCACACATGAAAATGCCACTTTTTTAACTTTTACAAAATGAAATACAGCTTTTCAAGGATATAGATAAGGTGGCATGGATGTAAAAATTGAATTTTAGTTGTTAGATATGTAAATACATAGGAATTAGGTGGTATGTATGTAAATCATCATTTTATTTTATTTTTCTTATACATGTGAATGGTGAATAAGAATACTAAGCTGTGTGTTTCCAACTATTTCTGCTGTACTAAAGATGCTGTCTGATTCCGTTCCTTGTTCGAGTATTGGCTCTTCTGCCTTCAGCCATGTTGATTTCATTATTACTTTTGTTGTTGCATTTATATTGATACGGTCAAAGATTTGTGTAAGGCATAGTTAATTTAATACTGAGCTTCTTTTTCTTAAGGGGTTTTTACATATCAACCACCCAAAATTTTAAATATTTCAAACGGTCAAAAGCCACCCAAAAGTGTAAATATAATAGATTTTTATTATAGGTGGATTATTTCATGCTCTGGTATTAAAATGACTTCATATAAATAATTAGGGGGCCATTTTGACAATTTAAAAAAACATTGATTCAGTAATAAAATTATGTACATGTTTTAAAAAAAATTGCCTCTTTATGAGTTAATTTTTGTTGATAGTGTTTTTGATGCACCGAGGCATAAATTTAATGTCACTATTGATATCAAAATGGCACTAAATAATTGTTTGTGATTAGTTATAGGGTCTGTTTGGGCAGCTATGCGGTGGCGATACGGAACCACACCGTAATTTTGCTCATTTGAATAAACTATGTTTTGACAGATTTTTAAAAAAGTTGTCGCTGAAATCAGCGTTTTTCTACCGATCATAAGTAAGTGTGGTGACAACTTTCTCTTATTGTTTGATTTAAAAAAAGAAAAAATTATAATAGTCATCGTAGTTTTTTCCAACATCATATTATTTTTCAACTGCTTCACAACTGCTTCTTAATAAGCTGCAAGTGTTTCAACCAGACCCATAATAGTTTCACTAATGACACCACAATGCAACGTTTCATGTTCAAATAATTTGTAATAATGGTTAAACAAAATGATCCATATCACAATTTTGATTAATACCACCAAAATTTATGACGTTTCATCGACAACATCTGATAGAATATAAATTTCTGTAATACCAATCTTAAAGCTTATTTGACAGATAAACCCAAAAATAAATAAATAATTCAATTTTTAACCTTTAAAGTGATAATGCAAAAAAGTACTTTGGTTAGGTATGAATGATATAGAAGAATAAACAACCTCTGGACCATGCGGGTCTCGTGGGCCTTTTGTCCCTTTTCTTTAGGACCCCACACTTAAATATATCAAATTTGTATTTTAGCTTTTTTTTTAATATTATTTTGAAATTTGAGCAAATTTACATACAAATTCACACATAATGCATATTACACGACAATCAACTTATGATCACTTTGTTAGGGGTAAAACCAACATTATTTTCAGGGTGGACAGAATCATAAGACGCCAAATTTTTTTAAAGTGTTGGGCAAAAACATAGAGTTGTCTGAACTACATAAAAAATTATATATATTAAATTTTATTATTTATACAAATTTGTATGGAAGTAAATCGTCGTAAAGTTCAGTGTATTAGCTTTCTGTGGTTGTAGATATCAAGAAATTTTTATATTATGATTTCAATCAAGATCTAACACGTGTAGAGGCAGGCTCCTAATTTAATACTTGAGTGTAGGGGTGTAAACGAACCGAACACGAACGAACAGAGATAGTGTACGTGTTCGAAATATTCGAACACATCACTGTTCGTGTTTGGTTCGTTTAACAAACCGAATGAAAAAAATTTGAACGTGTTCATCTCATTTGCTTATCGAACGAATCGAACACGAACTTCCTGACGATCTGAACACGAACTGTTCGCGAACAACGAGCTTCTTTGACAGCCCTAGCTTTGATAACATACTTCCTCAAAATGAAGCAAATTGATCAGGTATTCCGTACACATCAAGTGAATCCATACTTCCTCAAAATGAAGCAACCGAATAAGGCGTTTAGGGTTTTGTTTTGAGTTTTATTTTAATATATAGTATAAGTATATTAATTATAATATTATAATATTTTTATTAATATAATTAATATTATAATATTATTAGTGTTATTAATAATTTATCATATACTATAATTTATAGAAGTTTAATTATTTAAAATATGATAAATATTTATAATATATATTTACTTTTAAAATATTATTAATTTTTTATATATAATTATTTTAAGATTTTTCATATTTTGAACAATAACGAACCGAACACGAACGAATACATCATTGTTCGTATTTGTCTCGTTTGCTTATCGAACGAACCGAACACGAATTTCTTGGCGAACCGAACACAAACTGTTCGCGAACAACGAGCTTTTTTGACAGCCCTACTTGAGTGAGCCTATATGTACACGTTGCAGACCCTGATTGGAGTCTTGATGTAAAATTATATCAAGACTCCTTATGCAATAATTCTTCGTAGATATTTATAATTCTCACCAATTCAAATAAAATTTAAATATTTCTTAGTGTACCTTTAATCTCTTTAATAATAATTTATGAACCGTTATATTCGCTGATAGATTTAATTCTTACATAATTTAAGAGACCAACACTTCTTTAAATTAATCACAAGCTTTGTACTCTATATATATATATATATATATATATATATATATATATATATATATATATATATATATATATATATATATTTGTAAATGATCTGATTGAATGACATTTTTGTTTAAGAATCTATCTCTATGTTTAAATTATTAGCATCATTTAGCACTTTTCAATTAAAGGCCCACATATTAAGAAAGGTGTAATTGCACAAATTAAGGAAAAAAATAGAAATTTTGATTACTTTTGCAAACGAATAATTGGTGGTTTATAATATATGCTTTGCTGAGGGTACAATATTATTATTTTTCTATTTAAAGTGGGGTTTTAACATACCTATTTATTTATTTTTTTTATTTTTTTTGCAATTTTTATTCTGTAATAATTTTGATGGGATGGAAAATAATATTTAAAAGAAAAAACAAAAAACAAAGATTAGGCAATATTTACATATATGGGGAACAGCAGGACAAAAGAGCATTGCTGTCATAACTGTGACAGGACGAGTGTAGGTCAGCAATATTGCTTTGAAAAAGATTGAACTTTTTTTTATTTTTTTGGAAAATAAATAATATTCTAAATGCCCTGTAGTATTTGATAAAAAAAATGAACAAAATCATGTTAGGAGTGTAAATGAGCCAAACCGGTGTTGGCCATCTGATATAAAAACAAGGGAACTTTAATTAATTAATTGATTAGGTAATTACTTAATTATATCTCCTGCCGCTGATCATACGATCTGTTATGTATTGGGAAAAATTTTTTGTCTGGACGCCAAACGTAACTCTATGTGCGGACTTTCAGTAATATACTGTTATATGTATTATATCGGGTTCACCTAAAAAAATATTAAAGTAGAACTGCGGAGGTTATTGGAGTGGAACTGTGGATGATATTTGGAAGGTTATTGGGAGCTTATTGGGGGGTTATTGGGGTATTAACTCCAATAACGCTACAATAATCCCCGATAACTTCTGTGGTTCCACTCCAATAACTCCATGCAATAACCTCTACAATAACCCCCTAATAATTTCTGCGGTTCCACTTCAATAACTCCTGCAATAACCCCCGCAATAACCTATTAATAACCCCCAATAACTTCTTCTTTTCCACTTTAATAACCCCTTGAATTAAATCCCGCAATAATCTCCTAATGACCCCCCAATAACCCCCTAATAACATTTTTAGTTTCACTTCACTAACCCCCAATAACCTCCGTGATGTAACACACGTGGGGCACGTTCGGAGTCCGGACAAAAAATTTTTCCTTTGCACTGAGCCTCTTTGCCCCGCCTACTCTTATGTTCGCACAATCCCCCTCCACCATGCACGAAATTGACGTTGGAACGCTTTGTTGATCCTCTATGCTCCTCCCTGCTTTACCATGATCTCCTCTGCCTTACCACATGTGATCGTTGAAGTCGTTCACCTCTCCTAAACGATTGTTGCTTCGGCCTATCGCGCAACTCTCTACAATTATGCCATGGTCTTTGCTTGAACTCCTCTCTACCCGAACACTTCTCTACCCTAGCCCGTCAACCTCTATGTGCTTTTTTTTTTTTTTAATTTATTTGTCTAAACTGGGGGTTTGTTTGTTGGTCTAACCAATCCCACTCTGATATCTGATTCCGAGCACAAAAATGGTGACTTAACATTTTTATTTATTTACTTATATTTTTACTATTTGTATTTTATTTCATATTGTATGTTGTGAAAAAAAGAGATAGTGTTATTATTATCGTTGTCGAAAACAGTGTGGAGGCTCTAAAGGTATATTTTTGGGGCAATGCATGGAAATTATTTTAAAATATCCGCTCGATGAAACACAAGTAATCGTTCGTAGGAAAATTAAATATCATGCGGGGAAAAATGTGGACTCGTTTGAAATTATTTTTTCTTTAAAAAATAGGAGAATTTAAATTGCTCACTTTTGAAAAATTGAGTACCTGTCTATGGGGATTTCGGTACAATTTGGGGAAAACAAAGTATCACTTGAGAAAAGCCAGTTTGCGAGCTACACATTTTCTATGGGGACATCGAAGTCCCGTTGCTTCTTTTAAATTGAAGGTTAAGTTTATACTTTTTGCTCGACAGTCTCGGTGTCTCATAACACTGACCAGCTTGTCTCTTAAGATAGTTGGGAAGTTGGCATCCTTCAAACGGGGGCTGACGTTGGGAAGCAGTCGATATTTTCAGTGATTTAGACTTGTAATTGCTTTAAAGTATTTGAAATTTTGGACTTCTAAATTAAGAATATATATATATATATATATATATATATATATATATATATATATATATGTTCACATTCTTTTCGGTCTGTTAGAGTAAGCAACTCTTTGAATGTCATATGTCCCCTCAAGTCTCGGGTTTGAATCCACTGATGGCGCAATGTCGCCTTAAGCCAGGTAATACTCGAATTATTTGCACATCGGGTCACCCCCAGACCTAGCGGGGTTTGGGCTCATAAGAGCGGGTTGGGGATCTCATGCCCCGACCCATTCTTTAATATATATATATATATGTATATTACATCACTCATTTACATTTTAAAATGATAGGGAAAACTCTAACTTTAAAAATTTTAGGCCCTTGAAGTTTTAAAATATCAGGGAGCCATGTTTTTAAATATTTTGGCTCTTTAAGTTAAAAGTATTCAACAGTCTAAAGTTCTCAAATTTTTGGGCTCTCAAGGCTTTTAAAGATAAAAATCAAATTTTCAGATTTTTCAAACTTAAAATTATATAGTTTAAAATAAATTTCAAGGAGAACTTTTAAATTTAAGTCTCAGTGGTTAAATTAACATAAAGTTGAGGCTTCAAAATTAAGAGCTTAAGGTTTACAATTAATCCAAATTTTAGAATTTTCAAATCTAAACACTTTAAGTTTGAATCATTTGAATAAACTCAAATATTACATTTGAGGGTTTAGCTTAATCTACAGTTGAAGTATCAAAATTCATAAGGCTGAGCTTAAACTGAAATTCAAATACCCCAAATAAAGGAGCTAAATTTGATTTGAAAGTTCCGCCACCAAATTCGCAATATTTTTGCAAGCGAATAGAAGGCGGTTCTCAAAGTCCAAAAAAGAAATTTTGCATGCAATAAAGACATTGTTTCAACTCAAAAGTTATGTCTTGAAAATATGTATAAGTAAACCACTACAATATTTCAAGTAAGCATGCAAGTGCAGTCATGTGCAAATAGCTAAGACATTACATTATACTTTGATGTTCACAAAACAGTATGATCACATATATATGCATAATATCAAAATTGAATGCATACATGTGCTCCAACCAGTATAATAAATATTTAAATACAATGTTTGTGTGCGGGCTAATCGAGCTGTCGGTATATATGGCGGGATTGTAAGTCTCACCCCACTAATATAATCCTCCTGGCAAGGATTGGATTGGCGAGCCTAGTAAACCCAAATAAATGTCTAAATCCTAAAATCCCCACCCCCAACAAATATAAATAAGGCATCAATCCCAAATGATGGTCTTCTTGACCTAAGATTTCAACCAGATGGGGTCAATCTCTTAAATCAAGATTTTTAAAAGAATCAAATAAGACTCAAGTTAAAATTAAAAAAGCTAAAAGCAAAATCCATTCACACTCTACAACTGTTTGTAGAGGGAGACAAATTTCTGACTGACTTCAGCTCAAAAAGAGCTAATGTCATATTAAATGTATCCATATATTCACAATCAAAAGCAATGAGATACAAGTAAGGATGTGGCCCGAGTCCTCTATCCGCGTGGTTTAGCTCAAAGGCTCCACAAAGTAGCAGTTACAATCAGAGCCCACTGATCTGGTGGTTGCTGTCAAATGGCGTCATTATATTACGGTGATAGTCGCAGCTCATATGTTCCCCAACCACTTTCTATTATTTGAATTGTGCATCATAAAAGTACAATTAGTTGGCATAAAACCTTCTATTTACTAAGGTCAGCTTAAATTTGTTCGATTAGATAAAGATTCATCCTAAATCTACAGGGATACCTTGGACGACTCAACCCATGGCTGCTGATAAAGATTTTTCTGTCATGTCGGGTCGACTATCTCATCTTACTAAGTAAATCATGAACCATAACGACCCAGGAAGACGGAATCATGTCATCTTGATCGGGTTTCATCTTCATTCCCTTACCACCAGCTTTCAGCTTCAAGTGATAAATTTTACACCTTAAAATGCTAAATTTATGTTATTGTATGTTGAATACTCAATTATTAATGACTAGCCTTAATGGAAATTTCCCTCTCATTATCAGGAGGGGTAATAATTAACCATAGGGGCTTGCGCCTATGGGAAATTTTGAACCCCACATAAAAAAATCCTCCCTAAATAAGGGCGAAAACTCTAGGTAGTGTCTTATCTATAATATAATTCGTCTTGTAAAAACTCGACCCTCTAAGCTCTCTCTCTCAACATATTAAAAATAAAAATCAATGCAAAGAGAGTTACCCTATGGAGCGGTCATGAATTTTCGAAGCCTGCAGCCGGCTCGCGAGCTCGACGCGTTAACAAGCTCGCGAGTCAAGCTTATCAAGCCATGAGTTGGAGCTCGAACTCAAATTGGAGCTCGTCTTACTAAATGACCTCGAGCTCAAGCTCATCCCGGCTCGATTAGCCTACCGCTAGTCATTTTGATGCATTTTCCGGTGAGCTACTACTACGCCCTCCTCCTCCTCCACCCACAAATACCTTCTCCACTGAGCTCCCGTAAAATTTTTTTTTTTTAATTCGAGCTCGCATGCCGGATGCTACTACAATGCCGAGCTTGAGCTTAACTAATGCTCAAGCTCACAAATTGACAAACGAGCTGAGCTCAGTTTTGACATGGCTCGAGCTTGACTCGAGCAGTTTACACCCATTATTAAGATGATGATAGTGATGGCGTATACGGTTAGTGCTAGTGTTTATTGGTTATAAGTAAACCAACACTATATATATATATATATATCAATTTCTTACTACCCAGCTGGCACCTGAAAAAATTATTTTTATTCATTTAAATATATATTTAATTTTAATGCCAAATGTCAAATATAAATATAAAATAAATGTAAATTAATCTCAAAATTGTGATATTAAACCCTGAAAACTTTACAAACTAAATTACCAAGCTCTAAAGTTAGAGAAAATATTACATTAGGACTCCGGACGAGCTACGTGCGAAGTCCAATGAAATTACGTCACATGGCGCGTGGAAAAAAAAAATCGTCCAGTAACGCAGGAAATATTCCCCTCATGTTACTTCGTATTATTCAGGTGTTATTGTGTGTTATTAGGTGTTATTGTGTATTATTCATGTGTTATTCAGTTTTGAGAATATTTATGGTATTATAATAACACAATAACACATCAATAATACATAAATAATACATAATAATACCTAATGCGGAATAACACGGGAGAAATATTCCCAGTGTTACAGGACTATATTTTTTTTATTTGTCACGCATCACGTGGCGTGATTTCATTGAACTCTACATGTAGCTCTAAGTGCGGAGTCCGGATTTAATATTTTCATCTAAAGTTAATATATTTTCTTAGAAAACATTTGGAATCTTTCTTTGACCACATGCAGAAGAAAGGAGGCCAACGTTAAGCCACATCACATGATACCATGAGATGAGAAGTTCAAATTATATACTGTCAGTGAACTGATTGCACATTCACAAAAAAAATAATAATAATAATAAAAGGGAATTTTCATCCATATCGCACAATTCATATATATTTACATATCTAACCTCAAATTTTTAATTTTTATATTTATAACACTTAAATTTTTACATCACGTAAAACATAAAAGTCTTCTAATTTTAAAAATCGAAGCACACATAGTGAAGCATAAATAAAGTGGTATAAATGTAATAATTAAAATGTAAGTGTTAAATATGTAAATACATATGATTTATATGGTATGTATGTAAAGCTTTCTTTGGAGTACAAGACAAAAGTGTTTGGTACTGTTGACTTGATTAGGTGTTGATGAATCTAAAGAGGGTGAGATCACCCAAAACCATGTGTTAATGGGCCCCACCATATTCCTAACCTTTTCCCTTTCTACCTGTAGCAGAAAATAATAAATAAATAAATATTGCAAAACTCTATTTTAAATTTCATTAAAATGAAGATTAAAATTAATAAATTAATACTGAGATGATTGTAGGGCCAACAATGGGCGTTGTAGATTGCTTGCAGGCCAATTTAAACATTATATAGAAAACTCAGGTCGGGTGTTTGAATCCCCTCTGATTCACGGACATCATCACAACTCACCACTATGACCTCTATGATCAACTATTACTTAGTTGGTTGACAGCTCGTGTCTCTCCCGACTCCATACCTCAAAGCCTACGGACGCTATCAAAGCTCAACATTACGGGCTACATGGTGCACAGCTTGTGCATCTTGTGACTCAGGCCCTACGACCTATAGAAGTCGTCACAGCTACCGCTATAGCTCATGTGACCAACTGTGACCAACGTGACTTACATATTCATGTAAGCTTCTACTACATATTTATGTGGCAAAAAGATGTTATCTAAGCAACCATATCGTGCACTTACGTAGTCATTACTACTATTAGTAGCTCGCATATTATGATCTATATAATGTGCTAGCACTACGTCCACTATTTGCAATATTCACGGCAAAACTACTAACTCCATAGCAATCAATTACGACCCTTGTACCCAACAATTATTGAGAATTATATGCATTACAGTCAGACTTATTGTACATTTATAATGATCAGCTTTATAATTCATATTCCCTAATTTAAAAGAAGAGTGGACATGTACACTACACTAACTATTCATAAAGTGTTTCATATTGCTTACTTCTCTTTTATTATCTAAGTGGGTGTTGAAATCTCGTACAATACTAAGACACTAAATAATCATTATGTCGCCACAAACCTTCTATCACGCATCAAATTCAAAAAAAATTGAAAACCTTAGTGCACAAATTGCAAAATAAACTCACCTCTAGCATAAATTGAGATTGAAGCGACGTCTCTAGCCAAGACCTGCAATGAGAGCTCGCCTTTTACTAGGATTTTCAGCACGGAGCATCTAAAAAATATGATTAGAATGAATAGCAAGCGAAAGTCACCTGTGAAAATGTGGACAAGAGCGACAATGTGTAAGAGAGCCAAAAGTTTGAGATGAAATTTTGAGAATAAGTTCCAAAAATTTTAATAATTTTGTTGAAAATATCAATGACATTTATATAATTATAATTTCTTCCTTTTTAGTTTAACAGTTAATATAATTCATTACTCATTGTTGAATCTAAGATTGTTCAGGAGGCACACCTGAGAAAAGTAGCGCTGAGGGACAGAAGAATGAGCAATAGCACAGTAATGTACAAATCAATTTATGTAATATTTATTCATGAAATGGACCCCTATTTATAGGAATAAATTAATGCACAATTACATATTGTACAAAGTACATATGTATGACAATGGTATTTCAGTTTGTACATAAATATGGCATGTGGAGCACATAGGTAGGCCTGCTAACTATTAGACCGGGCGCCTGTCAGGCTGCACGATCGTCAAGCTGGGCAACTGCTTGTTAGGGATCTAGTCAACAACTCTGGAATGGGATGACTCATTTTAGCTTCTTGGTTTATCTGGGTTGGAAGGCGACATCTTCATGCAAATGGATCTGGAGCGATGGATTCTTTGGAGATGAATTACTCTTTATCCGTCTGAGGAGCTCCATATTCCCGGTACTCGTGGGTTGGCGACTAAGTGTGTGGCTTAAGGTCGTCCTTGGTATGCTCTTTAAGGTCATGTCACTCATTATGTTATTCGTGAGATTTTTTTGTGATTTGTACTTATACTTTTTTTATTTACCTATTAAAGCAAGATTTGATATGACCAATCAAACCCAAGAAGATGGCCAACTATAATGGACCGATCGTTCTTTCTTAATGGACCGAAGGACTGGGTGATCGTGCTCCAGTTGATTGGTCGACGAGTAGTAAACCTTTCACATTCTTCGTCACAAATATTTATCAGCGGTTGGTTGGCCACAATGTCCCTTGGTCGATCAACCTGATTCTATCCGGTGGACCAGAGTTCTTTAGCCATAAATTCCTTCTTTTAATTTCATCCCTCAAATTAGCTTAAGTACTAAGCAGATTATTTTTTAGGTATATATTTTTTTAAAATTTTTTTTTGTCAAAAAGGAAGGACAGAGAGATAATTTTATCCATTTTTACCCATATTTCTCTAATGAATTGTACATTGACTTCGCAGTCCACTTGCCGGCAATATGATTCGACCGTTACATCTCTCCCACTCAAAACTAGATTTAACTTCACTCAGAATTGGGACCTACTCTTAGGACCCGCCATTTAACCTTTTCAGTATATCCAGCTCTGCGTTTCCACATCGGATTCCCCGCAAACCCTCAACGCCCGTTATATATAAACAATAAATGCCACCCATCTCCACCCGCTTCCTCACTGAAAAGCAGAGCAAAGCTCAACGGCCGTCGGCATGGCTCAGCTCCCCCTCTTCCGTTCACACAAGCACGTTTCCCCCAACAAAGCCGCGGCCGCCGCTGCTACAGCCTCCGTAACTCCAATAGACAGCGCCGACTCCGCTGCCGGCAAACAATGTCTGCCCTGCTCCGGCGGAATAGGGCGGCGGCTGGTAAGCAAGCTGAAGAAACAGAGCAAGATGCTCTGTACGGCAGCCGCCGGCTGCGGTAAGGCAGGCGGCGACGCCGCCTCCTTTCAGTGCCAGTACGATCCGCTCAGCTACTCGCGGAACTTCGACGGCTGCTGTGCGCTCGACGATGACTCCTCGCATTCGTACTATACGTTTTCCTCAAGGTTTGCTCGGCCGTTAGCCACCGCCGCCGCCGCTGCCTCCTCCCGTTAAGAGGTCTTGGAGGAGGAAGAAGGAGAGTGTTATTCCTTCTATTGATCGCCTGTTATTTTGGATTTATTTTTCTTTTATTTTATTTAATTTTTTATTTCGTTTTATGCTAATTATTGGTGTTAATTATGAGTTCTTATCTGTCCGCGGCTGTCTTTTCTTTCTTTTCCAAATATTCGCAGAACAAAATGGGTTTGTCTGACATTACTTTTTCTCTTAAAGTTGATTAAAAATATGAATAATTGGAGTAAATATATTTTAATAAATTTTTAAGCACTCAAAGCTCATCGACTAAATAAAATAAAATAAAATCGACTAAATGCTTTTCACAAATATATCCATGTGATGACATATTTATGCATTTTTTTACATAAAATAACTTTGAGTCGCTTTTTTTAAATCCCAATAGTAAAAAATTTGTTGAGAAAGAACGATAAAGAATCACAAGAATCACATAAAATATTACATTATGACTCTATACGTAGAGCTATGAGCGAAGTCCAGTGAAATCACATCAAGTGGCGCATATGAAAAAAATTTGCCTGGTAACATAAGTAATATTCACCCTATGTTATTCCGTGTTATTCATTGTTACTGTGTATTATCCAGGTGTTATTGTGTGTTATTCAGGTGTTATTCTGTTCTGAGAATATTTTATGTGTTATAATAACATAATAAAACATCAATAACACATGAATAACATGGAATAATACGGGGTTAGGGGTGGGGGCATATTCTCTATTACCGAGCGTTTTTTTTTTTTTTTTACACGTGACGCGATTTTCATTGGACTCTGCATGTAACTCTACGTCCCAAATCCTGATGTAATATTTTCTCCAATAATCAAGAATAGCTGACCAGAGATTTAACAAGGTTCGACAATATGTCTATGTCCTCGGGAGCCATGAGCAGCAGTTTTTTATCTCCGCTCTAGCATCTGTCCTTGGCTAGCATATGAGCCATATCTAACAAAATTCAACCTGAATTTTAAATTTTAGAACATTCAAGGGGTGAGTATTTACATGCATATCACTCATATTTTGATCTATTCATTTGTTTTTTATTACATTTATACCGCCAAAATTAATTTTTATAACACGTCAAAAAATTTTATTAAACTAGCTTTTAAAAAGTAAAATACACATTTTAATGTGTAAATATGGTAAGACATGCATTAGACATGCAAATACATTAACATTTGAGTCGCATGTGACATTCAAATGTTAACATGATAATTATGTTAGCTTTTTCTCAAGACAATAGATTATTCAAACCATCATACAATGGCACCTCGCATCACCTAAATGTGCCCATTGAAATTAATAGTTTGAGTTCAACTCAAATTTGACGCACGCTAAATATGCATGATTGGAATGTGACTCGTTCATTAAATGATTAAAAAACTTAACCCTAATGAAACCTGTTATCAATAAAACTGACTTAAATTTGACTCATTTTACATAAGACAAAAATATAAGTCGAATTTAGATTCATGAGCTTGTTGACTCATAGAAGTTAATTAGATCAACCAAAGTTTGACCTATTTTGAGTTAGGTTAACTTGTCAGGTCAATTTTTACGCCCCGCAACATCACCTTCATAATAGATGTTTCGCCGAATTTAAGTACTCTACATAATATTGATGCTTCTACAACTTATGGGAAGAAAAGCTCTTCATAATATTTATTATAGCTATAGGTCACAATAAATTTCAAAAAATAATAAAAATAATAGCTAAATCAAAATATAATTGTAATATGGAAATCAAAGTGGTAAAAAATAGTCCCAAGCAAAGCCTACCGGGTAATAGGCTTAAAACCCGCCTTATATTTTTATTTTTGAATTATTTATATTATTTCTATTTTTGAATTTTTTATGTAAAAATCAATATATATATTTTAAAATAATTTGATTTAATACATTAAAATTTTCCATTTTATTTTTATTTGAGCATAAAAATTGAGTCTTTTACTAATTTATTTTAAGGGCATTTACAGTATGCCACCAAGTATGCGCGTATGTAAATTACTTCTTGAGATGAAAAGTGATATATGCCAATAGGGCAGGTAAAACAAGAATGCACATGGTCGAACGAGTAAAAACTTTTGTTGATTCGAGCGAATATTGGGTACGGAAATCATACATGCAGATTGATGGTGTTACAGTAAAACATTATAATACCACCACAATACCACCAAAACACTACCAATTCGTTCTTATCGAATACACGTGTATTATTTTTTATGTTGATGCACATGATACTTCTCGACAGATTTAAAATAAATTTACTTGTATTCATAAGTTAAAAGCTGATTTTTTTTTTAATTATACCTTTATTTTTCTTTATAAATGATTTATGTTAAAAGAATTATATTTCTTTTTTAAAACTAATGATAATAATAATTTAGATGTGATAAGTGATATGTATTATAATAAAAATATTCTTTCTTTTTTTTTTTTTGGTTAAATATTGAAAATATTAATTCATGTACAAAAGGACACATGCTTGGAAAGAGTGGAGAGTGGAGACCGAAGAATGCAATTAGTGGACTGATAATTATTTTTAAGAATATTCCAAATATTTATAATTTCTCTTGAGATTTTAAAAAATAAATTGCTTTAGTATTTAAATTGTTAAAAGATATATGGAATAAACATAATAAACAATATTTTCAATAAATATATTAATTAAAATTTATAAAATATATTAATTAAACATATTTTCAAAATAAAAGAAAAAAAAATAAATACAAAAAAAAATCCCAAACATGCCCTTAATTAATTAAAGAAAAATTGTTAAAGGTACTCTTATCAAACATAACTATGATTAGCAAGCATATTAAACGCTCAGCCTACAAAGGCAACTGCAAGGCCTGTATTACTGCTACGCAATGCGAACAGCCTGCACACAGCAACCCCATTCATCCATCCATCAAATTTGTTTAATAAATCAAAACGATAAATAAAAAATATCTTTTGTGAGAAAAAATAATAATAATCATAATAATAAATAGCAAGAAGACCTTTAAATTTTGAAGAATAGGCATTAAATCAGATTTTCAATTAAACCTATTAACAATGATTAACTTGTGAAATATATTTTACTTATAGTTAATTATTTATTGTAGATTAAGAGATAAATAGCCCCTAGAATTTCTTAAAATATCAAATATGTCCCTTATTTTATATAATAGCATTTAATTTGTGTTATTTACGTGCAGGACACCCGAAACATTGTTATTTACAAATCAAGCCCCCTCTTTCATCCATTTTTCAATTTCTCACTCAAATACCAAAGGTCGTGATAAAAACCCAACCCATATTTTTCATTTTTATCAAATTCACAATGGTTTGATCGCGGCACGCATAAATACATCGGCTTAACAGTTCAAACAAATTATATGGGTGCTTGATTTGTAAATAGGAATGTTTTGGGTGCCCTGTATGTAATTATCCCTAATAAAAAATAAGAACACAAGGAGATAAATGATAAATACCCCAATTTCAATGGATGATGAAAGAATGCACTTTACATTTTGTCCAAAATGCAACGACGATCAAAGGCGTTCCTCTCTCTTCTAGCATGTGTTCTTGGGGCAAAGGTAAACCCGACCGTAAACCCAGCGATGCTCGGATCCAGAACTCCATTGCTGCATATAAGTTACAAGCATATAGTCAAATCAGAGAGAAACGCATTCCTCAAGTTATTATTATTTAAGGATCAAAAGAAAACTAAATAGAAGCCATTTTTTACTTGGAGGAACAGAAGGAAATGCAAATTAATTAATATAAAAATTTAACTTGAATGGAGTATTTACATACAACCCAATTCCTATGCATTTACATATATAACACCTAAATTCCACTGTTTTACATTTATACCACCCAAATCTTTCATATTAACATCAAAAATACCACCAGTTTAAACTTTTGAGGAGTGAAATACATATCCTGCATGGTTAAGGTGGCATGTGTGGTGTGCGTGTAAAGCTTCCTTGAATTTATTTCAGGATTTAAACAAAAGATTTCCATTGACAAATTCTTTTCTCAACTTTGAAGAAAAATCGATCACATCAAATCATTGCTGAGAATCACATAGATGTGCAGGCGAGCCGACCTGAGCCCAGCCTGAGTACCAAGGCTTGACCTCATCATAATTTAATTAATAGCGTTCTAGGACTTCCAGCCCAAGTTCAATTCTATTAGTTCAAATTGGCTCACAAGCCAACTCATCTTATGATATAAAAAGCTAATTCAAATTCAATCAGATGTCATCATAAAATGATTATATGTATGTATGTATGTATAGCCACCGTGTGTGTGTGTGTGTGTGTTATCATAATAATGAATCTCTACATCAAGGAAATGATATATAAAAGACAGGAGGAGCCTAATCACATAAAGCGTAAATGCATATTTTATAGAGACGATCACATGACTTTCTATATAATTGATATAAGAGTACAACCTCACGTGAACAAGCAGCAGCCATACAAATCAACATAAATGATAAACCCATTGAACAAGGAATAGTTGCATACAAAACCACTCAATTCCTAGGTACTTTACAAAAATAACAACTAAAATTCAATTTTTGCATATGCCTTACCTATGGCTGAAAAGTTGTGTTTTTACATTTTTAAAGTTAAAATGGTGGTATTTTTTATCTGATGCAAAAGATTTGAGTGGTATAAATGTAAAAAGTAAACTTTAGGTGTTAAATATGTAAATATATAAGATTTGGGTGGTATGCATGTGGATGCCACTTGAAATAAAGGAGCAACCAAATGAAGAACATAAAAGCAGAACATGCATACCTCCACTTTACCGCGAAACTCCAATCTACTTTGACATACATGACACTGTGTGCCATGTGGACGGAGCATAGAATTTTCAGCCTTCATAAATGCAAAGACCTGAGAAGTAATCATGTATGATAAGCAAAGTGCTTTATAATTAAAGCATAGAACAGAAAGTCAATATACAGTGGCTATGGCTTCAACCTCCTCCCCACAATTTGGGCATGCGCCTTTTAATGCCACTAAGTGCTTCATCCAGAGGTCTTTCAGAGCTTGAACTGTTTAGAAGACCAGTAATGAGTAAAGAGGCAACATAAAGCTTGCCAGAAAACTGATAAGCATTAAGTGAAAATATGAGCAATTTTTATAATTTCTTTGGGAATTGTACATACAGACCACATAATTCTTATGTATTTACATCTAAAATCTAAACTTTAATATTTATATTTATAAAATTTCAGTGTCATAAACCTATGCATGAAAAGGTAAAAGTGGTATGTTTTATGTGAAATTAAAGATTTGAGTGCTATTCATGTAAATATGAAAGTTTAAGTGTTGGATATGTAAATACATAAGAATTAGGTGGTACTTTCGCCTTTTTCTTTCTGTCAGAAATTGCCTTCAATTCAGGAAAGCTACATAGAAGGAAAGATTGTTTAACCATTATGTCAAAAGCATGTTCCTATAATTGATGCTAGTAATGAATAATTGTCCCAGATTTTGGTTGACAACTAACAGCCCATTGAATGATGTTTTTGGCAGATAAGTCGTGGCTAATAAGTGATAACTTCAGTAAAACATTCTCAAATATTTAAGAATAGAGTCTAAATTCAAAGGGTCTGAGATCACTTTTCTTTTGTATTTTGTATTTTTGTTTTGATTTGAAATAAAGCACATTTGATACCTTAAAAACATTTTTTTAAATTTTATCAAATTTTGAATAAATTAATTTATGTGGTTATAACTGTTGTAGACAGTGGCAGCAAACAATGAGGCAATGATGACAATGGCAGCAATGGTGGCCAGTAGCTAGAGGTGATACCCTGAAGATGATGACTGGATATATTGTTTTGAGTTTTTTAAAAACAAGTTCATGGGTCTGCGTGTGTGTGTGTCTACTATATATATATATACAGAAAAAAATATAGATATATATATAGATGGCTTTCTCTAGATAGGTGGATAAATATTATTCATCTTGCAAGGGCTTAAGTGCAGTATTGAGAACAAAAAAAATTTAATCTATGCCAACAGTATATATTCTTCATTTCCTACTGAATTTTATATCAATAAATTTGACAATCCATAAGCAAGTATTGACTAATCATCCAAATAAATGCAAATTAAAAGACCATTTGTGTGACAGGGACCTGCAAATTCCAGCATTTCCTATAAAAAATCAGAAATAACACAACAAATCATGCCACATTAAATAAGAAAATGAAGGCTTGGTGTTAATTTGTAATTTATATAAAAAAATAGCGGCATTTACATACATACCACACAACTCTTATGTATTTAAATATCTAACACCGACACTTTCATATTTATATTTATAACATTCAATATTTCAACATCACAACAAAAATATCACCATTGTTAACGTTTTAATAGTGAAAGATACCTTTTCAAGCATAAGTTTATAACACCAAAATAATATAAGGATAAATGTCAAGCTTTAGGTGTTAGGTATGCAAATACAAAAGATGTGTTTTATATATGTAAATTTCATAAGTAAATAATATAATTTACCCGAGGAAGATGCAACGGGATAACCAATGGCAAATCCCAGTCCAGCAAGCAATGCATAGTTTTGCACTGGAACTAAATCAAAAGGATATTTCTCGGTGCTAACAAAGGCTCTTGAGCTTAAAGCATCTTCAAGAGCTGTGCTGATAGTGAGGATGGTAGGGATGAGAAAGACGGAACTGCCCAGTGCGAGTAACAAAATCCATACAATTGCTAATGCCAAAACCTGAGAAGGGTCTTCCTGCCCTAAAAAGTACAAATAAGCCATAAAAATCCACAGGTAAAATGCTGTACTCCGAAAATTAAAAAAAGGACATTTTAGAACTTATTTGGGATCAACTTTATTTTTTGTTGTTTCTTTATTTTAAAAACGTAATTGTTTAGTGTGTTTTTTATATATTTTTATTTTTTTATTTCTAGAACGGATTTAACATGCTTTTGAAAACACCTGTTTTCAGGGTTTTAGAAACAAACATATCTAAATCAAGTAGTTCAAACATGTTTTGTTTCAAAATAAAATAAAATAAAAACAACAATTAGAAAGAAAAAATAAAAGTGATCCCAAACTTCCCCTAAGCCACAAAGATGATTTGGAAACAGACCACAACGAGAGGTACCTCCGCATCTGCATATGTTGATTGTCGCATAAGGCTACAGCGAGGATACTTGACAACACATTTTGAGCCATACAAACGTAGTTTTAACTGTTATTTCCCATTTTATTTATTAGTATAGAAATTAAAAACGATAAAAGCATTGTCAAGGTGGTAAAGAGACGGAACATATTTACCTCTACTCTATCAAACATGTCATCAAAAATCAAAGGTCTACCACTATAATAGGAGTCCCGAGCCTATGGTAACAAAAAAGAAAAAGACCCGTGTTAGATACATGATAATCAAGCTCATCAGTTAAACTAACCATATTGTGGTATTCAACTTTTCTAAAACATACAATACTCTTATGAGGTTGTTGTTAGCCTAAACAGAACTCTTAGATGATAATGAAAGGTCGTGATAATGCATCCTACACATCAGGTGATAAGTTGTTTTATGTGAATAAAGAGAAATAATAACAGCTAGTCTACAGAAGAGATAAGATGAGAAGATGGGTAAGGAAGAGAGGCAGCCATTGCCATTAAATTAAATGCATGTGTATTATAGATAGAGGGGCCATCTGGTAACAACTTCAGTAAATACTGTAAATCCGGACTTACTAGATCCTGCCAACACCAAGATTTAGTAAATACGGAATTTATCATTTAAGTCAAAACTGAGAGGAATTGGGAAGAAACTGGATTTACTTGATCTGGGATTTAAATGTTGCCTTCTTTTTTGATAGAATCAAGTGAAATCCCACCTAAATCCTTTACCGGACAACCCCAAAGGAGGATAACCTTTAGATATGAAATGAAAGGTATAGCCAGCTAATTTTGTATAAAGATGTGCTGGGGACCTACGGCCATGAGTGATATTGCAATAATAAATGAACAGTGAAGATGTCGGTTATGATAGCTGGTATAATCCTTGCAGCAGGGATGAGCTATGATCGTGTAGCCATTGCTATTAGTTGATGTGGTGAACAACAAAAGAAGCAAATAGAATAACATAGATTTACATGAAAAATATCAGCGGGAAATACCACGGGAAGGGGAGAAGAACATTCACCACACTAGGAAAAAGTTACAAACTGGAGAACTTAAAGTTTAACGGGGCTGACTCTCATCATATAGCAAACCTTAACGTACACAACCTAAGAGAACCATCCTTGAAACACATAAATGATGTACTATCACAAAGCCCCCACAAAACATTTTCCTATAATTTTGGTTTCACTACATATATTGTACCATGAGCTTTTCAATTTAAGCCCCAATAGAAATCGGGTCACAAATTCTAACATTAGTAAAATCCCTTCAACCCTCCCAACCTCTCTAACACAAGGAGAACACATCACAACTATCTATTCGCAAAGATGATGAGGGTATGCATCCTTCCCAGGTAAACTATATTAAAAAACCCTCCGTCTTTCTAGAGTACAAGCACAACAAATCCTCTCTCCCTCCTATTAACTGATATATCTATCCCGTAGCTTCTAAGCAAATCAAGAATGTATTTGCCAGCTGTCATAATCCTGACCAATTTGATATATGCTCTGTAACTAAAATTAAGGTACCTGCAGAAGCAAAATAGAATCGGGTAAACCTCTGGTTTAGAAGATTAAATAAGCGGAGAGAAGAAATTAGATGAGGAGAAAGAAGAAGAAAAGCAGAGAGGAATTCCCGCACCGAATTATTATTCCAGCAAAGGCCAAAAGACAAAATTAATACAGGGATGTGTATATATAGAAATGCGGAGATTGAGAGAAAAGTAGCTGCAGCTATCTTGATGGCCTTATAATGAATCGAAAGCTTACGCATAGTAATATTGCCCCTCAAGTTGATGGTTCATAAAGGAAGTATCAACTTGTATATATTGTTGAATCTGATAGAACTAGGAGCTTTAGTAAAAATTTCTATTAAATGATCTGTGGTTGATATGTGATAAACCATGATATGTTTGTTTGTAATGCAGTCTCAAATGAAGTGAACATCGACCTCAACATGTTTGGTTCTTGCGTGAAATACTAGGTTATTCACTAGAGCCAGAGCTGAGATATTGTCGCGATAGAGTGGCGTTGGTGAGGTCAGATGGACTTCAAAGTCCTAAAGGAGTCACCTTAGCCAAATAATGTTGGTGGCTATGGATGATAAGGCGCGATATTCTGCTTCAGTTGAAGAGCAGGCAACGGTTGTTTATGTTGGTAAACTAGGAGAAGAGAGTTGTGCCAAGGAACGCGCAATACCCAACGGTGGATTTGCGATCAACCAGGTTACCTGCCCAGTCGGAGTCAGAGAACGACTTGAGTTATAAATCCCTTCTGTATATCAGTAGACCTTTGTCGCGAGCGCCTATGCTATATCTTAGTACCCGTTTTCATTGAATGCAATGTTTGTTGAGAGGTTGACGAAGATATTGGCATAATTTGTTGGCCGAACAGGTTATGTCGGGCTGTGTTAAGGGGAACCGATGAGGTGCCTTTAGATTTGAGGATTGTTGTATGTCTAATTGTCGTCAGTTATAGAAGGTGTGACCTTAGTGGAGATAGAGGTTTTGATCGACTTGCATAATAGCATCCCGACCTTCGCTAGTACGGCTTCGGCGTATTTAGACTGACAGAGATAAAATCTGTTAAAGTATATGGTCTATCTGGATCCCGAGAAATGTGTAAGGTTTATTAAGATTTTTGACTTGAAAATGTTGGTATAATTGGGTGACAATATGAGTTAGAAAGGTAGAGTATCTACCTGTAATTAAGATATTGTTGACATATATCAAAATGTAGCTCTTTGGATTAAGTTCTGTAGAGAGCTGAGGAAGGGATCAACTTGGCCTAAGTTGAAAGCCTAGAGATTGCAAGGTGGATGTTTGTCATTGCCATGGAGATTGCTTGAGATCATAGATGGCTTTCTTCATAAGCCATACATGAATTGGTTTGTTAGTCCACAAATTTGAGGGGCTGTGACATGAACACTGTGTCATGAATTGGGCCATATAGATAGGCATTTGAGATGTCTAGCTGAATAATTTCCCACTGCTTGAAGATGGCCACGATGAGAAAGGTGCAGATGGTGGAAAATTTGGCTACAGGGCTAAAGGTTTGGTCATAGTCGATATCGTGTTGTGATTTGTCTCCTTGTGTCATAATTATTGCCTTGCGATAGATGATAGTGCCGTCTGATTTCTGCTTCGTCTTATAAGTCCATTTGCAACCGAGGATGTTTTGTGAAGGTGACGAAGAGACTAGAGTCCAGATTCCTTGAGAGATGAGACCTTGGAATTCCTCGGCCATAGCTTGGTGCCATTGTAGGGTGCTTGACTGTCTCATAGTAGGAGGTTGGGTACCTGGAGGAGCCGATGAGGGTGATGTAGATCAAAGATAGCTTTGGGTTTTAGATTATCAATTTTGCTTCGAGTAAGCATGATGTGATGGTGCAGCTGGGGATGCAGTCAGAGCGAGGGACTGTTTGGGAGGGGTCTGGACGGGTGTGGGCTGGTGTGGGGGTTGTTGTAGGAGGAAGGAGTGGGATTTCTGGTAAGTGACATGGGGCTTTGGGAAAGTTGTTGGGGTCTGGGATGGTTTGATGCTTGGGATGGTGTTGTAGGTGTGTGGGGAGGACCACATGGGGTGGGTACAAGGGTTAGAGGTGGTAAGTGATTTAATGTTGCAGGTGTTGTGTTGGTGGTTGTTATGAATGTGGGAGTAATTTGGTATGGAAAGATATTTTCATGAAACTTGAAATGTCTTGAAATGTAGGTTTAACCGGTGGCTATTTCATAGCAATTGTATCCTTTATGGTGAGGGGAGTAGTCGGAAAAGACGCAACGGGTAGATCTCAGTGAGAATTTGTTACTTGCTTGAAGATTGAACCAAAGGAAGCATAGGCATCCTATAATTTTGAGGTGTGTGTATTGGAATGGTTTTTGGTATGACTATTGAAATGTGGCTTTGTTGGCAGTGTTGGGTGAGGGAAAAGAATTACTTAAGCGGCGGTTTGGACAAAATATATCCAAAAAGTGGGAGAAAAGTTTGTTGCTTTCATGAGAGCCCGATAGATTTCCAAGATATAACTTTGTTTTCTCTCAGCGACATTATTTTGCTCAGGGATGTACGGACAACTGCGTTGGTGATGGATCCCTTGATTGTTTAAATGGGTGTTGAGGGCGTTGTTGACGTATTCTTCTCCCCTTCTATTCAGAGAATTTGTAGCTTTTCAACTATTAACTTGAAGCTTATGAACCTGTTAGTAGCATCAGATTTTTGTTTTAATAAACATAACCAACACTAACGAGTGTAGCCATCCACACATATGATACAATACTCGTAACCTTGGGAAGAAAGAATCGAGGAAGGTCCCAAAACATCGGAGTGGACTAATTAGAGAGGTTTATAGCCATGATAAGATGACTTCGAAAAATTTTATTTGCAGCTTTTAGATGTATTGCAAGGAATACAAGGAAATTGTGGAATTTTTATCTTCAAATTTGGTAGCAGTCTTGCTAGTTGAGGGAGAGCGGATGTGTTCGGATGACCAAGTCGATCGTGCCATGGGGGAGAGGTTGTTGGTATGGAAGTTAGAGCTATGTGGGACGTAAATTTGGATATTTTTGGCCATTAAAAAGGGTAGAGTTCGTTGTGTGAAGGACCGTTGAGTAGAATTTGGTTGGTCCATCTGTCCTCACAGTATCAAAGTATATAGAAAACCCGTTATCAACCACTATTGTATGAACCGACAGTAGGTTGAAGGAAAGATGTGGAACTTAAAAAAGATGATTTAGTTTGAGCTTAGATGTGGGTGTAGAGAGCGGGTCTTGACCAAAATGAGTGATAGAAAGAGATTATCTATTACCGATGGCTAACTGTTGGTTTTCATGGTATGGTTGAGATTGTTGGAGATACTGCTAATTTCTGGATGAGGGATGGCTCCAATGTCGAGGAGTCATTTGGTGTCTTAAACAACAAAGTTGGCGACAAGAGTATATTTCGATGAGGGAGGGGTTTTATAAGACCGATCCATTCAATATCAGCATTTGATTGTGGCGTTGTCGGTTGTGGAGCAGATTTGACACATGAGGTTGTTGTTTAATTTGGGTATTCAGCTGCTCGAGGAATTAGTGGTGATGGGATTGGATTTACCCTTGGAGTTGGAGAACCGACCACAGCCTTTGTCGTGTTGGGTGTAGAGGGTTGTTTGCGGTTAGGGCTGATTGGTTAAGAGTAATTCTTTCTGAAATTTGACAGCAATATTGGTTTCTTCACTGCATAGTGGTGCGATTTTTTTTAATGTCAAAATTTTATAAACTCAGATATATATATATATATATATATATATATATATATATATTGATTTAGATTTCAGTGAGTCACATATTCAAAACGCGAGTATACGTATCGATCGAGTAATACATAGCTACTAGTGGGTCATGGTTATCGATCCCACGATGAGGTTTGCAGACTCTATAATGGACAGAAATCACCACTCGAATCACAACACAATTGCAGCAATTACTAATAATTTAAAGATCTTCAAACGGCAGCAGTTACTAAGTCTACCAAAGTATGTTCTACTCTTCTAACACAATTTTTTATAACAAAAGTTCAAATTGCAAGAAAGAATCATCCTCCCTTCCAATGATAATGTGATGATTTAGTGACATAGATCAGTGATAAAACTGTATTGTGTCAAATAGGAGCATTCATATTCTTTACTCTCTTCCGAGAAATATAAAGAACATTGGTTAATCTTAGGTTTAGTCTCTAAATTCGTGGTTAGGCTGGGAGGATACCGGTTGTCACTACGGAGCTCCCACTTCTCTTCGCCTGAAGGCTAACTCTCGGTTTAGTTTCCAAACCATAGGATCAAATTGAGGATTTCAGTTTGTCACTCTAAAATCTCCAATTTTACGTCCATCAAAACATATTTCCCTATTTATTTGCACCCAACCCCTGTGAACTATGTCACTCATTCATTGACATTGAACGTGACATTCACTTTTGTTGTAGAACTCATAGTCCTTTCAGAACATATGTCTCACTATAAGTTTTAACAATTTAATTGGTCAGATCAAAAAGAAAATGAAATTCGAAGTGAAAATGTCATCATAACTTTTTCATATTAAATCGGCACGTCATTTTCATATCACGACATCAATACATCACATAAAAAGAAGGAAGACAAAAAAATCTACTCAAAACTCATGAGGAAAGTACGACAGAAGATGAATTTTATATATACAAGCAACATCATACAAACAAATAAAAGTAAATACAACTTATCTCAATTTCTTCCCCAAGCAAATCTCTTGAAATTTTTTTAACTTCTCTTCTTTCTCCACAACAACAGACAATTCTCTCTTAAGATGAGTAAAGAAGAAGAAATCTCACACTTTTCCTCTCCTCCTACACTCCTTAATAGAGAAAACACACTAAACACTAATCCCTAAACTCTCTCTAATGGACTCTCCACTTATGAACAATGAAAAGTCTCTGAGAAACACTAAAGGGACTCCCTATTTTTGGCTCCAAATTCGTTTAAATTCGGGTAGAACCGACTTTCCTAAGAGTTCCCTCAAGCACCCCTCCAAAATCCAGCCAAATACATTGAATCTGGTTGAATTCGCGATGAGGCGAGGTCCAGCGCTTGATAGGGTGACGTCCGACGCCATTTTCAGTCTTCTGTCCAAACTCTCTGGATTTAGGAGCGGTTCGACGCTGGATAGGCCACCGTCCAGCTCTCTAGGTCAAAATGTCCAATTTACCTCATTTAGCTCTGAATTCGCTCTTTCTCGTTTTCTTTTGCTCCAAATGCATAAAATCATCGTACCTGCATGAAATTATGAAAAATACCCTTCTTTAAAGTGCAATATCATCAAAATTATGTATGAAATAGGCATTAAAAAGCTATCAAATTTTCAGTATATCACATAGCAGCGATGAGAGATCATCTAGGCTAATGGTTTAAAGATTTGTTCAAATAATCGTCTTGCATCCTTAACATGTCAATGGAAGGCCATTGAAGGCCTTGCATCGTACAACAAATATGGCATCAACTTAGTTTTAATGTTTTAACAAAGATCGTGTCATGGATTGATCTTTCATGGTCATGTTATGAAGCTCGTTCCTGAGCAAAATTATCCGGGATCAAATAGTGTATTGAATCTTGTGTTCCAATATCCACAGTTTCATGCAAGAATCAAGATTGGGGATGTATAATTGCAATAGCTGAGAGATAGTGAAGTATAAGACTGTGGCCCAGTTTTGATCTATAAGAAGCCATAAAAGAATGATTGGGGTTTGGTTGAGTAGAAGTGTAAAACCATCTGGCAAAATGTCGTGAGGAGAGCAGACGATCGATCCATTAATTAAGTCATTGATGTGTGGATGAGTTAGCTAATATTTCCTTATGATTTATACATTCTTATGGATGAAATTGCACTTTAAGAAAGGTATTTTTGTGTTTAGGGTACAACAGGAATTGAAGTGGGGAAACTAGAAGAAGACATGGAGCGTATAGGAGCAAAGTGGCACTAACGCCCTTGTGCGCCAGGCGCAAGTCCCTACCTTCCCAACCCGAGTGGTTGGCATTTAGGCACCAAATATTGGGCGCCTAGGCGTCGCGCATTGTCGCCTAGGCGTCGAAGGTGCTCTTCCATTCTTCAGCAAACAGCAAGCATGGCACTGGGGCGCCAGCAACTGATTTGGGTTGTTGCTGCATATCGTGGGTTGAAGGAGGCGAGTAATGGATGCTAAGTAATGGAGCCTATAAATAGACATGTATTGCAGGCCAATGGAGATTGATGTTGGCTAGTTACTTAGGGGTTTTTCTTGCTTGAGAGAGCCATAGTTCTTCTAAGTGCTGCGAGAGTAGTTTTCTTCCAGGCAGTTAGGGATTCAAGAGGAGTGCTAGTTAGAGTCATCTTTGGTCATTTTAAAAGAGAAATAGCTAAGTATTTTGCTTGTTTATTTATGTTGTAACTAAGTATTAGTGGATTTTCTTTTGTTCCATGTAGTTGCTTGGTGATTTCAGCATGCTTCTTGGGTAAACCTTTAACTCTTCCCTGTGATTATTAAGTAGGATGATTGGAATGTGAATTGCTTTGTAATTTCTATTATTTTGAATGGTATGATTAATCTTAAAATCTTAATTTATTTTTCATTCTGACCAAGTGAATTATTAGAACAAGTTGTGAACCATAAGTCTTAGGAAAGTCTATGGTAGAAACAATCAGGTTAATCACACTAACCTATGGGATATAAGGATATACATTGTAAAGATGTGCAAATGTAAGGGAAATATGATTTGATGGGTTAGCTATGAGATTTATGGGAATAAAGACATTTCTAATTAAGCTTCTTTATGAACTCGAGGGAGGATAAAGAAGACTGCTGCTCATATTTGTCACTAGCGGTTTAGTACTTACAACTTTACATTTCATGTACTTCACTTAACTCATTACAAAGAAGATCCACTAAGTATTTGATAACTTTTCATCTAACCTTGATAATTTAGGATTACTTTTGTGGGACTTAAACTTTTTATTTGTTTGTGATAATTTAGGATTGCCTGTAGGAATCTGACAGAACTTAAATTTCAGGCTAGAACTTTTTCTAACACAAGGATTACTTCATTCCCTTTGGGATCAACATTCCGGACTCTAAAATCAGATATAACTAATACGACACGTGCATTTGCGTAAGCCCCATTGCATTGTAGCACCTGGGAATGGTATCAGCCATCGAACCCATTTGCTTTGAATAGTTAGAGAACTTGGAATTGCCGCGTCAAATGATTTTTGGTTGTCAATTGAGTGTTGATGGTTGTCTTAATGTCATTCATGATGAACTTTAGTTGGGTGGGATCAACATGTCACTATACTTGAGCAGGTGAACGCTGAAATCTGGAGAGAATTGATTTGTGGAGTATTCTGACATCTTGTAGGATCGGGTTGGAGGAGTTTTGTTGGGAAGCAGCTCTAATACCTAGAAGCAAACTGGAATCCAATAAACCTCAGGTTCACAAGAGTCAAGAAGCAAATAGAAGAAATTAAATGAGGAAGAAAGAACAATAGAAAGAAATTCCCACAATTATTATTCCAATAAAGGCCAAAAGTTACAAAATTAATACAAGGATATGTGTATATAGAAATGTGGAGACCGGTACAACAAATACGGAGGGTCATAATTGAGGCATGTGGCAGCAACTATCTTGATGGCCTTATAAAGAACTGAAAGAATAAGTATAGTAAAACCTGTATCATATATGGTGCTAAGGTTTTACAGAAATAAAGCCACGGGATTTTCTTCTCTCTCTGATTATTAATTTTTTACATCTCTTTCTCTATTTTTTCTTTCGTTTTTTGAAATTTGGATACAGATACTCTTCTCATTTCCTGCTTCTTTACGGTATGAGATCCCCTTCCCCAAGAAACTCTACAAATATGATCCTCGAGATGTCAGCAAACTCTACAAATCAATTCTCTCATGATTCTAGCATCAATCCACTCACGCATGGAGGTATTTCGATCCCACCCCAGCTCAAGTTTATTATAAATAGCATAAAGGCGACCATCAACGCTCAGTTAACCACTGAAGAATCATTTGACATGGACATCTCAATTCTCAAGCTTTTCAAAGCCAATGGGTATGACGACTCTCTAGATGGATGTATTTCATGTCCTTCCCACATAGTTCAGCCAGACGGATAGACCCAATTGATTCTCAACACTCTATGGCTTCTTGTAGAGCAAAACTCGGCCACCGCTCTTTACTCTATAATCTCTCAATCGTTGCTACCTTATGTCCTGAATCTTGATTCATGCAAGGAACTTTGGCTCATGTTGAAACGTCGGCTTCAATCCACCAACAGATCCTAAATAATTCAACTCAGAAATAAGCTCCATAATATCACCATGAAAGGCCAATCTATGACAAAGTATTTATCAAATATTAAAGCCAAAATTGATGTCATAGCCATTGCTAGGACAATCTTGGATAAAGATGTTATCCAATATACTCTCATTGGTCTTCCTTACACCTATTAGGCATTCAAGACAACCATCAGAACAAGTCTTCAACCAATTGGTTTAGACGACCTCTAATCATTGTAATGCCGTGCGGAAATCAACCTAGTCGTCGAACACCAGAAGAAACTACATATTTATACTAAGTCCCAAAATTAAATAGCCCTATATAGCCACGCGGCAGAGGTCGTGGTCGGTTCCCCAACTCTTGGGGCAGATCCAGCACGACCACCACCAATACTTCAGCAAACCACAATCCTAAATATAACAGCATGCTTATATGTCAAATCTACTTCAAACACGATCACTCAGCAATCACATGTTACAATGTGGATCCATCTTATAGAGCACCCACATTACCAAAATTTGCATTGGTTTTTAACTCGGTTGCTCAAGACATAATACGGCTCTTAGACATCGGAGCCACCTCGCATCGATCCTCAAATCAACACTATTTTCACCAAAGCCAGACGTATAATGGACACAAGCAGATGATCATCGGTAACGGTCAATCTCTGCCCAGGGACAAGGACCGCTACCCACCCTCACATGTAAACTCAAACTAAACCTATACTTCACTTACTCAATCTCCCTTTCAATCTACTTTGAATCCATAAATTAATGGTCGATAAAATATGTCCTTACACTTTGATTAATTCAACTACAATGTTAGAGAAAGCCAGACCAACAAAACCATACTCAACGGTCTCTCGCGTAACAGACTCTTCCCGCTCAAATTGTCAAAAGAAGCAGAACATTAGACCAACGCAATTCTAACATCTGATCCCACAACAGCACAATCATGTCATGATAGGGTCAAACATCCGCATAACTCCATCCTCCGACAGCACACCAGGCAACTATCAGACTTGAAGATAAAAATTTAGCATTCTCCTTGTATCACTTATAATACAGCTAAAAGCTATAAACTATAGTTTCTAAAGTCCTCTCACCGTAGAACAAAGCCTCTTCAATTAATCCACTAAGATGCATGGAAGCCTCCCCAATTCTTTCCTCTCATGATTAAAAATACTATATCATATTTGTTGATGACTACTCTCGTTATTGTTGATTATATATATTGAAATAAAAATCTAATGTCACTAATGTTTTTATAAACTTCAAGCTTATGACAGAAAAGCAGCTTCACCAACCTTTAAAAATTCTTAGAACAAGTGATGGTGGGCAATATGTGAATCATAATCTAAAACCACCTATTTGAACGAGCAAGTCATCCAAAATCAACGCAGGTTCCCATACAACCCAAAACAAAATGGAGTTATCAAGCAAAAACATAGACATATATTGGAGATATTTAGGGTCCCCGTGAAGGCTGCCAATTTAACATTGACATTTTGGGTTGAACTAGTCCAAACTGCAGCATATCTAAGCAACATCCTTCCATTACTCAACGCTGGCAATAAATTACCATTTCAGTTGTTACATCAAAAAAACATCCCAAGACACACCTCAAAACTATAGGATGCATATGCTTCCCTTGGCTAAAACCCCAAGCAAATAACAAATTCTCACCAAGATCCACTCCCCGTGTCTTCATCAGTTATTCCCCTATCTTCAAAGGCTACAAATGCTATGAAGCTGCCACCAGTAAAACATAAATATCACCTGTCAAGTCTTATGAACATAACTTTCAATATCAAATCACTTTCACATCCATGCCTATAACCATCGTGTCATCCCACTCATTGTACCACATAACTCCACTAATGTTGGTTTCCACACTGTCAGTTCCTCCCCGAACCACTGTAACCTCAAACCAAGCATCACAGAATCACATATCGCCACCCGTATCTCCACGCCTTACCTCACCTCCCAGAAATTCAACTTGATATGCATCAAATGTATTCCCACATGGTTTACTCCACAAGACAATGTTCAGGTCGCAAATCACTGGATTTAAAGATCCCACCAATTAGCCCATGTCTGTCTCATGAAGAAAACACTATATAGCCTTAAACAATCTCCACGACGATGGCACCCTACACTACCATCTACCTAATGATCCTTGGGCTTTCAAATCAGCAATGCTAATCCATCCCATATGGTTTCTACGGAATCCAACTCTGAAAGCTACATTTTGATATACATTGATGATATCCTCCTTATCGAAAGAGATTCTAACTTCCTCAATGATAGCATTAACCAATTACAGCTACATTTTCAATTTAAAAATCTCCACAAGCACTGCACGTTTCTCGGAATCCAAGCCGGTGACTTGATGATCGCAAATACACCACCGTGTACTGTGTGTTTCCTGGCACCACACTCACCTCCAGGTGTACTAAGAAGCAAACAGCCATGGTCTGTTCCTCGACTAAAGTCGAATACCATGCCCTATCCACCACTACAGCTGACATTATTTGGTAGAGGCGGCTGCTCAGAACTTCAAAATTCCTCTTTTCAGACCAACTCCACCCTACTATGATCATATTTCAGCTCTGGCTCTCACAAATAACCAATTTTTCATGTGAGAATAAAAATATTGAGATTGATGTTCACTTCACTCGGGACTGTATCACCAACAAACATATATTTGTTCATCACATAGCTACTACTGATCAATTGGCAGATATTTTTACAAAAACTCTCAATTCTAGCATATTCAGCAATCTCTACAAGTTAATTTTCCCACATGAACTATCAACTTGGGGGGGGCAGTATTAATTGAAGTATCTATCCTATAGCTTATAAAAAAATCAAGATTGTATTTACCGGCTGTCATAATCCAGGCTTATTTGATATATGCTCTGTAACTATAAATATAGGTTCCTGCATCATATATGGCGCTAATGTTTTATAGAAATAAAGCCACGGGATTTTCTTCTCTTTCTTCTCATTAATTTTCTGCATCTCCTTCTCCTTCTCTGTTTTTTTTTCTTTCGTTTATTGAATTCTGCATGCAGAAACTCTTCTCGTTTCCTGCTTTTTCACCTTTCTGTGCTTCTGTGCTTGCGTTAATGAGCTGTGAGCAAATATATTTGGTAGTCTGTTTAGAAAACCCAAGTGAGTCATAATATGCTTTGGAAACAACCAAACTTTGTCAAACTGGGAAATATGAACCTACAACAGCCTAAGTTGAATTTTTCTGTCGACAAGTAGCAGCATATGCACTTCCAGTATCAATCTTCCCATCAGATTATCTTTCTATAGAAACAGAGTCGGCTGTTCAATTTCAGAATAGCACAGGAAATACTTCATCTTCCAAATCCGCAAATAGATGAACTAACATAGACATCTTCATTCGATGAATTACGTAACCCGAATTGAAGAGCTAGGAAATTACATGTACATGTACCTCCACCTCCACTAACAAACAAATACTGTGTTAGAATAAACGAAAAAAAAAAATCGATCCGATGCATAAACACCGGTGTTTCGGTAGCCCAACTACGGTATTTAGTTCAAAAAAATACATTAAACCTTATATTCTAGAGATACATGGCAGCAATGGCTAAGACAACTCAGTAATCAATTCGGAAAAAAAAAAACAAGAATGAATGAACACCAGACCTGCTGATAGAGGGCTTCGAGCATCTCCTTGCTCGCGGTCTCGATAGACCCCACGAAGAGACAGGAGGGACCCTCCGCCGCCGCGGCGACGACAGCCTTCGAGATGCTGCGTTCGGTGCGTGCTCTCGCGGAAGAGAGCCGAGCATGCGAGCGGCGCACCGCAGCGGCTGCGCCTCCGCCGACGAAGGAAGAAGAAGACGAGTGCGGCATGGGCCGCGTGGAGGAGACAGAAGTTGGATCGCTTTCCTTGCCCTAGGTAGCGGCCACAATGAGCGGATCACGAAGTCTTGATGGGTCTTCTTCTTTGGCGCTGTTCTGTGGCTCCCGATGCTTAGCTCCGGCCTCCTGTCACAGTCTCACTTGCGTCACCGCATCCCTCTCCCCTCTTAAATCCTCTCTGATTTTAATTTTTCTTTCATTTATTAAGAAATTATAAGGACATGCATTTTATTGAATTTTTTTCTTATTTATAAAATTAACGCTGTATTATATTTGTTTTTTTTATTTAAATTTTAGTCTAGATTTTTAAACGCATAGTAAAATTTAAATTTTCTTTTCTTTTCTTTATTTCTAATAACTTACAATTTAATCCTGACTCAAATTTTAGTCTGTAAATTTTGAATGTTATGTATGTAATTCCTTCCAAAAAAAATAAAAAAATTTCTAAAATATAATCACTAGCTCTAATAAACATAAAATTGTTGTCTAAAATTGTGAAATTTTGTCTCTAAAAGGAAAATTACTGCATACAGAGATCTTCACCGTTCATCACACACCATGGGTGTATTACAGTGGGGACTATTTAAAACAAAGTTTGTGATGGACGATAGAGATCGGACAATGTATGCATTTCTACAACGAAAGGCTACAAAAGCCAACTCCCAAAAACCCAATTTAAAAATTTTTCTAAGTTTTCACTGAAACTTCTTTTTGGATGTGTGAAGAATCAATCACATTCAAGCATAAACTGTCATTCATTTTGTATTTCATCATGTACTCGAATATGAATATGAGTAATTACCCGCACATACAAATTGAGTAATTACCCATACATATAAATAATCGCACGAAATATTTTCTGCTGCGAGTGAAGATGAGAAGATTGAAAGATTATTATCAATTCCAATCTCAAAAGAAGGAAAATTTTTTTCATACGAAGTGCGGACGCAACTTTGCGTGTAGACTATAGTAATATGCCGTCACGTGTGCTACATGGGACCCACTCATAAGATATTTAAAAAAGTGAACTTTCTTACGGGGGCTATTGAAGTGAAACCTCAGAGGTTATTGAAATGTTCACCATAAGATATTATTAGGGGGTTATTTGGGAGTTATTGCAACATTATTGGAGTAAAAACCCAATAACATCGAAATAATACCCCAATGACACTGAAATAACACCAAATTTGATTTGAACTGAATCGTCAACTTCGAGAATATGTTATGTTATTTGAACATACTTGATGTGTGCTAGAAAATTCGCGGCGGTAGAGTAACAGATTATCGTCTTAGCATTGCACGAAAATTCACTACACACACGGATGAAAGAAAAATAAGCGGTGACAACTTCATAAGTTTTTACATAGAAAACCTGTAAAAGGAAATACCATGATGTCTAACCCAGTTGTGAAGATCCACTATTGATTGATAATTACATAACTCTATTGTCCCACAGAAGGGGAAAGAGTAACTATATTTTTTCATATTACAGTGTCAACTAACGGCGTTTAGTTGGTGATGATTAATGGTGGTGGTTAGCGGCGGTTGACGACAGTTAGCAGAGTCTTCGATGGTCGACAATAGTCGACGACTGTAGGCGGTAGTCGACGGAGGTTGGCGGTGGTCGACGGTGGTTGACAGTAGTCAAAGGCATCGGCGGCCGTCGACGACGGTAGGAAGTGGTCGACGAGTGGTCGACGACGGTCGGCGGAGATGATGAGTTGTAGTTTCTCCTCAAGACCTCATGTGTGGGGGGTCTATTTATAGTATTATGGGTACAATAAATGCAGGAATATGAATAATTTTGATCAGATGGTCTAAAGAGCTTTCTTCAATTAGCTAGCGTTTAAGGTTCATTTGGATGTCTTAATGATGTCATAATTAAATGATATTGGGCTCGTTGGATTCGTTTTATCGAGCAACTCGATTCGACTAAGAACTTGACAGATTCGACATCTATTTAACCTTCCAAATATGTCCGCAAGATCGTCCAGAATGGTTTAATGACTTCATCTGGGCTTGATTTGCCTCAGACTGAATTTGATATCATTAGGTTCGTCTTATCAAGTCGGTCAGTTCTACTATAAGTTTGCTGAAATCAAAGTTCTGGATGATCTTTTATCAAGATTTGAACATACTTTGCTCAAAATATTATATCAATATCTGTGTCATGCCTCGAAATTCGTGTTGAATAATGAAGATTCGTTGGTGGTGCATCAAGACTTCTACAATAACCTCCACGATTTCACTTTAATAACCCTCATAAAAAAATTTATTTCTTTAATATATGAGCCCGAGCACACATGATTATATATTATTGGAGGAAAACTTTTTTCTAAAGACGAATCTGTAGAGAAGAGACAAAATGCTACAACAAGTTCTCTCACGAGTGGCCCCGAAAAAAATTCTTATTTGAACTGTACAAATTGATGATTCAAAACACAGAGAAGCTACAATTGATCTTCTCTCTATCCAAAAAGCCAAAAAAAAAAAAGAAATTTATTACTTGAAATGCAACAGAATACCTAAAAAGTAAATCTAACCTGAATCAGAACACAAAACTATTATCATACATAGAATATCTGCCCAACGTTCAACAAGCTCTCATGAGGAAGATTAAACATCACACTGTTCTCTCTGCAAATCCTCCTCAGAAAAGCATAAACATAATCCACAGCAATCTTCTTCACCAGATTTGAATCCCTTCGAGCCCTCACCATCGTGTTGCTCAATATATGCACCACTCCAGCATCCTTACATCTCTTCAGGAAATCAATCTCCTCATTCGTTATCTGGCTCGTGGGAGCTGACGACCATGTTGCAGAGCTTCCCTGCACCGGCATCGAATCTAGCGATGAGGTGTTCTTCACCTCGATGATGGAGCCTAAGGTATCCATATATCCGGCTTCCAGAAGATCGATCGACTTCGCATTCTGCGGCGCTGAAAAGGCGCACTGATCATCCGAATCCGAGTCGCGCTCCATCATCGCCTCGAGGCGGACGAATGTGGAGATGCTATCAAACAACATCTTCTCGAAGTCGTCATCCTTCCTGAGCAAATCTTTGTATCCGTATCTCGCGACGCAGCGAAATATATGAAAGCTCTTCGTGCCGATTCGTTTCACGAGGAAGCGCTCCTGTATGGGAACGGTGTACACGGGGAGGTACTTGACGCAGACGAAGACGACGACGGAATGGATGGCGGGAAGATTGGTGATGAGGTGGGAGAAGATGTGAGGTACTCCGCTCGGAAGTTCGGTGTAGACGAACCCGATGCCTGGAACTCGGACGAGGCCGAGACCGGGGCCTAAACCTAGAATCCAAGCTATGGAGACTCTGGAGTGCAGTTCGAACTCGTAGCGCTTGACTGTAACGTAATGCCAAACATACATGATGAAGAGGAAGATGGCGGCAATGGCGAGCGGCACCCACCCACCTTCATTGACCTTGAACAGGACTGCAGAGAAATAAGTGAGTTCGACCAGAAGGGAGAGGACGGTGAAGCAGACGATGAGTATCCAATGGCTTCGCCATACCAAGAACATTATAGGAATCATTAACAAGGTTGTGACCAGCAAGACGATCACCACAGCAGTTCCTGTTCGGAGAGAGCATCAGATTAGTATGAGATCAAGTTCTATTGCTGATTATAACATCCTGAAATAAGAAAAAGCGGTATTTACTAGACTAAATATTCAAAATTTATTCTCTTTTTTCCTTTTTTCTTTGTTTATCAACTCTTCAAAACATTTGTAGTCATCTAGAAGCATGAGAGGAGGATTTGTGCGTAAATTTTTAAAAAATCAACAATTTCTACGGAGAATCCTATCATAGTCACTAATGCATGACAAACAAGTTGGAGATCAGCATGTGTACCATAAGCATTGCCGATCTGGCTTTGATTTTTGAACCCAGCAGTAACAGCAATGCAGAGGATCATCAGAATCCAGTTAATGTCTGGAATATAAATCTGTCCAAGGAAGTTCTTTGATGTGTGGACAACCTTAACCCTAGGGAAGCAACCAAGAGCAAATGCCTGCTTGATTATTGAAAAGGTTGCAGAAATGGTGGCTTGGCTAGCAATACTAGCTGCGGCTGTTGCAATTATAAACATTGGCCAGTATATACCATCTGGAACTTAAAAGAAGAAGAAAAATCACTATCTTTTCACAAGGAATGTACCAGTAAAACATGAAATGAGGAAAGTGCCAAATTAGTCCTCATGCTATTCAGATGGCGCCATTTTAGTCCCAAAATATACAAAAGTGTCAAATTAGTTCATAGACTATTTTAACAGGGGTTATCTCAACCGATATTAAAAGAGTCCGCGGAATAAATTGACATTTTTATAAACTCTGAGACTAAAAGTGACTCGTGCAAAGAGTCAAGAGACCATTTTGACACTTTTTTCTAGTAATGAAACTAAGGCAGAAGAGTGAGAAGAAAGAACCGACCTGGAATTGACCTATAGAATGCATCAAAAACATGATCATGGTGTTGCATGATGTAAGCTGCTTGGCCGGTGTACGCCAAAAGAAGACATGGGAAAACAACAAGAGTAAAGGCGATCTGCATCAAAAGCAAAGCTTAGAGTAATAGACAAATTTGGAAAAAGAATAGGGTTGCTTAAGAAGATAACACAGTCAACCTGAACAGCAAGGACCGGAAAATGGCACAGGTCGGCAAATAATACATCGGTTCCTGTAAAAAGAGAAAAATATGTCAAAAAATAAAAATAATAAGAAAAGAAAGATAAATTTTTTAACATTTTTTAGCAAAATAACCTGTAATGCTAAGCATAATCCCTCCCAGGGAAGTCAAATTTTTGTGGCCACCTTTGAAATATCTAACTATATGAAGTGGATTAAAGGCTTTGAGAACTGAACTGTCATATTTGCATAAGTTGAGCGCACCTATGGATCCAATTAGCAGGAACCAGATGAGTACAATGGGAGCAAAGAGCCAGCTAACTCTGTCAGTACCATAATGCTGCACGCTAAACAAACCTACTAATATAACCACCGCCACCAGTACAACCACATCTGCAATAAGACGGACATCAGAAAAAACATTGAGTGAGCATAACAAGCAATCTTAAGGTTAAAGGTGCACATATTCTAAGTTGCGGAAATATCAGATTCCATACCAACCCAATTTTCTTAGTTTACATATTTAACAACTAAAATAGCACGTTTATATACTTAACAAGTAAAAGTTATTAAATCCACAAGCAGGGGCAGAACCAGTGTTATTTTTAGGAGAGGCAAAATCATCAAATATCTTTTCTTCTTTCTTTTCTTTTTTTTTTTTTCTTTTTTTTTTTTGGGAAATACTGAGGACTATGTCACGTCTTCCTGATATGCTGGCAAATCCTAAAAATCCTTGCCCTATTGTTATTTTGTTTGCTTCTAGTGCTGTGTTCTGTGACATCACAACTTGGGATGTAGCCATGGCTGCTGCTATCACGCTCGTCGTAGTTGTCACCATTGCCTTGCTCTCTGGACCACCACTTAATTCAGACATTGACGCTGCACTTGTTCCCTGCCTCCGGTGAAAGCCTCGCCTTTGCATTTTGGTAAAAAATTTTTTTCGGTATTTACAGAAATAACACCCAATTCTTATGTCTTTACATATCTAACACGTAAATTTACTTTTTGCATTTATACCACCTCAATCTTTCATTCAAGGTAAAAAATAACAACAACAAAATAATAATATAATTTTTAATCCCACTAAGTGAAATTCAAGCTTTTCTCCATTGCGTCCTATTTAGTGTCAAATTTTCGTGTCAAGGTTAAAAATAACACTATTTTAAATTTTAAAAAGTGAAATTCAGGTTTCTTTGCATTGGTATAGGTAACAGAATGAAATTTAAGCGTTAGATGTGTAATTAGGTAGAAATTAAGTGGAATGCATGTAAATCTTCCAATTTTTTTCCCATGATAGAGGTGACAGTGGTAATTTTGTGGATTTTAATATGTTTGTAGTGGTAGGTATGTAAACATACTATTTTGTTAGAAATGTAAAATGTGAACTTTTGGATGGTATATATATAAATTCAATAATACAGTTAGTCACGTGATGATCGCACCAAAGGTTTCCGAAAAGTGATGTTCGGTATTACTGTAAGAAACTATACTATAAAAACAGAAACTAAGCATTGAGAGCACCATGGATAAAGCATGCATAATTAAATGAAAAAAAAAAATGCAAAATGATCCCTAGACATTTTGAAAGGGGCCATTTTTGTCACACATTGTAAATGTATTTAATTCAGTTACTTCGCTCCTCAAATATAATTAAAAAAAAAAATCTCTTTTTCTGATAATTTTGAATCAGATTTGAATAGTAAATGGACTATTCTGAATCAGATTTGGGCAGTCAAGGAACAAGTTTAGACACATCAGAACATTTGGACTAAACAACATCTCATCATTAGTTTAAGAACCATTTTATCCTTTTTTCTCATAATTAAACTTACCGTTACTTATACTAGGGCGATTCACCTTGATTCCACCAGATGCTGAGAGAACTGCAAAAAGAAAGTAAACCTTGACATCAGAAGGGAAAAAAATATGGAAGTTCATTAACATGTCAACCGGATGTCAGCGGCTAAAAGAGAATAGCAAACTAAAAGAACCATATGCACTATGGGAGATCAACAATGCACAATTTCAAAAACGAGACATGCTTAACGATAAATTTAAACATCACGTATAATGCAAGAGTGACATGAGATGAGAAAAGATTAAGTATTATGTATTTACATCTCTCACACCAAAACATACGTATTTACACAAAGCACTCAAATCTTTAACATCAGATCAAACATAGCACTATTATCACTTTTTAAAAGTGAAGCACAGCTTTTCATGCATAGATTTAAAGTACCGAAATATTAAGTATGACATTTTAGTTGTGAGGTAGTACCTGAAATAGCTGGAGTAAGAATACCATCCCCAATGGACATAGAAGTCCCAACAAGAACTAGAATAAGAACAGCATTTTTCTTGTAAGCATGAGCCTCTAACCAGCGCTTGAGCTTTGCTGCGAATGAATTCTCATCATATGTCTGGCAACTATAAGTTGTTAACTCTTCATCAGTTCTATGCTGGTTGGGTATAGTCCTAATTTTTGCATGTCGACAGAGCAGGGAGTATAGGGCAAAAGTACCTCCTGAAATATCAGAGCATAAAATCATTTTTAGCGTCATAATAAAAGAAGGAACACTGAAGAAGATAGCATTTATGGGCATTACATAAAAAAAGATAGCAATGAGCACATCAATTAGGCAATTATATTGGCATTCATAGGATCTCATCGTCTAAACATATTTTATTACTTAAGGTATGAGTTAAGCCAGTAAAAAAGTTTAGCATCAATAAAAAGTTTCAAAATTTAAAACATTAAAGAAAAAATAATAATTAAAAAAAAATGATTTAGCTTATTCATTTTGGCGACAGATACATACAATTTAGTTAAAAAAAATAAATGAACTAAAAAAAAGCGTCTTCAATAATGTTGCTTCCCCATAGAAACCACATCACCTAATAAAAACTCCCAAGACCAAGAAACGGTTGAAATAGAAAATTCTCACAACAGTTTCTTCTTGAGAAAAAGATCAAAATAGTCCCTCAACTATTTGTGAAAGGGTCATTTTAATCCCATACTATGTAAAAAGCCTGATTTAAACATGGGCCACAATAGTCATGTAGCTAAACAATAAAAATTAAGGATAATGTTTTAAAATTTAGGATATTTATGGAAATATAAAAGCTTCTTGAATTTCTTAGTAAATATAATTTCCTAATTGCCTTATTTTCTCATATAATAGCTGCCTAAAGATACTGTGAATATAGACTGAGATCGTGTAGGTTGCGAAGTTGTTTTTTCATAATGAATAATTTATTTGAAAATTTTCCGCATATAATCAGGAGATCATTTTTCATTTCTTGATTGAGCTGAATAAGTCAGGAAAAGGTGACAAGGAAGTAATGCATCATAAAAGCATTTGGTACATTGGCCAGATCCTATTGCTTTCTTGTTGTTTGATTATAGTTTGTTAACATCATTATTATTACACAACAAAATAGAGATACAATATGGCGGAGAAATCAACACAATTTTCCACAGAGATTAAAGCAAAGCAAATTCCTTATGCTAGTAATCCAAAACAACACAGGTATATAAAGGATAAAACACCTATAGTTCAAAAGGTAGGCCATCTCTCTCAATTCCTACAATTCAAGAGAGAGAAAATCTCTCCTAAATACTAACTCTAAGACTCCAAGGCAACAATTCTCATGCATCACCCTAACCCTAAACACATTAGCTCTATTTATACTAAACAATAATAAATGACAAATGACTAAATTGCCCTTAGGCAATAAAGACTAAACTTCCCTTGGACGCTGCCATAACAAATAGGTGCAGCAAAAATCAATTTCTATTTTTAGGCTTTTATATTTATAACACTCTAAAGGCATCAATTTAAATTTTCAGCCTCCAAGCAACATATATCAACCTCTACTACCAAACTCTCACAAATATCCTTTTCATTATTTTGGCTTACTACACTTCTTTCTAAAAAGTGCTATATTTAAGAATTTATGAAGTGCAGAAAGCTTGTAAGAAGCTCTTTTTCATGATTATCATTTTTCTCAATTATTTTTGGGGTTTGATTGAGAATGCATTGTATGGAAGTAGTTGATTTTTCAAACAAGATTGAGAATGCATTTTATGGGATCCTATTTCAACTTGTATCCAGTTTCCCTTTTTAAGCCAATTTTTGGGTATTCCTTTCTTCAAACAAGCTTATAAAACTTAATGGAAAATAATAAATATTACTTAATCATGAAATATGGACATTTAGGTCTTTTTGCATTTCATGTCAATGTTTATATTGAAAATAATATGCTACAAATAAATAGTGAGTTGAGATCGCCATAGACACTTTTTACATGGCAATGAAAACTTGTAAATTTTAATCCATATCTTCAGGAATAACAATGTTTATGTGATTAATTCACTTGCTAAAAGGTAACAAAAAGCTTTCAGAAAATCAGAATCAAAAGTTGTGCTTGACAAAAGATATGTTTCCAAATGTCTCCAAAACTAACAACTACAGGATGTCGATTGGGTTATTGAAAACACAGGTAAATTTTAATGGGGAATACTTTATTTACTGAGGTGAAACAGGCCAGTAATAAATTAATCTAAATCTAACCGCTTGTAAATTTGTTTGCAAATTTTATGCAAAATTAATCATAAGAAGATGCAGGGTTTATTTTAAGGTTGTTGACATTGAAATTTCAAAGTTGTCTTACCATGAGATGTCCAACTCATTGTAACCAATTTGTACGCATTTACATATATAACATCTAAACTTTACTTTTTACCTATTTACCACCAAAATCATTCATTTAACATAAAAAATACCATTAATTTAACTTTTACAAAGTGTAAAGCACCTTTTCATGCATAGAAAAAGGTAGCCCATATGTAAAAATTGAAGTTTAGATGTTAATATGTAAATACAAAGAAATTAAGTGGTATGCATGTAAATCTTCCAAAGCATTTTGAAAGTAAGCTTGTTTTACAGGCTTCCTCCAAGAATTGATTTGTAGTTTTAGATGAAGTGTCATTCTCATGATCTGAATGTCTTTTTTTCTTTTTTCTTTTTTTTTTTTTAGCATTTGAGAAATGGAAAAATACTTAATAATAAGTTTGTAGTACTTTACCTTGACCGTTGTCATTTGCTCTCAACACCACAAAAACATATTTGAGGAGTGGGATGAGGATTATAGAGTAAATAATAAGAGAAAGAGCTCCAATAATATCTTCATGATTGTCAATTCCCTGAGGAAATGTGTTGTAAAAAACATACAAAGGTGAAGTGCCCAAATCTCCAAATACCACCCCTAAGCTCTGAAAGGCGAGCCTTAGAAGCAACAATGAAGAGAATTTCTGCAAAAAAAATAGAAATAATTAATTTACAATGATAAATTTCTTCATTATAGTCATAAAAAAGAAAGAAAAAACATTATTTTATCTTCTACCAATTGACAACAAAACTAAAGTAGGCATTATTCCAATTGTTTGTAGTCAAATTTATGTCTTGGTTGCTACAATGAGTTGTAATTCTACTTTATGGTAGCCTTCTTTGCTAGCTTCAAAATTTTTTAACTTCAGTAAAAACTATTCCATTCACATTAAACTATCTACCAGTTTTATTGGTGAATATCATGCAATGTAAATGTTCAAACAGCCTAAATATATATATATCTTTACTGCATTTTTGTCTTCAATAAGTGTCACATTCATCCTCTCTCTCTAATATATCATTCATCATTCTAAAAGTCCTAAATTTTACTATAGACCAGGGGGGGACCCCTGGACCACCACCCCCCCACCAACCCCCACCCCCTCTTAAAATTTAGATTTTTACCTATAGGGGAGGGCAATTTATTTTTTGCCCCTCCTGAAATATTACTTTGTGTTTCGTTGTCCTAGCCACTAAAGTATAGATCCATTCTAATAATTCTGTTTTGGACACATCTCGGCTTCATAACCACTAGCTATTTGTTTTCCAACAGCAGAATCTATAATTGAAGGTAAGATTGGTTTAATACAAAGAAGGGTAAAGTTTAAAATAATTCCTTTCTATAGAGCTGTAATATTAACTTCTCAAAGAGCAAAAATATAAAAAATCTCATGAAAACAAGAAGATCAACTCAGAGAACAAAACGTGCTACAAATTTATCTCAAAGACTCCAAAAGAAGTTCAGCAATCTCAGTTTAGAAATTGACCGAAGAAACTCCAGAACTTGCGATCAAGTTCTTGAATATTCGCATAATGTATTGGAATATTCCAAGAATTTACATTTTAATAACAACATATTTTCCTGATATAGACAACACAATCTAAAACAAGCTTTGGAAGTATAAAACCAAAGAAAAATATCTGACCAAACCAAAAACAAAAATAAAAATCAATGATAAAAGCAGTGATGAATCGTAGAGAAAAAAACACTATACAGATTCATCTAAAAGAAACCCGCTTAAATTTTAAAAAATAAAATAAAATAAATAAACCCAAAAAGAAGCAGCAAAACTACAAAACGCAAAACAGCACCTACCTTCTCACTGTACATATTCCTAATCCTGCCAGCCTCTTCATCCATCGGCTGATCAAGCTTCTGATCCAAATCCCACATGCTTCCTTTGGATCCACTTTCTTCCTCCGGCACTGAAGCCATCAAAACCCTCAGCCGCTACCAACAAATCCGCCCCGAAACTCCAAACCTAAACCCAAAGCAGAGCATAAGTCGCCTGCAAACACTGAATGTCACAACCAGAACTGAAATCTCAGAACGATAAACAATATCTCCACACACATATATCGAATCCAATAGACGAGCGACAACTTCTCCGCAAGAACCCGTAGCAGTTCAAATCCCCGAGCTGCAAAGTTCAATGAGCTCGGGGTATCGGCTTCAGCAGCAAAAAGGTAGTCCCGATCAGTGAATGAGCTTTACATTCAAATGAAGAGAGCGGCCATGGTCGTTCCTTCAACGTGCCAATTAAAGCCACACAGAGAGCGAGAGAGAGAGTTGTCCTATGTTTCTTCCATTAATGCGCATACAACTATATTTCATTATTTTCTATGTATCCGGAAAGATGACAACTAGGGGGGGTTTTATTTTTCTTATAAATAAAAGCTGAAAACGAGCCCTATCTTCGTTAGTGATTTTATTCAAATGGGTGGTTATTGCAATTTTAAATTTGTGGTCTCACAATTTTTGCAAAAAAATTAATTAACATATTTGCAGTTGTGACCTGCAATTTTTTTCTTTTAGATGTGCTGACAAATTACGTGGGGGGAGTGGTCCACCTCACAAATGTAAAAAGTAAATCGATAGTGATGGTGCTGCTTAGTTACCAAACTTCTACGCTTCAATATTTACATACATATTACATTAAGTTATAAATAAATATTTAATTTAATTTTTTTTTAAGTATTGAATGAAAAAATATATCGAAATATATAATTTTTAAATTATAAAAACTACACAAAAATAAATGCCCTCTACACCAATATAATATTTCATCAGGACTCCACACGTAGAGCTGCGTGCGGAGTCCAACGAAATCACGTCACGTGATGTGTAGAAAATAAAAAAAAAATTGTCCGATAACACAGAGAATATTCCCCCCGTATTATTCCGCATTATTCAGATGTTATTGTGTGTTATACACGTGTTATTGTGTTATTATAACACCGGGAATATTCTCAGAATAGAATAACTCCTGAATAACACACAATAACACCTGAATAACGCGGAATAACACGGAAATATTTTCTGTGTTACCGAGTTTTTTTTTTTTTATCACGCACCATATATCACGTGATTTCGTTGAACTCCGCATGTAGCTCTACGTGCAGAGTCCTGATGTAATATTTTCTCCCTTACACCCACCCAACCGTCTTTTTAAAGGTTATTTATTATAATGATCTAAATATATTTATTTATTATTTCGTTAATTTTGTCATTTATGTATGAATTTGCACTTTTTCATTCATAATAATAAATGAAAATTTTGTTAATTTTTATATTTACACGTAATTTTATATAATAATAATAATGAATATATATATATATATATAACACAAATTATTAAAATTATAATAACAAGCTAAGAGAATTTTTTAATGCCTAGATTGTGCCCCCTACAAAAAGTTTCACCGCCATCACCGCTTAACTAATCTTTGATTGTGTTGGTTTTTTTTTTTTTAAATTGACATAATAATATAGCTATAGTATGCGTGTGTGCGTGTCTATATATCTCACAAAAAATATATGATAAAACAAGAATTTCAATGCATATTTGATCAGACCTTCCAAAAAAAATATTCTGATTTCATCGAAGTTAGAATCAAACTGAGCGTCTCGGCAAGACGAACCCAACAACTCTGAAATTAGTTCAATCTCATTCGAATCAAATCAAGATCAATTCGTTGAAACACACGTGAATGTTTTTTTATCAACAATTGAATGGTCAAATGAACTTCAAATTTGACATATTTATAATCTAATCATTATTCTTGACGAGAGAAAACCAACTCATTAAAAAAGTGCCTACGATAGAGGGGAAACAACATGGGCAGTCTGATCGTAGTTAGGAAAGTTGTGCGCTAAAAGAGCAAACTGCTCCTCCCTAATAAGCTATAAACAACAACACTCTTCGCTTTAGGGGGATGGGGGATGAAGAAAAGATGGAGAAGTGAAATTCCAAAACATGTTATTGAAAGAAGACTATGCAAGTAACCACCGGCCTCCATAACGGACATACATCATCGACCATAGGCCTCTATAGTCATCGGCCATCGTCGACCACTACTCACCGTCACCACTTGCAGTCGCCGACCACCGATCGTCTGTGACTATTGCTTGCAATTATTATAGCTAGACTACAATTGTCATTAAATTTCTTAGCACTTGCATTTTTTTAGCCGTATAAAGAAGTTATAGTCTAATGGCAAGATTATGTCCACATTCTTCCTATCGTGATAGCAGTGTCTGCCCCTGTACATACAAACATATAGTGGATTATTATGACTGGGTACATATCCCGTTAACTTTTCCCTTTCAGGGTTCTTTAACACAAAATTTTAATGTCTACTCTCATTATTTTATATTATATGTGTTCGTATTGGATCTTCGTACAAATAAAAACATTAAATTATACTCTACAACTGCAAATTTCCATAACAACAACAACAACAACAAAAAGCCTTTATCTGGCTAAGTAGGGTCGGCTACATGAATCTTGTTTTTCTATATTGCATCCTATTGAGTGTTATATTTTTATTTCATTCTAATATATATCAATAATTTTTTATCAATATGCCTAAGTCTTTTTAGGTCTACCTCTGCCTTTCTTAACATAAATCGAATAAAAAACTTTTATTCTCCTAACCAAATCATCAGAAAGTTGACGTTTAATGTGACCAAACCATCATCTAAGACAACTCTCTCTAATCTTACACCACTAGAGCTACACCAATACAATCACGGATATATTCATTTCACATTGGTCTCTAAGTGTCAAGCCACTCATCCACCTAGCCATTCTCATCTCAGCAACACTTTAACTTTGCTTTGTGTTTCTCTTTTAAAGACCAACATTCTACACTACGAAGCATTGCAGGTCTCACCACCATCATATAAAAGTTTCCTTTTAGTCTAAGCGATACTTATCTACCACCCAATATGCCCGATGCATTCCTCCAACCAACAAACTTGAATTCTACCAATAACATCCCCATCTATATCACAATCACTTTGAACAATACACTCGAGATATCGAAAAAGTTCATAACTTTTAATAATATGATCACTCATAATTACAACTTTGCCACTAGAACTATTATAACAAAAATTACATTTCATGTAATAATATAAATATATAGTAATTTTTACAAATCATTGTATCATCATGAACTTATTAAATTACGTAAGCACAAAAAAAAAAAGAGAGAAAAAAAAAAAAAAAAACTATACATCTATCATTCATACATATTTAATGTTACATAAGATTTTAACTTTATTTGAACATCTTTTATAACTTCTATTAATGTAATTTTGTAAAGCATTTTTTCTCAAATTTATTTTGTAAGTTTGCTTATTCATCATTTCACGATCTTATCGACATTGTTTTACCCTCCCTGCATATGTCCAAAAAAGTGTAAATCAAAAGTTCATCAGCATATCTACAAATGCGCTCCCATCATCTAATTAATCAATTTATTTTTTCAAAAGATGGATATAAATATGTTTCTGCATACATACCACCTAATCCATATGTATTAACATATCTGAAATCTATGGCCTTGATCTCAGCAAATATTCATTTAACTTGTTTACCATCGAGTCTTGCATATCTGATGACCGATAATTAATGGTTGGCGGCGGTCGGCCACTGGTGGTCAGTGACAATTAGTGAATGGTTGTGGGTGATGATCGACAACTGGTGGTCAGCGATGATCAGCTACTACTGGACCTTTAATCGATGGCAATCGGCGACAAAAGTAAAGCTGGACTTCAGCTCCTTTTCAGAGTTTTAAGTTATTCTTCAGGCTTCAAGCCCCCTTCATGAGATAAACGGGACTCAATTTATATAGTCATAGTTGTAATTAATGTAGGAATATGAACTCTCTAACCGAATGGCCCGGAGATGTACCCTCAATCAAACATTTTTTTATGCATATTTGAGGGCCTTAATAATGTCAGAATTGAGCGAACTTGGGCTCGACAAATTCTTCTTGTCGAGACGCTTGATTGGACTATAAATATATCAGATTTGACATTTGTTTAATCTTCTAAATATGCCTGGAAAGCTTTTGAAAGCAATTGAATCGCTTGATCTAAACTTGATTTGACTTTGATTAAACTAATTTTGTGTCTTTGGGTCCGTCAAAATTAAATTTCTAGATAACTTTTAATCAAAGTTTGAATGTTTTTAGCTTAAAAGATTATCTCTGGATCTATGTCATTAGAGTTTGTTAATGATGTATCAGTTAGCCCCCTATTCTTTAGCGACATTACTTTCATCGTCCGGAATATTAGAATCGTGCTTTATTTTTATCGCTATATTATCAGCTATCGTTGTAGTTATAGTTATAGTTATAGTTATAGTTATAGTTATATATATATATATATATATATATATATATATATATATATATATATATATATATATATATATATATATATATATTATACATGCAATAGTTTCAATGCTATATTCCTATATCAATAATATAATGTAGAAGCATCACCAAAGATCTTAGCTTAGCTCATGTGGCTTGGACGGTGGTAATGCTGCCTTCGAAGAAGATTCGGATCCTTTACTAAGGGAGAAAGAAAAAATTAAAATAGACTTCTTCTTTTTTTTTTGCCTGGTTTGTTGGCCCTGCCCCGACCTTCCGTTTATATATAGAGTTATTTATGAGAAGTTGCATTTATATTTATACCACTTAATACTCATGCTGACGCACGCACCTCGAAGCATATTTCTGATTTTTTAAAAGAGCTATTCTTTTAAAGATTAAAAGTTGAGAATATGATTCAGTTTTCTCTCCCTTTGGTTTCCTTAAATTTAGCTATTTTTTAATGTTATGTTTCTTTCTAATCCTATAAATAGTGATCATGGATGAAAAAAAATTCATAGTGAGAAGAAAGAGAAGAAAGAGAGAGGGTGAAGAGCGGAGTCTCGTGGACTTGTTGGTGGACAATCATTATCACAAATGAAGAAAATTTTCTCCTTCCAACGTAGCAGGAGAATAACATGATCTTCCTACACGTTTGGTGTGAGAGAAAGTCACCCTCGTTATGCGTAGTATGTGAGCAAAGAGATATTCTTTCACGCTGTGGTGTAGGATAAAGTCATTCATGTCTTGCGCGACAAGCGAGCAACCAATATTTTCTTTCGCGTTGAAGTGTGGGAGTAAGTCGTCTTTCACGTTACGGTGCAGAAGAATGTTTTCTCCGTCCTACGTAGCACGCGAGCCGCGTGTTCTTCTTTCGTGTTGTTGGGAAAGTGAAAGTCATCTATGTTTTACATAGTAGGCGATCGATCAGATCTTCTTTCATGTTGATGTGAATGAGAAAACTGTCCATCCTGTGTAGCAAAAGATCAACGAAATCTTCTTTCATGTTGTAGTGCAAAAGAAAGTCGTCCTTGTCTCAGCCCAGCAAACGATCAATGTGATCTTCTTTCGCATCGTTGAGATGATGACATCAGAGAAAATTCACCTGATGTGTTGGTGGAGACAAAGAAAAGCTCAAATATTTCCGCTGCACATTCCGAATGAGATTCTGGTGTTGTTGTCGTACATTCTAAATAAGAGGAAGAAAAACTAAAGTTTCCCTTATGCACCACCATGGGAGATTTTTGTGTTGTTGTAGTGGTGATATTTTGAAAAATCTAGTCCCGTTAGTGATTAACAAAAATACTAAAATTTCGGGGATGTCAAGATGAGCTGACTTATTGTAGCCTTTAATTGTTTGATGTGACATTTGCATATAAGGATAATGTGTCAGTCTGTACATTTTGCTTGAAGTAATACAATTTTTTATGTTGATTCTAAACGGTGATTTGCCCTCTTTTAGGATGTTGTGATTTCTCAATCATGCAAAATTCTGCAACTAAAGTTAGCACGTGCACTTTATAAAAAAGAATCACATATATTTTTAGATTCGTGCATTCTGAGATTTATATCCACTTGGGAGTGCATCTTCTGAGGCTTATATCTTTTTACGCTTATGCCTTGTTGGAGCTTGAAATACGATGGTACCTTTTGAGGCTCGTAGCCTTATGAGAATTTTGATGTACTTGTGTCTTATAAGACTTATAGCATTCTGAAGTTTTTGATGTACATATGTTTTCTGAGGCTTGTAGTCTTTCAAGGTCTTTGAAGTACATGTGTTTTTTTAGGCTTGTAGCCTCAAGATCATTAAGTGGGGACACTTTCAACCACTTGTTTGCTCGGAGTCTTTCTAGTGAGGACTATGTCCACTTCTAGCTTCCCATCGTGACTTGCCTCTTAGGCTCATCTTCTAGGAGCATAGTAGCTTCTCATTGATTCTGAGATATTGTATCTTCTCATTGAGTTTTTCCACTTGGGCTCGACTTCCAATGGCATGATAGCTTCCCATTATCTCTTACCTCATGGGCTTGACTTCCTAGGGGTACTGAATCTTTCCATCGAGTCTTGCCTCTTGGGCTTAACTTCTAAGGGAATGGAAGATTTCCATTGAGTCTTGCCTCTTCGACTCAACTTCCAGGTGTATCGTATCTTCCTACCAAATTTTGTCTCTTTGGCTTGACTTCCAATGACATGGTAGCTTCCTATTGAGTTTTGCCTCTTAGACTCGACTTGCAGGGGTATCATATCTTTCTATCTAGTTTTACCTCTTTGGCTCAACTTCAAAGGGAATGGTAGTTTCCCATTGAGTCTTGCATTATGGGCTCGACTTCCAGGGGTAGTTTATCTTCCCATCGTGTCTCATCTCTTGAGCTTGATTTATAGAGGCCTGACAACTTGTCATTGAGTCATGCCTCGTGGGCTCGACTTCGAGGGGTACTGTATCTTCGCATTAAGTCTTGCTTATCGGGCTCGACTTCCAGAGACATGAAAAAAGCTCTTGTTTGTTGCTTTCCCTCAAGGGGACTTTCTACAAAAAAAGTGATAAAATAAGAACATTTTATTGAATGACAGTTTAAAGCAACATAAAAAATTTTACTATAATAAAATTAGGAGTTTAAAAGATAGTCATTTAGTCAAAAAAATATAATTTAGAATTGCACTTCTCATTCGATAACTCTAATAATTTTCTTTAGTCTCCCATTCCTTGTTCTTGTAAATAGTGACCCAAGTGGCATTGGCGTATCAGACATTTAATTTCTTCTTTTAATTGAAAATATATTTATGTTGAATGTCTTTTTTGCATGGTAGATATAACAATATTGAGATTAATCTCTGCCACTGGATTTCTTAACGGCGTTGCTCATTTGACAGCATTTTCATCCTTGATGGTCATCAAGAAGTTGACTTATGATGTTTTAAGTGGCATTTATTCATTTTCTAATCGTGGCTCATGATTTCCTTATGGTCTGAACTTTTTTCCTTATGAGAATTGATTGTTATCCCTACCATTATTCTTGTGATTTTCCCCCGATCGCTCGAATTGTTCTTGATGTGCATTTATGGCCTCATATGCAGAGATTAGAGCTTCAACACGATGGACGAGATCAGCATAAGAGCGCACCGTCTTTCACATCAGGAAAATGGCATATCTCTCCAATAAAAACTCCTCTTTGTAACTCTGGATCCACTCCTGGAAAATGGCGAGCTTCAGTGGAGAATCTGTAGAATTATTCCTTGAGGGATTCCCTCTCATTCAAGAAAACGCTCGATAAGTTGGATGAATCTTTGATGATCATTCTATTTGCTATGAACTGCTCTACAATTAGTCTGACAATCTCATTGAATGTGTTGATGGTGCCTCCTAGAAGGGAGTAGAACCATGTGCGAGCTTGACTCTTGTGAGTCACGAGGAACACTTGACAAAGAAACACATCAGAGGCATAATGAATGTGCATAATGGTTCGATAGTGGTCGATGTGCTCGTATGGGTCAGTTAACCCTTTGTGAGCATTAATATTTGGGAATTTGAAGCCCGATGGGATAGGGTCTCAAAGAACCACGCCAACCAAAGGAGAGGATTCTTGTAAGTGGCGGTGAGTGAGGAAGTCATCCCTTTTATCCATAGGGAACTCTTTCCGAACCAGACGTCATAGCTCATCACAAAAGATATCAGCAAAAGCGACCAGTAAGGCAGGGCGATGTCGGGTGAGCTGCATGAAACTGATGAGTGAAACTTCTAATCTCGGGGGGATCGTCATTTCGTCTCGGTAGACGAATTGTTTCATTGTTGGGAGAGAACTGATGAGTGTGGTATTTCTTGTTGAATGCTGAACTTCTGGTAAGTAAGCTCAATTGGGTTGTGGTCGTCGCTCCTCGTGTAAGAGTTGTAGAATCTCCAGATGACATGCCTCCATCCTGCGTACTCGACCTTCCATAGAAATACCTGATGCACCTTTGTCGGTGGGATGACACCTTGCAAAATGGGAGGATGTAGGGGCCTGACACCTTTGGTTCCATGACTTCCTTAAGGAATGATGGGTTTTTGAGTGGGATGCTCTATTATTGCAATTGTTTTGCACTTGATGGCCATGCAACAATCCTTGCAAGTGCTTTAGCGATGAGAATGCTCCTTTTCCACATATGACACCAAACTGATGCATGCTAGAAGATTCGCGACGTCAGAGTAATATATTAGCGTCTTAGAGTTGCACGAGAATTGAACACACACTTAGATGAAAGAGATCAATCAGCAGAAAACACCAAAATTTTTTATGCGGAAAACCCATTACAGGAAAAAACCACGGGGCCTGGACCAACTATAAAAATTCACTAAAGTTGATGATTACAAAGACCTTATGTCCCACATGCAAGAAAATGTTACAAAGTCTTGAGAATTACAACAACAATGCAGAGGTGACTTGTCATAAGAAGTGGATAATGATCGATGTCGAGCGACGACAGCTGACAAGTGATGGTCAGTAGCAGTCAGTTACTATTGGTTAGCGACCACTGGTGGGCAGCGATGATTAGTGATTGGTGATCGGTGATGATCGACGATGAACTGATGATGGACTTCAGGTCCTTGTCTAAGCTTTAAGCTTTTCTTCAGTCTTCAAGCTCTTCATCAAGCTTCAAGCCCCCCTTCATGAGATGAGCGGAGTTATATTTATAGAGTCTTGGTTGTAATTAATGCAGTGATATGAACCACTCTGATCGTACGCATTGAGGGATTTCATCGATTAAACAATATTTGATGAACATTTGAGAGTCTTAGCAATGTCATAATTAAGTGACCTTGAGCTCGATGGATTCATCTTGTCGAGATGCTCGATTCGACTATAAACACACCAAATTTGACATCCGTTTGATTTTCTAAATATACCTTGAAAGCTTCCAATAGCAATTTAACAACTTGATATAAGCTTCATTCGCCTCAGATTGAACCAATGTTCATACCATTGTATTAATCTAATCAAACTAATCAGTTTGACTATAAATTTGTTGAAATCATACTCCTATATGACTTTTAATTGAAATTTGAATATTTACTACTTAAAATATCATCTCGAGATCTATGTTATCTTTCAATATTCATACCGGACGATCTCAGTTCGTTCACTGTATATCAACCACTACATCTAAAATTTTTTATATCACATAAAAAAATATATCATTATTTTTATGCATATATAAGTCGCGATAAATATCAAAATAAACATATAGATCTTAGATATGCAAATACATAACAATAAAGGGATACCTATGTAACTCTTCCTAATACAGAACAAATAAATTAGGTGATAATGAGGAAGTGGATCGCATTATTTATTTTAACTTCAAGCATTGACCGTCTGATTTCATCATTTTGATGACATTAATTTATAACGTTGCGTGAGAATTTTGATGGCCTATGCCCCCCCTCGTATTATTAGCGCCATCGTGCCCATTTTTCCTGATGTGATTGATTAAAATATATTATTTTAATATTTCTTAATTCCACTCGGGGATAGAATATTATTTTTCCCAAGTATTGACGTGGCTAGTAATTGTTTAGGTATCTAAGAGCACATTTCTTTCATAATAATAATAAATTTATAAATACGTCCCATCTCTTCACATTAGATGGAGACGCGAAGTTTCATAGTTTGTTTTGGAGAGAACATCGGACGAGTAATCATCGGCCACTGAATTCTATTCCTGTCATTATGATCTACCGATGACAACCATCGACTGACAGCGATCACAACTTGTAATAGTTATGACGAGACTAAACTGTTGTTGAATTTACGTTGTAAAATTGCAACTTCGCTCTCCATGGCTTTGAGAGGAATGCGTACTTACAAAACATATAGTGAGTTAATTTGACAAGATTAAGCCACTTGATTTTTTCTTTTTGTTTTTTCAAGGCTTTTCAACGTAAAAATTCTGTTGTTTCCTCTTATTATTATATTTTTATATACAATGCTAAAATAAAATTTTAAATTAGAGCATTTAAAAGATAATTAATAAGAAAAAATTTAAGAGATAGTCTTTTTTTTTAAAGATTTTTTATCATTTTAAAAAATTATTAAATTTTAATATATTAATATCTACAAGAATGTCTCGTGTGTGTTGAATCAGGTGCTTTTTCTGTTTGAGCTAAACTGAAGTTGTAGGGCTGAATGACAAAGGGTATCCCGTTGCCTACTAGTAAGCAAGCCTTCTAATTTTTATTAACTATCATTTAAACGAGCCCGTTTACGAGCGAATGGGGCTGGCTTGAGCTCGGCTTGATAGCTTATGGGCTCAGTTCGGGAGCCACTTATCAAATCGAGTTCAGGTCAGGTCACGAGTTGAGTTGACTCACTTACACCCAACCATAAGCATAATACCGTTAGCAAGGGCAACAAGGAAAACAATGGTGATAGAAGAGCAAATTAAAATAGCATATTTGAGGCTCTATTTGGGGCCGCTTTTTTCAAGCAGTGTGGCCTCAAGTCGCGAAAAAATTGTGTTTGACGCACAACTTCGAGGCCAAACAAAGCTGAAGCGGGGGAAAAACGGGACGCTGGATCAACCCAAAAGATCCCAAAAAGAAAATGAAAAGAAAATCCTATGTCCAATTTATGTGCAGAGGACAAAATTGTGGGAACATAATAAGAATAAAAGTGTGCGGAGCAATTCAAATTGGATCCTGCCTTTGTCTCCAGCTACCAATTTGTTTTGACTAAAACAGGTGTACAGAGTGGACCGCAATTTTTCCTTTTTGTGCAAATTTTTTCAAAGCTTATCTGGTGGTCCCCAGTAGTGGGACCCACACCTCTTGCAATGTGTGCCACATGCAATTTCACCGTGAGCGCCGAGGAAAAAATAAAGGGTGCATTTATGCATTCCCATATAATTACATTTTATATGATATTTTATTCGTGTACGAATCATGAAGAGAAAAAAATCACGGGATCTGATATAGTTGTAAATATCTAGTATAAATTGATAATTATAATTGTTGCTTCTCCCACAGGGTTAGAAGATTATCAAAGTACAATGTTGACGTGTGGATAAATTTGTTGCCAGCGACAGGCAGTGACTGATAGAGATCGACGACGACCAGCAGACGGTGGTCAATACTTGTCGGGGGTGGTTGACGGTGGTTGAAGGAGATCGGGCGGTGCTCAATGATGAATGGAGAATGCTGGACTTCGGCTCCTCAAAACTTCAAGCTCTTCTTCACGCTTCAAGCTCTCTCTCTCTCTCTCACCCCCCATGAGATAAATGAGGCTCTATTTATATTGTTTTGGGTGCAACTAATACAGTAAGATGAACTATTTTGATCTGACGGTCTGGAAACATCGTTGAACATATGGCATTTAATGGATACTTTAGTGCATTAGAGATGTCAGAATTGAGCAATCTTAGGCTCGCTAGATTCGTCTGTCGAGACGGTCAATTCGACTATCGACTTGCTAGATTCGACGTGCATTTGACCATCTAAATATACCCGAAAAACTTTCAAGAGTGGTTTAATGATCTGAGTTTGATTTGACCTAGATTGAACTAATTTTGATATCACTGGGCCCGTTTCATCGAGCCGATCAGTTTGACTATAAGTTTGCTTAAATCGAAGTTCTGGATGACTCTTAATTGAAGTTTAAATGTTTATTGCCTGAAAGATTATCTCGAGATTCATGCCAGTTGATAAAAATATATTAATGGCGTATCATTTTGTATCCACTTTTTAAGGGATAATATGATAATATTTGTAATGTCATATGAATTTTTTGGATGATATAATATTAAAAAAGAAAATTAGCTATTAGATATACAATAAATATATATGATTTGAGTGATATATATATAAATGACTCAAAAAAATTAAAAAGAGCATTTCGTATGTAATATACCTTTTATAATATCAAGATGTTAAAAATGTAAATATCAAATATCAGGTGTCGAATATGTAAATATAAAAAAATGGTTGGTATGTGTATAAATTTTCTAAAATTAAAATAGTGATCTTTTTGTATGATATTTAACGTTTGATAGATGTAAATATAAAAATCAAATGTAAATGATAAATACATAAGAATTGGGTGGTATATATGTAAATACCTCCCTTTGTTTTATTTTAAATATTTTAAATTGATTGAATTTATTTTAAGATAAAATCATTAAGGAACAATTATATACATATCACATAAAATATAATTATAATTAAGTTCTTAAAAATAGAATTGTGAATACATCTTTTATTTATAGGTTTATGATACCAAAATGTTACAAATATAAATATTAAATTTTTGGCATTCAATTTGTAAATACATATGATTGTGTGGAATGTGAGTAAATTTCTCTATCAAATTTTAATATTGTTGAATCCTTTTGAGACGTAGGGTCTCATGTATCAGTGAGTGAATACAGTGCTCTGAAGATCTTTTATGGCACAGAGCGAGAGAGCGAGAGCGAGATTGAGAGAGAGAAAGAGAGAGAGAGAGAGAGAGGAATCTTAGAAAGTGAATTAATTTTTTGTCTCTGATGAGCCGAATAAGTTAGGCACCACGGAAGTTTTCAGAGTTATAAGATTTTAGAACGACAAAGAAAGAGAGGAATTCCGTTTAAGAAGCAAAAAGTCAGAGCGAATCTCTCGTATCTCCTCAGCCTCCTCCTTTTCAGACTCAAGGGAGGAAAGTAGTAAAATATAAATGAAATACATGTCATATTGTATGGCACTCTCTCCCGGTGTCTTGATCAGAAGACTGCAAAGTGGGTGTCAGTTGGTACCGACATGACTCCTATCCCTAGGTTTTGGTGAAGAGATGGTGTCGTAACTATCTAGCGAAGTTTTTATTAATATACCGACAAATATCTCTACTATTTATGATGTCATTCTTCGATAGCTAACCTTGCGCATGAGGGCTTGGTCTTCTTTTCAAGAGGAATAGATACAACCACTTTGGCAGGTGGACTTGATTCAATAAAAATATGCAAACAACTTTTGTGATACGGCAAATTTATGTCATTCGCGATGAATTGCAAAGCATGACATGGATCTCAAGAATGTTTTTCGAGCAAACATCGATTAAAAATTGTCCAAAACAACGATTTCAACAAACTTATAGTCAAACTAACTAACGGCACTAAATTAGTCCAGTATGAGTCAAATCAAATTCATATCAAAATGTCAAATTACTGCTTTCCAAGCATAATTGGAAGGCCAATCAAATTCTTAATATGACATGCTTATAGTCAAAGTGAATGTCTCAGCAACACAAATCCAACAAAACTAAGATTGCTCAATTTTGACATCATTAAGACACTAAAATGTTCATCAAATATTGTCTGATCAAGAGAATCTCTCCAGGCTATCTAAGCAATTGTGTTCTGAATTTGTTTCTTATTTGCAACTCGAACTCTATAATTAAGGTCCTAACCCTCTCATGACATGAAAGAACTTGATCTTGGGCAAGAGGAATACCGGTGCCTATGAAATAGGGAGTTGATACCCAACATCATGCATCATAGATCTGGCTAACTTTGCCTGTCATCGCTGCCTCTGGCAAACTCCAGTCATCGTCACCTCCGACCGCAATTGCTTATGGCCACCACTGTTTTTGATTGTCGCCTCCTGCGATCAACTTTGTACGCTGCTGCCTTTGGTCACCGCCACCACCTTCATTCACCCCCTCTAGCCAACTATGATTGTCGCCGCTACCTTGCTGACTGTTAACCACTATCAGCGCCCCGCCCGCTCCCTACAACATGGCAACATGTTCTACTATGCATAAATGTTGTAATCTGAGAAACTCTGTAAACATTTCTCATTCGCGAGACAAGTGGTTCTATTTGTAATCATGAACTAATAATGAAATATTTCAACTAGGCAAGATCCCTTATTTTTTACGTATATACCATGTAATTCCCATGTATTTACGTAACCATCACTAAAATTTCAATATAACACCTTTACCAATGCATGAATATTATTTCAGTTTTAAAGTGCTGAATTAGGAATATTTTTATGTGGTGGTATAAATATAAATATAAAATTTAGATGTTAGATCAGTAAGTAAATGAATGGGAATCAATGGTATATATGTAAATAATTTTATTCGCACAAACAAAATATATATTTATTTATTAAAATAAAAGGTCAAATCAGTAGATAGCCGACTCAACGTTTCCAAAATAATTTATACTTTTTAAATGAAATTTTTTATTTATAAATGCAAGCACTTGTCTGCTTCAGATTGCTCCATGTAATTATTTATTCTACCTTAAAAAACATTTAAATTATTATAAATTCAGGGAAATTACAAACAAAATTGCTATTTGCAAATCTTGCATCCCTTTCCCTCCAATTTGCAATATCTCTCTTAATGTGTGCTAGAAAATTCGCGACGGTGGAGTAACAAATTATCGTCTTAGCGTTGTACGAAAATTCAAAGACACTACACGTATGAAAAGAACAAGCGGTGACGGCTTCCAGGAAGTTTTTACGTGGAAACCGTATAGGGAAAAACGCGAGCGCAGCTCGATTCACAGAAATCCACTATTGATTGATGTTTACAGAAATCCCTCGTCCTATAGACGGGAAAAAGTAATTATGTGATGTAGATTACGACGTCAACTGATGGTATATGGATGATGGTGGTTGATGACAATCGACGGTGGTCCATGACGATCGGCGGTGGTCGACGTCGAGGCGGCGATCGACGGCGATCGGCGGTGATCGACGGCGATCGGCGGTGATCGACGGCGATCGGCGATGATGCAGAGCTGCTTCTCCTCCTCAAGACTTCAGACTCTCTCCTTTGGCTCCCTTCTCCCTCTCATGTGAGGGTTGGAGGTCTATTTATAGTATTTTAGGTGCAATTAATACAGTCATTTTGATCGGACGGTCCAAAGAGCTTACCTTGATCATACGGCGTTTAGGGGGCATTTGATGGCCTTAACGATGTCGGAATTGAATGATCTTGGGCTCGTTAGATTCGTCTTGTTGAGACGCTCGATTGGAGTATGGGATTGCTAGTGTCGGCGTCCATTTGACCTTCTAATGTGTCCAAATATCTTCTAAAAATAATTTAATGAATTGATCCGGGCTTGATTTGGCTCGGATTGGACTAGTTTTGATATCGTTGGGTTCGTCTCATCGAGCCGGTCAATTTGACTATAATCTTACTAAAATCAGAGCTATGAATAACTTTTTATCATGATTTGAATGTTTTCTGCTCAAAATATTATCTCGAGATTAGTGTCATGTCTCTAGATTCGTGCTCGATGATGAAAATTTGTAGGTGACGTATCATCTCTAAATTATCAAATTCATGATAAAACCCCAACCCAATTTTTCATTTTTATCACATTTAGGGGGTAATTTTATAAATAATAATATTTCAATAAATCATCCCAAATTCATAATGAAGGATAGGGTCGCTCTTGAAAAAAGGACTGATTTGTTATAATATTAATACCAAAACAAATTACTGAGTTTAAACTTATTACTTAATGCATATTTTTTAATTAGAATATAAGAGCGGATTTATGCAAAAAATCAGATAAATATGTTTTTTATTTTATATTTAATGATAATGTTTTCAATCAATGCATAATTCAATTTTATGTTATAATAATTATAAATGAATTAAATTTGTTAACAATTTGTAAATAGGTGATTTTAAAAAATAGCCATCTAAAATATTACTTCACTTTTAATTTACTTAATAATTTATAAATTATTATTTGTTTAATTAAATTTAATATAAAATTATATTAGATTGACTGTTTTAAATCTAAAAGTGTAAACGAGCCGAGCTTAAGCAGCTCAGTTCATGTTTGACTCAATAAAAAATATTAATCTCTGTATTTGACTCGTTTATATATAGAGTTCAAAAAAATTTTTCGTGTTCAGCTCATTTGTTTGGTAAGCCAAATGCAAGTTGTACACAAACAATTAATCATCTTGAATCTTTGATAGCCCTAATCACACAACTGTAGAATATTAAAGATATGAGCAATATTTAAATCTTATTATTTATATTAAAATATTCATTTAAATAAAATTTAATATATATTTATTCTATCTTTTTAATAAATAATTTTCATTGATTATATATCTCTGTCACTTTGTAGTCAATAAATTATTTAAATCTTATTATTTATATTAAAAAATTCATTTAAAAAAATTAATGTATATTTATTCCATCTTTTTAATTAATAATTTTCATTGATCATATGTCTCTGTAACTTTATAGTCAATAAATTATTTAAAAATATCACTAATCAATTATATATATAATAATAATAATAATAGTAATTTAAAATTAAAACAAGATAAACACGAAATAACAAAACTTTATTTGTTTATGGCTCACTTATATATAGAGCGCAAAAAAAATATTCGCTTTCGACTTTTTTGCTAAGCAAACGAATTGAACACAGAGCTACATAATAAATAGAACAACAATTATTCGCGACAAAAAGCCGTTTTAACAGCTCCACTTAAATCCCAAAAATTGTCAGATAATTTCTTAAGAACTAATTGGATTTATTAAACTTTAGTGCCAAATTTTGGAATTTAACTAACCCAAAAGTAGCCAAACAGCCCCTAAAAAAAATTCATACAAATTATGTGCTATGAATGTAAACCTCTCACCTTCCAAAAAATTTAAAAATAAAATAAAAATAATAAAAAAAAAGAAAAAAGAAGAAACAACAAAAAGAACAAATCATTCTGCACATCCAACATAAATCAACGTGCATCAGAAAGAATTAAATATTTAGAAAAATACAATAGAATAATCACAAATTGGTCCCTGATAAAACACATAATTATGAAAGCTAAGGTTCCTCTTCAGCGAGAGCTTCCTGTATCAGCTTTTCTGTAAGAGACTTGGGAAGCCCCATCACGCTATCAGGAGCCCCAATCTGCAAATATTAAAACTATTCGTAATTAAATTTAAAATATTACCCATTTTTTTAAACCTCAGATTATTAAGTTAAGTAATTAACACAAACCACAGCTTCCACTAATGGCAATATCAGAGGATGTTCTAACAGCAGCCCTCCAGCAACATTGAATACAATTCTTTCCTTTATCTAAATAAACAAATAAATAATTAATTAAATAAATAAATAATAATTTATGCCAAAACTATAGGATTGAGGGCTCCTGTTTAAGGAAATAGAGATTACCAGGCTCTGAATAACTTCCTCAGGTATATGATAGAAGTAAACCTACAAGACATGATATAAATATATGATTATAGACACAAAAACAACGACAAAGTCTTAGTCCCACTAAGTGGGGTATGCTACATGAATCCTTATTCTCCATTGTGTCCGATTTAGTGTCATATTTTCATTTAATTCTAATAAATTAAGATCTTTTTTATAAAATAAGCCCAAGTCTTCCTACATCTACCTCTACCACTTTTAACATACGTCGAATCTAAAATATCTACTCTCCTTATCAGACATCAGATGGTCGATGTTTAATGTGACCAAATCATCTAAGACTACTCTCTCTAATTTTGTCCGTCACTGAAGCTAAAACAACCCTATCACAGATGTATTCATTTCGCATTTTGTCTCTAAGTATAAAGCCACTCATCCACCTAATCATTCTCATCTCGGTAATACTTACCTTAGTTTTATGCTTCTCTTTTCAAGGCTAACATTCAGCGCCATAGAGCATTGCAGGTCTCACCATCATCTTATAAAATTTTCCTTTCAATCTAATTTTTTAGATGTTTTAATAGTTTTTAAAAACAAACATCACCACCAAATATATTTCATTTCAGATCCAAACATAAACAAAATAAAATATAAATAAAAAATAAAAGTGATCCCAATCGACTAGTTAGTTACCTCAGCTTTATCCAACCCTCCAATTCTCATGCCTGTCTTGAGATTGATGACATGAACATAATTCACAGTAGTTATATGACCGCCAGAATAGCCTGCAAAGAGCATGTCAATGTTGAGAAGAAAATACATGTGGTTCAGCTATTTACATGGCATCAATGAAAGAAAGGGGACACTTTTACCTCTAAGAAATTGGTGTGCTTCTTCCTCTGTGATCGGTTTTTCTTTAATTGACCCTTCATGAACCACCACCTCCCAAGTTAATCAAGATTTAGTAAAATATCATATATATAGAAAGATTTACATATATACCACTAAATTCCCAAGTATTTACATATCTAACACCTAAACTTCAACTTTTATATATATATATGCCAGCATATGTATGGACGAAATGGTGTATTTCACTTTTTAAAAGTTAAGATGGTGGTATTTTTTATGTGATATGGAAGATTTTGGAGGTATAAATGTAAAAGGTAAAATTTAAGAGTTAGATATGTAAATATATAAGAATTAAGTGGTATGCATGTAAATGCAACAAGAATAAATTGTGTTTAAACAGAATGAAAGTAACATGAGGATTAATAGTGGTATTTAAGAATGGTGTTTTCATAAGAAAAAGAAAAATGTTGAGGATTAGTTTACCATCAGAAGATATATATTAAAATGGAAAGTTGGTTCAAGTAAGCGACAATATGACCAGCTAATATTATGGTGCGATCCTTACATGATGGTCTAATCAGAATGTAATGATCCCCTTTACTATAACAAGTGGTTAAATTTACATTTGTAAGCACCAACCAAATGGAGCCATTCATGCGTATATAGCTCGCTAAAATGATACAAAATACTACAGGTAATATTTAAGGAGTCAAAGACAGCAATAATAACAACAACAAGCCTTTATCACACTAAGTGGGGTTGGCTATATGAATTATTTTTCTCCATTGTGTCCTATTGAGTGTCATATATTCATTTAATTCTAATAAATTAAGATCATTTTTTATACAATATGCCCAAGTCTTACTACGTCTACCTATGCATTTCTTAACATTAGTCGAATCTAAAACATCTGCTTTCCTAACCGGATCATCAGATGATCAAAATTTAATGTGACCAAACAATCTAAGACGACTCTCTCTAATTTTGTCCGCCATTAGAGCTACACCAACCCTATCATGCATATATTCATTTCGCAGTTTCTCTCCAAGTGTAAAGCCACTCATCCACCTAAGCATTCTCATCTCGGCCATTCTTAACTTTATTTTATGCATATCTTTTAAAGGCCAACATTCATAGAGCATTACGGGTCTCACCACCATCTTATAAAATTCTCCTTTCAATCTAAGCGGTACTTTTCTATCACACAGTAGACCCGATGCATTCTTCCACTTCAACCAACCAACTTGAATTATACTAATAACATCCCCATCTTATCACCATTACTTTGAACAACAAACTCGAGACATCTAAAACATTCACACTTCTTAATGATTTGATCACCCATAGTTACAGCTCAGCGACAAGAGCTGCTACTACTAAATTACATTCCATGTATTCAGCTTTAGTTCTACAAAAACGAAGGTCCTTAGATTCCAACTTAGACCTCCATAATTCAAGTGTATCCTAAACACTTTCTCTAGTCTTATCCACAAGAAGGATAACATCAGCGAAAAGCATACACCAAGGTACGTCTTCTTGTGAGTGTCCAATAAGATCATCCATAACTAAAGCAAAAAAGATATGGGCTTAAAACCGATTCCTAATGTAATCCAGTTGAAATAGGAAAATACTTGGTCAATCCTCCTTTTGTTTGAACACAACAACTCTAGCATACATACCTTTAATAACTTGAAAATAAATCATATCAACATCTTTCTTCTCTAGATCTCTCCATAAGATTTCTCTTCAAATCTTAAATCAATAAAAATCACATGTAGAAACTCCTTATTATCTCTGTATTTCTCCATCAAATATTTCAATAAATGTATAACTTCCATAGTAGATCTGCTGACATAAATCCAAAATGATTACGAGAAATCTTTGTAACACGTCTTAACCTGTTCGATTTCTTTCGCCCATAAGTATGTCACATCAACTTAATTCCTCTATAATTTGCACACTCTTGTACATCCCTTTATTCTTATAGATTTATACTAATATACTCTTGCTCGACTCCTCGGATATCTTCTTAGTTTTAAAATAATATTAAAGAGTATAGTACGCCAAGAAACTCTCGAATCTCCTAAATATTTCCACATTTCAATTGGGATATCATCAGATCCTACTGATTTTCCATCAATTCTTTCTTTAAAGCCTCCCCAACTTCTTGTTTAGTAATACGACGATAAAAATGAAATATTTTATTATTATTCACGAAATTAAGATCATTAAAATCGATCATATTTTCAAAAACTTCATTGAAAATTTTATAAAAATAGTTCACCTACCTATGTTGAATATCTTTTTCTAAGAAAGACACATTTTGATTTTCATCTTTAATGCACTTTACTTGAGTTAAATCTTTACTTTTCTTTTTCTCTTTGTTTGACTACTTTATACATAAATTTTTCATCATTTTTAGTATATAATCAATTATAAAGATCACTAAAAATAGAGTTTTTAACATCACAAATTGTTCTCTTAGAATCCATACGGACCACCCTATATTTATCCCAGTTCTTTGAGTTTTTACATTTAAACCAATTTTTATAAGAAAACTTATATTTTATTTTTTTGCACATTATTATTCCACCACTAACTATTTCTATTTATAAAAAAATTTACTTTTAATTCTCCAACTACATCTTTTGTCATTTGTTTAATAGTGTTTGCTACTTTATCCCACATAGAATTTATTTCTTAATAGACATCTCAAATTTTGAAATATTAAAGTTTACTCATAAAAATAATTTTTTTTATCTTTTAAGTGCCCTCATTTAATTCTATGACAATGATTTCTACTATTTTTTATCTTACAACTTTTCATCTTAAAATTTAGAACTAATAATCGATGTTGAGTACTTAAATTCTTACTGATAATGACCTTACGACCATTACATTCTTGACAATCTCTTCTTCTCATAAAAAAATAGATAATTTGTGTTTTATTAGATTCATTCTAAAAAGTAATAATACCCTCATCTCTTTTATTAAATAAAATGTTAGCAATAACAAAATCATATGCCAAAACAAAATCTAATATGACTACTTTCTTCATTAATCACTCAAAAGTTGTAGCAACTATGAATATTTCTAAAATCTTTTACCACTCTACCAACATATCATTTAAATCGCCCCAATAAAAATTCTTTCTTCAAATGGTGTCATTTATATTAATTCTTCTAGGTCAATTCAGAATTTTTCTTTAGAACCGATATTTATACTTACTTGAGGAGCATAAGCACTTATAACATTAAAAATCTTAGTATCAACAACAATCTTAAGAGCTAATAATTCTATCTCCAATTCATATTAAAAACAAAAAATTAAAAAAAAAAAGTGTGGAAGCAAGTAACAAAGAACCGAGGGAATAAAAAAAGGTGAGACTTACAATATCAGACGTAATGAGGAGCGTCGGCTCAATGTTCTTGTAATCTGTAATCTCCAGCCTTGACAAAATAGCATCCGCCTGAAATGATGCACTGCATTTTAGCAGGAGGTTGAAAAAAAAGACTATTTGGGAACACCAAATAATTTATAAGAAAGAAATCTTGCAATGAAAAACAAATTCGTGGGTCGTAATCGCTTGCCTTTATTTTACACCAAACCAAACTCTGAAACATTTCAAATACACTACATCTCAAATACATTGCTTCATGTTTACTTGTTATTCCTTTTTCAGCAAATCAAATTGTCCTTTAAATAAACCCGGATATCAGAAAACCCCCAAATAATTCTGTGATTACAACCACTAAAAATCCACATACAAGCCATCAGAATTCATACAGAACTAAAGAATACTTCTATGTAGCAACCATTAAATTTGAAATGGAATGAAATGCAGTGCTTGGGTTAAGAAAAATATTGCCATAATCAGACAAAAAAAACAATGGTTCAACATTTCGATACCCTAATTTATAATTAATTAAGTGGTAAATCAATAAAGTAGATCACATTAACTAATATAAAGTAGTGCTTAAGCAAGCACTCAGGCATCAACATGCAAGCCACTTAGTCTGGTTGTTGGGAGTTTCATCTCTAACTATAACATCTAGTTCAAGGCTCAACATATATTGATGTCTGTGTGAGTTAAAAAAAAGCAAGCATTCATCCACAAACGTTGCCTAATTTTTGTTAAGCCAATAAAGCCCTTTAATAAAATATTATATCAATACTAGACAATCAACGAGAACGTGGAAAAACCATAGTCACTGACTTTTTATGGTTGAAAAGTTTGTAACAGTAATATTGAATGAAATATTCTCTCAGTAATGTAAAGCTCAGAAAAATACCTACCTTTGCTTCGGCTAGAACTCTTACCAACTCTTCTGGCTTTTCTCTCCGAATAGCTTTTTCATCTATACCTGCAGTCTAAACCATAATAAAAATAAATATAACACGGAAAAGATAACAGTAAGCATACTTCCTAAGTCTCAACGAGCCTTGATTTCAAATTCATAGCCCATCTCTGATAAAATATGCCGACGAGCCACTGATGAAGAACCCAAGACTATCTGTTGCATCCATCATCATGCCAGAAGAAATATTAAACAATTATAATTTGTTAAAAAAAAGTAGCATGGATGCAATAAATTAAAGAAAAAAAAAATGGTATCAACCATAATAAGCTTCCAAGGACTCTATTATGCACAAATATCTTTAAATTCTTAGATGCAAGATGATTTAAGATTAGTGTTTTTAATGCAAGTAGAAAGATATGATGTATGCATATAAATATAATCGAGTTTATGATTCACATATCGCAAACCAAGAAATAAGCAAAAAAAAAAAAAATCATTTTATTTTAAATTTAAACAGTAACTACTAGAATTTGAACCTAAACAACAATGCAGCAATCGAGTAAATTCAAGAAAATCAATGAAGAATTCAAAGCATTTAAAATCAACGAGCAATCACAAGTTCTTCACCACAAAAAGAATCACACTTCTGTCAAATTTGACTAAACTCATGAATACTGGAAAGCATTAACAAAATATTTAGAAGAAATTAAGTAATAAAAGTAGTTACTAAGTAAGAAATCCACGCCCCGTCTGGAATTAAGTTGCAGCATTTGTACCAACTTGTAGACACGAGATTGAAAGAAGAAGAGAAAAAAAATTAAGTCAATCAAAATTATCAATTACAACCCTAAGCCTATCTATTTCTAGACCTCACAACATTTAATTAATAGATATGTTGACATAAAATCAGCACAATAATGGAGGTTTTGCTGTAAATTATGGGAGGATTTGATATTATAAATATGGAGGTTTGAGCATGTAAAAGATTTTGATCTTGATTTCTACTTTGATTCAATGTATGTTTGGTTGGAATGCTTCTAGCCTTCTAAAATAATAGGCCAAGTCATTAACTGCAGTAACATGAGGCCAGATTCTCCTAGTTCCTGTTTTCTATCTTGTTTACTCATATTATCTAATTTTTTATAAAAAGTATGATTATGTGATAGAATTTTGTGAAAATTGATACAAACTAAATTGTTTATTACAGTTTGAGTTAAATCGAATATATGATTTTATGGCTTCGGAGGTGTTTGTTATTTCTCATAGATAACTATTAAATTATCATATAAGATATAATTTTTTATTTTTCTATTTTCGTCCAAAAAAACTAGTAATTGTCTAAATTATGGTTTTGTAGACTGGATTTTTTTAGTGTGCTGGATTTTGTGCAACTAAATCTACATACAAGTCAATAAATTCCTAAACCCTAAGATGTCCTACATCTATTTAATATTAAAGCTTAAGATTGCATTATGATGTCAATTAGAAGTAGAACATAACTGAACCAATTAACAAAATAAGCAAATGACATAATTAATATAAAACCGGTTAATCTATTATTCTATACAAATGCAAGATAATTATTATGAAATTCAAAATTATATTTAAACATGAAATGAATATGTAATCTTAGAAAATATTCAAATTAAATCTACAACAGTGAAGCATTTTTTTTTTTTAAGCGCCCAATTCTGAAAAATCGAATTTACTAAAAAAATAAATGATCGATATTTTTGGTGGGTGTCTTGATTAAATCTACGTAGCCTGACATTCAATCAATATAGGAAACATTGCATGATTAGTTCAAAAATTATAAGTATATGAGTAATGGTATGTTGAATATTATGCAAAGTTTAAAGGTCTAATAGGCAAACATTACTTGTCTTTAGAAGATTATGTTATCATTACATGTTCTATTAAAAAAGTTAAGCAAGTATAAGGATAAGTTAATACAAGTCCACAAAAAAAATTACACAAGCCTCTATATAGAGCATTAAATATAGAGGAATACTACAAATAACTATTCTCTTATTAGGACAACACCGATGATTAATATTTCGAAAGACCAGCCATAACCATCTCCTAAAGTCTATCATAACCACAGTAAAACAAGAATCCTAGATGCTTGAATTAGATCCTCTAGAAGAAATTGTAGTTCTTGAGTTTTCTATGCTCATAAATTAAATATTGAAGAAGATATATAGTTACAGTATGTATATACATCCGTATTTGTTAGATTCGAATTTGTACTGATATTAGAACATGATCATAAACCTAAATTATACTTGTACAAGAGTCAAAATTTTAATTCTTTGATCGAATTTGAGCTTAAGATCAATTATAAATAGAATTTAATAACGTTTGAGATAAAAATAAAGTAAGATCATATTTGAACCAAATCTTCTACTATAAATGCAATCTATTCGTGAATGTGAAACGGCGGAACAAATCAAACATATTGTAATTATTTGATTAATTGAAGAAACACATAAACCAATTCTTAAGGCATTATTTATTAATTAATATTTAAAGCATGTAGATTAATTTTATTTAAACAGGTTCAATCTAAACACTAAATTTAAATTTTCTCCTGCATCATTTAGCTCTAGGAATTAGTTAAGAATTTACAGTGCATTTATTAGCATTCAGTAAGTATGAAGAATTATAGCATTTTCATTACTTGCATCCCGTCGTATAGCATCATTCATTAGTCATTTGCATGATTTTAATGAAAGCATTCACGCAAACTTAATTTCAATGGCGACGATTATAACTTTACAATGAATTTAACATGCATGATGAAATTTCAATAAAGATAAAAGGCAATGGTTTATCTAAACCCTAAAAGGTTTGCTTAATTATTTCTTAAGAAAATAACAGCTATAAAGATGGGACCATATAAAATCATTTAGTGCATGGGAGTAAATACTTAAAAATTATAATATCCAAAACTTTGGAATTAGTTGAAATTTATAGTGGATCTAATTTAGCTTTATATCATGAATCATCAATGTCACAGTTGATCTTTATTCATCTCCACTTTGAAATTTGGATCCAACATATAATGTGTACAAATCTCAAACTTTCAAAATCTTATTACTTTTCAAGCCATGATAACTAAATGCTGCATTCAATAAGAGTATCATATTTGGGGAATAGAACGTTGAAACAGAAATTTATCGATAAAAAAGTCAAATAAGCCTACTAATGCATAGTTAACGCGGCATGCATGTAAATATTAAAGTTTAGGCGTTAGATATGTAAATACATAAGAACCGAGTGGTATGTAAGTTGTAAGATTACGAGATAGAATTGAGAGAAGAGATTGAATTGAGAGAATTTTTCTTTATTTTTCTCTATTGAATATGAACATATTACAACCTATATTTATAGCCTAAAACGTGGAACAAATTAAGGTAATTTCTAAACAGTGAAATAAATAAAATCTGACGTAATACTGGTAAGTAATTATTAGGTAAATAACTCCTAATAATTATAGACTTAATTTTCTCCTAATAATTATGAAGATTTCTGTAATAATTGCAGAGTGGTTGTCTCCTCATAACTACGAAGATTCTACACTCCCCCTCAAATTGATGTTGACTGATCGAGAAACATCAATTTGCCACCGAAACTGATAACATTGTTAAGATAAAAAATCCTCAAGCAGATGAGCTGCCGGGCTAGAGTCTTGACAGGCCGTGAGTGTCGAAGCCGTGAGTGTCGAAGTTGTGAGTGTCGAAGCCGTGAGTGCCGAAACAGAGAGTGTCAAACTAGGAGGTGCGGCAATCTAGAGGAGTTCGCTGATTGCGACGGGAGAGGAAACCGATGGACAGGGGTTTCGATCGTGAGCAATCAAAGGATGGATCTGAGATCCCGCAAGAAGTCTGCGTAAGAGAGGGCTAGGGCCGGCAAGATCTGGACGCCGACGTCGAGGAAGGCCGACGATATGTCGCCGACGAGTACCGAGTGGCCCGTGCGAAGAACCGGCTGAGGAGAGTAAAGGTCGGAGTCCTTGCAAGAAGCCTTGGGTAGGAGCTCTGGCGGCAGAGGAGGACGTCGCCGGCGAGGATCGAATGGCTGGCGATGATCGAATGGCCGGCGATGACCGAAGGGCCGGCGATGACCGAAGGGCCGGCGAGGATAAAATGGACGGAGAGGACCGAAGGGCCGGCGAGGACTGAAGAGCCGGCTAGACGAGGATCGAAGGGCCGACGAGCTTCGGGCCCGAAGAAGCGATTTGATGGCACCGGATTCGAAGATATCGCTAATGAAGAATACGAAGACAGACGAAGATGCCTTTGAATGATTCCAATACGGAGGGGGAATCAAGGCAAGACATACTTCCTCCCTTCCCGCAAGAAGGCCGACGAGAAGGGAGTCTTCACTGTCCTCCAACGATTACCGGTGATTAGTTCAAAAATTTTGTCTCTGATACCATGTGAGATTTTGAGATAGAATTGAGAGAAGAGATTGAATTGGGAGAATTTTTCTTTATTTTTCTCTATTGAATAGGAACAGATTACAACCTATATTTATAACCTAAAACGTGGAACAAATTAAGGTAATTTCTAAATAGATAAATAAATAAAATCTGACATAATACTGGTAAGTAATTATTAGGTGAATAACTCCTAATAATTATAGACTTAGTTTTCTTCTAATAATTATGAAGATTTCTTTAATAATTACAGAGTGATTGTCTCCTCGTAACTACGAAAATTCTACATAAGTAAATGTTCCAAATAGAAAAGACTGATAGAACACCCAAAACTGAAAACTGATTGGAACAAAGGAATGCCCAAGAGCATAAGAAGAGCCCTAAAGGAGTCTGTTTGCATGCTCAATCGCAGGAACATTGAACATTTAAGAATCCAAAAATGATCGCATTTGACTACTTGAGAGTGGCGAATTCTTCTGAATATCTCCAGAATGCTCTCTGAAGAGACCATCTAAGCAGGCAAGAATAGAGAACCTAGCAAATCTAGCGGCAAACAGGCAAAAAGAACCTTCTTTTCCCCCTTTATAACACAACAATAAAAAAAAAAAACAGGAGAAAAATCAGACCACACGCGATAAGTCAACTGATAACAGATTAGACGAAAAAATACAGAAAAGGATTATATAATTCGAAGGAAGTTATGCGTTATCACTGTCCTTTGAAAACTTAAGCGCTCTTCAAATGAAAGCAATCCAAAAAATTGTTTCTTTCTTCCATAAAACCTAATTGGTTCCACATTTATTGCTAAAAGAAATTTCGAATGTACTGACCTTGAAAGGAAGAGGATTGATCGTCATTTGCTCTGTCTCTTGCCGGTAATCACGGAACGAAGATCCGGCGAGGTGCTGGCGATCGACGAATGCGATTCTGGAGGAACAAATAATTAGGAGGGGACGCTGGTGCGACAAAATATTACATCCGGGAGCAGCCCCGCGCAATAAGGTGATTAATACGGGAATAACATAACACCACTAATATTCTTCCGGTTATTCTGCGGTCATTAGTGTTTTAAGTGGAGTAATACAGGGAATAATGCAAAGTAATATTCAGAATATTTTTCTATATTATTCTGTGTTATTTAAGTATTATTATGGTAATATTATAACACCATTACAATAACACATCAATACTATCACAATAATACTTGAGTAACGCAGAATAATACGAGGGAATATTTTCGGTGTTACAACACTACTATAATAATACATGAATAACGCGGAATAACACAGAGGAATATTCTCCATGTTATTTCACCCAAAATACTACTGACCGTGGAGTAACACGAGGAATAATCCTTCATGTTGTTCTCATATTATTTTGCATTATTGGAATTACACATGACTCTCATGAATTGAGCTCCGCACGTAACTCTACATGCAGAGTCCAGATGTAATATTTTGCCGGTGCTGAGGGGAAAGACAGGCCGCTATGAAAATAATTTTGGGGCATTTACTTGCGTATCCCCTAATTCCTATGTATTTACATATCTACCAGATGAATTTTAATTTTTATATTTACACCACCCCAATCTGTTATATCATATTAAAAAATCATAATTTTAATTTTTAAATTGTGAAACACACTTCTTAATCATGCATAAATGACTTGAAGTTTATATATTAGATATAAATACATCAAAATTGAGTGGTCAATCTGTAATTCTTCCAATAATTCAGTGTAGAAAATATTAATTTTGGAACCTGGTAGGTGCTTCGAGTCACACCACCAAGTAAATAAATGAATGATGAGAGTTTTGAGCTAAGAATATGACAGAGAGAAAAATAAGGCCTTTCAATATTTGTGGTCTATCTTTGTTTTGAAGTCATCCCCTTTATAGATCGTAAGACTAGTTGAACTTCTTGGGTGTGTTGATCTCATGGACAGTCCGCCGACTCGGCTATAGAATGAGTTAGACTTTCACCGGCGAGTTGTCGAGCTATTTTATTCTTATTGCTATTTGTGTGTTAATCGCTATAGGTGAGCTATCGGGCATAACTCTTTGATTGAGTCAATCGGTTGAACTGATCTACCTAAACTTTATATTGAGCTCAATGAGCTTTCAAGCTTTTCAACTTGAATTTGATTGAGAGATTTTTAGCCATATAATTTAAGTATTTTAATGTTTTTAAGAATCTTTGGATTGGGTAAAAGAAAAAAAAAGAAGGTTTTTTGTTTGATTTGAAATTAAATGAAACAAATGTAAAACCTTACAATGGAGGTGTTGGATAATGACCGCAAGCGAAGAATGACAAAGAGAAAATAGGGTCGCAACTAGTAATGGTGGAGGTTGGCAGTGTTTGTCAATGGCGGCAAACGCCATTAACGGGAGACCAACATTGATGATGTTTGGCAGCAACGACAATAACAACGTTAGTGACCAACAATGAGCAACCCCGATTAGTGGATATATGTTTTGGTAATCAAAAGGACTTGTAGCGTATTCAAAAGTCTGCTAAATCAGTAACTTCATAAATTTGAAACTTCTTTGAATAATAAAGTATATTGCTTAGTTGGTGTGATGAATGGATAAGATTAAATAAAAAAAAAATTGTAAGATTTATAATTTTCCTTTTATTCTTCCCTTTCCCTTTCGCTATACTAGATCACACAAATTTTTTTTTTTTCCTTTTTTGCTGTTATCTTCCATCAGAAAGACTCATGCAATCAATCGTGATATTGCTTTCCTTTTTTTCTTATATTGTGTTTGTTGTCGATCCAAATCTCTGCTTTATTAAAAGAGTTGAAGGTTAGGGCATCGACACCTCATTGTCGAACTCCCCTACACAAACCACCGAAACTCCTATCATTCTTCTCTTTCTCTGAACCCTTGCGATACAATCACAATTAGATCTTGCCAAGAAGGGAACGACGAGATCATGGCATACAAAGACCATCGAAAATTCCTATCATTCTCCTCTTCGAACCCTCGCGATACAGCTGCAATTATAGCTAGTCATGAAAGCAGCGAGGGGACCGTGGAATATAGAAACAATCAAAACTCTTATCTTTCTCCTCTTCCCAGCAACTTTGATGCTCCGTTTTGTTATGAAATTGGAGCATAGAAACAGGAATCGACATAAATCAAAAGAAGAACATAGAGATTTAACGAGGTTCGGCAAAGAATTGCTTACGTCCTCGGGAGCGAGCGGCGGTTTCAATATTTCAGAGGAGTTACAAGTCCGGTTCAAACATACCCATAGGATTACACATCTATTTATAGAAAAAACCCATGGATAAATTATTAACTCGCCATCGCTCCTCCCAACTCACTAAACATGAAGAGACACACCTCTTCACCAATAAAACTTCAACTTCCTAGATATGAGTCATACCTAACAATTCTCTACCTTGACGAATATCCAACACCTTAGGAGATATGAATCACCCGGTATATGTGCCTACCAAATAAATCTCCACCTTAGTGAATATCCAGCCCCTTAGGAGAAATACACATGAAGTTTCTTAAATCAAGTGAGTTGAGAAACCAAACCAACTAGCAACTGCTAACATTCAACAAATTCAAGTCACCCAAGAACTTGTTTAGAATACCTGGTTTGGTCAACCGTGCCATTTAGCACCCAAAGCACCTTCCTGTTCGCACAAAATTCAGCTGAACTACTGCGAACACCTTACCCGAAGCCTTTTCCTGTTTGCGTCAACGCCTCAGCCGAACTCCACTTGTCGCAACTCCTCCTGCGACGAACTTGCGAACTGTACTTTGCCTCGATCGCCATTCACCTGTCACGATCCACCTATTGCAAAATCACATGCAACAAATCTGCGAACTTCGCTGGCCGAACTCTTCTGTTCGCAAAACATGGTTCCTATTCACCGGAACCAAACTCCAGTTGTTGCAAAATAACTTGCAACGAACCTGCGAAATTTGCTGGCCAAACTCCTTTGTTCGCAAAAACCAGGTTCCTATTCACCGAACCAAACTCCACCTCGTGAAAAGAAAACTCATTCGCGAAATTCTGTCGCGCGTCCGCCACTAAGGCTATAGCGCCAATCACCTGTCGACAAGCCTGCCGCCCAAACTGGCAGCAAATGCAGGAACCTTGGGCCGTCACCCGACCTGCTCCGCTCAATCTGCGAAGTCCTTCCTATCGCTTCTGCCTCGCAAGTCCTCCGCCGAACCAACTGTTCGTGGATCCTTCCACTTGCGCAGTCGCCTTCTTGTCACTGACGATAACTGCTCTCAAGTCCTCCGCAACCAAATATTCGCAGTAACTGAACATCCACCTGGACTTTCGTGGATCTTTCCACCTGGCATACGCAGTAACTTCTGTGTCCCGGCCGCTCGCACAATCCAGTCAATCTGTCGAAGCCGAACTGCTCTGCTTCGATCGCGACCAACAAATTCTTTTTGTGCCAAATTGCTGAAAGCCTTCCACCGCCCTCTGCGCCTTCATCCACTCGTAATCGGAATCACAAATTCTTTTTGCGCCAAACTGTTTCGAGCCTTGCAGCGCCCTCTACGCCTTCATCCACTCTCTGCGATCTGTGTCAAACTGCTGCGAGCCTTCCAACACCCTCTGCGCCTTCATCCATTCTCTGCAATCTGCGCCAAACTGTAGGAATGAAGATTCCTTTTGATTCTTCTTCATCATGCAAACAGTACTCCAGCTGACATTAATTGACCACAAATTAATGCCTTCAGACGCAATTAATCCTAGAATCCGTGGCTTTAATTTTTGTCCACTTGCCGCCTCTAGAAATAATTTTTCCCTGTCAGGCAACACAACAGCTCATCTATCCATATTCTTCTAGTGTAAATAGAAGATTCTTTAATTCCTTCCCTTTTTCTCTCTGTTCCTCAGCCTCAAGCCAACTGCCGCGGGATCGCGCCTTTTCGGTCCCGATCAACGCACCTGTTTGTGCGAACCGACCGTGCACGAACTCCACCTGTTCCGCGCGCTAACTGCCACACCTGCCTCGCCGAACCGCGCGAAGCACCCCGCACTAGCTCTTTTGTTCCCGTCTCCTCTGTCGCACGGCTCGGACTTCCCAGTTCCTTCTCCTGTGAATTGCAGCGTCGATCCGCGAACTGCCTCCGTCTCAGAACTGCGAACTACAATGAACCGTTCCAACCGCTGGAACCGCTCCTTGAACTGCCGAAGCCGGATCGAGCCTGATGCGAACCTCCTGGCTGGGCAATCCTGGGCGAGCTCGAGTCCCTGTTCGCGAAATTGTTATGAAATTGGAGAGTAGAAACATGAATCGACACAAATCAAAAGAAGAACACATAGATTTAACGAGGTTTAGCAAAGAATTGCCTACATCATCGGGAGCAATGGGCAGTTTTAATATTTCAGAGAAGTTACAAGTCCGGTTAAAATATACCCATAGGATTACACATCTATTTATAGAAAAAACCCATGGATAAATTACTAACTCACCCTCGCTCCCCCCAACCCACTAAACATGAAGAGACACACATTTTCACCAATAAAACTTCAACTCCCTAGATATGAGTCATACCTAACACGTTCTTCTTACCACCATACCCTGGACCCAATGTGAGCTTACTCCTCCTTGATTTCTACTGTTATTATATCTTGTTAATTCAATCCTATTAATTGTATGAACTTATGCCTTAAGCATTTATGAATTTTAAAGTTCATTCTAAGATTTCTTATTACTCATTTTAATCTATGTCAAAGTTAGCCAAAATTCAATATTATTGTCAAATGTGATATTAATGAATTTGATAATGAATTTAGTCATATTAAAACATCACCTAAACTAGCTAGGCTCCAATTAATTTGTTAATAAGTAACTTTATACTCTCATTAATGTATTTATAATTAGTTGCATAGGAAATTTGAGAAATATGCCACACGCTATAAACTAAATTTCTAATAAATTTAAAATCCATAGCTAATGGTTCGAGATAAGTAGCTTCTCTTTGTTAGGAGATAAATGTATCATTCATTGTTGGGGGGATTTATCCTCGTTATTTTTATTAAATTATTATCTAATTATAAGATTGTTAGTCTTACCACTTAAATTTAGTTAATATAATTGCAATAGATATCCTTTATTATTCATGAAGAATTTGCATAAATAATTAGTCTTGCTTTGTTGCTACATAAACTTCTATTAAATTACTAATGTCTTATTATAATATTATTATGTCGGTGTTAAACTCTTTTGTAATGGCTAGCCGGAGCGACATGTCCTTAGAGAAATTAGTGGATTTTCATGAGATTAGTGCCTATCTTTATCTTATTCAAGGTGTCGTAAAAAACCGACTATATAAAATTTATTATATATGTGTGCGTGTGTGCATACACGCCCATATACCTACTATACTTGTATATTATCATGAAGTCCTAACAAACTATTAAACTCTATATGTATAAGCATACATTATATGGTAACTGTATATATATATATATATGAAGTATTATCTTTTTATTGTTCATATTGTATGCCTCCACTTCCTTTGTCATTTATGTTTGAATAAATAATAGTTATTTACTAAATTTGATTTATCAAACTAACAAATAGATATTTTTATATATGAGATTTCATTTAGCCACTTGTAGAAACAACCCTATAGGATAAAATATTCCAATATTCCAATTTTAGACATCTATTTGGTATTTTTAGTATTTACTTTAGTAATTATTTTTTCCATCTGATTTTTGGGTAGCATTCCCTTATTGTCTTTTTATTTTGTTTCAGTTAGATTTCTTATTTCTTGTTTAGTTGTATCAGTTGAACCCATTTTTTCTGAATAAATTTTATATTTGTTATTTTATTTATGTTGTTATGCATATAATTCTTCTTTTGAGAATATAAAATATGTTAATTTCTTTTAGTCATGCCTTGCATTATCGGGATGTACTGCCTTTCAGACCCGGGGCATGATTAAAATACCGAAAGGTGGTGACCAAAGGGTCACTATGAAGGAAAGTTATTTGCATGCCTTATATAAAAAATATGGGTTAGAGTTGTCTAATATGAGTCGGGATTTGGGTCTGACTTCAATGGTTAGCAATGGTTGGTTTATGTTGTGATGATTTGTGGAGAAGATAGAATGAGCCTCAGGGTTTCTTTAGGGTTGAAAATCTCAAAAAATTAGGATTTTATTTGAAACGTGAGTGCAACTTGTTGAGTTGTTAGAAGATTTTAACTAGTTGTTTAGTACATGCAAAATAAAAAGAGAACACACTGAATTACACATGAGATATATAAACTGAGCCCCTTACCAAATGAATAATAGTTATTGTAGGCATTCAACTGCTAAATTGACCGATTAACTAAGAAATGTCATAGGAGTTGGACATCTTAAGTTTTGATTCAAACAATGATAATATTTAAAAACATTTTACATTTATTTTTAGCTAACTGCATCATTCAAATTTTAGATAAAAATTAAACAAAAAAGAAATGAGAGCTGGTGCGACTTTTTAAATTTGTCAAAATTTATGAACTCATATTTAGATATATATATTAATTTAGTTTGATAATGAGTCACACAATTAACGCAAGTATACATATCACTCAAGCAATACAGTGCTCTAATGGAGTCCTAGTTATCGATCCCATAGGGAGGCTTTAATTTTATAGCGTAGTACAAAAATTACTAATCGAATCACAACATAATTGCAAGTTGTTTAATTCTTAAAGTAAAAACAAACAAATTCAGTTACTATTTCTACCAAATCAAGTTCTAGACTCTAACAAGTTAAACTAACACAAGACTAAATTTATAACAAAGTTTAGTTGCAAAAAAGATTCTTCCTCTTTTCCAATCATAATGCGATGATTATTGTGACATAAATCAGTGATGCAAATGTATTGTGTCAAATAGGAGCAATCTTATTTTTTACCCATATTTCAGCATCTAAAGAACATTAGCTAATCCTAAGCTTAATCCCCAAATTCGTGGTTAGGTTGGGAGGATATTGGCTCTCACTCTAGAGATCCCACTTCCCTTCACCTGAAGACTAAATCTCGTTTCAGTTTCTAAACATTAGGACCAAATTAAGGATTTCAGTCTATCACTCTGAAATCTCTAATTTTACTCCCATCAAAGTATATTTCCCTATTTATTTGCACTCAATCCTCATGAACTACGTCTCTCATTCATGGACATTGAATGTGACCTTCACCTTTGTTGTGGAACTCACAATCCTTTCGGAACATATGTTTCTCAATAAATTTTAACAATTCAATTGGCCAGATCTAAAAGTAAGTTAAGTTCGAAGTGAAAAGGTCATCACAAACTCTTCATAATAAATCGACACATCATTTCCATTTCACAACATCAACACATCCCATGAAAAGGAGAAATACAATGAAATCTACTCAAGACTCATGAGGAAAAGATGACAAAACATGGATTTTATATATATAAGCAACGTCATACAAACAGAGTAAAGTAATGACAACTTATCTCAAACTCTTCCCCATGAGAATCTCAAGGAATTCCTTTGACTCATCTTCTTTATTCACAACAACACACAATTCTCTCTTTAGATGAGTAAAGAATAAGAAATCTCTCACATTCTCTCTCCTCTCACACTCCTAAGAAGAGAAAACATAAAACCTAATTTCCTACACAAAATGGAAAGAAACTCTCTCTAAACTCTAAACTCTTCTCTTCTTTTTTCTCCCTCTTCTAAACTTTTGGCTCCAAAAGTGTTTAAATTTGACCAAAACTGAATTCCCAAGAGTTTCCTCAAGCAACCCTTCAAAATCCGGCCAAATACATTGAATCTAGTTTGAATTCGGGATTGGGCGCTGTCCGACGCTGGATATGGCGCTGTCCGGCGCTGGATATGGCAATGTCATGCGCTGGATAAGGCGCTGTTCGGCGCATTACTCCGTCAAAACAGTTGTAACTCTCTATAAACTGGCGCGGCCAGGCGCTGGTGACAGCACCATTCGACACAATTTCAATAAAATGCACTTTTGTCATTTTTCGCTCCAAATTTGCTCCTTTTCGCTTCATTTTACTCCAAATGCCTAAAATCATTATACCTACGTGAAATCATGAAAAATACTTTTTTTAAATGCAATATCATCAAAAACCGGTATGAAATGGATATTAAAAAGCTATCAAATCTTCAGTGGATCAATAGCTCGACATCTCCAAGGAGGAATGGAGTGGTAACTTGAAATGAGGAGGAACTTGGGGTTGTTGGTATTTTACTTTCGTTGCATTCAAATATACCTCATTTATACATGTTGTATATAAGATGATTGATCTTAGATGTCCATGTTGATATTTAAAAGTCTTAAAATATGAGTATCATGGATAATGTTGAGTGAACTCAAATTGTTGTAGTGAATAGGGATTCACATTGATACCTAAGAGAGATGGTGGTAAATTATGGTCTAATGGTACATCTTAAGTAATTTTCTCATTACCTTTACTCAGAGGAATAACACTTTGCTAAGTATCGATATGAGCATGTGATTTCAATTAGAATAAATCATTACTTCTTTTATTCTTAAATGTCGATACATGTGCCGATAACTTGGAGTTCTTTTCCTTTTATCTTAAAGAACAATTTATCGTGCTCTGTGATGCAACCATGTAGCTATTGACGAGCTTTATAAGTAGATTCAATGAGTACAAGAGAGCTTGAAAAGAAGAATTTTGGAAAATGCAAGCGAGCTCGATTGGAGAAGTTCAATTGAAAACTTAAGCTCAACGAACCCGTTCGGAGGAACTCACAGGAATGCTGGCATGTTTCAGAGGTATTCGTGGGATTTTTCAAGACAAAAAGAAGCTCTACAGCTTGTCAAAGTTAGATACGGCTAACGAGTACAGTTTACTATTGCTCAAGAAAATTAATTTTTCGATTTAAAATAATATTTCTACGATTATCATGAAACTGATTTGACCAACAATATCCGTTTAGTATTTGGGCATTCGTGTTGCTTAAATAAACTCAATTTTGGATTTACAATAATAATTTTTGCAATGATCATGAAACCAATTTGATTATAAGCAGTCAATGCAATGACCATTATAGCTTAATAAATTAGTTGACCAAGCATGAATTATAAAACATGTAAATTGCAAGATAATCTTTATATTTCTTGCCGAGCAGTCCCACTCTTGTCAGCATTTCCCCGACAGCAGGAGTATCTCGCCGGAGAACGACGATGGAATCACCTTTCAAAGCCGATATTCTGAAGGGGAAGGTAGCGCTCGTGACAGGAGGCGGATCCGGCATCTGCTTCGAGATATCGATGCAGTTCGGGAAGCACGGCGCTGCTGTCGCCATCATGGGCCGCCGGCCCCAAGTACTTGAAGCCGCCGTCGATGCCCTGAAGTCGCAGGGCATACAAGTTAGTCGCCTTTCAAACTTGTTCTTCTATTTCCCTTTCATTCATGATCTGATAAATTGCTTGAGCAATAACTTCGGGGTTTTTGCTGTCAGCTTGTATTGTTCTGCCTATCGGAGTTTTTTTGTTGCATATATCGTCTACTTCTGGCATTTATGAACTCGGCCGAATTCTGGATTAGATCGCTAATTTCTTTCTAAAAGCGACGAATATTTGGTCGATGAAACAATTGTCTATTTGCTGCCCTCGATCTTAGGCATGACGGGCTCTTCAGTTCTGGCCTGACTGATCAGACTTTGCTAACAAGCGGTTTTGGGTTGTTCTGAAATCTTCAAAGGACTGATCCGATTAGTTTTGGGAGATTAATTTGGCATTCGGTTGCATACTCTTTTCTGAGTTGAATATTAACTTATTTCTTATAACCTGTTTTTTAGTATAGTTGGCTGGTTATTTAAGAAGAAAGACAATCCAGTCTTCTGAATTTGTTTTTTTTTATTTTTTTTATTTTTTGGTGAAGAACAACATATATTATAAGCTTTAGGGTATGTTTGGGCGATTAAAAGGCTGCACAGAAGCTGCTGCGGGGGAAGTTTGTTTTGTGCTGTTGTGTAGCAGCTCTTTATGAAAAAATGACCTTTCAACTCTCAGGATACAGTAAATTCTATCTGATTAAAGAAAAACTCTTAAATTCTTCAACATCCCACAAAAAAATGAAAAGGGAATTTACATACATACCACACAATTCTTATGTATTTACATACCTAACACCCATACTTTGATATTTACACTTATAAGACCTTGATGTCATAAATCTAGTCACGAAAAGCTGTATTTCACATTTGTGGTGAGATTTGAATTGTACGCATGTAAATATGAATTAGCGTTTGACATGTAAATACATAAGAATGATGTGGTATATATGTAAATGCCCAATAAAATATGCCATCCAACAAATGGAAAAGGCGTGGGTGCTGGGACGGAGCTGCTCGATTTGGAGGAGGAAGACGACAACCGGAAGAAGTCCGAGGCTTCAGTTCACTAGGGATCAAGCGGGAGAAGGGTTGGAAGGAGTTTGTTGTTAGAGGAAGAGGATGCTAAGACTGAGGACTCGCGGTCTGTGAGGGGGATGAGTACGGGCACTGTTGCAGTTGGGTTTCTGTTCGGAGGAAGGGAGGCAAGATACGTGGGCATAGATGCGAGCTGGGTTGATGGGGCAGAAGCTATGGGAAACAAGGAAGAGGAGGGCTGCGTGACAGAGGAGAAGGGTATGCCAGTCTTTGGTCGCGAAAAGAAAAAAAACATGGGTCGTGGGATTGAACTCGCGGCTCATGTTTACATGAGATTTTTCAAAACGTTACCACACCGCAATATCTAAATGCTCCATAATTCGGGTCTGTTTGGGGCAGATTCAATTCTTTTCGTGCAAGTACCGCACTAACTCGGGATCATGCTACTGGAAAATGCGACTGTTGTTTATTGCAGTAATATGGTACAGTGAGATAATTGCTTATGGATAAATGACTAATTTGCCCATGTTTAATAATGTTGTTTATAACAAAACTGTGATAGTCTTATTTCTGAAATGACAAAATACAGATGAGTGTAAATTAAAATAAAAGTTAATCTACATTTAAATAACAGCCTTGCAAATACATGTATAAAATTTCAACATTAACTCCTTGAATTATCAGAAAGATTATAATCAATTATGAGAGATCTTTGTTCTCCAAAATAGTAACATTTGTTTCACCTTCTTTCTCTCTTCTTTCTCATACACACCTAATGGACCTTTCTGCCATCATTTTAGCAGCAAAAATGATGCACCTCAAAGACTAAACTGTTTTATTTGTATTTTTATTTTTTATTTTGAGATAAAGCCACCGAGAACACAACAACCTTCAAAATTTTGCATATCATAAAGAAAGTAAAATTGGGGGAATTACTTATCAAACAATTTTAATAAATTTACATATCTAACACAAAAATGCACTGAACAGTAAAACAAAGCCTTATTATGCTTGAAATGCTTAGGAAACAATTCCATTGCAAAGGAATGAGGATCCCAAACAACAAAACTATTGTTCATCTTACTCCACGAAACCATCTGATTGGTACCCGCATCGTTTACCATGTCACAGGTCTTCGTTAGAAATGGAGGAGGCCAGAAATCCTGCAATCTATCCATCGACCGCGAAAGAGCAGAAAAACAAAAAGATGAAGGTAGAGAATTGTTCCCCTCTGGCTTCTCCTACTTCATTGCATTCGGAAAAGGGGGCTCCATTGACGTATATAATATCAGAGAATCCAATGTGAGCTTATGAATCAAATGAGATGAGAATCGAATGCCGATCGCGGGTTGTTGTTCTTTGGCGGAACGCAATGTCGCGGTTAGGGTATAGGGGTAAAAAACACATTGACGAAGCTGGGCAGCAGGGAAGGGGAAGCTTTCCGCTTTAGGGTAAACCGTGGGACGCCGCGGCGACATCGTCGCCCCAAATGGGGTAAACTAGCGGCACGGTGCTGCGCCGCCCCAAACGACCCTGCGTTTTCGCATCGCACTGCAGCTAAAAAGCTATTCCAAATGCACCCTTAGTAATTAAATTCAAATGTTAATAACGATACATAGCAGGAAAATTTTTAAGTGAGGATATTTAGATCAAAATTTGGTTAATGATTAGTATAGTTGTGATAGTAGTTGGAGTTATTTTAAGAGGAATGCAACACAAGAGTAATAAATTAAGATTTATATTGTATTTTTTATCCACTATGATAAAGAAGTGGATAAAATTATTTTTTTTCTCGCATAGTGATACCGAAACTAGGTAGGAACTCAGTGGAAATGCAAAATCAAACTTTTATTAATATAGAAATAGGGCTACAATACTTCATAAACTCGAAAGGAAATACAAACACAAACTATTTTAGGCTAGGATCAGAAAAGGAGATCCGAGGGCGGTGGTGGTGTCAGCAAAAAGGGAAGGGTTGAAGCTATAGGTTGGATTGGAAGGGTGTTGGGTGGCAGGTTGGGGTTTGGAAGTGTGGGGCGGTTAGGGAAATTGCTGGTAATGGGGAAGAGGGGTACGGGTTGATGGGGAAATGAACTCGATAGTAAGGAGGACGGTTGTCACATGGCCGGTAGGATGCACTTGGGGTGGTCGGGATGGCTAGACATCATGGCCAGCAACAGGTGGAGGGGGAACATACGGCTAGAAGGTGGGAGGGGAGAGCTGGACAACAAGGAATGGGAAGGGGAAGTGCGGCCGGTGCAGGAGAGGTCGACAGGGAGTTCTAGAGAGGAAAGTCGATGGCTTGAAGGTTTGGGGAGTAGGGAGGAGAGGAGATTGGAAATGATACAACAATACCTTGAAGGAAGATACAGCCGGAGCACCACAACCTCAGAGGATACAACCTTAGAACAGGGAAAACAACTTCACACATGAACTTGAAATCTGAAACACAATAAAACTAAGCCCTAACTCTCAGAAAATAACATTAAAAAAGACTCTAGTAGGGAAATAACAACGAAGAAAAGCTCTCATAAGGAAATAACAACAATGGAAGGCTCTCATAAGGAAATCACATAAAAGGAAAGTGGGAGATGGGGCAGATGGCATTGTTGTCCCTTCCATAGGCCGCCTACACAGTTGGGGCATGGATTGGCGTCTTTAGCTAAGCTGACTGGCTGACTTTTAGCGCTCGCATCCGTGTCAGTCTCCCGACGTTAGGGGAGCTTCGACCTCATTCATCGAAGCTTTTGGTTTTTGTCTTCAATCTTGGTGGTACCTGGATCCATTGTCGGTTGTACTGTCCCCCGAAGTATCTGAGAAGTCTTCCCCACTTGCGAGCATATGTCCATAACGATCCGCTCTCCGGAGGTTGTGGGCCATGTCTGTATTGCTGAATCTTCCCCAAGTAGCCCATGGTCGATTCAATCAGACATGTAGTGAGAGTAACCTGAACCTTCCCACATGGCGGTGGCGCTGGTAGTACGATGTCGATCTTGAGAGCTAAAATACTCTTAGTCGTATCTTTTCTATATCTAGAGAGGATATCTCAGTCCTCTCATTCGACGTCATCACTAAACCCGGTTCCACTGACACTGTTCTGCTAGCAAGGGCTCCTATGATCCAAGGCTCAGCCGAGGAAGCAAAATGATACGCTTCCCATCTTGGTGAAGGAATGTGTTTTTGAATCCATCGTGCTGAGTACTCTGGTCAAATTGCCACAATCTTCCAAATATAAGGTGACGGACATTGTTGAGCGTGGGGCCCGGTCAAAAAAAAAAGAAGGAAATGCTGCTCTCGTCTCCTCCAACCGCGAAGCGAAGCTTTGCTTTGCCTCTCGCTCCTTTAAGTAGCGAACCGGAGCCTCCTCCACATCTTCTGCGATCGACTGCTACAGGAGAGGAAGGCTTGCGACCAAACCCTGGAAGAAGGAGAAGAGAAGCGTCCGAACTCCAAGAGCATTGCTTCTCCTCTGTTGTTCAGACCTGTGAAGGAGCTACAGGCATGAATAGCATTTTGGGCTTCCTCTTTTTTTCTTTGGGCTTTCTTTTTTAGTGCGAGGTATCAGGCGGGCGAACTCCAAGGAAATCATAGATTTGTTTTTCCCAGTTTTCTTGTTTTTCAGTGCTGGTGCTCATGGGTAGAGAGAGAGGAAGTGAGAAGTTCTTATAATTGTCGACGTGATCGACGACAGTGTAATTCCTCAAGTAATAAAATCCTCTCCAACAACGTGGACGTAGTCAATTTGCCGAACCACGTAAATCTATGTGTCATTTTCTGGTATAAGTTTTATCGTTCCAATTTTTCACTTTATCGGAATCATTCTATATATCACAATAGACATCCATAGGTACCATGTCACACACACCTAATCCTACTGCTGGCCTTCGATCGAACTCTACTAACCTGATTCTCCTTCTTCACCAACGTTAGCGAATATAGTTTGAATGTCTTTGAGTCGCAAGTCCCAAATTCTCTACCATCTAAGTCGATGCCACATTTCTGCTACTCCCGCCATTGATGATAAGATTGCATATATTTTCTGTTCACGATGTAGCGGGTGTAGAAAATGTTGCGGCGAAGCCACTACGGATCCCTTGTATCCTCAGTTTGGAAGACCTGTCGAATCACGCGTGACTTTCCTTCATTTGGTGGAAGTCTGCACACGTCACCCTGTTCCCCAACATTCTCGTAGTTGTTGCTGCTTAGTAAGTGTGACTACACTGCTTGTGAGACAGCTGGAGGTTATGTGGCCGTAACCATGACATCTGAAACACTTCCTGGCCGATACAGTGTTGGAGGAGTTACCTTTCTCCTGCTTCTTCTCCCTTTGATCTGGAATGTCACTCCCTTATTCGGGTTTGTACTTTTCTTCTGAGGTACCCTTGTCGGTTGTGGTTACTGTGGATGACTGCGTGCCTGACGATTGCTGCCTGAAGGATGTCTGCTGCCTACTCTGCTTCCATTGTCTCTCTACCTTCAAAGCTAGTGTATGGACATCCCCAAGCATCCAATACGGCTGTAGCGGCATCACATTACTAATATTAGGCCTTAGGCCCCAAGGTATCTGGCTACTATAAGCTCTTCTGGCTCTGTCACCGCGCACTTCAGTTGTAAGTGGTCAAACTGGTATGAACTCCTCCACTAAAGGATCATTCTGTTGCAGATTGTGGAGCTTCAGAAATATGTTCTGACAGTAATGAGGCGGAAGATATTTCTTCTGCATGTTTTTTTTATCTTCTCCCACCTGATAATCTTATCGCTTCCTTCACGTTTCCTCTACCGGTATTTCTCCCACCATTACGAGGCACACTTATTCAACTTAATAGCAGCTAGTTTGACCCATTTATTTTCTGACACATCTGTATACTCGAATATCCGCTCAACATCTTGCAGCCAATCAATGAATTCATCTGGATCCATCAAACTCTGGTAAATTCACATTTATTCTGTAGTCTCTGTGTCCACCAAGTGACATCTCCTTTCGGAAATTCTCTCTCTGGGAGAGATTCAAATATCCGTCTCTGGGCCTCCTCTGATACTGGATTCCGAAACGCCGCGATCTATCTTCATCGTTGAAATTATCTCTATGGATGAGATTCAGATCTTCTGTTCTTTCTCCCCTTCAACTCTCCAGATCTCCGTCAGGGATAACCTTTTTCTGTGTTCACTCTTCAATTTTCGCAAGCCCCTATTAGAGGCGATAGAGCTCCCGCCGTATCTCTTCCCGTGTAGGCTCGGGCATATTTCTTCTTGGTGGCATGACTAGGGATTAAGAAATAGAAAAGAAAATTTTTGGTGGGGTTGGGTTTAGGTTGTGGAAAGAAAATTTTTGGAGGTGAGAGAGGGTATATGCAATTGATGGCGGGTGCAAAACGTTATTTAGGTTTTCCGATTTTGAAAATCAACAAGAGAGATTTTAGATTTGGGGCTATGGTTTGGGAATAAGCGGATGCTAGAAAACCCTAAGATAAGACTAGGGTTAGACTAACTCTAATACCAAATGATATCAGAACTAGGTAGGAACTTAGCAGAAACACATAAACAATCTTTTATTAATATAGAAATAGGGCTACAACACGACACAAACTAAAAAAGAAATACAAACACAAACTAATCTCCAGTTAGGACTTGAAGATAAAATTCGAGAGCGGTGGTAGCGTCGGCAAAAGCGTAAGAGGGAAAGGGGAAGGGTTGAAGCTGGAGGGTAGATTGGAAGGGTGGTGGGTGGCAGGTTTGGGGTTTGCAAGTGTGGGGTGGTTCGGGAAATTGCAGGTAATGGGGAAGAACGGTACGAGTTGATGGGGAAACGAACCAAACAGTAAGGAGGACGGTTGTCAGTGGCCGGTAGGATGCACTTGGGGTGGACGGGAAGGGTGGACAACAAGGCCGACAACAGGTGGGGTAATAGGTGGCTGGAAGGTGGGAAGGAGAGCTGGATAGTGGAAAAGGGTAGGGGAAGTGTGGCCGGTTCTGGTAGAGACTGGCAGGGAGGTCTGGTGGGGTAAATCGGTGGCTGGAAGGTTTGGGAGTAGGGAAGAGAGTAGAGGAGATGGGAAATGATACTACACCACCTCGGAGGAAGATATAGTCGGAGTACAACTACCTCGAAGGATACAACCCTAGAACATGGAACACAACATCACACAGGAACCTGAAATATGAAACACAGCAAAACTAAGCCTAAGTCTCAGAATATAACATTTAAAAAGATCTCAATAGAGAAATAACATCAAAGGAAAGCTCCCATAAAGAAATAACAATAAAGGATGGCTCCCATAAGGAAATCACAGAAAAAGAAAGTGGGAGAAGGGGTTAGCGGCATTGGTGCCCCCTTTATGGGCTGCTCCCTTTATAGACTGCTCAGTCCAGTTGGGGGCTAGACCCACGCCTTATGCTAATCGATTCAACCAGCTAGCTTTCCCGAACCCACATCAGGGGTTTTTCTGCTCTTGCACGGGATAATGCCTACACCCACGCGGGATGATACCTGTACTCGCGTCACATAGTTTAACCAACTACTGGTTAAATTTAATTAACATTTTTAATTCACTATTTTTGTTGCAACTTCATTGTAGGTCGACCAACAAACATATTTGGTCAACTAGTATATTTATGATTGGAAGAGTGATAAGTGGGGAGGTTTTTCATGTAGTTTGAAGCCAATTTATTTCCCTAGTCTTTTTTTTTTTTTGTTCTTTATGAATTTTGAGTGAGAAGTTTGCAAATATATTTTCGAACTTGTACGCTTTTTAAATATTTTCAAATTTGTAGGTGGCAATTTTCTTTGAAGAGGAGGGCTATATATTTTTTTGCCTTTTTCTTTGAAGTAAAGGCTTGTTTATGGCAAAGTTACTCCATAACAATTGACCTCTCATACCCAATGGATACTTGTAGAAATTGAGGTCACTTTGACACAATTTTCTTTATAAAGAAGGTTGATGTAGGCTAAAACCAATTCAATGATTCAAATTCTTGAAAAAATTGGTGTTTTTAGCCATTACGTTGCCTTATATCTTGGAGAGGTGTCTGGTGTAGGTGTATCCACTCCACTGTCTTTTACTTTGGAGAATAGGATATGTAAGCCAAAGCCACTCAATATCCTTTACTTGTTGAGCTAAATGGAGGTCTCATAGGCTGAAGATACTTTAATGCTTAGTTCTTGTAGGATTTGAAGTTGATGTGGGTCAAGCATCCTCGTTGGACTCTATGATGATTTAGGGTTAATCCGTTCACCTCTCAGTCCTCTTAAGGCCATGATTTAGGTATTGCAAAGTTTTTATACCAATCCATTCTTTTGAAACTTAGAATTGGTTTTGGTAGTAACCTCTTTTTTCCTGAGCTATAAGAACCAAGATGAGAGGATTTTAAACACTTGCAGCTTGAATACTCTGGCTAGAGGTTCTAAAAGCTATTGTAATAGGAATTTGATAGAGGATTCTTGAACTTAGGTGACATGAATATGATTGTGAGAGGCTTCCTGAACTCTTTAGATAAAGATATCAAGTAGAGAGTGTTCTAGAGCTCACGTGACACAAATCTCAGGGCAAAAAGGTTCTCATGTTCGTGCAATATGGATACCAGAGATAGAGTGTTTCTGAAACTTGTTCGGCATGAATACATATGCATGTTCTTAAACTCTTATGGCATGAATTATAGAATAAGGGTGTTGTGGAGTTCCTGCCACATAAATGCCTTGGTGAGAAGGGTTCTAAAGCATGAATGCTATTATTAAAGGGCTCTGAAACTTTTACAGGACAAGAATTCTAGTAATATTGTTGTTATACTCCTGCAATGCGAGTGCAGGTTTTGAAGAGTGTGCGGACAGAATTCACTCCACCTCCTCAATTATAGCATGTTTGTTGAGAAAGGGAAGCTTCAAGCCCAATTTTAGTTTTGCTAGAAGTGAATCGCATGCAAGGGCAACTTTTGTTCATTCATACTCTTAAGTGATTCGTGAATGAAGCATCATTAACTCATGCCAGATCATTGTGGTCTAGTTGGAGAGCCTATGTGATGTTGGTAGTATTTGCATTGATCTTCTGAAGGAGAGATGGCTTGATGCGTTCACAGCTAATTGGCCAAAGTTTTTTCTTTTGTTATTAGTTTGGTAAGTATCTAACCTTGCCTCAAGTGAGCAAAAGAACTATCGGATAGATGCCTTGCAACTAGGGGCAAAAGATGTCCTAGCGAGTGATGGAGGAACACAATAGAGTTGTTCCATGAAGTAAACAACCTAATAGTATTTTTAGGACTCATTTTAGTCATGGGATACAAAGAAGAGTGGGTGACATACTGGAGGAGAAGAGGCTAAAGGGATTAGAGAGGCAGAATGGATAGAAAGAAGGTTTAGTTGTAGCCTTATCATGGAGATAAAGCAGGAGAGGCCAACCAACAGCGAGTAGGAGCAGAGCTTTTGCAATTAATAACAAACTTTCATCTAATGATTCAAACGTTTTTTTCATAACATATCATATTCCTTACTTGTAGTGGCAGGGAGGGAAATACTATTATATGCTCAAATTCATATTATATGCCTAATATGGTTGGTTTACATAACACAAAAATACATGCTAAGGGCTGTTTTGCAACATATATTCAAAATGCAAATATTTTTGTGATATGTTGAAATGGACACATCAAACATATTTTAATTTTAAGTGTTTGATTGGATGTAATATAAATTAAGTGAGATTATTTATTTTGTTTGCTTGATTATATTTAGAGTATAATATTCTAACAAAAAGAAAGATGAATTAAATTATTACAACAAAGTTGAGGGGTGAGTGATGGTATGACGTAGAAATACAACAAGGGTGAGGGTGCACAATAGTGAAACTTGATGATGGCGAATGGCTAGGTGAAAAATTAATTTGGTGAGATCCTCAACCTTCTACACCTACAATCATGTTTAATTCTACGTTATCATCTCTCTTATTGCCTTGATATTTTGAGAACCATGACTAGATTGTCGCCTGATATATCTAAAATATATAATATTTTCATGCACATTTTTATACATATTTTGTATGATATTACACTTTAATGAAAGATATTTGTATGTTTTTCTTTAAGTTACACTTAAATGGACCAAATATGTCAAAATGAGTGAAAAAAGATCAAATTTAAAGCAAAAATGAAGGTATTAAAATAAACTGGGGAGCCTAAACGCCAGCAGACAGAGAAGGTCGCGCCTAAGCGCCAAGACAGAGAAGCCCGCGCCTAACCGCCAAAACCCTGCTCTTAAGCACCAGGTAGTTACTTTGCAATTTTAATGAATTTTTGGCGAATTTTGAAGAGGTGTTTGAGACATCTTTTGGTACAAATGTGGATAACTAATCAAGGACGCCAAAAGACATTCAAATTTCATTTGAAATGATGCATCTCTTGTGTAGATTCATTGAATATAGACACATTTTGAAGAGACACCAAGACACATTTTGAGAAAGTTTAAAAGAAAGGACTTGAAGAAGAGAAGAGAGTCAATTTTTAGAGTTATTGTAGTTAAGTAAGAAGTTGTAGGATTCTTACTTGGGGTTTCTTCACACTTTTCTCATTCCTAGTGAAAGAGAAGGTGAGTAGGGATTCCTAAGTAAAAATCAATTGTTATAGAGAGATTTAAACCCTCTTGGGTTGGACGACTAGTCCAAGGGAGCCTTGTAAGAGAAATGAAGAAATTCAAAGGAAATTCAAGTGTTGGTGGAGACAAACTTGAGATAAGTTTTTATCTTTGTACTTCATTTGGTTTTAATTGATTTTTTGTGTTTTCTCCATGGTTTCTACTTTTAAATACTTGTGTTTTCTCCATGGATTCTGAGTAGTCTTCTTTATATTTTTCCTTAAAATGAAAAATAACTAAGTGTTGGATGAAAGTTGTGAAAGTATTGATCTTTAATGTTGGAAGAAGTTGTGATTGATTTAATCCTTGCACTTCATTTACTTCTTGATTTGGCTAATTAAGATGTTAGCATTTGTTGGGAGAACATGTAAGATCCTAGTAGGCATTGTCTCAATCAACAATAGGTAGAAATCACATGAGATTATATGGATAAGAAAGTAATTCATATAATTTTCTGCAAATAAATAGGGAAATATACTTTGATGAGTGTAGAATTAGAGACTTTCGGGTGACAGACTAAGGCCCCTAATTTGTTTATTGTTTCAAGTTTTGATGCGAGATGTTAGCCCCCAGATGGAGAGAAAGGAGGGAACTCTAGAGTGAGAGCTAGTATCTTCCCTACCTAACCCGTCTTTAAAACTGTTCAATTTTAAACTAGTCAATGTTCTCTATAGTCTGTAGTAAGGGTTAAGAATAAAATTGTTTCTATTTGACACAACACATTTTGAATACTTCAACAACAGAATTCTTGTACTTATTACTTATTCATGATAAGAAAAAAGATATTTTCATTTATACTTCTTTAATCTTACAAAAATTTCGTTATAGTTAGTAAGTACGTTCACTTTATTTCACAATTTAAGAAAATACAAAAAAGAATCGCATTTTCAAATTTTCTGTTATCTGAAACTGTTCAAGTATCTTTTTCTAAATAGAATTTTGTAATATAAAAACTTTTTTATCTTTTAAATTTCTAAAAATTTTCACCGTTGGATCGATATTTTGGGGTTTAATCAGAAAGTCATATATTACTTGATAACGATACATATACTTGCGTAGAATCCCTAAATTTAAATATTACTGTTGCATTATTATTTACATCGGAATCAAGTTTTTGGTACCGTTGTAAAAGATAAAATTTTGTATTAAAAATATAAGTATAATTTGATTACCAAAAGTATAAATATACCAGTATTTGTCTGGTAGTAAAAAAAATTGGGATCATCGCCCTCAAGGTTCTTATGCTCATCCATTATCTCTTGGCCGACAATATGACCTTCCACCGTGAGATCCTTTATGAGAGGCGAGCAACAATGCATAAAGACGTCGGATACGATCTGGAAAAAATGATGTTGCATTTTCGATAACTTAGCAAAAAGGATATGAAAAGATGTACAAGTAACTCGGCCAATTAAGATGAGTTTCTTTGGAGGAAAAAAGACTCTTTTGGGAATTCAAATTTTTTACTTCACACTCATTTTACTTCATACCTAATACCCAACAAGTTTAAACCCATATGAACTTTTTGTCGTACCCTCATAATGCATCCAATCAAACAATAACATGCTAGCTTTATGTATGCATGAAATAGTAATCAAACATAAGATTTGTCATCCACCAAATCGATAGGAATTGTGTTCAAAATATTAAATAACAATTTGCATATCAAATGAATCCTTGAGCATGAAATAACAAACTTTTTATTTCAAACTAGTGAGTCTATAACATGCATGACATTATTTATATTCTATAATCTCATTGAAACAGGAACCTTTTTTCAAAGAATTTGATGGTGGTTTCAGAATAAACGGTGGAGTCAGAAATGGCTCGCGTGCACACCAGAGGGTAGGAAATAGTCTGTACACCCGTTACAAGGATTTTGAGGTTCAACTCTGGGTTTATTCATTCATCATAGTACTACATCTGCAACAACTTAAGCAAGATTAATATGACATTATGGTAGTGGTTTTAGTGATAACACAAATTCAATTCAACTTGAGGGACAAGTAATGGGAGCATGCAACGTGGTTGGGAACTTGGAAACATCATGTATATCGACTAGTGAGTTTTATTTCATGCTCAGCAACAAGTTCATACACGTTCTCATAATTATGCTTGTTCATTAGTCAACAACATGAGAGGATGAAAAATCTTATACATAATCATTAAATGAGTCATACTAATTAGGGTCGGTAATTAATTAAAATACTCAAAAATATATTTATAGTTTCTAAAGTTTTAATGAACTTACAATCAAGATTGATGCACAAGCTCCCTTGTTTCTTTGTTGTATATAAGATATTATTGGCAGCCATGAAGGATTTGGGAAAGAATTTGCTCACAATGTAAAGTACGGGAAGGTAAGGCTTTAGGCTTGTTGTATTTAGTCTAAATGAGGCTGGTGAATATTTAGTAATTTGGTAGATATGAAGGGGTGTTGTGAGGAGGAACAAAAGGCAAGAGAATAATTTATGCATGCCAAGAAATTAGCCATGCTTTAATTTTGCTATCGGGAAGAAATCTTACAGATAGTTTTTCAAAATTAGTAGATACTTTTTTGTGGGTGTTTGGAACAGGATGGGAAGTGAGGAAGTGCTTTATTTAAGTTGGTGAAAGACTATGATCTTCCAAAAATCTTCAATTTTGATGATGATTGAAAACTTATAACATGAATATTGCATGATGATCAAGGGTTAGGATTTTTAATGCATTAATGGTGATGCAATGAATGTAAATCGTATTATAAAGAAATAATCTAAGATCATTGATCATTAATTACTCAAAACTTCACCTTTTGTATGCAAACTCAAAAGTACAGGAAACTGAAACTGATACTTGGTGATATTGTAATAATCGATTAATCTAAAGAGAACAACAAAAATTTTGAATTAATAAAATTAATGAGCAGTTGAATTTTTTACATTTTAATTTAAATCCTAGTTGTAGAAAACTTTACCAAAATTAGGATCTTGCAATATCAATAACAATTTAAGAAGAAAAATATATAGGGAATATATTGCTTAAGTGAAGATGATGTAGGCTTCATTGTAATATAAGTAGATGATTTGAGGTTTGTTTATTGTACTTGGATGAGTCCAACATCCAACAGGAAAATGCAATGTTGAAGAGAAACTGAAATTTCTCTAGGAGCGGTTTGGGCTGAAAAAGTAATGCGGTATAAAATGATTGTCATGCTGGAGAAATATATTATATTTAAAATATTTTGGTGTTATTGGTTCATTTTAAAATATAGGAACTTCATTTTTTTTTATTTGAAGTAAATTGAAAATAATGTATTTTAAAGTAATACGTTTGCCGGTAGCGGCTATGGCTGGTGGCCAACGGGTGGTGGTTTGTAGTTGCCAGCGACGACAACAACAGCTGCTGGCGGCGACTTCGGATGATGATGGCAGGCGGCTGCTATGGGTGTGAGTCAAGCTGAATCGTGAGCTGGCTCGAGCTCGATAAGTGGCTTGTCAACAGAGCTGATGAGCTAACAAGCCAAGCTCAAGCTAGCTACTCGACTCGTTAGCTCGTGAGCCAGCTCATTTAAAAAAATATTAATATAAAATATACTCAAACTTTTATCTTTTAAAAGTAATAAAAATATTTAAAAAATAACATTTGTATTTTATATTAAGTGATTTCTTATTATTTCTCTTCTAATTGGTCATTCTATTTGTCATTTTTTATAACATTACTTTAAATTAATATTATTTTTTCTCTTTTATAATAAACAAGCTTGTGAGCTGACTTGAACTCGTAGACTTAAATTCGAGATAGAGCTCGAACTCGATAAAATTAATCAAGCTCAAGCTCAAGTTGAGGGTAGCTCGAGCTCAATTCGACTCGATTACATCTTTATGGGTTGTGGTGGTCGCTAACGGCTAGCACTTGCACTGGCTGGTGGGGGGTGTTGTCGTTGGTGGCGGTGGCAGGTGGGCTGTTGTGGTCGTCGACAACAGCAAGTTGCAATAGTCGGTGGCGATCGTCGGATGTAGAGGGTGGTGGCGACGGTAGCAGGGGAGACGATCGGCGGCTGATACATTGACCTATGGGACGGTGAACAACATTAAGTTGTATTTTGGAATTCAACTGAATTAGACGAACTATAATTGAGAGAAAATTAACTAACAGCTGAATTTCAAATGTCAAGCTATTTTGCATTGAATTTCAATTTGTTCCAAACAAAAGATTGAATTTTAAAATTTCTTCATTATGAATGCAATGCATTCAAATGCTGCTGGCCAAACAACCCCTAAGGTAAAAAGTGTCTACTACATGCTCTTAGATCTCCTATTAATAAAAAAATAAACTCGACTATCTCTAGATTTCATGAGAATCCTTTATCAAATCACATTATTTTCATAGCCATGATTACAAATAAAGAAACAAGATTACAATGTACAGTGATGTAATCATCAACAATACCAATGATTACAATATTGGCTACAAGATTGGCATGTAATAACAATCATAAGGAATAAATTGAAGGCTATTGCACCAAATTTGCGAGCCCAAGGATAAGCATGCAGGGAAACATAATAAAGCGTGAAGGAAGCACATTAGGATTCTTTACTGGAAAATCTATATCAATAAAACCCACCGACATTGTCTTTTTTAAGCTATAATTTTTGGCTTTAATATGAATTGGAGAAACGTGTTGGTGGTGTTCTCAATTGAATAAATAATGCTTAAAAAATTAAGGTTTGGAAAACTTTTATCTAACTATGATGTGCAAATTTTATCCTAGTATGCCTTTTGGATCAGCCTTTGTTGCAATGTTAATGTTGGGAAAACTTATTGGAACATGAATGATGTTAGGTTCTAGGATTTCTAATGCACCTTGGTTAATGCAATAAATATAGATCATACCAAAAAAAAAAAAAACTAAAAGATGGCTCTTCACTCAAAAATTGACTTTCTTTGTGTAAAATTGAAAATAAAAGTTCTAAAATCAAATGATAATGTATTGATTTATTAATTTATAGAACTTTTTTATCTTACCTATTTTAAATGTTTGCATGTCCTGATTATTTGTTGAGTCAAACATTTTGACATATATGCCAAAAACGTATGATTATTATTTATTGCATTATGCACTAGGCAATTTGGATGGAGGGAGATGTACGCAAAGAGGAAGATGCCGCTAGGGTTGTTCGTGGCACGGTTAAGCACTTTGGAAGGCTTGATATTCTTGTGAATGGTGCAGCAGGCAATTTTCTGGTTTCACCGGAAGATCTATCACCTAATGGTTTTAAGACAGGTGGGACTTGCCTTGTTCGTTTTTTCTCTTTTGGGGCATTTAAATACACACCACACAGTTCTTATGTATTTACATATCTAACACCTAATCATTCCACTCAAATCTTTAATATCATATAAAAATACTACATTTACTTGCTTCCTAAAACAGAAATACACCTTTTCATGCATAGGTTTAAGACACCAAAGTGTCATTAATGTAAATATGAAAGTTTAGGTGTTAGATATTTAAATACAGAAGAATTGTGTTTTATGTGTGTAAACTTTTTTTTTTTTTTTTTCCCTATCCTGTTGCTATTGGTCACTCCAAATTCCAGCATATCAAGTCTTTGTTTGAAGAATCATCTTTACATATTTTCTTTATATGATTCACTCCCAGCTATTTTTTTCTTTATTTCAAAATTGAAACTTTTCTTGTACCCTATAATTAGCCATGCGGTGAATCAAATCAGAATCTCTTGAAATAAGCTTCAGATGATGTTGCCATGCGTCTTGGCCTAAGGTATTATTTCATTTATCATATGACTAAAAATCACTCTTATGTTTTGAAGTATTCAACTAGATTGACTTGAGATGAAGCAGATGAAATTGTGTGCTTGCAAAGCCATTAGTCTTAATTATCACTAGGTTTAACTATATGGGCATTTACATACAGAATACCCAATTCCTACTTATTTACATATCTAACACATAGTTTTACTTTTTACATTTATATCACCCAAATCTTTCATAACACGTAAAAAAATATTACTATTTAACCTTTAAAAGGTCAAATAAACCTCTTGATTCATAGATAAGGTGTCATATATGTAAAAATTAAAGTTTAGGTGTTAGATATGTAATTACATAGGAATTGAGTGGTGTGTAAGTAAATCTTCCTTGACTATATTATATCACTCTTTTCCTTTGTATATGTCACAGTGCTGGATATTGATTCTGTTGGCACTTTTACAATGTGCCACGAGGCTCTAAGATTTCTACGAAAGGGGGGAGAAGGGAAGGACCCATCTAATGGTGGCCTCATTTTGAACATAAGCGCAACTTTGCACTATACTGCAACATGGTATCAAATTCATTCCTCCGCTGCAAAGGTTTGCTATCTTCTCTGTTCTTAAAATTTCCTCTTATTCAAAACCCCGGCTCCAACAAAATGGCAATAAATAACTTTTAAAAAAAAATCCATTTTTTGACAGCTAATTTAGATTTATATATTATCATGGCCTAAGGTAGCTCGTAGGATCTCTTTTTTTTTTTTTTTTTTTGAAAGATTTTACTTACATACCACTCAATTCCTATGTATTCAGATTTCTAACCCCTAAACTTTAATTTTTACATTCACGCCATCTTACCCATGCATGAAAATGTGTATTTCAGTGTTTACAAGTTAAAAGTGTGGTATTCTTTGATGTGATATGAAAGGTTTGAGCGATGTAAATGTAAGAAGTGAAGTTTAGGTGTTAGATATGTAAATATGCAGGAATTGGGTGGTAAATGCCTATGCCCCCAAAAAATTTTACTGAATACTGATTTTGGTTGATTATATTATTTGGTTGGATGTTGTATATATTGGGCAGGCAGCAGTTGATAGCATCACAAGGTCCTTGGCCTTAGAATGGGGCACTGATCATGAGATTAGGGTCAATGGTATTGCACCAGGTGCAATTCAAGATACACTTGGAGTTGAAAAGCTTTCAACGGAGGAGATGAGGAGAGAACTAATACAGAGCACACGTCTTTTTAGATGGGGGGAGAAATGGGATATTGCAATGGCTGCTCTATACCTGGCTTCTGATGCAGGTTGGTGAAGCATGTTGTTAATATTTTTCTGCATGGTTGCTCCCACTTCTTTGCGAATAACATTGGTATGGAGAGCCAATTATGAAAAGCACTCTTAAATATTTCTAGAGCATTGATATAGTTGATCTATTGTCCATAAAATCGTTACATCCTTGGCCATAGATCTTGTAGGCCAAAATGTTATTTTAATAGAAAAAATTATTCTTCTCTAAAGCATGACAGCAGTTCATCTTCCTTTATGGGAATTGTTTTTCACTTCTGGAATAGAAACCGCCGTTCTACTCTCGAGTACGTAGTCACATTGCCGAATCTCATAAATCTCTTGCGTTCTTAAATTTTTTTACGATTTTTTTTTTCACTTCACCATTTAACTTTATTAATCTATATATACAATATCTTGACTTAGATTTTTTGTCAGTTAACTTCGACGAAGTGAAATTCACCTTTTTCTTGCATAGGTAACGTGTCATATATATGTACAAATTAAAGTTTGGTAGTTAGACATGGAAACACATAGGATTTAAGTGGCATGCATCTAAATCTTCCTAGATTTTATTTAGGAGACACATCACAAATTCAAAAATTTTCCTATAGAGTTGCAAAATTCTTATTCATTGTGGATTCATTAACATATTTTATCAAGCTCACAAGTATTTAACTAAATAACAGTACTTTGAATACAATTTAGATGAAAATATATGCTCCAGATGATTATAAATCTTACAATCATTTATTGCATTTAGTATGCATGGCAATTGATTAGGCAATATATTTCTTAAAGGAATTAGATGAAGTCATTTGAGTAATCAACTATATTACATATGACTCCATAACCATTTGAAGTTATGAGCTAACACTATCATACTAATCACATTGTTTTGCTATTTTGAGAAGGTAAACACGTTAATGGAGCTACTATAGTGGTTGACCTAGGGATGTGGCTAAGCCGACCTCGACGAATTTCGAAGGATGAGGTAAAGCGAATATCCAGGAGTCTAGAAAAAAAATCCAGGGAATCTCCAACTTCAAAGGCAAACAGCAAACTTTGATGATTTTTAGCGTGCGTGTGCACGCACACACACTCACACGCATGTGCACGTGTGCACTCACAATTTTTATTTTGGCACTTGTAATCTGTGAAATGTAAGATGTTCTATTTGAGGGAATTTTAAGAGGTTTGTGGAGCTTAAATGTGATTTTACTTTTCAATTACATCTAACTAAATGATGAGACTAGCAACTGTTTACATTCATACCACACAATGTTATATATTTACATATGTAGCACCTAAATTGTTTTATTTACATACATAACACTCAAGTCTTTAATATCACATTAAAGAAAAATCACTATTAGATGCTTTTTACAAGTGAAATTCATCTTTTTCATGTATAAATTTATTACATCATAGTGTTATGAATGTAAATATCAAATTTATATGTTAGATATGTAAATACATAAGAATTGTGCGGGGTATGGATGTAAATTTTCCTATTTTTGAAAGTATGTTTTCTAACTTCAAACAAGTAAATGCGTATTTTCTGGTTGAAGAAAGTATTTCATCTGATAACTTAATTTTACTGAACTAACTCTGTAGCTCATGTTATTAATTTCCTTTCAAATTGAAATACTTACTTCTTCAGTCCTTTTTTATCAGCATAACGTATTACATCCGGTCAATAGGACGTGCAAATGATATCGTTAATCGAATCATGCCGCGCGTTCAATAGCATATCACAACTCACCTTATCGTCCGCATGTTAGACTTAATGTTTTCTTATTTGTTAGGAGAAATATTTGGCAGTTCTGTGTGCGTAATAACCTCTCCATAACCTCAATTTCGGGATTACTGACAGATTATTAGTATATCAATTTTAATAATCTAATAACCCCAATAACCTTCGTTAGTTTCATTTCAGTGTTATTCATAGGTTATTATGGGAGTTCGAAAGGATTATTGAGAGTACGCATGCAGAGCTGCGTGCGTTTTCCGTATGAAAATACTTCTCCTTTGTTAGACTACGAAGTGAAGAAGGTTCAGTCACGGTTCATGTCAGGTCCAAATTATTTCTCGTTAGAAATGTTTACTTATTTTTTAGAATATCATGGGGTAATTATAAATTAAAACTACCACTGCAAATTATCGCAGTAAAAATTGTTTATGTAAATGTTATTGAAAATACGCTTAAATCACACTGATTACAAAAAAAATCCCTTTTAATTATGAAAATGTTTTAGTCAAATTTTATTTATACCTTAAAATTTTTAGTCAGCATTATTTAATCGTCTAAATAAATAAATAATGAAGATTTACATACATACCAAAAAATTCCTATTCATTTACATATCTAACACCTAAACTTTAATTTATTTACTTCTGTACCACTTTATCTAAACTTGAAAAAGCAGACTTCATTTTTTTAAAGTTAGTAATAGTAGTATTTTTTTATATTATATGAAAGATTGGAGTGTTGTAAATGTAAAAATTTAAAGTTGGGGCCGCTCATGATCTCCTCCACACAAGCTCCATTTGCATACATACCACCAAATTTCTATATATTTACATATCTAACACCAAAAGCTTTACTTATTACATTTACACCACTCAAAATTTTCATTTTACATCAAAAATACCACCTTTTTAACTATGCTTGAAACATAGAAAATGTGGTACGTTTGTAAAAAAAAAAGTAATATGTAAATACACTCAATTTAGTGATATGTATGTAAAATCTTCCCTTTTCTTCTAGTATTCTGCTGCATTATTAAGTGTGTTCATCTCAGCACATGAAAGAAATGAAAATGAAGATAAAAATTTCAGCAGTAGGAGAAGGAATCACGATGCAAGCAAATAGGCTTATTAATATTCTTCTTCCCCACACTTCCTCTTCCCTACCGCAGCTCCACTTCCAGCATTTGGCAGTGATTTATATTGATAACCCAAAGTCTCTTGTGGTAATGTGTTCCCTCTTTTCATGTTACAGTTGTTTTTGGATTCTAAGATTGTCTCTTATTTCCCTATTTAAACTTTTATGTTATCTTCATCAATTAATTGAATGTAGTTAGATGCCAATATTGATTTAACTGTTTTTTTGGAAGATTTACATTCATACCAACTCAATTCTTGTCTATTTATATATCGAACAACTAAACTTCAAGTTTACATATATGTCATCTGTTGAGAAATTTAGGGTAAAGAAACGCAATAATCGACACAAATCCAGAAGAACAACACAGAGATTTAACGAGGTTCGGCAAAGTTGCCTATAACCTCGGGAGCAGAGCGGCGAATTCACTATTTCAGAGGAGTTGCAAGTTCGGTTCATACCCATAGGGTTACACATCTATTTATAGATAAAACCCACAGATAAATTACTAAAACGCCCTCGCTCTCCCCAACCCACTAAATTCCAAGAGACACTCATTTTCACTAGGAGACATCCCTCTTTATTCCAAGAAACTCCAAATTTCCGGTATATGAGCCATACCTAACACCATCTTACCGATGCACCAAAAGTGGTATTCCACTTTTTACTCGCACACGAATGCATGAACTGTAAGCCTTGGACTCCAAGACATGCGGTTGCAGACAAAGCTCTCAACCAGAAAGACAAAATGATAATTGAATTTACATTAAAGTCATCATATTTATGCTAAAAACAAGAATTTTAGAAGAAAAAGAAAGAAGAATAAGTGGAGCATACCTGGTATCAAAGCTGAACTGACTCTGAATCATATTTGATTTCTTTCAGGGTTAAAGGATGGATCTAAAAATGGCTTCATCAGTTGTCACTGTTCTTATGTCATTAATGTTTGCTGATGCAAGGCATTATAGCGCAGAGCCTATGCTGCTCATGCCTGAAGGTAACAATGCTTTTCCTATTTTTTTATGCTTCAATTTATGTTCCACACTGTCACAAGCTGATCAATTCTACACCAAGAAAATAAATAAATAAAAGGAAGGGAGGTTTACAGACATATAACTCGATTCCTGTGTATTTACATGTCTAAAGACTAAGCTCAATATTTACATATCATTTTTTCTAAGCATAACAGAGTGTATTTCACTTTTTAAAAGGTTAAAATGACAATTCTTATGGATTTATGGATCTCACACCTAAATTTCTATATTTACACACATAGCACTTGAGCTATGCATGTAACGGTAGATTTGACTATTAAAGAGCGATGATTAATACTATTTTTGATGTGATACGAACAAATTGAGTGCTATACGTGTAAATATACAAGTTTTGGTATGATATATGTAAAGAACTGTGTGCCATGTATGTAAATGCCCCTTTTTTATTTTTATTTTATTTTGTTTATATATTTATTTGAATTAGATGAAAATCATGAAATTGACAGGAGAAGTAAAATGCAATTCATGTTTGGAGGCTTCAAGGAAGGCTGAAAGAGCATTAAAAGATATGAAGCTGTTTAAAGAATTTGATGTGCTTTCAAGTGAAGTGTGCCATGTCCTGCCAGAGAAGTTTGAAACACAGGTGAGAGTTTTATCTTCAGTAAGCTCTATCAGTCATCTTCCTCGTCCTAAAAATAATATTTGGTTGTGTAGCAGTGTTTGGAGCGATCGAAGATTCAGATTCGACATACCGAACAATCATTGCGAGAATTCTTACATGAAAAAAGCCTTTGTAACGTCACAGGTTTATGTGTTGAGCAACAGCACAGGTTGCAGGATGAAATCGAAATTATTGTGGAGAATAATGAATCTATGGAGGTGAGAAAACTGGAAAAATAGAAACACAGCTCTGCAAGCCCTGTTATCTGTATTACTGAATATATTTTTAATTGTATGTTTTTTTGCATGTAACAAGGTTCTAATCTATGAAAGATATGCTAAAATAAATTAAAAACTTAGATGACAGATTAGATTATAAATGCATATATTAAAGAGATGATTTTGAAATTTTATAAGGTCAGAGAACACAACCATGAAATGGTTGGATAAAATTCAGGAGAGAATTAAAAAAAAAGATAGACCTAATGTGACAGTTAAAAATTAAGTGAGAAGATTTGTGCTTAATAGATTTAACACCTCATGCACCTCTAAGCCATAAATCATAAAGAACAAACACTCATAAAGCCAGCCCCACATAGTTGAGGTAAAGGCAAAAGCAAAAATATACTTTACTGAGAAATTTGAAACACATAAATAAAAACATCATACATGTCTAACTTCTATAAGTTTTAACTTCTAGAGTGGATGTTTCTTTCCAGCTGAAAGATGAAAGAGACTGTATAGCATGCCGAAGAGCTGTGAAAGATCTACTCATGAAGATGAAACAGCCTAAGATGAAGGTGAGTTATAATTTCTAGCTCATTATATCAATCCAAATAATTATCTTTATCTTTCCAAATCAAAACTAAATTGCATACTTCACCTTTTAATATTCTTTTATTTTTTTAGACAAAGATAATTCAGGCACTCATAGAGTACTGTGAAGAAGCAGAAGATAATGAGCAGCAAGTAAGTTCACCACACCTTCATGATGCAAATATAAAGCATTAACATCTAACAAATTTGCATTTTAATTTTTTTTCTGCAGTGCAAGCAAACGGTCTACAAGTATGCTTCTACGGTGTTGAATAAACTGGAAAGGTTGAAACCCAATGACCTGTGCGTTTTGATGGGAATGTGTGATGAAGCCTTTGCGTTGGTCGATATAATGGACTGAAACAGCTCTTTGGATTCCATCTTTTCAATAAGCGGATAGAAAGCCAGAGAGGCTTATGAACCATAGAAGTTTTGAATAAAGAGTCAGTAAAAATGAGCTTCATAAATCAAGTATTGCCAAAAATACCTTGGTAGTTAAAAAAGCAAAGTTATATGTGGTTTATTAATTGTATTCTTATCCAATGATCAGCTCCTGTAAAATAGATGTTGAGCTGATCTCCCAGCTGTGCATTCATGGTGGAGTGTCTAAGGAGAAATGATGTATGATTTTGCAGCTATTATTGTTAGAATATACCATAATTTGCTACTTTAACACTTCGTATCCATTTGATTCTTTTGGGTTCAATATTTTATAGATTAGTTTAAACAGTTGCAGTTATCTTATGAAGGGAGAATCATGAAGCAGCATAAGATTACTTTAACCAAATTTTGTTTGGATCATTTAAACAGAATTAAAGGTGATGACTCAGGGGTTGGAGACATATTGTCAGAAGATTTACAAAACCATTGATGTATCCCAATGGCTGCTCCCTGTGTCTTTTCATTGCAGTCCCGTTCAATTGCTCGGTGAGAAAGTAACATATGATAGCTGGTCAATTATAGGAAGAGAAGGCATCTATTTTCTCTCATACTGAATACAACCCTTGAGACACCTTAAAATTAGCCGACTGAAATAACAAATTTGTCAACAAAAATTTAATAAAAAGTGCTAGAAGTCGATCAGAAGACTCCCCTGGTGAGACACTTTCAAGGTCTTCCTTTATTTGTACCGCAATCACATTACAGGGTGGGCCTTTTTTCCAAAATGTTGTCGGCCCTCTATTCGACATTCCTATCAGCAAGGCAACTTGGTATGCATCAAACCCTACCTCCTTACCACCCAAATTGAATGTCGTTCGGTCAATGTCGTAGCAGTTGAATATGTGCATCGTCAAAACATGGTCTTGAGGGTATGGAGAAAGTTCAAAAAACTAAACCATATTCATTGCTTCCAATCTATGCCATGTCTCCTCCTGAACGATTTGCCGGATTTTATTTAATACTCCTCTCACTGCAGATGGACGACATCTGCAATTCATGAATTTTGTGCTCCCAAACCTACATAAAAACACCACAAAACTTTAAACCATATATTAAGTTGATAGAAGTAAAATAAAATATTCAGCACAATATATAAGCAAGTTTTTGATGTCTTATTCATATCATTGTACAAACATCAGAGTTGAAATTTGAAAAAAATTACAAGATCAAATGAAATACTATGGCTAGAGTATTTAAAGTCTTAGAGTGAGTGCATCTATAAGATACTTCATAATAATATCATGGTACAAACATCATAATCGAGATTTTGTGCTCTCTCAATATAACTATTTCAAATTACTTAATAATAATAATGGCTAACAAACTATCTAAATTTGTTATGTGATATTTAAGGTACTTCATCAATATTTAATGATATTTGTTATGGTATTTGTTATGTGATAGTTAATGGTATTTGTTATGTGATATTTACGATTTGGGTGGTATAATTGTAAAAACCAAAGTTTATGGTTAAATGTGCACATACATAAAAATTGGGTGGGATGTATGTAAATGCACCTAAAATATTTCTTAAACAAATAGATATTCAAAACCTCTGGTTTTGCACTGTCCCAAGTATTGAAGAAACAGTACTACATCAATAAATTACAAGAGAAAAACGAAACATGTAAATTATTAATTTCACAGAAAAGCATACTTGTTATAGTATATCTAGTTTTATTCCCAAACATCGCAGAAAGGCACACTTTTTAACACTTTCATCTGTATGGCTTGAAATTCCCAAACATTGCTCTAAGCAAGCTAATTTAGTGCTCTGTTTGCGCATAGCAACTATCAGCTTTTCATGTAGTATAAATTGGCCACTTGAAAGTTCATTATGGAAAGCATCTATGAGGAGTTCTACATTCATGTTACAGTATACTGTTCTGATAACAAATTATGCAGCAATTGTTTGCAGGATGAATGACTAGCTCGCCTCGTTTCGTAAATCCGTTAAAAAAACAACGAACGCTTCTACTTTAAAATAATCATTACCACTCAGCTTTAATTCAGCTTTAAAATTATTATATTTATATGTAATATTAATTCCTTATAAATACCTTGATAATATTTAATATGGATATTGACATTAATTTCATATTTTGGCACAACTAAAGTCTAAATTTAAAACTTTGATTTTTAATTAAATTCAGAATCGCACCTATATTTAATAATAAAAATGTCACATTTAAAAAAGAAAAATCATGTCAAGATTTCATTTGAATAAATGAACTAATAATAATTCTCAACTAAATTGTATTTATTCAGATCTCATTGATTTATTAAAAAAATTGGAAATGTACCTCTTAATATGATATTTTGAAATGTTATACTCTCTGGGACGCTTTAAATAGAACATTTTATTTCAAATGCATGAAATTTTAATTATTTCAGTTCTTACTATGATGACAAAAATATGTAAATTAATAATACATTTTAAATATAATGTTTAGTTCATTTCGTATATTTTAAATTTGTCAATATATGTTAAATAAAAAAAATCCCTTTAGCATTCCATACTCAAAACCTTTTCTTGTAGATGCTTGAGTTTGCTCTAAAGTAGCTTCCATGGGTGAATTGTGTACTAAACGTGTATGCTTGAAACCTATATATGCTAACATCATATTTGTAACATAACAATTACATCACTTTATTCATCATAGTTAAATCTTAATGAAAATTAGAGAAAGCATGTGATGAAGAAGATGAGCCTTCATAAGATATGCGGTATGCACTAAACGAAGTAGTCGATCGATGTGTAATTAATTCAAGTAGGTAGAACATATGATGAAGAAGATGAGCCTTCATAAGACATACGGCTACGTTATACTAAGTCTAAAGCACATATAGAAATGAAATACATTCAAATTTAAAAATCAACTAACATTTCAAATGCATTATAAACTTTAATCACATCCAATCGAAACATAAAATTAACAAAAAATTTGCAAAAAATATAAAAGTAGGCAGATTATTTAACGTGTTTCGACTAATATGACTCACGTCCATATGAAAGAAAAGATGAAAATTTTTTAGAGGATTAAAGAGGTAGGTACAAGACTTTCATTCATACATGACTTCCTCCAACATGAAATTAAACTTAAAATTACAATAAGACTGCATAAACTTCCAAGAGAAAACCTTCTCCAAACTTTTAAGCAACCCCAAACAAATCCAAGGTGTTTAAAGACCTGCTCGAGACATACAAACCAGCCTCCAAATTGTTTAAAGTTAGCAGATGAATCAAAGCTGCAATGGTAAAGCAAAGCTCCATGCATATTCATAAATCAGCAACAACCTCCCAACAGCAAAAAAAAGACTTAGAAATCGAATTTGGCGCAGAAGAAGAAATAAAAGTACAAGTATTCTAATAACCTTCAAATTTCTCAATGTCAAATGACCCCAAACAACAAGGTAAAAGAAAGGCCAACTGCCCCCAAGCATTTCTTAATGCCAAATGACCCCAACGGCAAGCTAAAAGAAAAGCCAAATCATCATTTAAAACATCATTTAGAACAGCTGAAATTTGGCCAATTTCAAACTTCAAAAGTACAAGTAGCCAAAAACCCTTCAACAGACCTCCCAACAGCAAAAAACATGCCCATAAATTGAATTCGCAGAAGAAGAAACAAAAGTACTCGATAGCTCAATAACCTTCAAATTTCTCAATGTCAAATATCATTTTCAATAGATCGAATATAGCCAAATAACCCCAAATAACAAGGTAAAAGAAATGTCAACTGCCCCCAAACATTTCTAAATGCCAAATGACCTTAACAGCAAGCTAAAAGAAAAGCAAAATAATCATCTAAAACATCATTTAGAACTGCTCAAATATGGCCAATTTGAAACTTACAAAACATTTCTCAATTTGATGCTTCCTCATCCTTCACTTATATCATAAAACACCCAAACCGATGGTAACCTTCCAACATCAAAGATGAGAGCCCTCTTATGGCAAAAGACTTTTTCAAAAACAAAAGAAGAAACAAAAGTACAAGTAGCCAAAAACTCTTCAACAAATTCTCAACAAAGAAAAACATGCCCGAAATCGACTCGGCTGAGAAGAATAAACAAAAGTACTCGATAAACTTCAATAACCTTCAAATTTCTCAATGCCAAATATTCTTTTCAAGAGCTTCAAACATTTCTCAACGCTAAATGACCATCAGAATAAATGTAGCCAAATAAACTTCACATTTTCAAAAGATCGAATATACCAAATAACCCTAAATAACAAGCGTAAAAGAAAGTCCTCAACCGCCTCCAAACATTTCTAAACGTCAAACGACCCTAACAAAGAAGCTAAAAGAAAAGCAAAATAATCATCTAAAACAACATTTAGAACAGCTCAAATATGACCAATTTGAAACTTACAAAACATTTCTCAATGCCAAATGACCCCAAAATTTTCCCCCCAACCACCAAAACAAAAGCTCAAAAACTACAAACATCCCATGAAGTACTATTAACATACTATCAAAACTGCAAGTTAAGCTTTACCAAATGTGTCATCTCAAACAAGTTAAAGTGCAAACATAACCAAATCAGTTCACTACCGAAGTGTAATCACAAAGTTCAATAATTTCAACTTCTCATTTTATGCACGCCTGAAAGTTATGAGAAGATTATTCAATTATAATAACCTATGCAAAGCATGCTATAAAACTCCTTTTTTCATTACTCGCATGAAATCGAGCTGAAGATAACTCAAAATAAAAATAAGCATGTAATTCTACCAATTATTTTAAGTCCGTAAGTAATCCAAAGCTTTAAAAATCAAAAGCCTCGCCATTAATAAATCCATACGCCTCGCCTACCCACTAATTACTTTAAGAAGCTCAATATATCAAAACCAGCAAGTTAATCATATAGCCAATGTAAGTAACGCATGCTCAACGTAAGCATGATATACCGAACCGCATTCCGTACAAACCGCAAACAACCGTAAAGCCCGCAAACACCATAAACTCTCATGCAATCACTTACAGATCCACTAAATTCCATAAAGATATAAACATGAAACGGATAAGCATGTAGAAGACGGAGAGAGTAGAGAAAGAAAACGACAATAAAACACGAGAATCCTCGTATCCGCGAAGTAGAATCCACGTAACGCATCGCTTTTACTCCGAGATCTGCAGATTCGAGTGGCTAGGGAAGAAGAAAAATACCTTAGATACCGGAGATAAGCAGCGTCTGCGGGTGAGGGCAGAAGGGAGAGGGATATTGCCGCGGGGTAAGGATGAGATAAACTCGTGTGCGAAAGCTAGGCCGTGAGGATATTGTTGCTGCCCGCTTTCACTCTGCTTCCACCGCGCCGCTGCAACCAAACGACGACAAATCGGACGAAGCCGCTGCGACGCCTCGCGCCGCGGAAAAAATTCGAAAATAAACGGGCTCTTAATCCCTCATGCATCGCTATAGTGAAAAAGTAAAAAATTAGGGTCTACGGTACATATACGCTTGCCTTCATGAATCACAAAATGACGGCTACCTTATACGGTTTGCGGCGGCCTCTCCGGAAACAATTTCCTCCTTCGGCGCCTTCCTTCGACCACCCTTAGGCTTTTTCTTCACCTCTTCCAAGTCCGGTATCTCCACCATTTCCAACTCCGGCTTCTCAACCTCCACCTCATCCGACTTCGTACTCTCCATTCGAAACTTATCGTTCTCGCGGCGTAGGAGAAACTTAGGGCACCGGTTCGCGAAAGGAACCATGAGTTTTTTTCGAAAATGGTTTTTTACCCATCGCCTTTACTAGGTAAAGTTATTCTAGGGTATTTCACGCGAGGTAATCGAAGGTCGAAGGTTACCGTGAAGGTATTCCAGCGGTACCAAAACGAGAGCGGGATTTCATTACGGGGTAAATTCGTGGTTACAGGCGCGAGGTATTCGAACTCTTAGGTTGCTTGCCCTGTTCCGCAGAGAGAGCCTCGGGGGGTTACGGGCGAGGTATTGCATAGTTACAGCCGAGTATTAGAAATTAGGCGCGGTGGTTACTGGAGGGGTATTGTTTAGTTACGTCCCTGCTATTCTAGCCGCAGTTCCGGAGGGTATTGCAGCGGCTGTTACATGGTGGTACCGCGAATTGCTTAAGTGGTGCGCTCCGATTGGCGTCCGCACGCAGCAATAGGTACGTACTCCATATGCAATAATTTTCCCTTTTTAATACACAATTATAAAAGCACCGTAAGAAAAATTAGGGCTTTCCTCAGCTACAGCTCTTAAAATGCTCTCAAGTTAAACAACATGACAACTTACTAACTCCACAAGGAGATGACCCAAAAAACAACAGTATAAAGAGACATAGCTGTACATATCTCAGGCGTCATCGAGAGCAAGAACACCAGGAAGCAATTTGCCTTCCAACAACTCCAAGCTCGCACCGCCTCCAGTAGAGATATGGCTCATCTTATCAGCAAGCCCAGCTTTCTCGACAGCTGCGACAGAGTCGCCACCTTCGATAATCGTCAGCAACTTCTTCGCAATAGCCTCGCATGAAGAAGCTAAGGTGGTAACAGCAGCTTTCTGACAATAGAGCTCTGTGCTAGGAAAAAATTTGAGTAAGAAGTAGGTTAGTGAGATTATTACATCGGAGTTATTGAGAGGTTATTTTATAATAATCTCACTTAACTCATATCAATTTTTCGTATTACAGTGAGGTTCCCTGTGCTAGGGTGAGATAGAGCTCTAGATTTTAAATTTTTTTTATTTTTTTATTCATCCAATATATTTATGTAATTTTAAATGTATTTTCACTAAAAAATATAATTTATGCCTCTTTAAAATTTTTGACGCCCCCTCTTATTTGAAAAATTATTGCGTCCGGACAGCGTACTCCAATTACAGGACGACACGTGTTCGTATCGGTCTCATCCTTCAAAACACAAAAATACAACCCGCGGGTTATATTAGAATATTCCAGATACTACCATAATACAACTGACAAATTTAATCATGCGGTCCGACCCAACCTAATTTTTTCGATAGAAATAAAGCATGCGTTAATTCAAATATTTCGAGGTCTGTATTGGAATATTCCCGGCTTTATCGCAGTAGTATTCGCGAATACAATATAATCAGCGGAATATTCGAATACAACTGCGTCAGTATTCGAATATTCCATTGTCAGTATCAGAATATTCTCAGTTGTATTATGGCTTTATCGTGTGAAGATTCCGTAATACAATACAACCGCAAAATATTCGAATACAACCGCTGGTTGTATTCGAATATTCCGCTGGTCAGATTGGAATATTCCCGTCAGTATTACTAGAAGATCCGAATATACCAATAAAACCCGCGGTCGTATTTTTGTGTTTATGAAGGATGAGGCCGACACGAACACGTGTCGTCGTATAATTGGAGTCCGGACACAACTTTACGTACGCTGTCCGGACGCAATAATTTTTCCTCTTATTTTAGCACAAATATTTTCAATTAATGATGAATATTTAGGGTGTGCAACCAAAGGGTGGCAAAGTTGTATCGAACGAGAAAATATTTGGTGAGGACACCCGCACATGCAAACAACTGCGTGAATTCCACCATGACACTGTGCACAGTACGTGATAGAATTCATGTCATTTTCTGCATGTGCTAAAAACGACGTGAATTTCATCATGACACTGTGTAGAATGAAGTATAGAATACACACCATTATCCGCATTTGCACAAAAACACGTAACATTTCGTAGGAAATGAAAGCAACCTAACATTTCGTATGAAATGAAAGCAACCAAGTATGATTTTTCAATGAGCATGCATGCATTCACCCATCATCACTTTTACTCTCAAATATAAATCTAGTGAAATAATAAGTTCAAGCATGGAAGTACTTTTACTTTGCATTTATTTTATTTTATTTTACTTGTATTTTAGTTTGAAATAAGTTATATTTGATGGTTATAATCATTTTTATAAATTTTGACACATCCAAATAATTTTATGAGTATGCTTAAAAATAAATTTATTTATTTATTAAAATAAAAAAATAAATACATTTAGAAATACAATTAATAGAAAATTTTAAAAAACAAAAAATAAATACATATTTTATTTTTTTGTTTCTATTTTTATTTATTTTTTATATATTTTATTTTAAATTAAAACATATTTAACATATTAAAATGGTTATTATTAAAAATATTCAAAACATTAAAAGTTATTTTAAGCACCTTTAAAAATAAATTGTTGATTTATTTTTAATAATATATCATGATTTTTTCGGTAAGTTTTACGTTGGTTATCGGCTATCTAATGTAGCCCTCCCCTCTTCACATTCGGGCTTGAGGCCGATAATGGCAGTATTAAAATTTTATAAGAGGGTGATGAGACCTGCTATGCTCTATGATGTTGAATGTTGGCCTGTACAATAGAAGCATAATACTAAGTTAAGTGTTGCCGAGATGAGAATGATTAGGTGGATGAGTGACTTTACACTCGGAGACAAAATATGAAATAAATATATTTGTGATAGGGTTGGTGTAGCTCCAGTACAAAATTAGAGAGAGTCGTCTTAGATCGTTTAGTCACATTTAACGTCGACCGTCTGATGATCCAATTAGAGGAGTAGATGTTTTAGATTCGACTTATGTTAAGAAAGGTAGAGGTAGACCTAAGAAGACTTGGGCTTATTGCATAAAAAAATTATCTATCCAGTTAAATCCCACCAAGGTTACCTATCCAAATTAGATTTTAAACAGACGAGATTTATTTGAACTGTATCTCACATTCATATATTGCAATAGAGTATCTTATTGCTTGTTCTGAAAGCCCCTTAAATCAAAAAATTGCTTTTAAGCTCTATTCAATAATGTTTATTTATATTTTCACAAGAGCTGCTCATTTAAACTTTAATAATAACAGAATGAACTATGATTACAACATAAAAATTGTGCAATTTTACTTGCATAGCACCCTATTCCTACGTATTTACATATCCAACCCCTAAACTTTACTTTTTTTTTTACATGTATACCACCAAATTCTTTCATATCACATCAAAAATAAAGTACTCGTTCATAACGTGTGCCATATATGTAAAAATGAAAGTTCATGAGATAGATAAATAAATACATAGGAATTGAGTTGCAAAAGGTGGCACGTATGTAAAAGTTAAATTAAAGTTTAACCACGAGTTCGAGCTCAAGCTTAAATTCAAACTCATTTATTATAAGAACTCGAGTTCAAGCTTAACATGACCCCGATTGGGAGCTTGTCAAGTCAATTTGATTATGAATAAAAATAAAGTTATGGGTCATTTACATTAGGGCTGGCAATTTGGCTCGTTGTTCGCGAACAGCTCGTGTTCGGCTCGTTAAATAGCTCATGTTCGCTGCTCGTTAAGTCCTAACGAGCCGAACACGAACAAATTTTTAAGCTCGAAATGTTAACGAGCTGTAACACAAACAATCGTTTCGTTCGCTCGCGTTCTAGCTTCGAATTAACTCGAAATAAAAAAATAATCATATAATTATTTATATAATAATTTATTATATATATTATTTATATATTAATATATTATATATATTTATATTTAAGTTTAAATCATAATCGTTAGTGATGATAGCGTGCGTTATGCTTCTTTGTTTCCATTGTTCGAATCCGTATGCAGCATATATATTTTCCATTTAATTTTAACGAGCCAATTTCGAGCCGAACACGAACAAGAATATTTAATTCGAGCCGAACACGAACACACCTTTCACGAGCCATTTCGAACACAAGCCGAGCTAATTTCGAACGACCCGAACACGAGCCCAGCCTGAGCTCGCTCAAGCTCGGCTTGTTTACAGCCCTAATTTACATACATACCACCCAATTCTTATTTATTTATATAACACCTAAAATTTATTTTTTATATTCATAACCAAATCTCTCATATCACCTAAAAAAAATGCCATCAATTTAACTTTTAAAAGTAGAACGCACCTTTGCATGCATAGGTCAGGAGGCATGCATGTAAAAATTGAAAGTATAGGTGGTATATATGTAAATGCATAGGAAATAAGTGGTATTTATGTAAATCTTCCTAATAATACTTCAGGAATTTAGTATCACTCATAACAGGAGTGATTTGCTGTATGCATAGATGTGATGCAGTCAACTTTGAAAATGATATGTTAATATATTTTTCTTAAATCACAGTAAATTGCATGATAACTCAGAGAGAAGGTATATTTGTAAATAATAAAAAAGGGTAAAATGTCAAAACAGTCCCCAGAATATTTACATGGTAACATTTAAGTAAAGTTAGTGGCAGGTATTTACATACATACCACCCAATTCCGATATATTTATATATCTAACACCTAAACTTTACTTCTCACATTTTATACCACCCAAATCTTTCGTATCACATCAAAAATACCGCAATTTTAACTCATAAAAAGTGAAATATAACATCTCATGCATAGGCAAGTTAAACATGCATGTAAAAATGGAAGTTTAGGATGTTAGATATGTAAATACATAAGAATTGAGTGGTATGTATGTATGTTTTCCTAAAAGTTAAGGTGAAATACCAGGAACAAGAGGAACAGCAGGTTTAGGCTTCTTAATTTTCTCAACCACTGCAGCTTGGGTTGTGAGAAGAACTCCAGCAATGGAGGCTGCATTTTGAAGGGCACATCTCGAAACTCTCGAGGGATCTATAACACCAGAATCAAAAAAATCTTCGAAGTTGCCGGTCATGACATTGTAGCCTATTCTCCAATCACTGGCAAGAAGCTTCTCTACCACGACAGAACCGTCGACTCCTGCATTGTTCGCGATCGATGTCGCCGGAACGAGAAGTGCCTGGATGTTTCACACAAATTTTAATAATTAGTTGAAATGCTTGATGTAGGTATTCCTAAAAAAAAACATTCTAAATGCAACATAAATAGAAAAGTATTTCATTATTATAAATCAAGTGTCAGAATAGTCTCCTGATTGTTTACATGGGATCATTTCAGTATTAGAGTTTATAAAGTATCAAATTAGTCTCTAAACTTTAAATTGAGACCGAAATAGTATCTGTGGGAACTATTTCAACACATTAAAAGTGTTTGATTACTAAATTGATTATTTTATAAGTTTTGGGACTAAAATGGGGCAATTTAATCCTAATGTTTATTAATGTGTCAAATTAATCCCCGACGAATTTAAATTGAGACTGAAATAATCCTCTATGAAAACTATTTCAACACATATTAAAAATATTCCAAGGAATAAATTGATAATTTCATAAACTCTTAAACTATAATGACCCCTTGCAAAAAAATCAGGAGATGATTTTGATACTTTTCTCATTACAGATCATATTTTGATGTTATTCATTTTTATTCAAATGGTAAAATTGCCTCCAATTTATTATGTAGACCTCAACTTTGGGTTGTAGAAACAAGCTCTCTAAAAATACAGGGGTAAGTGAGCATACATGAACCTCTCCTAGTGGATAAGGCCATTTTTAATTCAAGGTCAACTTTTTGTTGAACTTCAAGTCCTATTGATATTATGAGAGGAGAGGACACATCAATGCGAAGAGAGAAAATTAGATAATATTAGGGGTGTAACTAAGCCAAACCGACTCTGAGCCGGCTCGATGAGTGGCTCATGAACCGAGCTCAATGAGCTAACAAGTCAAGCTCACGCTAGCCACGACTCGAATCATTAGCTTGTGAGCCGGCTCATTTCAATGAGAAGTAATATTAAATATACTCGAGTTGTATTAAAAATCAAGCCTTCATATTTAAATTACTAATAATAAATAAAATTTTATATTTTATATTTTAAGTCTAAAATTATAAATGTTGTAATTAAATCAAATTAAACTAAAATATTTATTTTTAATTGTATTGTCATCATCAATTATGAACGTCAAAGCTCGGAAAGGTATAAAAGTGGGGCATTTGGGAAGAATTTTTGAAAAACTCCATTCGAAGAGAGCAAAGTACCTATTAGGCAAGGAAAATTGTGAACTCACCTGAAGAATTCTCTTATGCTTTCCTACAATTACATTTTTGAGGCAATAGGGAAGCTTTCTTCGAAAACCTTAATTCAAGGAGAGCAAATTACCCTTTTGGCAGGGAAAATTACGAACTCGTTTGGATAATAATTTTTAAAATCGGAGAGCTTTCTGCTCGTGATTTGAAATTTTCTACAGGTACATTGAAGGCCCGTCACATCTTTGAGACCGTTGGTTAAATATTACTTTTGTTCCCCGACAGTAGTGTCTTACGACACTGATCAGCAATTCTTTCTAGATAGCTGGGAATATTGGCATTCTGCCGTACCCCCTAACGGGAATTGGTGCCGGGAGTCCGCCGAAATTCCAGGTAAATTTGGACTTGTAATAAGTTAAAATTTTAGAATTATTGGACTTATAAAATAAAAAAATAAAATGTGAATCATTCAAAATTTTAAAATAACTTAAAATTCAAGCTCTTAAACTTTAAGCTCTTAGAATTTAAAAGTATTTAAAGTCTTGGGCTTTTGAGATTTAGGCTCTTTAGGCATAAAATTGTTTTGATATTTGAACTTTTAAATTTAGGCTCAAAGTTCTATATATATAATTCAAACTTTAAAATTTTAAAATTTTAAAAGCCTGTCATCGAATTCGCAATATGCATGCTAGCGAACAGAAGGCGGTAAAGTGCTTAAAGTGAGAACTTCAATGCAAGCTATTTAATTTAATTTATATTTTAAAATCATACGAATTGTCTTAACACCAAATGCTCCATCTAAAATAGCTCAAAAATATAAATATAAATGCTCGCAGTGCTCCAGCCAATATATAGTTCAAATATTAGGTTCGAGGATACTGCGCGGGCTAATCAAGTCGCCTTGTCTATAGGAAAAAGTTGTAAGTCCCACCTCACAAGTTTGATTCTCCTCCTCATAAGGACTGGAGTAGACGAGTATAGTAATTTTAAAATAAACATCCAAATCCTAAAATAATAATTTACAAATCCAATCTTCCTATCTATAAAGATAGGAGTCAATAGGACTTATACTTTGAAAAGATTAAACTAACAAAACTAAATATCCCCCGTTTAAATATAAGCATTTTAAAATGTTCAAGTCCCTGATAATAGTAGTGTTGATCTAAGATTTCAACAAAACTGGTTAATCTTTAAAATTAAGCTTTTCAAAATAATCAACTAATATATAAGTAAAATTCAATCACCTAAAAGCTAAAAACAAAATCCATCCGCCCTCTACAATAGTTTATCGAGGGTGACAAACTTCTGATTAACTTCAGCTTACAAGAGCGGATGTCATATCAAATATATCAATATATTCACAATCAAAGTAATTGCACGTCAGTAAGGATGTGGCCCGAGTCCTCTGTCTGCATGATTCTAACGCCAAATGGCACCACAAAGTAGCAATTACGACTAGAACCCTCTGACCTGATGATTGCCGCCAAATCACAATATTATATTACGCTCACAGCCACAACTCATATGTTCCTCAAAGGCTATCTTCCCTTTAAGTTGTGAATCATAAATATACAATTGATTAGCATAAACTTTTTTGTTAGCTAAAGTCGGCGTAAATTTGTACACTTGGACAAACATTCACCTCAGATCTACAATGATATATTGAACGACGCAACTCATGATTGTTGACAAGAATTTTTCTGTCATGTTAGGTCGACTACCTCCTCTGACTAAGTAGCTCAGGGACACGACAGCTCAGGATGACGGAAACATCGGATCTTGATCAGATTTCGTCTTCATTCCCCCACCATTAAATTTAAGCTTGAAGTGATGAATTTTACAATTGAAAATCCTAAGTCTGTTGTTATTATATATTAACTATTCAATCCATAATGACTAGCCTTAATCGAAAGTGTTCTCCCGTTATCGGGAGAAGTAATTAACATAAGGGTTTGCGCTATGGAAAACCTCGAATCCCATATCAAAAGTCCTCGCAAAATGATGGTAAAGTCTCCGGATAAAGTCTTATCTATAATCTAATATGTCTTCTACAAATTCAACCCTCAACAACTCTCTCTCCCTCTCTCTCAACAAAATAAAATAAAAATAAATTGTTGAGAGTTATCCCAGGGAGCTATCGTGAATTTTTAGCCCACAATTTCTTGTTAATACTCATTCTATTTGTCATTTTTTATAATAGTAACAATTAATATTATTTTCTCTCTTTCATAATAAACAAGCCGGCTCATGAATTGGCTAGAACACGTAGAGTTAAGCCTGAGCTTGAGATCGAGCTCAGTTAAGAATGACTCGAGCTCGACTCAATGCATTTACACCCTTAGACAACATAACGAACATGATGTTAAAAGTAATGCCATACCTTTCCAACTATAGTAGCTCCAATCTTTTCATCTGGATCCTGAATAAGGTCAATGATGTTGGAAATGTGCTTTGATAACTGCACATATGTTGTTCCACCCCCAGGTGTTATACCTTCATCAATGGCTGCATAAGTAGCGCCCTTAGCGTCCTCAATTCTGAGTTTTCTGTCTTGAAGTTCTGCCTCAGTGGCTGCTCCTACCTAACAAAACAGCTGCATTTCTTCGGAACTGACGACAATGAACTTAAAAGCATGGCAAAAACATGTAATCATCTACTTAATTTATAGGGAAATTTACATACCACACAAATTCTTATGTATTTACATATCTAACACCCAAAGTTTGATATGTACATACACACCACACAATCAAACGATTCTTATTTACACTCATAACACCTTGGTGTCATGAACCTGTCATAAAAATATGTGTTTCATTTTCAAAAAGATGGTGGTAATGATATTTTGTATGTGATTTTAAAGATTTGAGTGGAATGCATGTAAATATGAACGTTTAGGTGATAGATATGTAAATAAAAAAGAATTGTGTTGTGCGTATGTAAGTGACCGTAATTTATGTAGATAGAGAAAGGTGCACAAATGCAGGTAAATAGGATGAATATAAATGTACTGCAGCAAAGCAGAAGGGATCCTCAATTAAGAAAATAACATCACATATAGAATGATTAAAACTTTCTTATAATAATTTTTCGAATATAAATTAGCTCTTGCTTGCTACATAGTTTGAAAACTTAATGTGGACTCAAAGCACTGGTAAAAACATTTCTTAGTTGTTAAGAGCTGGAAACTTGAATAGTAGCTCTCAAGTAAACTGGCAAACAACCTCAATATATTTGGTTCTTCTATGAAAAACAAGAAAAACTAGCAATAAAAATAGCAACATGGTTGTCATAATTTAAAAGCATAGTTTGAGAAATTGAAAAACCATTTCCCCTAAAATGTGTCTTAACCAACATCATTTCACATGTAGCGAGTGCAATGACTGTAAATTATCTGTCAATGCTTAATCTTATTACTATAATTTATTTCATGTTATTCCATGCAACAAAAATGCTCCCAAAAAAATAAAATATTCAGATGAGGATTTCCTAACTTTAATGACCCCCAACATAATCAGTATCAGATAAAGCTTTCACGTATATTTAAACTCCTTAGAGCAAATGGCGGTTGGTCCATGCACACGGCTACAGTGTGGTTGTCAAAAAGAATACATTGCTAGCATCTATTTAAAGGAAAAACACAATTTTCATTAGTAACGATAGATGAGAGGATTTAAATAGAATTAAGCAAGGCAAAAAGAGCAAATGTCTCAAAACAGTTGATTCCATACACTTGAATGAATCTTTGGTAAAAAGATGGATTGAAACCTATCAATGGAGCCATTCAGATTGAATTTGAAGCCGCAAACACATCAACTAAGGAGTAATTCGAACCCAAAAGGAGGTATCACAATATCCCATGTCTAACAATTAAGCAATAAGGTTATTTCAGTACTCGTAGCCTATTACCTTTGATATCTGCAGTGCCTCCTAGTGTAAAATGCAAAGAGTAAAAAAAAAAAGGAAAAAAAGAAGGAAAGAAATAAATTTAACTGGCATGTCGGTTCAATGAAACCTATGTCAATTAGAAGACAGAAGGAAATTTTGAACATAAATGCTTGAGTGAGGTGATTAAGGCCCCATGTGAAATTGAGAAAATGACAGAGAGAAAAGTGAAATGAAGCCGGTCAATGTAGAAACATAAGGTGTGACAAGCATGCTTGCACGAAATTATGTCTTGAGTGCAAGCAAGATCAGCAAGGAGAAGCAGAGATGAAGACAGGACAAGTAACTCACACAAAGATTGAACCGATAAAAACGCCATGCAAGACGGACAAAGTCCTATGCAGGAGCCAGAGATGTCTTTAGATGACAAACAAGAAAAAGTACAACGTTGTTGGAGCATTGCAACAGAGGTGAAGCCGTGTGGTGTAGAGGGAGATGGCACAAGGACGAATGGCACTGGACGAACAAGTCAAGGTAGCTGTGCATGGCTTGTTAGGCATCCGAGCACGTTAAACAGTACAAAAATGGGACAGGTGGAAATAATATAAGATAAATAAATATTAGGATTTTAAATTAATTATTTAAATTTAATATTTGTTAAAGCAATAATTTGTCTTTATCACATTAACGTCAGAAATAAATGGTTGAAAAATAAAAAGATTTGTGGGAACTGAGATTGTTAATCTTTCAATAAGTAAAAAAGCGAAATTAAGATGTAAATTAAATGAAAAATAACTATTTACTATTTCTTTATTCAAGTTTATTTCTATTAGGATTTCTTTAAATCTAGGGTTAAATTAGACTTCAAGATAATAAAGGTCAGAGTTGAGAAAATTTAGGGCAAACAAAAACAAGAATTGATACAAATCTAGAAGAAAACATAGAGATTTAGGGCTCGTTTGTTTGCCACTTTCTTCCGCGGCGCGGGGCGTCGCAGCGACTTCGTCGACGATCTCGCCTGTTTGGTTACAGCGGCGCGGTGAAAGTCCCTTGAAAGCGGACGGGAAGCCGGCCACGACAATATCCCCACGGCCCGGCTTCGAAAGCGAGTTTATCTCATCCTTACCCTGCGCGGTTGTCCTTCTCCCTTCTCTGCCCTAACCCTGCCCCCGCTGCTTATCTCAGGTATCTGAGGCATTTCTTCTTCCCTAGCCACGCGAATCGGCAGATCTCAAGTAAACCTGAGACATTTCTTACTGCTTGTGGATGTTAGGGCATTTTTTCTTCCCTCCATGCTTGTTTACGGGCTTCGTTCACCTCTCCTTCCCGTTTCTGCTAGTTGCTTCCTGCTGCGGATTAACACATATTTTATGCATTTACATTACGATCGGTTGGCTTTGTCATGAGTATCTAGATTTGGGGTTGTTATTCTTAGCTATATGCTTCTTACATCGATCTTATGCTTGGTGGTATGCTTGTCGAGATGGAAATGGAATGTTGGGTTATTTTAATGAATCGGTTCGATTCGTGCATGTTGGGTAATTGTTATGAATCGGCTCCTATCTATTGAACTTTTTGATTCAGGCATGCTGGGTAATTCATATCAGAAAGTTGGATTTCACTTTTTGTTGCCTATGCTATTAGTGGTTATCATGCTTCATCATCATCTCATCCTACGGCAATAAGTAGCTTGGATGGCCCCGTAGTATCAGCGAGCAATCGCTACTTTGCTTGATTGACAAGATATTGCTAGCGGTAAGCCATATGTCGATTAGTTTGGCTTTGAATTAATTAGTTTCTTACATATTTATTCATGTTCGATTTGTTTATTTCTCTATTGGTAAGTCTCCTACGTGTTAGGGGTAGCCAATGGCGACAATCGCTACTTTGAATTAATTAGTTTCTTACATATTGGTAAGTCTCCTACATGTTAGCCTAAATTCCTACATGATTGCTTGAGTTCTCTATATGTTATTTCTCATGTAGAGCTGACTTGAGAAAATGTGTAAAATCCCAATTTATAGTGGAAATCGTCGTCGAATTTTTTTAAATCGATTTCACATCATTCGATTTTATTCCCTAAGCATGTTTAAATTGGAAGCTTGCTTAGCTCTTCCATAATTTGGTTGAAATTTCGATTAGTGGTAGTTAATGGTTTTGTTATGTCATGTGGTATATAGGAAGGCTTTTTGCACACTTTGCCTAAGAAAAAACAACTCCATGTTTAATGCTTAATCTTAAAAGGGTTTCATATAGCATTTGATAAGAGCTTCCCATGGTACTTTATGAAAGTTTTATGTTGTATTTTAGGAAGCTTGACATAGCACTTTGTGAAAAACTTAAATGGCATCTCATGAAAGTTTTATGTAGTATTTTATGAAAGCTTCCTATGACATTTGATGAAAAAAATTCACATGGCATATTATGAAAGTTTTACATAGCATTTTGTGATGGCTTCACATGTTATTCATAAGGCTCTTTGTTCTTCATGTGCTTGGCTGAATATTTATGCTTAGGGAGGCTTGAGATCTAGCTTGTTTTATCATATCCTCTCTAGCCAAAATAAAAATCTGCACTTGTTAAATTTGCCTTGTTAAGTTATATTGGATGGTTTATTTGCAAAAATTTGTCTTACCTCTCTTTCTTTACTAACAATATGTTGTGTCTGGAAAGTGCTGAGGGCTAATTTGCTTGACTGTGAGCTTTCCCTTTGTTGTTTATGCACTGGATTTGGTTTATGAAAAGTTTGGGAGCCTTCCCCATGCTTTACACATGCTCTGCAACTTATTTCGTGCATTTTTGGAAATTTATGTTTGTAGAAGTTTTTCTCTTACAAGTGTGTGGTTTATTTGCAAGTCCATGATGATGGTCTCGATGCTTTTGTCATATTACGTATTATTACGGATTCTTGTTCATCAGTGTCCCTAAGATGTGTATTATTATAACTTTGCTTGTTTGGTGAAGTCTTATATATCATGGTGAATGAAATTACGGAAGTCCTTAAAAAAATATGTAGAATCATATATCGGAGAAAGTCGTATATGAACGAAAGTGTCGTAACTACTTTCATCCTCTAATAAAAGCTCAATCTTTATTTCCCGTGGATGTGAGGCCATATCGATCGAACCACGTAAAACAATTTGTGTACATTTATATTTTTTGCAATTTTTTTGTTAATTTTATGTTTCGATTGGATGTTCTTAAAGCCTTATAACTGCTTCTAAATGTTAATTGAATTTTAAATTTGAATATATTTCATTTCTATATGTGCTTTAACCTAAGATAACATGACTAATAAGAGGAAGGAAATTGTTGTACCTGCAACATAGGAAAAGGACATAAAATCTCTCTTTTGTGATCTATGCATAAAAGAGATATAGTTGGGAAATAAACCGTCCACATTTCTGAATAAAGAAGGATGAGAAAATATTATTAAGGGTTTTAAAGAAGCAACTGGAAGGATGTATGATAGTCATGCAACTTAAAAATAAATGTAGATCGACTGAAAAGGATTGGAAGACGTGGAAAGATTCGAAAAATGGGTGTACGTGTCTCGGTTGGAATCCGGCTACGCGCACCATGATGCATCCGAGTGGTGGGCACAACGACTTGCGGTTAAGTATATACATGATTTTTTCATAATTTCAAAAGTTCTTACAATTCTTACTTAATTTTAATAGATCCACTTTTGTCTCGAGTTGTTCCCACCTGCAGAAGTTTAAACCGGTCTGAATTGAACTGAACTCGAGGAGAGGATGGATCGGATGTTTAAGGGTATCGTCGCCACTGGCAAGTATGCATGTGCACCAAGCAATGTTGGATTTGCTAAACAGGTGCATATCGTTATAGCAACAATGACGCTGCATAATTACATTAGGCGTCATCTATCGAGATTCGATGTTGATTTCACGAGGCATAGTAAATGAACGAAGAAGTTGCATGACAACCAATGAAAACCAAGTAGGTTCAGAATCGATGATAGTGAACAGCCTAACATTTGCACCAAGGACTTACGAAGGTGCTTGAAGAGATGGCATCGCTTCTGAAGAAATAACAAATGTGTTGGTTAATATGACATGAATCGTATCTCCTTAGCGAGATTTTGATTAATTCTATTTTGACTCAGTACGTAGCTTTTATTAAATTTTGCAGGTATGTAAAAGTAATGTATTTCTTTAAAATTTTGTGATTTGATGATTATGTTAATGATGTTTGATGTTTAGTTTAGTTTTTGGTTTCGAAATCGCGCATTCTAGCAATCAAAGTATTTAATTTATATATTCGCTACATTTCGTAAAGAAATGAGTTCCACCACGTCTGCATTACCTCTCACCGAGCTTTTATGTCATCGTGGCCTCCAAACATCGCTTTTAACATCACGACAACCGCACGTACTTACGCATGAAAGTTTTATTGTCGCCTCGAACATTTCACAAGTAATGCGGTTTCTTCCGATGGGCGGACACGCATTCGGATTCTCAAGAGTCCGATCTGTAGGAGTGGATACGGCTCACTGTAAGATTAGTGTGACACGGAGTTACATGTGAACTCAAAACTAAAGTGAACATTATTATCGTGTTAGTTGTTGTTGTAATCGTCCTATAGTTCTTTTTCATCGTATCGTCATTAAGACGCGTCGAGATGACACGACGTACATCTGCAGGGACTTTTACGACTTTTTCGAGATACGCAATCGTTATCTTCATGTTTTTTGTTTCAAATCATTTGCAATTAGATTATTTTAAAGTAAAAAATTTAATACTTTTAAAGGACATAGATTTATTAAAATATGTACATATAAATCGATAAATATTTTTAAACACATCTTTTGTTAATTTAAAAATATAAATATATAGTATATGAAATAACTTTAAATATATTATCGTTTTTAGTCTTTAAATATATATTTAAATATATAGATATGAAATAAGCTTTAAATTATATATATATGAAATAACTTTAAATATATATATGAGAATATATATTTTTAAAAGCAATCGTTAATAAATATAAATATATTAATAAGACTAAATATATGATTGAGTGTTAAAATAAAAAATCAAAATTTTGGCGTTAAACTTTTAAACAAAAAATTTATATTTATTACTTTCAATATTTAAAACATAAAATTTAAAAAAAAAACTTGTATTTGCAAAACCTGTATATAATATAAATAAATCGAAAAATTTCAAACAATTTTAATAAACGAGTGCGGCCGATCATTTTTTACGTAAAAATTCCGCCAAGTAATTGTTTTCCCACAACTAGTAACCAAACAGATATTGATCATTTCCTCAGAATTGCTTTCATAGAATACAGAATATGAATTCAGAATACCATGATACTGGAATCAAATGTGCTCTTAATGAGGTTCGGCAACATGCTACAGTCCCTGGGAGCGAGAGGGCAATTTCACTATTCCAGAAGAAAAGTTCGGTACATACTCATAGGGTTACACATCATATATATAGATAAAACCCACAGATAAAATTACTAAAACGCCCCCGCTCCCCCAATCCACTTAGCTCCAAGAGATACACCTCTTCACTCCAAGAGACACATCTTTTCACTCCAAGAAACACTTCTCTTCACTCCAAGAGAACCAAGAGACACTTATCTTCACTCCAAGAGACACTTCTCTTCACTCCAAGAGACCAATTTCCGGTATATGAGTCATATCTAACAAATCTCCACCTTGGCGAATATCCAGCCCTTTAGGAGAACGATAACTTGGAGTCATACACCAAATGGGTTAGACTACAATGCCGACTAGCAACTGCAAACGTTCAACAAGTTCAAGCAATGCAAGAACTTGTTGATAGTAACTGGCTTGGTCAAAATATCTGCTGCATTTTATCATATAATTCAACAGAGTGAACTCCACCTACAATTGTACTCCCCAATAGTTTATAGATATTACCTGCAGTGATCTTTCCTTTCATCACAGTCAATGCACCTTTAAAAATTCTTATGGTTTCTCTATCCTTGTCTGCCTTAGGAATAAAATCATTTGTGTAAAATGCCCAAGGAAATTAAATTCTTCTTCAAATCTGAAATATGTTTTATATCACATAATGTTCTGATAGTGTCATCATACATCTTAATTTTGACACCAATATCAGCAATATTGCAACATCTTTCACCACCCAAATAGACTGAACCAGAATCAGATAACTTGTATGAAATGAACCACTCCCTATTAGGTGTTATGTGATAAGAGCATTCAAAATCAAGAATTCATGCATCCTTCAACTGAGTTGTTGCAACTGAAAGCATCTCACCATCACTGCAATTTGATTTGTCGCTCTGCACCATATTAGTACCTGTCGCTCGCCAACTCCTTTGTGTATTGCCTAGCTGAAATTGCAGCAAACCGTCCGTCTTCTTCTTCCTCTTCGATCTCCTCTGTGAAACAACCGCAAGCCGCCTCCCAACTCCTTCACCGAACTCACTGAAGCCAGAAACTCTGAAGCCCTCGTCGACGAAGCTTTCTACCAAATAGCTGAATCCTCTTCGTACTTCCTGTGCCGAACTTTTCTGTCCTAGAACCTCGCTCTGATACCACTTGTTGAGAAAATTTAGTGCAAAGAAAAGCAAGAATCGACACAAATCTAAAAAAACACAGAGATTTAATGAGGTTCGGCAATGTGCCTACGTCCTCGAGAACAGAGCGGCCATTTCACTATTTCAGAATGAAAGTTCGATACATACCCATAAGGTTACACATCTTATATATAGATAAAACCCACAGATAAAATTATTAAAACACCCCCGCTCCCCCAACTCACTTAACTCTAAGAGATACACATCTTCACCCCAAGAGACACTTCTTTTCAATCCAAGAGACACTTCTTTTCACTCCCAGAGACACTTCTTTTCACTCCCAGAGACACATCTCTACAAACCAAGGGGCACTTCTCTTCACTCTAAGAGACCAATTTTTGGTATATGAGCCATATCTAAGAGTAAGTTAATAATTTTAGGATTTTAAGAGAATTTTAAATTTCATATATTAATGATAGATAAATATTATAAGTAACAAAGAAGTAAAACATAATATTAGCCTTTAACGATGTAAGAGGCTAAGCTAACTTGAATTATTAAGTGTGAATTAGAGAAAAAAGATATTTAAACATATATGAAATATATGTATAAGGCAATTAATTTAGTTTTATTAAAGTTAATTATTTTTAAATTGATTTCTTGTATACACTTTTATCTGTAATAGGTGTTCTTGAAGGAGAAGAAGTTGAGGAATAAGGATATAAGGATCTTCGAAAGATAGAGTACATAAGCACAAAAGGATCTCCGAAGATTGAGTAATGACAAGTCTGCATTTATAAATTATAGTTCTTTTAAGTTTAAATGTATTTTTTAATTTTATGCTTTTAATCAGAATCATATTTGAAGCTGTTCAAATCATTGAAGGCAATGATAAAAAAATTAATGAATGTTTAAATTCACTATAATCATAAAAAAATATATAAGATGTTTCTAATAATGTTCATGAATTACAGTCACACTGAAAAGATTATTGTATAATTCAAACAATTCAAATAAAGCAAATAAAAATTAAATAAATTAAATGTATAAGTTAATGAAAGGAATCATCCCTTTATAGGTGGACAAAATTGAAATGAAAAATACTAGAAAAGAAAATGAAAATGAAAATGTATGGAACTTAATTGGTATAATACTTAAATAATACTCTTCAGATAACTTCTTAAATATAATTAAAATTATTAAAAATGATCGAATTAAGAAAAAACAAATATTTGAAAGTTTTGATGAAATACTTTTTAAGTTTAATCATTATTTTTAATAACATTCATCTTATAACATATGCAAAAAAGTTAACGCACTACAGAATTGTAATTATTCACTAAATGTTATGAAAAACGACGACAATAAAGCAAATTGGAACGAGAAAAATTACACCAGAAAATACGACACAGAGATTTACGTGGCTTCAGCAATCGCCTACGTCCACGGAAGTCGCAGAGGATTTTACTATACTTTGAGTGAATTACACCGTCGAGAGTCTCGACGTTTACAAGAAAACTCTTTCTCTCTCTCTCCTTCTCTCCCCTCACCTTCTCTCTCACTTCCTTCTCTCTCTCTTCTTTTTCTCTCTACCAAAGCCACATAACAATGTAAAAGAAAAACAGCCCTTTTCTCCTCCTTATGCACGCACTCGACCAAGAGGAGAGAAGCTCTCCTCTACACAAAAGCAAAGAACTCGAAAAACCAGGGGAAAAAAAGAGAGGGAATTCGCTTTAGCTTTTCTTCTTATGTAAAGCTCAAAAACGGGATTAATGGAGTAGGTGAGCAATTTAAGAAAGAAGGCACATTAAGGCAACCTCCTTAATCGCCATGATGAAGGAATCACGGCACTTTAGTGAAGAAGGAAATAATTAGCAAAGGAAATTGATTAATTAAGAAATAATTAATTAATCGCTTTAAATAACAAGTGGACCAGAGCTCCACTAATCCCAACAATTCTCCTACTTGGAGACTGGGACACTAGTTGCGTCACCCACTGGCTTCCTCATCTGATGGCTGTATCGATCTTTCCTCAAACGTGATATCTTCCACCTCTGCAACTCAAAGTCCTTGTTCTTTAGTTTAGAAGACCAACCGAAGCTCGCGCACAACCTTCGCTCAAGAGAACACCCTTCATCAACATATCGACAGGTTCTCACTTTCACGAATTTTCTCAAGCAACAACTCGTCCGTCATCTAATAATAACCGTATGAAGCGAGATTCGATCTCGAATATGCTTGGTCCTAGATCGAAATGCTCGGATTCCCAGCATGCGAATACAGACTCCGACTATCACCGTAGAGAATGCCTTCGATCCTTCTCGCCCAATTCATCCAGAAGCCTCCGTAGCCATATCATCTCCTTCGTGTACCTCCGACACTCGCTACATACTCGACTTCACGTAAGAGACAACGAAACCGTCTTCTCGCAGATTGAAGACTACGATGATACATAGAAGCATTCACCAAGAGTATAAACATAACCCGTGCGTGCTCCTTCTCAGTATCAATGTCTCCAACTAGATCAAGATCAACATACCACATACCTCCGAGCTCTTTCCCGAGAAACACAAGCAGTGTTTCGTAGAGCCTTCTAGTATCTCGAAGATCCACTTCACGCCTTCCCAATGTTCCTTTCCGGACTACTCACGTATCCGCTCACAACTCCCATCGCATGAAGCAATATCCTGGCCCTGCAGTGCACTACAAGATACATAAGTGAACCAATATGACTGGCGTAAGGAACCTTACTCATATAGTCTCGTTCCTCATCTCGACGCGGTGACCGACTTTGCTAAGTCCGAAATGATTGTCCAAAGCGTGTGCCAACCTGGCTCAGCGCTCGTCCATATCGAACCCGTAAGCACCTTTTTCACATATTCAAATTCATGAAAGTCTTAACGTACCTTTCGACTCGTCTCCGATAATTTTCATGTCAAGGATTTGCTTTGCCGCTCCTAAATCCTTCATCGCAAAGCTCGTTTCGACATCTCGCTTCTTCGGATTATCGATCTCATCAATGTTAGCTCCGTAATAAGCATATCATCCACATACAACAATAGGATGATATATGAATTGTCAAAATACCCGACATATAGAAGAATGATCCGTTCGACATCCGTCGTACTCCGCAATGAGCATGAATTTATCAAACTTCTGTACTACCGTCTCAGAGCTCGCTTCGAGCTTCGCTTTAGGCCATACAAGCTCTTTTTCAATTCGCAACCGAGTTTTCCTTTCCCCGTACCACGAACCCTTCGAGTTGGTGCATGTAGCATGTCTTCTTCGAGTGCCTCCATGAAGAAAATGCTGTCTTCACATCTAACTCGCTCGACGAAGAGATTTTCAGCAGCCACCATGATGCAGCACTATCTCCGATGGTTGTAAGCTTCACCACAGAGAGAAAATCTCGAATAATCAATCACCATGCTTCGTCGAAAACCTTTAACAACAAGTCTTCGCTCGTACCTTTTATCGCCATCATGTTCAGCCTTTACCCGATACACCCACTTGTTGTGTAAAGCCTTCTTCCCGTGCGAAGATTCGTTAGCTCCCAAGTTCGATTTTCAGCAGAGATCCATCTCCTCCTTCATGGCTAGCTCCCACTCGCTCGAATTTTCATCTTGCAGAGGTTTCTTCATAACTCGAGGTTCTCCACCATCCGTCGACAGAACGTAGCTTAAAGTAGGAGAATACCTCCGTGAGAGAGCGTCTAGCCCTTTCGACCACGCGAACGATAGTTGGAGTAGTGAATGTCTCCGAACCCGATTATGGAATAATCGGAATGGGTGCCCCGGACCCACTCTCGTCGTCATTCATATTTCGATCATGCATCGCGACCTCTCGGTAAATCATCAACTTTACCAGACTTCAGATTTCTGCAATGTTGTTTCGAAACCGTACTAGACTTGTCTTTCGTACATCAATTTCTCATTAAAGATCACGTTCCCGCTTCATGATCTTCCGATCTCGATCATCCTGTAAACGATACCCAAATGCATCATCTCCGTAGCCTAATGAAGTAACACTTTTCGACTTCGCCTCAAGCTTACTTCGAGCATCCGGATTAATAAGAACATATGAAAGACAACCAAAAGTCTTAAGATGAGAAAATTCGACATTTTTACCGCTCCGTACTTCCTCGTAATTCACGGCTTAATGGGACGGATGGCCCCCTCGTTGATCAAATAGATCGCAGCTGCCGACCGCATCCGCCTCGAAGGTCGATGGTAGTCCGACGTGCAATCTCATGCTTCTAGCCTCTCATCGATGGTGCTTGTTCACGCGCTCCGCAACACCATTTCGTCGTGGTGTCCCCGGAATGGTCTTCTCCATTCTAATGCCCCGAGCCGCACAAGATTCCTCGAATCCACCATCAATGTACTCACCACCATTATCGGATCTCGTACATTTTAGTTTTAAGCCTCGTCTCGCCTCAACCATGGCCTTCCAAGTCCCGAACACATTAAATACATCGATTTATGCTTCAAGAAATAGACCCATACCTTCTCGTTATGATCATCAATAAATGTGACGTAAGTAGCGAGAGCCTCCAAGAGATGCGCATCGGGAAGGTCCCCACACATCGGTGTGTACAAGTTCTAATTTTCCCCGCCTTTAGCGCTCCGCCACCTTTCGCAAACCGACCTTCTTCTCGCTTTCCCATGATGCAACTTTCACATACGCCAAGATCAACCGACTTCGGCTCGGCAACTTCCTCTCTGACCGAAACTCTTTCACGCCTCTCGCACTCATGTGTCCCAGCCTGCAATGCCACATGTCCGTCGTGCTCTCTCGAATCGAAGTATCAACACCGTTAATTAAACCAAAGAATCATATACAACGTACTCGGTCTTCTCACCTCGAGCCGACATCGTTGCTCCTTTAGTTACCTTCCGGGTGTTATTCGAGAATACTACCGTATGCCCTCCTTCATCTACCGCCAACCGTAAATTAGATTTTTCTTCACTCAGGAATATGTCCGACCTTTGCAAGATCCATTTGCTTTTGTTGAGAGAGTGCAATTTCAACATCTCCCATCCCCACTACGTTCAAAGTCGCTCCATCACGAGCAGTACACCTTCCCAAAGCTCACCGCAACATAGTTCAGCATTAACTCCCGTGGGAAGATGTATGAAAAGACGCCCTCGAATCCAAGATCCAGCCGTCAACGGAGCCGTGAACTGCAGAGCAATCAACGCATCCCGAACTTCTTCGCTACTGCATTAGCACCGTGTTCTCCATCTTCTTGGGATTTTTAGAGTTCTTTTTTATGTGTCCAGCTTTGCCACAATTCCAGCAGGTTGTTTGTCGACTGTGCCGACTTGCTGCTTCCGTGCTTCGATTTCGATCTTCCTCCGTTCGAGTTCCCGTCACGTGATCTCCTCTCGGAATCAACATTCGCGCCGAACTCGAACCCGAAGTCTCGCGTAATCTTCTCCGCACCTCACTGACCAAAATTAAATCACAAATATCATCATATTTTAGCCTAGATTTACTCGTAGACTGCTGACCGCCATCCTCATAGTTTTCCTAAATTATTCGCAATGAAGCCAATAATATCGACGCCGTATCTCATCATCAAATTCAATTTCGACAGACGACAATCGATTTCAGTGATGGTATTAAGTCGTTCGGATGTTGTACAACGGATGTACCTTCCGCCATCTTTAAATCGAATAACTTTTTCATCGGATGCACCTCGTTATTCGTCGACGGCTTTCAGTACATGCTCGACGGAGCCGCCAGCGAGATCCGCAGATGGTTCTTTCTTCGATAACGTTGTGCTGCAACTGATCTCGACAGGGTCAATCGAATAACCCCCGCAACCCGTCGATCCAACGGATTCCACCCGCCTCGTCCATCTTCTCCGTCCGCTGTCCCAGCATGGAAGATGAAGCTTCTTCCCATGGAGTGCAGCTCCTCTATCCGCATCCGCCAGGAACTAAAGTCCGTGCCGTCGAATTTCTCGATCCCCGAAATCTTCACTTCGTCTCCAGATCATCGTTCTTCTTCGGATCCGAACCGGCCTCGATACTCGACTGTTATGAAAAACGACGACAATAAAGAAATTGAACGAGAAAAATTACAATCGTAAAATACGACACGAGATTTACGTGGTTCGGCAAATTGCCTACGTCCACGGAGCACGCAGAGGATTTTACTATACTTCGAGGAATTACACCGTCGAGAGTCTCGACGTTTACAAGAAAACTCTTTCTCTCTCCTTCTCTCCCCTCACCTTCTCTCTCACTTCCTTCTCTCTCTCTTCTTTTTCTCTCTACCAAAGCCACATAACAATGTAAAAGAAAAACGGCCCTTTTCTCCTCCTTATGCACGCACCAACCAAGAGGAGAGAAGCTCTCCTCTACACAAAAGCAAGCAATTGAAAAACCAGGGGAAAAAAAGAGAGGAGGGAATTCTTGCTTTAGCTTTTCTTCTTATGTAAAGCTCAAAAACGGGATTAATTGGAGTAGGTGAGCAATTTAAGAAAGAAGGCACATTAAGGCAACCTCCTTAATTGTCATGATGAAGGAATCACGGCACTTTAGGGAAGAAGGAAATAATTAGCAAAGGAAATTGATTAATTAAGAAATAATTAATTAACTGCCTTAAATAACAGTGGACCGGGCTCCACTAATCCCAACACTAAATTGTTATGTAACTAAACATACTTTTTAACTGCTGATTTTAGAAAAAAATATTTAATTTAAATGACTGAAAGGAGTTAGAAAAAATGATGAGCTAAAAAAATAAATATAAAAAATATATTTTTTTATTGTATTAAGTTTTTCTATTGAAATATTATTACGACGTTGCACTATATGTTTTTACTGTTTGATTTGGATGTATTAAAAATGTTGTGGTTTAATAACCCCTTACTATTTGGAATGATTATTGTGAATTGCTGTAAATGTTAAGAATAATACTTGAAAATGATTAGCTCCCAGCCAAAGTCGTGCCACTTGATATGTCCCAACAATACAAACTGAGGGCAAAGACACTTCAAAATGTTGAAAGCCAAAGGAAAGATGGTCAAAAGACATACAAGTGAATAGAATGATTAATAATAATGCATTTTCCCTTTCAAAGGGGTAACGAGCATAGGGAAATCAAATCATTTTGACATTGTGGTTGGAGTTCACATGAATCATATGGAACAATGGATGACATTGACATTTGTACAATTGGAAAGGAGTGGCAGGAGATATAATGACAAAAGGAAAAGGAGAAACATGTGAAGAAGAAGAAGAATACAACTATGGAGCAAATTCATAAATAGACACGTGCATATATAAGTGCCTCGAGAGATGGAATTAACATGGAGATAGTCCTTTTGGGAGCAATTGTAACCCAAAATGAAAGGTTACAATCATCACGAAGGAAATTGATAAAATAGAGAGCCAAAATCCTTAGGATGAAGTGGAGAAGATTGCCCAATATATAAGATGGAGGGTTGAAATTATCAAAAATAGTTGAAGGAGGTTGATTAATAAGATAGCACGCATTCAACACAACATCAAACCAAAATGGCCAATGAAACATCAAATTTTGGCCTATACCGAATAAATGATGATGCTTGCTTTCAACAGACCCATTTTATTGAAATGTATTGGGGTTTGAGAACTACTGAAAATTTTCATTAATTTCGCAAAAAGCTTAAAATTGAGATTACATGACTTCCAAGCATGCAAGAACAAAGAGTCTTAATCACAATAAAAAGATCAAACTTTAATTCCTAATAAAAGGGGTGAAATACATCCAGAACCTTAAAGCAATATTTGAGCAAGTAAACAAAGATAACATGTGAATGATCGCCATAATGCTAAAAAAATTAAAACCCATGTGCGTAAGGACAAGACTCAGACCTCAAATATCTTAATGAGCTAACACCGAAGGAATATCAATAAGACTTTAAATATAAGATGGAAAACACATTGCTGATGTCTAGTGAGTTCAAAAGTATTACATCTAAACTTAAAGAGTAAAGAGAAATTAGGAATGAATTCCTAAAAACGTAGAGGTGAAGGATGACAGAAATAATAATGCCGCATATATGAAGTGACAGTGGAAGAGAAGGCATATGAGAACATAAGAATTAGGTTGAAAATTCCACCAACTTTGACACTTGCACCAATCATCTTCCTAGTATCGATATTTTTAAAATACACAGCATAAAAATAAAAGGTTGCTTGTCAATTTTAAGGGTAAGATATGGATTGAGAGCAAATTTATAATAAATTTAAGAGCATACAATATATATGGAAGAGACGAGACTTTAGAAACAGGAGAGAGAACAATCAACAGCAAGGATAAGAGAGACAAAGGACATATCAAGGGAGGAAGAAGAGTAGAAAATTTCTTTACATTTGCGAAAAGGCATCTTGACATTGGCGTGAGCGCATAGGGAGCCGCAGGAAAATCCAGTGTGTTTCTTCATATGGACTAAGCCCGTCTAGACCCATAAATCGGTCATTCCACCGTGGATCGGAACCTCTTTTCCATAGGGATCCAATCCTAGTTCTCTAGGGCTTATATATGTGTTTGCATTGTCATAAGTTTTCATTATTCTTGGATTTTCTCACAAGAATGCTATCGGCGTCTACTTGTTCCCTCCGAGGGCTGTATCCATAGGCAAGAAGGTGTTGCAGCTACTTTTCGTTCTAAGGTGGTGTATATCTATCGTTCCCTACTTCCCACTGCCCCTCCTCCATTTTTGTCATCATCGTGGTTGTTGCCACAACCCAAAAACAATCTCTTTGATGTCTTTCTACAGTCGGCCATCACTTCCAGCCACCTCCATCTCGCTGCTAGCCCCTTCAGCCACCTCCAGCTTGTTGTCGACCCTTCCAGCCACCTATCTACTTGTTGCCAACCCTTCCAGCCACCTCCTGCTTGTTGCCAACCCTTCCAGCCACCTACCTACCTGCCGACGCCCCTTCCAGCCACCACCAACTTGTTGCCACCCCTTCCAGCCACCTCCCACTTACTACCGCATCCTTCCTACTGTCTCCACCTCCCCAAAGCTTCGTTGTCGCCCACCACGCTTTAGTTGCTATTTCTACTAAAAGTGCAATACCACTGCTTTCGATCTCAGCCTTAGTTGAGCTAGAGTTGAGTCTTTGTTATTTCTTAGTTTTAAGTGTCTTTAATTATAACATCTATTTGCTTTCAATAATAATATATGATTTTCCTATTGTTGCCTCAAAAAAAAAAAAAACAAAGAAAAATCTTTCCCCACCCTACACACCTTCCACCCTCCTTCCACTTATTTACCCCTAAACCTTAACCATGTCGTCGATAAGACAATTGTTGGAACTTGAACAAGACTTTACCATGAGCGACATACAACGAATACTCCGTCAAGTGCTACAATGGCTCGAGGCTATTGAGGAAAGGACCATGGGTGAGGTCACTGTTAATCGTAATAGCGAGATCCGTGAAGGAGAGCCAGAAGAACAGTTAAACCCTTTTCGTAGGGATGACTTCAATGAAGAGAATAACCGACCCGAGCATTTCAGAATTCAGTATCGGAGGAGGCATGAAGAGGAAGTGCCTACTGGAGGGCACATAGATATGTGATTTAAGGTTGACCTGTCAGTCCTCAACGAGAGGATGATTTTCTCGAGTGGATGCAGACTGTTGAGAGGATCTTTAAATACATAGTTGTGCTTGATGATAGAAGAGTAACGCTCTCCACCATCAAGCTGACGAAAAATGCCTTCTTTGTGGTGGGAGAACCTAAAGAGGGAAGGACGGAAGGAAGGATGGGATAAAATCACTTCTTAGAAGAAGATGCAAAAGGCGATGCAACAACAGTACCTACCTTTGCGCTATTGCAAGGATATTTTCATGGAACTCCACAACCTGCAGCAGAATGAGCTATCAATGAGGCAGATTTATGCAGCTTAAGTTGAAATGTGAACTGAAAGAGACGGATGGGCACTCTATAGCCAGGTATTTGAGAGGTCAGAAGCCTGCTATCAGTAACGTGGTCCAACTACAAATCTATTGGACACCGAGGGGGGTGCAAACCTTAGCACTAAAGGTGGAGAAACGGTAGAAACAGAGAAGGTACTCGACTCAATTTAGACAACCCCCTACAGTGGGAGGTCCCAGCAAGAGCACGCCGAGAGGAGTGAGATGGACTGGACATGGTACTAACAAGACAAATCAGAGTGGGAAAAAGCCTGAGAATAGCAACATGTCTGATGCATTTCCAATCCGGAAATACTTCTGATGCCAGGGATATGGCCAAATCTCCTTCAACTACCTGATGAGCTGAGTGTTCTTCATCGAGCAGAGTGTCATGGAGGAAGTGAGCGATGAAGAAACAATCGAGGATCAGGATGAGGAATTTCGGCTCCAGGAATATGAAGGAGAAATGCTAGTTATAAGAGGAGTTCTGTAGACGGAATCACAGAGGGATCACTCACAGTTGAGACATAGTATCTTCCGCACTAGGTGTACGGTGAAACAAAAAGTTTGCTGCCTCATCATTGATGAAGGAAACTATGAGAAATTGGTCTCCGCTTTCATGGTTAAAAACTTGGATCTAACTATACAGAAACGCTCCCAGCTCTATACTCTGATGTAGTTGAAGAACGGAAACAAGATACGAGTGGATCAGCAGTGCTGGTAGAATTTTTCATTGGACACCAAGTGTGGTGTGATGTGGTGCCCATAGATGTTTGTCATATCCTGTTGGGTGGACCATGACAGTTCAATCGTAAGATGCAGCATGACGAGTTCAAAAAAACTTACAAGTTCAAGGAGGTGAAACACATCATTCTCTTACCCATCAAGGATTCTGGAAGAGGAGCTACACCTGTCGAGGAAAAGCCTAAGGTCCCATGCACTGCTTTTCTGCAGTCGGTTCGAGAAGCCCCAATGGCACTAACCTTAAATCGTCTTAGAGAAGACCGAGAATACGAATCCACCGAAGATGGTCTAGTTGTTGTTAGCCGAATTTCAGAAAATGATGACTGACAACCTACCAGAGGGTTTACTAATGTTGAGGCATATCTCACATACCTTAGATCTTAGCCCAAGATCAATGTTGCTAAATAAGCTTGCATACAGGTTGAGGCAAGCATAGTACGAGGACTTACATCAGCAAGTGCAGGAACTCATTACTAGGGGATTGGTGAGAGAGCACTAGCCCGTGCATTGTTCCATGTTGATGGTACTCAAGAAGTATGGCTCGTGCAAGATGTGCATCGATAGTCAAGCTGTCAACAAGATCACCATAAAATACCAGTTCCTTATAGCTCATTTCGATGACCAACTAGGTTATTCACAAGGATCCATACTCTTTTCCAAGATTGACCCGTGCAACGACTACCATCAAATCAGAATGAGATCAGGGGATGAATGGAAGATTGCCTTCGAGACCCGAGATAGGTTATACGAGTGCATCGTCGTGTTATTTGAGTTGCCCAATGCACCTACCACATTCATAAGGCTCATGAATCAGGTGTTTCGGGTTTACATCGAAAATTTCATTATTGTTTATTTCAACAATATCCTTCTCTACAATAGTTCAAAGAAGTACTTGCAGCATCTGAGGTTGATTTTTGAGATTCTGCAATCAAAAAAACTATACACCCATCTAAAGAAGTGCTACTTCATGACGGCCTGAGTATGTTTATTAAGTTGCATTTGCATCTGGTGCAAGACTTTAGATGGATCCTATGAAGATAGAGACGATTGTGAGTTCGACACCCCCATAATCCTTTGTCGAGTTGAGACATTATTTGGGGTTAACATTATTCTACATGTAGTTCATCAGGAACTTCGGCACCATCACAGCTCCCCTAACAAAACTTTTGAAGAGAGAAGTTTTAGTGGATGGAGGTAGCAAAGTTCAATTTTAACACCATGAATGAGGAGACGAGCCCAAGTTAGCTTTATCGGACTTCAGTCAGTTGTTTGAGGTGGAGTGTGACGCTTCTAACATGGGGATCAGAGCAATATTGGGCCAGGGAGGACATCCTATAGCTTTCTTCAGTGACAAGTTGAACGAGTCTAGAAGAAAGTATTGAATGTATGACAAGGATTTCTATGTTACTGTGAGAGCTCTTAATCACAAGAATCATTACCCATTGATGATCGAAATCACTCTATTAATGTATCACAAGGCCCTGAGGTTCTGGAACAACTAGAGCAAGCTAAAAAGCATGCTTCCTGGGTTAAGTATTTTGGCATCGTTCCAATTAGTGTTTAAGCCCAAGGCAAGAAATCAGAATCGAATCGCTATGTGTCCATCAAAGGAAGTTCCACTTCATGATGGCTCGTGTATATTTTTTGGGTTACATTGTATCTGGTGCAGGAATTTAGATGGAGCCCTAAGAAGACAGAGGCGATTGTAAGTTGGACACCCCCACAATTTTTACGGAGTTGAGACAGTTTTTAGGGTTAGCAACATTCTAGAGGCAGATCATCAGGAACTTCAACACCGTCACAGCTCCCTTGACAAATCTTTTGAAGAAAGATGTTTCAGTGGACAAAAGCAACCTAGTCTAGTTTTAACACCCTGAAGGAAGTGACACGGGCCCAAGTGTTAGCTTTACCGAATTTTGGTTAATTGTTTGACGTGGAGTGTGACGCTTCTAACATGGGGATTAAGGCAGTACTGGGCAGGAGAGGACATCCCATAACAATCTTCAGTGAGAAGTTGAATGAATCTTGGAGAAAATAATCAACGTAGGACAAGTAGTTCTATGCTATTGTGAGAGCCCTTAGTTAATAGAGTCACTACCTATTGATGACCGAGTTCACTCTATTGATGGATCACGATGTCCTGAGGTTCTTGTATAACCAGAGCAAGCTAAAAAGCTGACATGCTTCCTGGGTTGAGTTTTTGACATCATTCAAGTTCATGCTTAAGCACAAGGCAAGAAGTCAGAATCAAGTTGTTGATGCTTTGAGCCACCGCCACTTGATCACATCCATGCTAGCCAGAGTTGTTGGGTTCAACGTGGCCAACGAGTTGTACGAGGCAGACTACTAGAGTTTTAAGGAGATCTCGGAACAGTATTGATGTGACACTACCACATAGTGAAGGGCTACCTGTTCCACCTGAACCAGTTGTGCATTCCCAGATGTTTGCTGAGGGAGGTCATCATCCAAGACAGTCACAACGGGGGACTAGCTAGTATAGGAACACTTTTTTTAGCCCCACCTGATGAGGAGTGTGGAGCAGTACGTCCGACAAAACATGGATCTATACACCCCATTCGAGCCTCAACGCCTCATTGTCGCCCACCGCCCAACCAATTTTCGTTACTATTTCTCCTTAAGCCGCAGCACCACTGCCTTCGACCTCAACCCTAGTTAAGCTCGTGTTAAGTCTGTAATTTCCTAATTCTAAGTGTCACTGATCATAACCTATATTTGCTTTTAATAATAATATTTGATTTTCCTACTATGGTCTAGGTTTAAGTCAGGTATTAAGTCAAGAATCTAGAATGTACTAGAAGTACTGCAACAATACTAGACCTGAAAATACTATAAGAAGCAAAATAGATGTCTTACAGTGCTACTAGAGATGGCCAGAATCCTCCTAAGATAAAGTCCCATCGAGAAAAAGTGCAAAGGATGGAAGTGCCAACAATCATGATAAAGCAATCAAGGTTATACTAAACAATCAAGAGGTAACCACCTTTAGCGGTTAGCCCATCACCATTCTGAAAGATGAGTATACTGATTTCAATGACAACAAGAAAAAAGCTTTGCCTCTAGACCAACAATGACTACAACCACCACAAACACTTGTAGCAAGGAAATATTGGACAAACACTGGCTAAGAAGACTAGAGGCAAGTGAATTAAAAAACTCAGGACAAGGTGATGTTAATGTTGAAACTGGTGAAGCAGGCCATCATCTGAGATCAAGCATATTGGAGGGAAGCATGAAGCCCCAAAAGATATTTGACAACAACAAATTCCTAAATAAAAATTTTTCAAGAGAGTTCAATCATTAACAAGTTCATCAAATTTCTCTCATAAGATATATTGTAACATTTCTAAAGAGGCTAATCATGTTGTTGAAGAAACAATATTTTAATAGATAGTATTTAGACAAAAGAAGCAATATTTTCCAAGAAATACGGGTAACAAGAGTCACATTTTTTCTTTGCCATGTCTTGAAACATGATCAATGAAATGAAGAATTGAAGAATATTGAATAGCCAAGTATGAACACCATCATCACCAAATGCCTTCCATTTAGAGATATTGTTTGTGCCTTTGGGTGTGAGAAGAGATGCATCCAAGTGTTAAAATTTTCCATCAGGCTCAACAAGGAACCAGAAAACCCTCAACCACAACAGATAATAGATATCATTAAATTTCGTAGTGATACCGACAGTGGAGAGTTTTGGCTCAGGAAGAGATGGAGCGTCCATAGCATTATAATAAGAGATGTGCAAAGAATCTAAATAGGAATCATATCATTGAAGTAAGAAAGGATAGGAAGAGCAAACAGTAAGTAGCGAGTAATTGCACGGAGCACATGTAAGAAGACCGAGTGGCAAACATAATGAGCAAGGAAGGGTTGAATAGAATTAGAGGGAAGGAGAGGGAAATGAGACAGAACAAAACTTGAAGTTGTATTAATCTTGCTTTGTCAGGTTGAATAAGGAGAAATGTTAGATATCATTTATTAGTAGAAAAGGGCGGCTTGTATATCGACAAATAGGATGAATAATGATAGGCAATAAATGAAACAAAAAATATATTTAATTAAGAGAATAAAACCATAAACAAAAAATGATTAAAGCTTTCCTATAATTCTGCATTCGAACAAATATTTCCAATAGACGGCAATGACCTAAAAAGTGCGGCATAAGTATGCATTTTAAGTACTTAAAAAAGTACAAGTTTAAAGCATATTAAGCGAGAGGATTATTCTATGTCATACAATGAAGGTTTTCAATGTTGAAGGGGTCATTTGGAATCACTTCTGTTTTTCGTTTTTTGTTTTTTTGTTTTTTGTTGTTTTTACTCTTATTTTGTTTTCTTCATATTTAGATTTGAAATAAAACATATTTGATTGCAATGACTATTTTTAAAAACACTTGTTTTGAGTTCTTTTAAAAACAACCAAATGGGCCACGTCTTCTAAGCATAGCAAAAAAAAAATCATCTCATTTTTCCAATGAAGAGATTATTTAAAACATACACGAAAATAAAAATAATACCTTGATGATAGCTAAACCTTTGGAGAGTTTTGCAATCCTTTCAGAAAGTTTCCTTGCTTGGTAAGAATTATTTGTGTCAGCCAGATCTTTCTTTATTTGAGAGATTCTTGCCTGAATCTCAGGCCTCATTATTGGATCTGCAACAATAGTTGTTGAATTGGCAGTTATGGTTACCTTTTGTGCAATGCCAAGCTGGTCTGAATTGATGCCCTCAAGAGCCAATCCAAAATCTTGAGCAAGAAAATCTGCGCCTGTATTCAACAATTCAGTGTCAGGGCTAAAGAAGTATGAAATGAAATAAGATTTAGTGAGGGAGGCAACTACCACAGATCTAAGAAGACTAAATTGTGCAAAAAATTAATGTTGTAAACAAAAGCTACACCATTCTTGTAATCCCCAATCACAACCATCTATATACTATATAGTAAAGGATTAGAAAGCTCCATTTTGAAATGTTCTCTCTTATCTTTTAGAATTAAGAAATTTAAAAAGAGAGAAAGTACCTCATCCAAGAAGTGTAGTGGGCGTGCTACTCTTCCCAAGCTTCTTCTCACACGGAATGGTTGTCCCGCTCCTGACTAGTCTGCTCCACTCCATAAGGTGTGGTCCTCCTAAGGTCTCCAACAGTGGATGGTTGTCAAATTGAAGGCGGTTGTTTGTTTTGCTTATGGTATTTCTCTACTTTCAGTGCTAAAGTTTGCACCTCCCTCGGTGTCTTCCAATAGGGTTGCAGCTGGACCACATTATTGATGGCGAGCTTCGGGCCTCCCAAATACCTAGCTATGGTGTGTTTCTATGTCTCCTTGTCAGATTGCAACTTAAGCCACATAAATTCGATCGTGTAATCCTTCAGTGATAGCTCCTTCTGCTACAGGTGGTAGAGCTTCAAGGAAATTTCCTGGCGATAATGCAGGGGTAGCTACTGTCGATACATCTCCCATTTCATCTTCTCTCAATAAATGATTTTGTGACATCCTTCTCTTTGCCTCTACTTCTTCAGGTTCTCCCACCACAAAGATACATTCGTCTTCAGCTTGATGGCAGCGAGTTTTACACATCTGTCATCGGGCACCACCTTGTATTCAAAGATCCGCTCAACAATTTTCATCCACTCGAGGAAATCATCTAGATCCATTCTTCACTCGAAATCCGATAGAAATTTGGTAGGTCCACCTGCATTCCTAAATCTTTGTATCCTTCCATAGGGACGTAATCTATATATCTTCTTATAGGCATCTCATCTTTCTATCATCCAACTGACTTTTCATCTTTATATCTTCCAACGAGCACTGCATCTCTGTGCCTTCTAAGAGGCACTCCATCTAGATATTGTCCTATGGGCACTTCAGCTCTACACCTCCGATGATATTGTACACCAAAGTGTTGCAACATGTTTTTTTCTCCACTAAACTCATTCCTACTTAAGAGATTTAGGTGTTCTTTTTGCTCACCTTAACAGATTTCACTATTACGGTTGATGATGATCGCACCCTAGGTTCATTCTTCAATGGCATCGAGCCAATGTAGTACTTAGCAGAGTAATCGTTGTATGTCGTCCATAGTAAAATCCTGAGCATATTCTAGCAATTGTCTCCTCGAAGTGTGATTAGGGTTTCAGATGTAGGTAGGTGGAAGGAGGTGAGTAGGATGGAGGTGTAGGATGGAGGGAAATAAAAAGTTTATAAGGGGAAACTAGAAACCCTAGGATATGACTACAGTTAACTTGGATCTAATACCAAATGATAACGAAAATGCAACTTTTATTATTAAAATCAAATAGGGATTACAACCAATGACACTCAAAACTAGAAAACAACAAGAGATACGACAAACTCATCTAGGGCTTACGTCAATGGTGGTGTTGTTGCAGTTTAGAAATGAAAAACACACATGGAAGTGGGGGAATGGTTGGAAGGTAGCAAAGGATGGCTGCAATTGGCTGTTGAATGGCACGAAAAGTGGGCGGCGACAGGGTATGGTGAGGTGGATGCAGCATGGATGTGGTGGCAAGGCGTTGGAAGGCTTGGGTAGGTTCACGGGAGCAAGGACAGGAGCTATGAGGTTGAGGCATCGTCGCCAGATGGTTTGACAACAATACGACAGTGAGGGAAGGGCTTGGGGGGCTGCGGCGGTGATGGTGAATGGCAGGACAGGAGTAAAACAACAAAGGAAAGGAGTAGCGGCACTGAGACAGCGGAGGTGGGGGCTGGGACAACAAAAGCAGCAAAGCAAGTGGTTGGGAGCAGCAGCAGCAAGGAGGAGAGAGGGGAACGATACAGTTGGCGGCTGGATGGGGGAAACAAGATAAATATCCCCGCAAAACAAAGATACAACCGGAGCACCATTTGTCCCTTAGGAGACAGGTCACCGCCTCAAACGAGCTACAGTGGAGAACCTCCTCGCCTTCGAACACAACTTTGAAATGGCAAAACCTAGATGCTTGCGGCTATCCTGACAAAAAAGAATTTTAAAAAACCAACTTTCAAACCCTAAAACAACACATATATAAGAAATGAATGAAAGAAAATGGGAAAGAAATAATAAAAAAAAAAAGAAAACGGGGCTATTTTGGAGGCTCGTCTCTCATCTCCTGCGATATATTTTCCCATGGTACACTCCCGTGGTACACTAGCAGCTATATTGTTGTGAGAAAACTACGCGAGAAAGCTCTTGCATCATGGTGGTTCCATAGACATGCTTGACAAGACCATTTTGAAAAACATTCGATGATGATTTTCAATATTATGAAAATATTCTTTGTTTATTATACCTTTCATGTGATGCTTTATCCATTATGTAGCTTGAGAGATTTGGTGCTTTACTTTTGCACTGAGATTTGATGATTGGTTGGGTTTAAAACAAATATTCTATTTTTATACGTGATTTTATGATCGCGAATCAAATCTCCTCCCCTTTCACATGAACATAACTCATTTTGGAGGAACCATTAAATTTTGGTTTCTTCTTGTTGTGCTTGATCTCTTTGTTAATAGTTGATAGAATCATCTAATCATCATATTTGTTCCTAGTAAGCATTTCCGCAATAATAATTTTGGATTTTCATAACATCCACCGAAACATGTCATGAACATCAAACTCATCAAAGCTATTCTAATTTAAATTCAACCACAAAGCAAACCTACTCTGCTCATAAAAATTTTCAATCACTTTTACACAGCAGTTTACAGAACAAACGAGATCAACAAGTCCAACATAAGTTTCATTTCTAATGCATTAACACTCTTAGGACAGCTATTCCATTTATCCCTGAACAAGGAAAGATTTCGCAAAGAAACCGAGACAACATGCATTTTTGCATTAAAATATTTAAATGCAAAAACGCAAGACTGGATAGCAAGACAATAATTCACAGCAAACATTCTCATGAAATTTCACATGAAGTAATTGAAACGTCAGATTTTTCTTGAAAGCTGCAAAGGCCTCTAAATATTTGGAAAAAGATAAGTTGGTTCCCACATCTAGAACCAGTCCCAAATTATTAAATGTAGCAGAAATATATGGTCATCCTTGAACACCAAATAAAAGCCAATAAGAATTTCAAATAAACCATCCAGTTAACTTACAATAATCAACAAATCTGGATTTTTGCACAAAAAAAAAAATAAAAAAAAACTCTCAAAAAAAAACCAAGATCTAAATTAAAGTGCAAAAAAAGAAAAAAAATGACAAAGCTTACCTGTCATAAGTGCAATGTCTTGCAAAAGAGCTTTCTTTCCATCGCCAAATCCAGGACACTTAATAGCAGCAACATTTATTAATCCCCTCAGCTTATTGAGAACCAAAGTAGCCAAAACTTCACTAGAGATGTCCTCAGCAATTATGAACAACGGAACGCTTAATTGTGTAACCTTTTCTAACAAAGGGATAATATCCTTAACATTCGTAACTTTCCGATCAGTTACAAGAACTTTAGCACTCCGTAGTTCCACGAGTGATTTATCATGGTTTGTGATAAAGTGTGGAGATAAATACCCCTTGTCCACCTGCATATAAGACATGAAGTTGTCCCCAAAATATAACAAAGCAAATTCAATCTGACTTTGTGAAGATACCTTCATTCCCTCTTGAATTTCAAAAACAGTATCAAAGCATGAAGATGATTCAATCAAAATAACACCATCGGGCCCAATCTGTTCAATAGCCTCAGCAATGACGTTACCAATGAAGCCATCATTACCAGCAGAGATAGATGCAACAGCTGAAAAATAAGGAGGGGCATTCACACACATATCACACAATTCCTATGCATTTACATGTATCACACCTAAACTTTCCATATTACATAGCACTCAAATCTTTAATAGCACATAAAAAATAGCACTATTACTAGGGGCAGACCCAGGTAGGGTTCAGGGGGACAACTACCCCTCCTCAAATTCATATTTTTACTCGTATGGGAAGGCAATTTAGTCTTTTGCCCTCCTGAAATATCAACTGTGTCCCTCCCAAAATATCACTTCGTCCTTCTTTGCCCTAGCCCATACAAGGTTGAGTCTAGGGGGATAGTTCCACCGCCCCGCTCCCCCCTACCGCCCACCCTCCCCCTCCCCCTCCTCAAATTCAAAAAAGAGCATGGTTCTGCCCCTAACAATTACCACATCTTAAAAGTCAAATATATATTTGCATGCACAAGTTTAAGTCACCAAAATGCTATGTATGTAAACATGAAAAAAGATTAGGTGTGAGATACATAAATACATAAGAATTGTGTGTTGCGTATGTAAATTTCCCAAAAACAATTTATGATTAATGAGAGTATTCATTAAAAGCTATCATTTATACTTGCTTGTTCTACAAAAGTGACAAGATACCTTTTATATCCTCTTTCCCCCTAATAGGAATGGATTTACTCCTCAATGCTTGAATCACTTCACTGACAGCTTTATCAATCCCTTTTTTCAAGGAAATTGGGTTAGCACCACATGAAATTGCTAATAACCCTAACTTAAAGATTTCTCGAGCCAATATAATTGCAGTAGTCGTCCCATCACCAGCGGAATCATTAGTCTTGCATGCAACCTGACTAAGTGATGCATAAGAAAAGGGAAAATGGAAGCTGTTCATACACCATAGATTATGTTAAACTCGTGACAAAAATTATGGAGCAAATTATACCTCTTGGAGTAGCATTGCGCCAATATTTTCAAAAGCATCAGAGAGTTCAATAGCTCTAGCAATGGTGACCCCATCATTAATAACTTTAGGTACTTCCTTTTCGTCAAGGACCACGTTACGGCCTTCATGTTAAGATTCATAAAGTTTACTGATCTGGAACAGTTGTATAATCCCGTAAATTATGATCTAAATCATACATTGTTTGCAGGATTAGCAACTATTTAAGCAAAGTGCAATGTGGGAACATTCTGGTGTAAGTATTTTGTACTGTATGGAAGCATCCCTAGACTGAAAAATATGAATAAAAAAAAACATGAAAACCATAGAAAAACATCCTTGGAAGTCAGCATTGACATTCATCGACATAGCACATAATTGTGACAATAAATTTATAAACATTCTTTTAAGGCATTAGAAGTGATGTGATGTAAAATGCTGGGCAAACGAGTGTAAGAATGAGTTTTCATAATTTATTTCTGAAAAGAGATATTAATTTGTAGAACATTCTGATTCTAAATGGAGAATTTATAGAGGTATATATGAGATATCCAAAATGTTATTATTAAAACTATAATTAATCATGTGTTCGTGTTTACAGATATCAGTGCCTTGTGTGAAATTTTGGCTATTCCTAGTCCACTGATCATATAATATTAACATTTAACTACAGAACCTAAGCAAATACTAAATGTCCCTGTTTGGTGTTAGGCACTATGTTATGCAGAGAACTGCATCGGTATGCCAATGGAAGAAGAACCTCACTTTGCATCACAACTTTATCAATGCTGAAGGCACAGGAAGTAAAAGTGGAAAACCTAAGGTAAAATGGATACTTGTTCAAAAGGATTCACACGGAAAATGGGATTCCTAAAGCATACCAAATATGGTCGTGATGAGTCCGAGGAAGAAGATGATGATGAGTCCAGATGAGTACTAACATTATGTTTAGTACTTTGAGAATTTAAGCAATGTTGAAGGGTGTATAACAACTTTGGTTGGTTGTGTCTAGTTTGATTTGTCCTAGCAAAACCAATTTAAAGTATGTTAACCCTACTGTATGGCATGTTCTTGCTAGAACATATGATACTGATTCTCCGTTTGCCCTGCCCCTATAGTAATAGGGATTGTTCATCTTTTTCATTGGTTGAGATTGCGATGTTGTGATCCCTATTTTTCTCAATTGTACTGTGTGAAGCTCTGGTCGTTAATGCAACTCCAGGTCCGAGAGTCCACATTTCCACATTGCAACAAGGAATCCATGGCTGAGCAGCTCAGTGTAACGCCAGCGATGGTGGAAAGTTGGGCCAACCTTGCTGGATGTGACCGAGTGATTTAAAAAAAAATAAATTCCATCTCTCAATAATGGAATGGAAAAAAAAAAGAGTGCGCTGACATGAGTGGTGAAATGTGACACCTTTGGGTCCCAAAGTAACGGAGACAGCATCTGCGAGCTTATCAACCCCGGCTAGCAGCGCTCTTCTGCAATCGTTATCAAACAATAACCTCTTAGGACCCGCTGTAACGCAAAATCTTCGGCAGGGAGAAAGATTTCTGACTGACTTGCGACTCCATTTCGTTTGCTGGTCCCTCTAAGAATGAATCCGCGGGATATAGTCAATAGTAACTGAGAGAATGTGCAGGGCGAAAGGAAGATAGGGGAGTAAAGGCTTACGAAGGAGATTGGGCTTCGGGGAGAGAAGGAAACCGACGTGAAACAGTGAGACATCTCTCTCCGAAGATGTCCGGAAGAAGGATGCTGCCGCTCGTTGCGTGTAGGACGTGCGAGCGAGGGTTTTAGACGGGAAGAAAAATTGGGTGCGCAAACCGTAAACTGTATGTTGTAACATGTCATATCGAATAATGGGTCCTATTACATTTAAAAACAAGCTATTTAACGCGCGTGATCCGAAGACCCATTTCGATATCAGTAACCTAAATGTAATCATTTGTAGCACATTTTATAAACTTCCATTGTTTAGCCTTTAGTAACTAGGTTTGTGACTTTTTGTAACCTAAATGTAACTCAGTTATACCTAAATGTAACTCAAATTATAAACTCTAGACGGAGACCGCGAATTGCCAGAAATTGTAACTCCGATGTAACACGTTTGTAACTATTTTGTACTTTTTTTTATACTCCTTTTGTACCCAAATTCATGTAAGTTTTATAACCTAGTGTAAATATATTTGTCTTAGGTTAAAATTTAAAGCACGGTAACATTTCGAAAAAAACATCGCCCCGCGCCCGTATATCTCCTTCTTCGCCGGCTCTAGGGTTTTTTTGGATCTCTCCTTCGGCACCGGCGGTATGTTGGTTTCGGCTCTCTCCTTGCATTGGTACTATGATTCTTTTCGGCTCACCCCTTCTTCGGCACCACCGCAGTATTGTTTCGGCTCACTCCTTCTCCTTATGGCCGGCACTAGGGAATCAAGGTTTTCGACTCTCTTCGGCACGGCGGTTGCTTAGTGTTGCGGCTATCTCCGTCTTCGGCACGTTGCTTCTTGTTTCGACTTATCACATTCGGCACTAGGGTTTCGGTTAATATGGAAGAAGACATTCCGGAAGTTCGAGAAAAGCCGACGTCGAAGTTGCAAGAGTTGGATAGTCCAAGCGAGTGAGAAAAGAAAAGCAGAAGAAAATGGGGAAGAATGATCCTCGAAACCGAAGCCGAAGCCGAAACGAGGTAAAAGTTATCTTTCTCATTTTTTCTCTCTTAAATCTGAGATTTTAGGCAAGCTTGAGGTGAAATGGTATTTACCTTTGTGTTTGGTAATTACAGGTGTAACGCGCGATTCTTTTACTTTTACATATCTAGCACATACATTTAAATTAGGAAATCACATTTATGTTGGGAAATTACATGTGTAGCACCAGATTCTGTAGAAATAGTTGAAAGTTTTATTGATGAAATCCTATCTTATGTCTCAAAAAATGCAAAGTCTCCACAATCAAATTATTGATAATTTCATAAATTTGAAAATTATGGCTTGGAGTATTACAATGAATTTTTAAATTTGAGTGAGAATCTGAAATTTGGAAGAAAGAATGTAGTTGATTTGTAAATGACAATGTCTTGGGTGGTCTGTATGTAATTGCCCCATCTTTAAAATTTAGCTTTGAAATGATATCTAGCATCTAATCATCATCAGTCTATGCTTGCAATGCAGATTATCACTCTCTCCACTTCTCTACATCATCTAGCTTCCAAACTTTTAAGATTATTTGATGAATTACGAAGTTAACCGCTTTCTTTTGAGTTTTGTTTGATTTTTTGTCCAAAATATTTCACCATCATAATCTAATTATTAATGTTTGTATTTTAGTAGTGAAGGAAATATGAGTTCAATATAGTCATCAGCAGCTACAAGTGTCATTCAAAACAGTGATGTGTATTGTAGGCGCAAGTTGTCTTGCGTTAATTCAATGCTCATACGGATGAAATAATGGATGAAAATTTTATCAATGCCCCTGAAATCATACAGAGGTTGATAATAAATACTTCAAACGGATAGTTGAATCTACAATGGATGATATTTGGTATCTACTTCATGCTCATAAAGAAAATTAGTTTTTAGACCTAATGTTCCGTTAAAGTTAGTAGTTTTCCTCTATGTGGCTGCTCTTGAATGGCTCCTATGATTTTTGCTTGGTATTGATTTTTGCTTGGTTAAGTGTACACTAATTTAATAATTATTCTACTTTTTAAGTAATGCAAATAGACGTCATCTTTTTAATATATTTTGAAATTTGATAAAGTAGAAAGCCACTCTCATGAGGAGGTTTAATATATTTTTGCTTGGTTTTCCTCTATGTGGCTGCTCTTTTTAATATTATTCTACTTTTTAAGTAATATATTTTGAAAGCCACTCTCATGAGGAGTTTTATCTAGGATGATTGTAATTACATTATTTCCATTACAACATGCATTTTAACCTTGTTGTTTGTTGCTTAATGTAGGTTATATGGCTCAACATCAATGAATTGCAGATGTCGTCCATCCGCCGTTGTTAAAGTACTCAAAAGCGTCAAACCTTCAATAGACGAGGCGACATGGAACCAAATTGAAGGGATGAACTTGGGTCACTTTTTTGAGCTCCCTGCGTACCCCCAAAATCATTCGATGACAATGCAATTAATCAAATGTTGGGATCTTGACCGGAGGGCATTCATCTTAGCGGAAAAGAGTCGAAATTTGATTCCAACGATGTTGCACTATTACTTGGCATGCCAAATAGGGGCTTACCTGCAATCTGGGAAAATGCACCGCCCGGTGACATGACTACGAGAGAAATAAAGACATCATTAGAGAACATCTCAGAAGGGGAGTCTCCTCATCATCTTTTGCAATTGTTAATTAAGTTTCTAATGTCAAATTTACTTTTTCCGTCACAAAATTTCAGAGTTTCAAAAAAAATGTTGTCTATTTGCGATGGAGTAGAAACTTTTAGCTCGTACAATTGGCCAGATACAATATGCCGATTCTTGACGATGCAACTCAATGAATGTGCGATGAAAATAAGGACGCAACAGCCAATGGGATATGTTACTGGCTTTGTCTTCCTCCTAACGGTATGTTTTCTGCACAATGCATAGTTGACGACGGCTTAAATAATATGAACCCAAGCTTATATTATTTTTCCTATTACATGCAGCTTTGGTTTTATGAGCATACTTCTTTGGTCCTCCCAGCTAAGGTGTCGATGTTAGGCCACGAATGTTGAGGTGGCCGGCTAAGGTGAATTGGAATAACGTAAAGATTCAACTAGTCTTCGACAATCTCGGACACCGTCGAGGTGATTTAATTATTTGCTTAAACAACATAATGTCTTATCATGCTTACTTGACAATTTCTTTTATTATAATAACATGCAGGTTCATGACCATTTCATTGAAATAAAGGATAGTGAACGTTGGTTACTTGCACATCCAGGCGAAGAAGAATCCATTCCTACGGTTCCTCTCCCACAAGAGGATACCCGGTCTCAACCACGGTCGCTGACCTCGCCGATGTAGCCTCTATAGTGCCCTACCGGAGTGATTATAAGAGACCACATGCGGATACGTACGCGAAAATAGCAGTCATACTTGTCTTGGAAAAAATACATGATCTGCTTGAAGACCATCACAAGTCTTTTATGGAATTTCAATCCTTGGCCTTGACTCGTCTGACGAATTTGGAAAAGGATATGAGTGATTTAAAAAGTGAAGTACGTGATATTAAGAAAGAAATTAAAAAGCCAGGTGCAGAGACTTCAAAGAAATGGAGCAAGGAGTCTCCAATGTACAGCTTAATTCAAAGAATCAAGGCACGTGAAGGACGAAGAAAGAGGGTTCCTTCTTCCCCGTTCACGGTTTTCAAACGAAAAAGCGAGAAAAGTCGGGACCTGCAGGCGAGTTCGAGGTACAAATTTACGTTATCATCATATTATCTGAATCTTCTCATAACCAACCTTTAAAGTACAGGTTGAACAACCATCCAGTAAAGGCGATACTGAAGTTGTAGTTGAGAAGGACACATCAACTGGACATCGACCCGCATCCGTCAACATCATACTTGAAGAAGAAAACTCACGAGATAGACGAAGAAGAGCATGGAAATGCGAGAGATAAATGTGTCATTGAATGTTGTCATTCCTGATGATAAATGCGTCATTAAAACAGTATAACATTATTCTTTAATTTATTACATTACAAACTTTAAGACTCACAGAACATATTGTTACTTGTTTTTCCTGTAGGTCAGACCAGCACAATTGGTTCTCGATTTTCCCGGAAGACAACTAATTCCAGCTTACATGCTCGAGACCATCGATCTCTGCTGTAGCAGATTCACTGATTTGTTAGTGCATCTTCTTCTTTTTGTTTATTTTTTGTTCCTAGACTGTTTTATAAATCCCTTTCTGTTTTAAATGCGGATCCGATCTAGTAATTTTTTCGGAAAAGTTATCATTGACTCGTGAATATCTTGATGAAATCTCGACGGACGGTTGGTTCGGAAATGAAGCTTATCGATCGCTTCGCGATGTTGTTGGAAAACAAACGATGCAACACCCGAATTGTATAAAAAGTTCTTATATGTTTCTCCATACCATTTGGGTAAAATTGTAAATTCACGTATTTGAGAGTTATACTAAGTACATCGACATTACCATTACCTTAGATATGACATCTTATTTGTGTATGAGATGTGGAGGACGAGCAATGTTAAACGTCTTGTTGAGCACATTACGAAGGAGGTTTGTGGAGAATGCGGATTTAATTCTAATGCCAGTTATTGATAATGAACATTGGACACTGTTGGTTTGTTTATTAAAGGAGAAGAGGTGGAGATTTTATGACTCTCTAAGCAATAGAATGTATTTGGCGATCACTGACAAATTTGTTAGTATTGTGACAAATTCAAAGTTCTTTATACTATAATTTTATATTTACAATACTTTAATGTTCTGTGTAATTCATTTTTACATTTAAATGTGCAGATTGAACATTTTTTGAGTGATGTCGATGACGCCTTCACAGAAAATTTGTGTAAATGGCCAATCATAACAACTAAAGGCGTCCCAAAGCAAACAAATGGTATCGACTGTGGTGCGTTTGTTTGTAAATATATGGAAAAAAATTGTTCAAAACAATAAGGTCGATTGGAAAAGGCAATTGAAATGGCAAGAGTCTATGCCATTATTCAGAGCAGTTTTTGGGTATGACATTTGCAGATACGTCTTGTCACCAGTTTAGGTTGGTTGAATTTATTGTCTTAAACATATTACCATTAGATATTTAGATTTCTTTTTTTTGGCTTGATAATTTCTAAGGGAAATTTCATTTTAGAAGTTTGTTATAATGTTTATTGTTTTAGATAACTCCTTTCTAAAAACTCTTTATATAATGCCAAGTTGCTCTTTGTTAGGATGCCAAGTTTGTTAAATAATGCCAAGTTTGTTATAATGTTTACTCTTTTAGATAATGCCATAACCTTCTAATGGAATTAATTACATAAGAATTGTGTGGTATACTTGTAAAGATTTATTTATGTGGATTTATTTATATATTTAACACATAAATTTTGTTATTTACATCTTTTAGTTTAGCAATCTGCTCAAAGAAAGAGGATGGCAAGGCTTGTTGGCAACAGAAGACCATGTGGGATCAACAATATCAGGTGTAATTTACATACATTCCACATAAATCTTATGTATTTACATATTTAACAGCTAAACTTTTTTTTACATGCATAACACTTAAATTCTTATGTGCATGGTTCTAATGATTACAACACGCATGATGATTTTCAGTGTTACAATTTTCTATGGTTATTGGATAAATTGAGTTTTATTTATGATATATTTGTTGGTTATTTATTAGCTTAATGTTTTAATTTTTTGTAGAAACAATGACTAGTCAAAATCTCAAAGTAAATCCAATAATTGTTTCCACTTTCCATATGTTTCATTAAGGCACAGTTGTTTCAGTTGATTTGCACTTTTTTATTATTGTTTGGCATAGTTTTGCAGTTGCAGTTACTTTGCAATTTTCTAGTATTGCTTAGCAATTTGGCATAGAAATGCTTAATGGGAACTAAAATTTTATTTCTTAAAGTCTGATATGTTGTTGTGTGTTTACACATAAACCACTCAATTCCTATTTATTCACATAATTCTAATTGAAATGCTTAACGTGAAGATATTATGCATTTATTTGAGTAAATATAAATTTATTCATCTATCAATTTGGTAATCTCTGAAGCTCATAAATCTAAAAAAAACATATTTGGTGTTGTTTAGGAAATGATTTGAAACTCATCAATCATATTTTGAAGCTCATCAATCATATTCAGAGCAGTTTTTGGTTATGAGATTCAAATTAACTCTTGGGTAATCTTTATGATAGATTTTAATTAATTCTTACAGAAGCAGCCAAATAAGTTTATTGATGTATTGAGAACAGGCTGTCTGCATGAAGGATTCTTTGAGCAGTAAGCTCGAGCCTTACTACTGTAGAAGCTGTTGCAGAGAGGTGTTTTCTTCCAGAGGTATTTTCATTATCTGGAAGTGGTTTGATTTATGTTCAGCTAGATGTTTTCTTTTATGAGTTTTGGATTAAAATTGCAGTTTTGTTCATTTAGGAATGAACCTCATTTCTTACTGATGCTACATTAATGAAATAGCAGTGGGTAGCTGTTACATTTCTCTGGTTTGTGTTTGAATTATCTGCGTGATGTAATTGGTTATCAACAAATTGATGAATTATTTGACCTCTGACCATTTTAAAATTTTCAATTAAACCTGCTGCAACTAATTGATGAATTATTTGACCTCATTTCTTACTGCTGCAATTTTCAATTATCTGCGTGATGCATTAGTTTTCAATTAAACCTGCTGCAAATTTTAAAATGATCGTGGCATGCAGGGTGCAGATTTGTCGCATATTTTCTGCACTAAAGATGCTGCGGCGGTTATAAAATGTTATAGCCCTGAGTTGATTGTAAAAATTGAAGTTTAGTTGTTATATATGTAAATATACAGGAATTGAGTGGTATGTACGTAAGTATGTCAATCTTACTTCTAATTATTATATTGGTGGTGATTTAGCCTGATGATGCTGTCGGCATATTTTTAGGTTATGTTTTATTTTGAAAAGGGGTCGCCTAACAGAAATCTGTCGGCGAATTTTTAATTTAATTGAAATAAATAATTTGAAAAATAATTTGAAAAGTAGTATTTGATTTTGAAAATAATTTTAAATTTGAAGGTTTTAAGATATGAGATTAAACCGATCTCACATCCCAAATAGTTTATATAAACGAGCACCGCACCACAAACCGTGTATCTATTCCTAAGGATAGACACACTGCTTGACGGTGGGGCTCGATTAAATAAACTAGAAGATTTGTGAGATCGGTTTAATCTCATATCTTAAAACCTTCAAATTTAAAATTATTTTCAAAATCAAATACTACTTTTCAAATTATTTTTCAAATTATTTATTTCAATTAAATTAAAAATTCGCCGACATATTCGTTAGCGACTTTTCAAAATAAAACACAACCTAAAAATATGCCGACAGATTTCTGGCGACTCCGCGAGGAAAGGAAAAGGAGGTGAATCTCAAATCACATGACACGGGGAATTTCGATTTAGATTTTATTTTGTTTCGATTTAAGTTACGATGTGTGAGTTTAGATTTCAATTTGGAGTTTCAATTTAGATTGGCGTTTGTCGAAATTAATTTGAAGGATTTGATTTGAAATGAAAATTGGAATTACGAGGTTTTAGATGTAACATCTTGACCTCGAAAGAAAATTGAATTGATTAGATTGAATCGTTGCAATGAGAAGAGATCTCGGAGTAATGCGGTGTTGGATGTAAAATCCTTAACCTCAAGAGTTTGATTTTGATGTATTTCGGTGCGATAGGAAAAGAATCCTAAAGCGATGCGATCTTGGATGTAAAATCCTCGACCCAAAAGGTTTGAATTTGATGTATTTCGGTACGATAGGGAAAGAATCCTAAAGCGGTGCGATCTTGGATGTAAAATCCTCGACCCAAAAGTTTGAATTTGATGTATTTCGGTGCGATAGGGAAAGAATCCTAAAGCAGTGCGATCTTGGATGTAAAATCCTCGACCCAAAAGTTTGAATTTGATGTATTTCGGTGCTGATAGGGAAAGAATCCTAAAGCGATGCGATCTTGGATGTAAAATCCTCGACCGAAAAGGTTTGATTTTGATGTATTTCGGTGCGATAGGGAAGAATCCTAAAGCGGTGCGATCTTGGATGTAAAATCCTCGACCCAAAAGTTTGAATTTGATGTATTTCGGTGCAATAGGGAAAGAATCCTAAAGCGATGCGATCTTGGATGTAAAATCCTCGACCCGAAAGTTTGAATTTGATGTATTTCGGTGCTGATAGGGAAAGAATCCTAAAGCGATGCGGTCTTGGATGTAAAATCCTCGACCCAAAAGGTTTGAATTTGATGTATTTCGGTGCGATAGGAAAGAATCCTAAAGCGATGCGATCTTGGATGTAAAATCCTCGACCCAAAAGTTTGAATTTGATGTATTTCGGTGCGATAGGGAAAGAATCCTAAAGCGAGTGCGATCTTGGATGTAAAATCCTCGACCCAAAAGTTTGAATTTGATGTATTTCGGTGCGATAGGGAAAGAATCCTAAAGCGGTGCGGTCTTGGATGTAAAATCATCGACCCAAAAATGTTTGAATTTGATGTATTTCGAGTGCGATAGGAAAGAATCCTAAAGCGGTGCGATCTTGGATGTAAAATCCTCGACCCAAAAGTTTGAATTTGATGTATTTCGGTGCGATAGGGAAAGAATCCTAAAGCGGTGCGGTCTTGGATGTAAAATCCCCGACCCAAAAGGTTTGAATTTGATGTATTTCGGTGCTGATAGGAAAGAATCCTAAAGCGGTGCGGTCTTGGATGTAAAATCCTCGACCCAAAAGTTTGAATTTGATTGAGATTTGAAATCGGAAAGATTGAATTTGAGATTTGGAAGGATGAGTTTGAACTCGATTGAGATTTGATTTAAGATTTGATTTGAAATTTGGAAGATCAAGTTTGAAACTTGATCGAGATTGGGTTTGAAATTCGGTTGAGAATTTGATTTGAGATTTGGGAAGATCAAATTTGAAATTTGATCGAGAGTGGATTTGGAATTTGGAAAGATTGAAATTGGATTTGGAATTTGATTGGGAATTTGACTTGGAATTTGGAAAGATTGAATTTGAAATTTGATTTGAAATTTGGAAGGATGGAATTTGAGATTTGTGTTGATTTCGTTTATCTTTTAATGGTTCAAATTTTATTTTATTGTTTATTTAATGTTCATGTGAACTTGGTGTTTGTCATTTTTAGATTTTTTTTTTGAAAGTTTTCTTTTATCCCTTTTTTTTTCTTTTCTGTTCTTTGTTCGAAGTTCATTTAACTTTAATGGCGTTTCTCAATCAATTTGCACAAAAGAGGTGAAGGCCAAAAATGTGACATGATCACTTTCATTCCAATCATGTTGAAAATACATCGTACAACTCGATCTGGAATACATTTCATACAATCCATGTAGACTCAAAATGGACTGTGTATGATCTTTGTTGGTCCATCAAAAGAAGCATCTGTCAAAAATCCATGTCTGAATAGTGGGGTACATGGTCAATAACATCACCTTCCAAGCCATCCTTGGCAAGGATGCCGAGCTGGATGTACGTTAGAGGTGTGATATTTCCCATGTAACTCACGGCTCGTAAGGCCGGAGGTTCTCCAGCTCCGGGTCCAGTTGGAAATGGTAAGGTATCTCGTCGTCGTCCATTCTCCCGAAAGTAACCGAGATCCGCTCCACCGGCACTCCTGGTATGCAATGCTTAGCGATATCCGCTCCGTTACCCTGCAGTATCATGACGGAACCCACCGGTAAAGGTATCTTTCGCGGCCCTCGGAACTCACCGGGCTCGTTATCCGGAGGTCGGATCCGAACATGATGTCACACTCGTTCAAGAAAGAGACTGTGCAGAAAGGTCTGACGAAGTCGTGGTGATCTATATGTGGGGGTATGCAGTCACCCTGTTTGTAAATGTTGATAATGCAGCTATTGGGTATGCAATCTGCTGGCAGTACCCTCCATGTTATCAATCTCTTTACCATTCTCTTGATGACTAATGACATCGGATCTACTTGCCCATGACGGAGTATCCCCGGTGGGTTTCCCTTTCTGTCTTCAACAAAGTTGTAGCAGCAACCGCATTGTATTGTGATTCTTCCCTTCCCTGGCATCCATCTTCGGGGTTCTGAGTAGGTATTTTCCCTTAGGCGGCCTGCTCGGCCCATTCTTTTCAAATCCCGGATACAATCCACGATTTGTTGTTGTTCATATTCTGAGAATACGTCGGTATGTAGCTCGAGGCCCTCTAGTATGTTGATTCTTCTTCCTTTAATTCTCTCGAAGTATTCAAAGGTTTTCTTTTCAACATTTTGCATTCTCTCCAGCTCGTATTCCGGAATGATCTGCAGATGGCGAGGCCTTGTGACATATTGTGGGATATATGGTTCAATCCCTTCACGTTCTCCTGCATACCTCGGCTCCTCAGGGATGATGCCCGTCGGGACATCCCCCGGGGTTGCTTCTGCAACAAGGTCATGCATTATTGGTGGTTCTATCCGGTGGCGTGGTAGCCTTCTTTCTTCTGATCTTCTGGAGATTTCCCTGTTTCTTTCTCGTTATCCTGGAGCCGGCCTCCTTTCTTCGAGTTCTCGGTGAACCGGTGTCCTCGAAGTGTATGTACCGGCATTAGCAACCTGTCTCGTCGCGCCGGTCCGCGCCTAGTTTTGTTAACATCTTACGGATACGGCGATTCTTATTTCTTCGTTGCGTGGCTGTGAGAGTAGCCCTTCGAACTTCTTGAATCTCTGTGGGCGCGGCGCTGACAAGCCTGCCCTCTGTTGTAGCGACTACAAACTTGATTTTCTTATCTTCTTCGGTGTTTGCTTTTCTTTTCTTGCTGTTGGATTGGTGGCTTGGGCCACCCACTTTCATCACTGTCTGCCCGGGTAGTTCTTCTCGGTTAACTGGGACCCAGTCACTTTCCTCGTACTCGTAGGCTCGCTGGTGCGAAATCCGAGTCAATCTCGATTATCGCTCCATCTTTCACCCTCTTTTCATCGAGTGCAAGGCTTACGCCATTCTTAAAGTTCGGGACCAATCGCCCGTTCGACATTTCCCTGCGAAAAGACAAGGAAAAGGATCAGGGGCTGTACTAAGAACAAGAACATTAAGAAAATGTTTATTAAAGATACATTTTTTTTATATATTTTTATATATTTTTTTTTATTTTCGAATTTAACAGGAATGAAGTAGGATAAGATGAGGGAGGAGATTTTGATTTGGAAAAGAAAACAAGGAAAATTTTATTATCATGATTTTATTTATCTTAGCACATTTTATTATTTTTGGGTTCGGACCCAATCATAAGTAATTACTTCGCCCGTGTTTCTTAGGGATGAAGAATCCATTCCTTCGAAACATCAGATAGCGTAATACTTTTTCAAGTATCGTCCGTTGATCGGAAGCATATGTCGTTCTCCCCGGCAATTCACTATGCCGGTAGGAACCTCCCGAGTATACTTGCTTCAACCACAAACCGGTCCTTCCCAAGTGGGTTCAAATTTTCCTCCTATCTTGCGGTGTGCAAGAATAGGTCTCTTGAGAACGAGAACTAAGTCACCAACTTTGAAGGTTCTTGGGCGGACCCGGTTTGTCATGGGCTTGAACCATCTTAGCTTGGTATAGTTCTAAATTCGTTGCGCCTGCAAGTCTTTTCCCTTCCAAGCTTTCTAATTCTTCGAGTCGTAATCCGGCGTTTTCTTCGTCGTGATCTTGTTTGCAATCGCAATTCGAGTGAAGGAAGCTGAACCTCTAAAGGTAACACTCTGCCTCGGACCCATACACCGGAGCGTAAGGTGTAGCTTGAGTAGGAGTTCGAAGGTTGTCCGATAGGCCCATAAGGCTTCTAACAATTTCTCGTGCCAATTTCTCTTATTATCGTCCGGGGTTTTCTTTAAGATTTGAACGAGAGTTTTATTAAAAGCCTCGGCGAGACCGTTTGCTCTTGGGTAGTAAATTGTTGAGTATCGCCGGTCGATTCCGTGTCTCTCGACAAAATTGTTGATTTGTGTGCTTCGAATGCTGACCCATTATACGAGATGATCTGCGCGGTACTCCGAAACGGTAGACAACTTGGTTCTTGAAAAGCTGTAGCACGTTGTGTGCTTTCACTTCTCTAGCGGAGCCGCTTCGCCCACTTGGAAAAAGTAATCTGTAGCCGCAAGAATGAAACGATGTCCTTTTGAAGATGGTGGTTCTATTGGACCCACTATATCTGTGCCCCAACATTCAAATGGCCACGATGCGATTGTCGGATGTAGCACATTTGGAGGTTGGTGTAGAACCACCCCGTGCACTTGGCATTGGTGACAACTCTTGACGATTTTCATGCAGTCGGTCATCATCGAGGGCCAGTAGTACCCTAGTCTTTTAATTTTCATTTTCATCTTCGGACCCGACCGGTGAGCGCCACGAGTCCTGAATGCACCTCTTTAACAATTTCACGAGCCTCGGACCCGCTTAAGCACCTTAGCCACATTTGATCAAAAGACCTTCGTATAATGTGTTGTTTATTAGTGCGTAAGACGAGTTCTTTTCTTGATACGACGGACTAGCGACCTATCGTCCGGCGGCTTTCCGTTTGCGGGTAGTTCATGTAATGGTCGTCGCCAATCTTCCGTGTTTTACATCCTTCTGCTGCAACTGATTCTTTTCCTTTTTCGATTTGTGTATTGTGTCAGGTCGAGCTGTGATAGGACTCGACGTCCGTGAACCTGACACTTCTATTGATTCATCTTGCAAACGAGGCAAATTCTTTTGCGAGACGGGCTAAAGCATCTACTAAAGCATTTTCTTTTCAGGAATTTTGTAAATTGTCACATTTGGAATCCATTCAACAACTGTATAGCATACTGAAGTATTGTTCGAGTCTTGGTTTAAAAATTCCGTATTGTCCAGCAATCTGTCGAATGATTAACCGTGAATCCCGTAGATGTTGATGTCACGTTATCCCCATTTGAATAGTTAATTCCAATCCCGTTATGAGGGCTTCGTATTCCGCTCGTTGTTTGTACACGGTTCGTCGAGTGGTAGGAGTATCTTAACATCCCCGCTCCGGTGTTATAAAGATTAGCTTGATTCCCGCCTTACCGGGCACTATCACTTGCGATTCTTCGTCTTTGTGTCGTCGAAGATGCTCCGTCGAAATATAATTCCCAACGTCGATCATCGAGGTCTTCTAGGTTCATTATTTGTTCATCCGGCAAATCATCATTGAGAGGAGATTCTGCAGGCGAAGGGTGCTGCTTGCGAGGAAGTCTGCTAAGACTTGTCCCTTTACGGCACGAAGAGGCACGAAAGTTATATCGAATTGCAATAATATCATTGACCATCCGGCAAGTCCGTCGGAAAGTGTTGGACGAGTCATCGAAGTATTGCAATGGATTAAACTTCGAGATCGAGGTTGACCTTATGAGAAAGCATGTAGTGTCTGAGCTTTTGAGCGGCGAAGATCAGGGCCAAACAATGCTTTTCGATTGCGGGATACCTTACCTCCGTCGGAAGTAAACGACGGCTTAAGAAGTAAAGAGCATTTTCTTTACCCTCATCATTGACACAGGCTAACGGGGTTCAGAGAGAGTCGTCTAAAGCCGCGGTGTAAAGTATCGACGGTCTACCCGAGACTCGGAGTCGCTAAGACGGGAGGTGTCATTAAATATCGTTTAATGTCCTCGAAGGTCTTACGGCATTTCTCTTCCCAAATAAATTTGGCATCCTTTTTAACTAGTGCCGAGAAAGGTCGACACCTACCCGACAGGTTTGAGATAAAGCGTCGAAGATATGCCGGCTTCCTTGAAAAGATCGTAGTTGTTTTAAGGTTTTGGGAGGCGGCATTTCTAAGATAGCTTTAATCTTTTCCGGGTCGATTTCAATTCCACGATGTCGGACAACGAACCCTAAGAATTTCCGGAGGTGACGCCGAAGGCGCATTTTAAGGGATTCATCTTAAGGTTAAATTGTCTTAATCGTTCGAAAACAATTCTCAAATCATACGAGTGGTTTTCCTTTACTTTGCTTTTGATGACCACATCGTCCACGTAACATTCGACTTGATTGTGGATGAGATCATCAAAATTCTTGTCATTGCTCTCCGGTAGGTTGCTCCTGCGTTCTTCAGTCCGAATGGCATCACTGTGTGTAGCAAATACTCCGATCGGCGTTCGAATGCTTCGTAAGCTTTTCATCTTCTCGGAGTCATTTTTATCTGGTTGTATCCTCGAAGATCCATCCATGAATGAGAATATCTCATGTGTCGAAGCAATGTCGATCATTAATTCGGGATCGGTAGAGGGAATTCATCTTTTGGACATGCCTTGTTTAAATCTCCGAAATCCACACGGATTCCGATCCGACCATTCTTCTTTCGATCGGCACTACATTGGCTAACCAAGTCGGGTATTGTTCTTCACGGACAAATTTAGCGTCTATTAGCTTTTTAACTTCGGCTATGACTTGTTGTTCGATTTCTAGACGCATTCTTCGGGGACCTTGTCTGACTGGAACAGAAATAGGATCCACTCCTAGCTTATGGACTGCAACCTCTGGAGCTAATCCTGGCATCTCGTCATAGTTCCAAGCAAAACAGTCTTTAAATTCCATTAATAACTTGATTATTTCTTCGGAGTCTTCTTTATTAAGTAAGGAGCTAACAAAGGTAGGTTTAGGCTCTTCGCTAGTACCTAAGTTAACTTCCGTTAACTCATCTATTGTAGATTTAATTTCTTCTTCGAATTCTGGCGGAGCATCTCCAATTTGTAAATCTTCGAGTTCGTCTGTAGTTTCCAAGCAGTTTTCATTAGGCTCGCAAGTGACAACCAAACAAAATTCAGTATCGTCAACTGATCCTACTGTGCCGAATCCGAGTCCATACTTTGAATTGGGTGGACGACCGGAGTTAATCCATAATTTTTCAAAATGTTGAGATTGACCTTTTGTCCATTGTCGAGGTAAGAAACCACGTTGAATTAAATTTTGAACACAGGGAGAGTACCACTCAAAAGGTAATTCCATTAATTCGATGAAGTGACATCTTCGAATTGTACATTATTTTCAGTTTTGGAGGAAGAAGCGCCACGGTAGAATTTGATTGGCTTTGCACCGTCGCTACGTACCTCTTTGACCACCATACCCTCGATCTTGTTAGAATGGATCGAAGTTAGGGTCATAGTATGTACGTAGTGGTTAATCTTCTCGTACATTGATTTGTATTCTTCGTTCTTTTCATCTTCGAGGAGATCTTGTATTGCAGCTTCTTTCGACTTATTGCTGCCGCTTCTTGCTTGATTTCTTTTTCTTCTTCAGAACTATCATCCCAATCAACATTGATGGTTGGTTTCCTCTGTCCAATTGTCCTAGCGTCTCTACCACGACCTCGTCCCCGGCCTCGACCTCGGATGCGAGTTGTGGAGAAACCTTCACCATCTCGCCGGAAGGGAGTGGTGAGTGACTGTTGGACTAGAACTTCGAGGTTCTTCGTTGTCTCGGACTTTCTTTGCTTCATTTGTTACGGTATCTCTGGAGAAGATTGTTTTCTTCGGCGGTGCATAATAAGCTGCATCTTCATGGATTCCAATTTCATGTACGGAGAATGGTTGTAAGTCGCCTTTGATGCACTGTTCCCCTCCATCATAGTATTTGATGCACTGGTGTAGAGATGATGGTACCATCCTTGTTTTCATGTATCCATGGTCGGCCCGAGCAGAGCGTTGAACGATGTTTACGAATCAATTATGTGAAATTTTGCGGTTGTCTTTGCTAAGTCACCAGTCTTCATCAGTAACGTTATTGATCCGAGGGCTCTTTCTCCTTTCTGGTTGAATCCTCTTAATAACATTTTGTCGGCCTCGAGCTCACGAGCATCAATTTCCAAATATGCTAGTGTTCGAAGACTCATTATATTAATTGATGCTCCTGGATCCACCAATACTCTGGAAAGTGTAAATTTTCCGATTGTAACTGAAATGTACAATGGTCGGTTGTGATGCTCATGTCCCAGTAGTAGGTCATTGTCGTGAAGGTAACGCCTCGTCGTTCCTTTAACGAGCAAACCTCATCTAAGGAATCTCCGGCCATTTGAGCTAAGCAAATTTCGGGATCAAGTAAGGCCTTGATCGAGCTTCTCTCATCTCCTTTGATAAGATGAGAGCGTCGTAAATGCTCGGTTTGGCCGGTAGTTTCCTAAGATGGGCTAGCACGTTGTAGTCCACTTTGTTCTCATGCGTCTCGGCTTCTTCTCGAATGGGTATTTCTTCTGTCGGGTTTGGTTCTTCTTGAACAACCACCTGTTTTCCTTTGTCTCTGGACCCATTCTCGGAGGTAGAACTCTTCCACTTCTTAAGTTGACTTCGTAATTTCTTCTGAATCTAGTGTTGAGTTTGCCGGTGTTTCCTCCTGAATCGGAATGACAGGCTCTTCCGGATTATCTTCAAAATCTGAAGGCTCTAACTCTATCGTAATTGGAGCTCCTCGAAACTCACAGATAGATCCGTTGCTTGTTGAGCTCTCGTAGCCTCCTTGATGGATGTCTTCTTCGTTATTTTGATTGTCGAGATCTTGTATGATTTGAGAATTGTTGTTGGTATCGAAATCGATGTCCGGATTGTCGCTAGTTACGTAATCGTTAGAAACAGTCAAAACGTAGCCAACGCCATCACCCTTATCATTATATGATCCCACCGAAGTGAGCAGATAATCATACAAAATCAGAGGTTCGAGGGATTTCTCCCCGAATCGGAAACAACTATCCTAGGATAAGCAGCCCCTAGTATAGCCTTAGGAATCTCGGTCCTCTCTTCTTCGTCAATTTTCTTCTTTTCTTCGATCGTCTCCTGTCGAGGTGGTTCTTCTATCGCAAGTGATAGTACCGGCTTAACAGGTCTCGAACTCTGAATTGAAGCTCGCACCGAAGCGGTTCGGATGTTGTCTAAAATCTTCTTCGAAGACCTCGTCCAGGCGGTAGTCCATCCATCGTTAGTCGCATAGGGATCTATCGGAATAACGGGATCGGTTGAGATAACATTGACGGAACCTCCTTTCTGGGGTTCCTTCATGTACTCCTTCGGGATCGTTATATTTCCTTTCCGAAGGTTGTCATTGAGCCAACTTTTAAAGGTGATGCAATCTTCTATCTTGTGCCCAAGCATCCGGTGGTAGGGGCAAAAGTTGGGATCACCTTTCTTGTTGACCTCCTCTGGTCTTTTAGGCTCTGGCAGCTGGAAATCTGGAATTTTCATTAGGCTACGGAACATCTTCGATGCTTGCTTCATTTTTGAACGGATATTCTCTGCTCGAAGCTCCCTCAATGTACGTTGCGGACGGGACGGTTGTTCATCTTGCGGAGACGACCGATAGCTGGACCGGGGTTGCTTGGTAATTCGTTGTGGTTGCTGCGGCCGTTCGGTGGTATTTGCATCGGTTGCTTGCCTTTGTCAAGTTGCTGCAATGATCCCGGATTTCTTTTCGAAGGTCTTCACCGGCTTCTGCTTGTCCGTCTTGTCGGCAAAACTCAATTGCTTCGCCTCTTCTTGCAAGCTTCCGGCCTTGCTTAACAACTTCTCGAAAGTCTTAATAGTGAATCCTTTGAGGAGAAGTGCTTATCGGGCCGTGAATGCTTTTAAGCAAGATGCCGACCGCATGTTGTTCTTGCGGTTGTGGTTCACACTTCATACTTAAATTTCTCCATCGAAGTATGTAATCCACCAAAGTTTCATTCGGCCTTTGTTTCTACTACCACTAAATCACCTATGGTGATGTGGTGCCGAGCTCCGACAAATCGCTTGATGAAGAGGCTCTCTAGCTCGAGAATGTCTTCACCGAACCGTTGGAGTAATTCCGCATACCGGTCGAAGGCGATTCCCGACGGACTATCGACGAACCGTCGGAAGAGTAGTGCATCGCTTCCGCCGGCATTGCAACAGCCGGCACGAAAATGTGCAACATGCTTGTCGGGGGTTCCCGGTTCCGTCGAAGGTCTTGAACAGAGGTGGTACGAAGCCTTTCGGGTATTGGACAGCGTCGAATTCTTCTGGGTAAGGTCTACCCGTCCGAATGGATGTCCCGCTCTTGGATTGTGCTAAGGCTTCTCGCACCTGCTGTTCTACCAAGTTCTTGATATCTTTTTCAGGGATCATACTTTGTGTTGTATCCTTTTTCAGCTGATCATCCCCATTGACGGATGTAATCTCCTTTCCTCCGTCTACGATGTGAATGACCTCTCAGGGGTGTCTCTCATGTGGTTGTACTCGACTGCGGAGAGTGGCCGGAGCTACGGCCATCTCTTCCATCCTTTTCGCCATTTGAGCGATCGTGTCATCCTTTTCCTGAAGTCGTCTCTTCATCGGTTCCGGCTCCTCTCTTCTGCAAGCTGCGGGAGCACCTTGAGAAGCGATGAAGCTCGTGTCTCGACCATATTGATTTACGCATATTCGTTGTCCATGAATTCCGATGAGTCGATCTCATCTCCGAACTTTTCTTCTCTTTCTTTTGCCAACCGTCGGATGTCGGTTCTCAACTTTTCCATGGCGTCTTCTAGCGGAGCTTTCTGTGTGTCTTTGCGGTTGTCATGCGATAGCTGCCGAGCCCCTTTTCACGAGTCCCCTTTATCGCAGTAGCGCTTTCTTCAGATTCCAGCCTCCTAGCGAGACTTTCTTTTTCGGGCTGTTATTTCAGTCTCAACTGCCCCGTAGTGGGACACCACACCATCCTTCTAGCAGCAGAAGGTCTAGGACCAGATGGTCTATCGGCCAAATGCTGGAAGGTGGTATCCTCCCAAATCCGTAATCCCGATACTACGACGGGCGGGCTAGCCTTCATTCTCTTGCTTGGCTTTTCCGTCATGACGGCGGGTTCTACTCGGGGCCCAAGACGGGATTTGACCGGCACCCGCCCTATCCTTCGTAGAATTTCCGATACGGGGCAGTTTTCCTTCCTTGCCAACTTTTCTACCAAAGTTTGCAGTCGAGCAAACGGCGTAGTTCTAGTTCTCTTCTTGCGGCTATCGTTGTAGTATGCGGGTTGAGGTAATGTGGCAGCAATCTTGCGAACATTCTCCTCATCCTCTGCGGCGGAGAGGGGATGGAACTTGCTTCCTCCCAAAAGTGGTATGTAGTCAGGCAGTGGTGTATATTCTGGTAGCGGTGTATATTCTGGCAACTCTGGAATTTCCTCCAGGAAAGCAATCTCGGCGGCTACGGCTTCTGCGGCGATCCTTCTACTTCTATTTCTTCTTTGGGTCTTTGTCGGCGACGGAATCTTTGAAGCGGACCCGATTTCGAAGACGGAAGGTCTTACGGGAAGATCCGTACCCTCCACGGTAACGAGGTTTACCATAGTTCCGGATTTCTTTCCCCTTTGATTTGGCGGAAGTCGGGGTAGGTGCGGAAACAACTAGACCAGTGGGGGTAGTAAGAACAGTCCTCCTGCGGACGGCGGTACTCCTCCTTGTCGGGACCTTTTGCAGGGGAGGAAACTCTTGGGTCGACCTAAGGTTGAACTCAAGCAGTGGCTCCTTAGCCTCAGATACCTTGTTCGTCAGTGCAAAGAGGGAGACGTCGGTGACCTTGACGTTCGTGTTTTCAAATCCACGTCCAAATCGGATGATCCCATTGTCGGGCAGGCTCATCCTTATAGACAACGAAGTCCGAGTCCGTTGGTGAAGGAGAAAATCGGTTTCGGGGCTTCCATTTCGCGGGGTAGATTACGGTTTGTCGGTCCCGAGTTATGCTTCTTTTCTTTAGGACGAAAAGAAAGGAATTGAAAAGAGTCCGAACTCATTCTTGTTCATGTATTTATAAGAGGGAATTATTTGTTAAAAGAATCACTTATTAGAGGGTTTGTTTATTTAGAACGGAATGTTCAAAGGTGTAGAGAAGGTAAGGAATCTGATTCGAAGTTGGAAAGGAAAAGAAAGTCTTAAGCAAGACTTCTCGACCCGAAGGATCATTCCTAAACTAACACCTATTGGGGGTCCACCCCACCCCAAAAAATGAGGTAGAAGGATCTCGGAACCTCTCTGTTTAGGGGTGTCTAAACAGTGGCTCCTAAATCCGAGAGAATGTTGGCTATACTTGTTCAAGGTAGAAATGAACATAGTATCCCAACAGAAAGAAGGGTAGTTTGATCCACTAAGGACATGGATGCACTACCGATTTTTGAAAGCAGAATTATTTAATTAAAATGGAGAGAAGAATTCTCCCCAGCGGAGTCGCCAGAAATCCTGTCGGCATATTTTTAGGTTGTGTTTTATTTTGAAAAGGGGTCGCCTAACAGAAATCTGTCGGCGAATTTTTAATTTAATTGAAATAAATAATTTGAAAAATAATTTGAAAAGTAGTATTTGATTTTGAAAATAATTTTAAATTTGAAGGTTTTAAGATATGAGATTAAACCGATCTCACATCCCAAATAGTTTATATAAACGAGCACCGCACCACAAACCGTGTATCTATTCCTAAGGATAGACACACTGCTTGACGGTGGGGCTCGATTAAATAAACTAGAAGATTTGTGACATCCGTTTGGTCTGCGAACCAATTTTATAAGCCGACAAAATTTCCCCTGTTTAATATGAAAACATTAAACATGGTTTATATTACCTGGGTTCTTCAAAATTCCCTATAAGGGCAAGCCCCTATAGTTAATTACATCTTAAGTGATGGGAATCACCTAAGAAAACTCTCGATAATAATCAATAATTCTGTTCTCAAGGATTTCAAAGTTTAAGTTTTCAAGGGATTGAATTTTGGAATTTCAATAGGGAATGAATCAAGTTTGGAACATTTTGTTTTGTGAATCCAAAGGAAGAAAAGTAGGAGAAATCACAGATTCGAAGTGAACTCCGGTAATTTCCCGACTATCCTATTGTTTGCATTGGGTTTAAGGAAGTCCTAATATTTATTTAAATGTTTTGATCTTGTCAATTTTAATTAATTAGGACTTATATTTATATGATAGAATCATACAAATAGCCTTGAAGATGTGAGGGTTTATGTCGTATCAGACGACTACCTCGAAATCCTAAGTCCGGTTAGGGCTTAATTTGCAATGCAAATGCCTAACGAAGAATTGAGGATTTTTGTCGCACTAGGCAAACGACCTCGAAATCCTATGGCTTTGTTATTTAATTTTAAGAAAGCTTTGCTGATGTAGATTCAAGTTTTGCTGATGACGATGGCCGTGCTGCCCACCATGCTCCAAGCTCCTTGTTGTTGCAGAGGTTTAGTTTTAGAAGTCATAAATCAGGGGATGAGAAAAGTGTTTTGGTTTAGAGAAAATCTTAATTTCCAAGTGTTTCTTATGTTTTAATTAAAACAAATCTTAAAGTTGATTATAACGACACCGGTTAAGATCCCACGGTTCCATCCTTCCGGCATCATTATTTTTATCGGATTCACTTAGTCCAGATGAATTTGCTAAACTCAATCTGAATGAGTTCCACACTTTCATTTAGACCGTGGGAAATCCCGTTAGCAACACGTATGTTACATCATCCGAGGTATTCCCGATCATCCAACAGGACGTTTTAATTTAGTTGTAATTGTAGTTTTGTGTTATGTTTGTGATTAAATTTTGAGTTGTTTTATATTTTGAAATGTTGTGGCGGTGAATTTTATCTTGCAATGACTTTTAACTTAGTTTTGGTTTCAGTTTTAGGGATTATCCTAAAGGTGTGGGTTTTCATGCAACAGTTGTTTATCATGCAAGAAAAGTAAGTGCAATGCAGTTAAATAAATTGCAATAATGTAAATTGCAAGAAAGTAAATTGCAATAAAATAAAAGCGTACCTAGAGGGTCTTCCCGTCATCCCAAGCTGCACTTAAAACACAATTAGAATATTTAAACAAGTTCCTAGGAAGAGCTAAGGTAAGGGTTATGGTTTTCTACCAAATTCCTAACCCTATAGCTAGTCATTTCCTATGACGTCTAGGTCTTTGTATTTTGGTTTGAAGACGATTTTCTTCATCAAAGAACAATTAAATTCAATTGTTCTTATGAACATCCTATCATATCGAGGAAGTGCTTAAGACAAATATTAAACATCTTTTCAATATTTCTAGGATTGTTTTAAGTCCAAATGGGTTTAACTATACAAATGAATTAATCGTCCGAGAATTCAAGTTTTGTTGTTATCTTGCTCAGTGAACTAGGACATTTGAATATCCTATAAGTGAAGTAACATTTCATTTAATGTTCTGTTTAGGAGTTATAATAACCAAAGTTTTCAAGGGTAAATTGATGTTCAAATGATTTGATTTAAGTTAATGGGTTTAAATTTGGAATAGTGTTCAAGTTGCTTTATATTTAATTTCTTTCTGTTTTAGGTGATGTTATATTTAATTTAATTTAATTTAATTTAATTGAGTTTTAATTTAATTTAATTCGATATGGTTCAATTTAATTTGATGTAATGTTTAATTAATTTGATTTGATTTAATTTTAATTTAATTTAATTTAATTATTCAATTTAATTTAATTTAATTTAATTTAATTTAATTAATTAATTTAATTTAATTTAATTTAATTTAATTTAATTTAGTTTAATTTAATTATTCAATTTAATTTAATTTATTTAATTTAATTTAATTTAATTTGATTGTTTAATTTAATTTAATTTGATTTAATTTAATTTAATTTATTTAATTTAATTTATTCAATTTAATTTAATCTTAATTTAATTTTATTTTTAATTTTAATTGAAATTTTTTAAAAGAGTTTAATAATTTAATTAAGTCTTTTAATATTTTAAATTTGAGTTATCATTTTAATTAAGAATTGAATATTAATGAGATAATTAATTTAGGGATTTTTAAATTAAAGAATAAATCTCTTCCTAATAATATCCCTATTTTAATGATTCCAATTTTATTATTCTTCCAAATTTAATCAATTATTTAATTAAAATTTAATCGTTTTAAAATTGTTTAATGGGTTTCTACCCTTTAATTATTTAAATTTCAATCATCCAAATCAGATTAGGATCAAATATTTTACTTGTTAATTTTTTATTAAACCTAAAGTTTTAATTAAGGATTAAAAAATTTTAATTACCACTTTACCCTTTAAACTTAATAATTTCATAACTCACTAAATTGAACTTAAATGAACTTGAAATTTTTATGTGACTTCACTCATATGCCAATAAAGGCATGAGAGGAGAAAATGTGATTTTTCTGTATTTAATTTATTTATATAATTATTTTTGGTGGAAAATAGAGATTTCCACGGAAAATTTAATAATATGACCAAGGGAAAGTTTCTGTCCTTAAGAAAATTAGGGGACATTCCTAATGATCAGAGAACCACTTGAATTAATTTTGGTGATTTTTTGAATTATATTATTTTTATTATAATTATTTTAAGTTTTGGAGTATTAATTAATTTAAAAATAAAATAAATGTTGAAAAATGGATTTTATAATTTTCAAAAATCTCTCTGATATCAAGGAAATCAGAGAAGCAAATTTTGCAATTTTCTGATTTTTCTATGATTTATTATAATTAGTTTAGTGAAAATGCTAGAAAATACATTTTTTAATTTTAAAATTACCCTAGAGCTTTAAAATTTAATATCTCACTAAATAGACCTAGGAAAAATATGGGGTTTGTTCCTAAGTGATTAAAATTCAAAATGTGACATTTTGGTGAATTTTATTATTTTTGTGATTTTTATTATTTTTTAATTATTAAAATTATTAAAATATTATTAAAAATCAACTTTTTTAGAAAATTGAAATTTTAATTTTCTTAGGTACCCCTGATATCAGAGAGGCTCCAAAACCAATTTGGTGAATTTTTGAAAGGTATTTTAAAAGTCATGAATTTTTAAAGTTAAAAATGGCTAAGTGGCTTAATCAACCCAATTAGTGGGGCTAACCAAGTCTAATTGACCTCAAACTTTTATGGTGGATTCCTCTGATCCTAAAGGTCAGTGGAGAATTGATTTCAAGTCATTTTGATGCATGGTTAACTCTAATTAATTAGAGACCTATTTTGGGTGTTTAAGCCAATTAGGGTTGTTTTGAATGAACTAAGCCAAAACCTATTTTTCCTAGGGTTCTCTGGTCATAAGGAACATCACCAAATTTTCCTAGAATTTATTTCACAACATGCTATTTATTGGAATTAAAATACTCAAAACAGTAACATGAACTTGAAAAATCAATAACTTTTCATAGGGATGGCCTCGACTTTGGAAAATTCAGGGAATGTTCCCAAATTCGGAGGCTACAAAAGCTCCTATGGTCTCATGCCATGGTGAATTGTATGCATGCATGGAGAATTAAAATAATGCGAGAGAGTAAATAAATTATAAAAAATAAAATACTTGATGAAATTAAATGATTTCTTTCCCACATTATTCTCCTCTATTCACTGAGCAAGAGGGTATTTTTATTTTATTTTTATGATTTTTCTACACAGAGATATGAATTTTTGAAGTTTAGGGAATTAAATAAATAAGAAAATACCCTAATTTTCTATTTATCCACGCGGCGCCAGCGCATCCTCGGCGACTCCGAAAGGCCGCGCGGCGCGCTCCCATTCGACGCCGCCACTCGAGTCGGCGGCCCGGGCCCCGCGGTTCTCGCACCGTCTCCGGTCCGACGCCGTCGTCGAGCCGTTCGTCCGCGCGTGTATTGAATGGACGGCATCCGTTCATCGTCCCCAAGTGTTCTCACCCGAGAGCCGTCCACACTAAATCCCTAAGATCTCACTCGATTCTCAATGGATTTTTATGTTCTTATGCTCTATGGATTCGTCTTGAAGAGACGAACACATCTATACGGTTAACATGCTTTGAAATTAAGGCATTTGAAATGGAGAATCTCCAGAAGCTCGGGATGAAGAATTAGCTCACACCTTGGCTCAGAGAAGTGTGGCTTCAATCTGAGAGTTGTTGCACCTTCGATTGGATCCCGAGCAAGCTCCGGATGAAGTCTCCCGGTCCAGTGAATTGTCCGGATATGATTTCGACCAAGCCCGATCACAAAGCTTGGAGGCCGGAGCAACCGGGTGGCACGGAGATTGGGCTTTGCTGGTGGACACCTTCCCTTGGTCCGGTGAAGGTGTAGAACCAATCAATTTGGGAATTGGCTCACCGTGGAGAAGTGTCCTGGTTTTGGGTGGAATTTCAACTCGAAATTGAGCTTACGGAGGAGAAATGGCAGGGGGATTTCACTGGGGATCAAGTGCTCTAAGGGTGGAGAAGGGTCTGGAACAATTTTGGCAGAGTTTTGGCAAGGTTTGTGCTTAGCTCCTCCCATGGCCGAGAGGGGTGGAGTTTAAATAGAGCTGGCTGGGGGGCCTCCCAGGGGGAGTTAGGGCTTGGGATCGACTTGCTCCGGTGAGGAGAAGATCAGCCATGGTGACCACTAGGCATTGGGCAGCTCGACAAGTGAGAATTTCAATGTTGGCTCACATGTGAGCTCTCGGCCATGGTGTTTTCCGGCGGCCTGGTGGCCGGCCGGCCGTGCAATGGTCACCATCTTGGTCGGGTGGGTCGGGGCTGGGGTTTAGTGTAGGCAATCGGCAAATGCCATGTGTAAAGTGGTTGAATCAAAGTAGAAAGGGGAAGGGGCCATTTTAGCTTATTTTGGTCAACCCATGCAAATGGGTTGGGTGCACCTCCCCAAGACTCCGGTTTTGGGCCGAGGAGGTCGGGTGGGTCAACCTACCATGTGTGGTGGAGTCTCCATCGAGGATTAGGTGGCAAAGCATGGTTTAGAGTGTGACATGCTTAAGGTAAAAAAAGCTTAAGGGAGGCTTAAGAAAGATCCCCCTCTTCTTGCCATAAATGGACTAATGACAAGTCAAGGCCCTCATGGCTTCATGTGGCTTCGAGAATGGCTTGTTCATGGCTCCATTTGGCTTGGGAAAAGGTTGGCTTATTTCATGAAAAAGGGTTTTAGAAATATTTGGCATTTAGGGGGTAATTTGACATGTGGCTTGATTTGGAATGGTTTAATTGATGATTTTGCAACTTAGGGGTGATTTTGATCAAATGGATGATGAGGGGAAGTGTCATGTGGGCTTTAGGAAGATTTGGGCTTTTGAATTTTGAAGGAAATGGGCTTTTAGGAGGGTTTAAGGGAAGTGGGCTTTTAAGTTTAAGAATGTGTTCATGGATGAGAATTTTTGTAAAAGGTTGGGCCAAATGATTGTTGGGTTTAGCTCATGGATGTGTCATGAGTGACTTGAAACAAATTGGGGGTGATTTGGATTTGAATTGGGTTGAGTTTGGGTTAGGTTTGGGTTTAGGTCAAAAATGGGCCTTTTAACCTTGGGTTGAATTTGAGTGGGATTTGGGTCTAAATTTTGGGCAAATCATGTTAGTGTTTTGTTTGTGGGAATGTTAAGGAAGATTTAGAAAAGATTTGGGGTTAATTGGAATTGAATTGGGTGAGTTTAGGTTAGGTTTGGGTCATGGGTCCAAATTGAGCTTTAAGGCCAAAAGTGAGATTGGATCCAAATGTCAATCAAATTGGACTTGGATTTCGTCTAGATTGGTATTGGGGATGTTGAATTGAAGTTTAGAATTGAATTGGACCAAAATTGGGGTCAATTGGGTGGGTTTGGTTTGACATTGGATGCACTTAGGGTTAAAATGGGTCAAATTAGGGGTTTTGACAAAAGTAGTGTAAATTAACAAAATTGGCCCATGGTGTAGTTGGACAAAATGAAATTGGGAATATTTGGGATTTTTTGGAATTTTCTGGGAATTTTATGAATTTTTGGATTTTTAGGCCAAGAAGGGTATTTTGGGTATTTGGAGGGTATTGGGAGGTATTTTTGGAATTTTTGGTATTTTTGGGTATGGATGATCAATTTGAGTGATGTGGAGATGTTTGGGATTGATTTTGGAAAATTTTGGGTAATTTGGAAATTTTTGAGAAATTTGGGTAATTTCGAGGTTTTGGGTAAGCTAAGCGGGTGTAGGGTCCCGGGGTCAAAAATCGAAAATTTGGGAAATTGAAGATCGGGTGAATTTAGGTGGAAAGAAATCATTTTGGTTGAGCCATGAAGCCATATCAAGCCCATATGAGCCATGAAAGGACTCATTTGAGGCGTTCACTATGTTGTTCCTAACCCTCTCAGCCGAGGGCTTATGGGTTAAGGACCATCCATGTGAATCACCTACATGAGTCGGGAGGTCGAGTTAGGTATGGGTGTGGTTTTAGGAAGTGTGTGGAAGTGTAGTGTATAAGTGTAGTGTGTGTGTAAGTCAGCCCTTCACCGCACCAGAGCCACCGGGCAGATCCTTAAGGCCAAAGAGTCCTATAGGAACTCATCCTTTAAACTTCCACATTTGATTTCAACCCTCTAGGTGATTAGGGGTCTATAGTCAAGTTTGTGGAGTTTGCGGGGAGTTAAGAAGTGGTTTGAATTTCTAAAAGGTGGGTCCCAATTCTAGTTCTCTAAGATAGTCAAAGGAAAAGCCTAAGGCTAGATCCTAAGTACTAAAGAGAAGAAGAGAAGACCTCATCAAAAATGAGGTCAACAGATGCATTGAGCGCTAGGAAATTACCATATGGTAAGATCAAGGTTTGGATACATGTTGCAGATCCTGCTTGTTTAGTTGAGCCTCGGTGCATAGTTGACAGGTTGTTCGACTGTAATTATTAAACTTTAAAAAGTCATTTTTTTAGTGAACAGAATTTATTTAACATTTTCTTACTTTATAGGGAGGCTATGAGAAAAGGAACCTCTATCTTTTTGCCCACTGATAATTTTCCAATGTTCCCTGAAAAACTTGACATGGATGGTATGAGTTTGCGGCAAGGGAAGCTCGTAGGCCGTTAGGTAAGTTTAAATCCTGTATTTGAATTGGCGGATTTCATTAGTAAGGTCCTTTCTAATGGAAGGATTTCATCCCACTCTTGTATTTGAATGGCTAGCACAGGAGCAGTACTCAAGGTTTTTTTAATTGTTTCAAAGCTATGTTGTTGTTATTTTCCCCAATTGAGGTCTGTGTCTCATTTCACTATTTGCATACTAAATTTCCTTCTGAATTTGAAATTTTTATTGTTCCTTTGCTAATATTAACTTTTGTATTTCGTAATCGAGGATTACCGAAATCGCAGTGTGCTCCTTTCGTTGGACCCAAAGCCCGTGCGAGTGCTTCCATAGTTAAATGAATTCCTTCTCCATGATTAAAAATATCTTGGTTAAATGAAGTTAGGTAGCTACACGTCTATATTAAAAAGTCAAACTGATTTTATTTAGCTAGTTAGATTCAAGTTGTTAAAGTATCAGTTCTAACTTTGGTTATAATTTTGGCAGGTTGCGGTGAAGAAAATGATGAGTTAATATGCTTTGGAGGAATGGATAAATCTTAGCACTTAGTTATTTATGCTTAATATTACTCTCAAGTCTTGCAAGAGTGGGATGTGTTTTGTTATTTATGCAAGAGTGGGTTGTACGTTGTTATTTATGGACTGGTGAAGATTGACTCATCTTAGCTGCTTTTTTTAGTTTGATTTTTCCTATAAACTTTGATTTAAATGCAGACCACTCGATTCTTATGTATTTAAAGGTTGCAATGGTGTTATCTTTTATGTTATAAGAAAGAATTGGGTGGTATTATATCTATCATATTGTTATTAATTATTATTTTAGTTCAATTACTGGTTGGACATTAATTTGATATTTGATCAGATAATCTACAAGCACCGCATTTAACTAAAGTGCTTAGTTACAAAATTAAAAATAACTTATGTAAATGAACCAAAATCTTAATTATAATGAACTTATGTAAATGAACCAAAATGAACCAAAATCTTTCTTATCACTCTTACTATAATTATAACTTTTGTAGGAATCAAAATCTTATGTATTTTTTAGTAAATGAACCAGCTCATGAACCAATTCGAGCTATACAACTACACTTGTGCTTGAACATAATCACTATTAGTTATTGAAGCTCAATCTCAGATTAGGTGTGAGTGGAGCACGGCCCAAGCTCAATCTCATGATGCAATTTTTTATGTTATATGAAAATGAATTTTGTGGTATGTATGTAAATACCCCTTCAAATTTTTACGATTGATTGTCATCCTGATTTTCATCTCTGTAACTTTTTGAACTCATCTTAGTACCAAAAGTCATGATGATTTTCATTTTATACTGATGGGCAATTTTTTTCCATGAAATTAAAAACTGATGGACAATTTTTTTTCCATGAAATTAAAAACTTCAGTTTCTTGCTTACTTAATATCAAAGATAGATTCTAAATGAAGATTGATTCTTCTTCCACCTAACCAATGCTTCAAATCACTTATGAACTAAACGGGAAGCTCTCCCAATTATCTGCTCAGCTCAAAGGGTGACTCAAGGTAAGGAAAGATTGGAAATCATCAAAAATAGCTGAAAGCATGGCAGCAAACCAACAAAACAGAAAAATCATGGAAATCGTCAGAAAGAATCGTGCTTATGAAATTAAAAGCAATGAATTAAAAATGAAAATCAATGAAACTCTTGGTAATATTTTCATTAAAAATACAACACAAAACAGTTACTTCTAAACAAATAATTTTTAAAACAAAACATGTCAATTTAAACAAAAGTTCAATTTAAATCATTAGATCTTCTATGCAAGTTACTTCTAAACAAGCTATTAGTTTACATTACAAATAGAACACAAAACAGTTCAATTTAAACAAATGATATTTATCTCCAAATGATTTTAAAGAAAATACAAAAGTTCAATCTTCGATATTCAGGCGCCCTGTTTTTATGCTCCAAGCGAGCTGATATATGGATTACTATCTTAAAAGGTAGACCATTGAGGCATTACTGTCTCGTCAATTGAATCTATCATCATTGCGATTGTATGATTCAGCTATTTCGTGGAATGGCAAAATTCGCAGTGTAAATCCATTTATCAATCATACATTTATTTAAGAGATTCATATGTTTAATACAACAAATATATTTCTTACCTGTGCAGGCAGTGGAAAAAATTCTGATTCTTCAGTGGTGTTAAAAGTTTTTTGCTTTCCTGTGTATACAGTGGTTAAATATGAATAATAATTTTTGGGATTACACAAATGAAAACAGACGTAGTTAATTAGACACACCTTTAACTCTTTTATTTCTCTCCCAATATCCTTTTATTCTGGAATTAGATACTCATTTAGGTCGAAGTTTGGCAGGATCGTTCACGTTCGATTCTTTATGAACAGGTTTTTTTTTCTCTTGATGTTGTGTCCTCTTATTAGAACATTTGCCAAGCAATATGTCATCAACTTCCAATGACAATTTCTTCATGGAGTCCGTCATTTTCTGTTTAGCTTCTGCATTCCCCTTTGCCTTATTGGTGATTTGATATACAAATTTCTGCATATGTGTTTGGAATAATAGATCGGTCTGTTCAAAATCCCAAGCTTGGGTTTGCTGCAAATGGTTGTATCCATAACTGTTGTATACATTTTTTTTTGCACGTGCAGACCATCTGAGCAGAAGATATTTTTCTGGTATCTTCTTCATGTGAAGAAAGTTCATGACTCGTAAAGCGTGTGCACATAGTATCCCCATCATTTCGAACTTTCTACAGCTGCACTGAATATGGACATTCGAACTGTCAAAATTGACAACCCAAGTTCTGTTTGTCCTATGATTATCCAAATTGTTAATGAAGAACTCATTTTCATTGATTGGAGAGGGTTGTAATTGAAGACCGCACGATCCGTGCAAAAACTCTGCCTCAAACATTGCATACATGTTCCTTGAATAAAATGTCGCCGCTCGCCTCGTATTGGGTACGCTTCGCTATGCTGGAGTAATCACGGATTGATCACACTTAAAATCCTTATCCCTCTCGTTACGCCTCCAAGTTCTCATTACATTTTCAATTCCCAAGAAACAATCTGTAATAGAACTTGTAGGCTTTGAGGCACCATGACAAATGTTATTGGTTGACTCACTTCTCTGTGTCGATAAAATTCTCATTCCAAATACATCCATATTAAACGCTGTAGCCCACTTATGCCTGATCCTGTACATGTCAGCTAGCCACCCATTATCATGTAAATTGCCTGTTTCAATCATGGCCCCCCAAGTATCGTCGAACTCCTCTTCAGACTCGCATTTGGACATACATTTGTAGAAAAGATCATCGACTATCTTATTGTCACCCCGCAGTGAACCTTTGTGCTCAGTTTCTTATATATGTGCCACTGACATAATCTATGTCGTGTATTCGGCAAAATTTCTGCTATGGCTCTAGCCATGGCCTGATCCTGATCAGTGTAGATAGTTATTGGATGATTGTCACCCATTATGCGGATAAAAGTTTTGAAGAGCCATTTAAACGATTCTACGGTCTCATCTGACAAGAAACCAACTCCAAAGAGAACATTTTGTCAATTGTGGTTAACACCAACCACAGGAGCGCAACATAAGTTATATTTATTCAATCTATAACTAGTATCAAAAATAATAACATCTCCAAAGCAGTCATAATCAAGTCTGGCAGTGCTGTCGCTCCAAAAAAAACTCATGAGTCTGCCATTCTCATCAACTTCAAAATCCCACTCAAACATGATATCCTCAGAACGTCTATCTGTGAACAACTGTACTAAAGCATTCGCATCACCTTTTTCAATTCTACATCTCCTCTCCTTTTGAATGAAATTGAAGGCATCGAACTTCGTATACTCCAGATTATTTACGCCTCCAACTTCTTTAGCTAGAAAGTTAAACGCATCTATTGGGCGTATCCCTGACTGTGTCATCGATCTAAGAACATCTGCATTGACTTTATTTATCTTTCTGCTGGAACGCAACATGTGCTTATCACCACTTTGTGCTAGTGAGTGGTTATGAGATTCAATAAATTTTTTGACTGTCCAATTCCCATCCTCATCAACTGCGTATTGAATCATTGCAGGACAACCAGTTCGTGTTTCTGCTCTTTTGTACTTAACAGTTTCTGTGATCTTTAGCTCTTTCTTGAAACCGACTTTTCCACATACGAAGTCCTTGATCTTAATATTCCTGGAGTTTGGCCAGAAAGTAGCGTGCTCCTTACGAACACTGAATCCGATATGGTGAGCATAAGCACAATACACTTCATAAGCTTCATTTTCATTATGGACCTTTGTTTGAAGAAGTTTGTTGCTTGTTTGATCGGTACTTGTAGCCCCATTCTCATCAACCTGCAAGCAATGTAATAAAATGTAAAGCAAATGTCAACAAACAAAAAACTTCTCACAGCATTAAAATCTCGCAAAAAATTGTTGCAATTTAGCCTAATAAATACTGTTGTATGAATGATTTACAAATATTTAACCATTTAATCCACAAAATGAATAGTAGTCAACTTTGCACAACTAGAATTTTATCTTTAATTTATAATTGAGCATAATTCCTTTTTCTTTTCTTAAATATGTATCTTTAAGCTTTTTCTCTGCATGAAAAATGATGTCAGATTGTCATAAAAATAAATACTGCAAGAATGAACCTCTAGATCTGGAAATATTTTCTCCCAAATTAAAATATAAGGGAAATTTTAATGCAGCTAAACTTTAACATGTCTAACAGCTAAACTTTCTTATTTATTTTTATAGCATGCAAAACTTTAACATCACATATAAAATATGGTTATTACTTTTTCTCATGCATAGATTTATGAAGATAAAATATTATAAATATACATATCAAACTTTAGGTGTTAGATATGTAAATACATATGAATAGTGTGACATGTATGCAAATTTCCCTAGAAAGAATATATGTCCATGCATCAAAAAAGAAAGGCGACGAACAAAAAAAAAGGATTGAAACACACCTGCAGTTCGGGCTCTTCTTTGTTCTCGAGAGAACAGGCGTCACCTCCTTCACCTTTATACATAAAATGCTCCTTCGTATCTCTGTAGTCCATGAAAAACCCTAGACTGCCCGAGAAACAGGAAAGAAGCGAGTCAAATAAGCTAAACCCAATAAAACAGTAACCCTAGCTGCTTAAATACCACCATTCGCGGGCTCCTTTTTTATATTTAGTATTTGGTTACATTTAGGTTACAGCGGGTTACATTTAAGTTACAGCTCACAAAAATATAGGCGCGCAAACCAGTGGGGTTACAAATAAGTTACAAAAAGGGTATAGACGTTATAAAGGCTAAACAGCGGGAAGGGTACAAAATAGTTACAAACGGGTTACATCGGAGTTACAATTTCTGGCAATTCGCGGTCTCCGTCTAGCGTTTATAATTTAGTTACATTTAGGTTACGACGGGTTACATTTAGGTTACAAAAAGGGTACAAGCTGGTTACCAAAGGCTAAACAGCGGGAATGTTACAAAATGGTTACAAAATGGTTACATTTAGGTTACAATATCGGGCCGGGTCTTCGGGTCACGCGCGTTAAATAGCTTGTTTTTAAATGTGGCGGGACCCATTATCCGATGTGGCATGTTACGATTGGCTACCGTATGCAACAATGCATACGGTTTACGTACCCAATTTTTTTCCTTTAGACAGGTTTACTTTCAGTCTGGGGGTGGCACTCCCAGCAATATTTTTGGAGCATTTTTTTTATTCTCCAAAAAATCAAATTTGCATACGATCACAACATTTTCTTATATATTTACATATATGACATCTAAATTGTTATATTTAAGTGAGTATCAATTAAATTTTTAACATGGCTTCTATTATTATCATTGTTGGCGAGATAGAGTGATTATTTAGTATTTTAATTTTACATGAAAATCTAGCACAAACTTGTGTAATTAAATAAAAAAAGTATGATGACAAAGCAGCTCAATTTTTAAGATAAAAACCCAGAAAAATGAGAAAAAATCACGAGGAATTGTACAGTTGAAGTAATTCACCGTGATTTGTGAGTACACATGTTTACTATTCTCTTGAATGAGATAAAATAAAGTTATAAAAATGATCATTGTAAATATACAAATAGTTATACATTAATAATAGTTGTAGATTCGTTGTAGTTCTTAGTGATTGTGGGTTGCAAGAGTCATAGTTCATTATTATTGAGGTAGCGCTCTGTCGTGAATGTTGTATATGGTAATTTTGGTGTCAGCTTGTTGTATAGGTTGTAGAAAGTCATGGTAGCAGTTGGTTGTGTGGGCCACATATGGTTGACTCAGGAGTGTCGGTTGGCCATAAAAGACACAGTGGGAGGCTATGGGAGTTGTGAGCCACGTAAGTCATAGTTGATCACATAGGTCATAATGGCGAGTTGTAATAACTTCAACAAATCATAGAGACTAGTGTTTTTGGTTCTTTTTATAAACTCGAAGTCGTCAACTTGTTTATTTATATGTTAACGTATTATTTCATTTTTTCGAATAAATCTCTATCTTGAATCTTACAGATGATTTGAATATGAGATAAATCTAAAAGTTGGATATACGATAACACGTAGATAAGCAAAATTTTAAAAGAAACATGGAAGACTTATATAAGGGTAATCCTTATTGATACGTAGAGAGTGTCAATCAGGAAGGACGAAAATCAAGCAACTAATTTAGGAGTTTTCTATAATAAGGAGCTTTCTTATTTAAACTATTTCTAATGTCTTTATTCTAATTAATTTCCCTTTTAGCTGAATATTTAAATTAAAAATTTGTATTACTGAGTTACCTAAAATAAACTATGCACTTTATTTTGTACCTAACATAGATTGTAAGCTTATTATTTAATGGAATGAAAGTGCAGGGGAAATGCATCGAGCCTATTCACGATTTAGCCTATTCCCTCAAAACTTTGACATGGTATCAGAGGCAAAATTTTGCCCTGACCACAGATAGTTATTGGAGGACCCTTAAGACTCCCTTCCTGCCGGCCTTCTTGCGGGAAGGGAGGAAGTATTTTTTTACCTTGATTTTCCCTCTGCCTTGGAATCGTTCGGAGGGATCATTTTCCGTCTTCGACTGCTTTCTCTGCGATGTATTCAACATTCGACTACGCCATCATTCGACTACTTAGTCTGGAGTGTTCGACCTCTTCGTCTGGATAGCTCATCTGCTTCATCAAACCCTAGTCTGCTTCGTCTGTACTACTCAACTGCTTCTATAGCTTTGTCTGGACAGCTCGTCCGCTCGTCTACTCGCCTAGACTGCTTCTCTACTCTCTTGGTTCGCTCGACCGAGTTGTTTGGTCGTTCGGATTGCTTCGCCTGGTTCCACTGCTTCGCTTAATCGTCTGCCTCGATTGTTCAGTCGATTAATTTCTTCGTCAGTTTCGTCCACTGTGTTTGCTCCCTCTACTTCTTCTGCTTCATCTTTGACTGGTTCCGTCTCCCGCCTCTTCATTTAAACTCCGTCTTCGACTGCTTATTCTATTACTTCACCCGCTTCGGCTTAGGCATCTTTGTCTCGCTCAAGGATTTTCGGCTTTGACACTCCTTCCTAGACCGACGGCTTCGGCTTCGGCACTCCTTCCTTGTCTGAGGGCTTCGGCATCTCGTCTTCGACACTTTTAGAGTGAAGATCAGGAAACAAATCGTCATTGTCTTCGCATAAATAATCAATCCTTTTTGTGATTTTTTTTTGCTTAAATCATGTAATGGTTCAGAAGTTGTCTCCGATGCTTCGAAGTTCTTGGTTTCACCACTTTCGGCTTCAGCACTCGCGTTTTGAGGATTATTGGTCACGACAAAGTTTCTTGTCGATAATTTGATGCTTCCTTATCAGTTAGCATCAATTTTAGAGGGGATGTCAATCAGGAAGAACGAATATTAAGCAACTAATTGTGAAGTTTTCTATAATTAGGAAATTCCTTGTTTAAACTATTTACAATGTCTTTATTCTGATTTATTTCTTTTTTATCATAATATTTAGATTAGGAATATGTATTTCTAAGTTACATAAAATAGATTATGCACTTTATTTTGTATCTAATATATATTGTAAGTTTATTATTTAATGGAATGAAAGTACAACGAAAAGACATCGAGCCTATTCAGGATTGAACCTATTTTTCTCAAAACTTTGACAGAGAGTATGCGTCCAAACAAAATCGGGTTGAAATACTTTGAAAACCAATATCCATGAAAAACATCTCTGCATAAACTACTCATAACTAAAGAATAAAAATAACATTTTGTTATGGGGTCAAGAGTATCCCAAAAGGACCTAATAATACACTCGATAAAAAGAGTTTCGCTTACATATCATAAACCTAGAGAATATGTCATCAAATGATGGTTATTTAGTATGGGAACGCTTAAATGCTTTTAAAACTCTCCCTAAGCCGCATAGCTAAGAGTGAGTCTCTCAAATCCCAAATGAGTAGTGGCCCGCCAGCATCAGTACCTACGAAATAATAAAAATCATCTCGATGGGGCCATCCCTATAAGTCAGAGCTTACTGGGTCATAAGGACGGAAGGTGAATCACCCTATCCCAAATTGGCAACAACTTATCGGTAATCGGATTGTCAATAGGATATCAACGAAGTCAAAAAGCGATAGGGCTCAAAAAGACCCAGCAAAAGGAATGATAGAGTAATTATAAAAGGTAGAGGTTGTCAGGTTGGGGTACCACGGACCCGTCATCCCAAGTTACTCGAATTCTAAGTCTACCTGGTTGTGAAGGTAGTCAACCTAACCCATCAAAAGATCCACTGTTAACAATCTGTGAATTGTGTCGTCCATGGAGAACCTCGGAAGCCCTGAGATCAAAAGAAGAAAACTCTATCCTATGAGTATCAGGTTGAGCTCCAAGAGATGAGACTTATACCAGTTGAAATGACTACGATGTTGCTGGAAAGGAAGATATTATGAGTTTCAGTTACAAAGTTGGAAAAGTTATAGACAAAAGGACGTGCAACCAGTTTAGGTTAGGAGCTTTCTAACGACCGAAGCGCACTAAATAACCACTTAAGTAGAAATTTATGCTGGGTCAGTCGGTTTGAAGAATCACAGGGGATTTTTCATCGGAACATAAAAATGATGCAGTTATTTAAAATGATTCTTAGATTTTGTGAAGACCCTATTAAAATGATTTGGGTGATATCTATGCTATGTAATTATTTTTAAATCTGACCTGAAAGCCATGTAAAAAAGTAAAAATATTTATAAAAAAAATAATGACAATTTTAATCATAAATTTTAATTTATCTTGAAATTTGTATTAAGATTTTTGTATAAAAGTTTACGATTTTAAGATCATAAAGAGTCCATATTGTAAATTTTGTAACATTTTATATAACGCAAAAAGAAACTGGGAAAATAATACAAGTATGTAAACAAGCAAGAAAAAAAAAATACAAACCAAATATGAAATAATAAATGACAACAAATCTCATAAAGGAAAAAAAGCAGCTGGACTCCGCATATACTTGTTTGTTCATAATTCTATAAAATAATGTAAATTATGGAATTAAGATATGAGACACAAGCATCTGCTTCCGGTACCCCGCCATGCGGGTCCTACGCTAAATGCCTTGAAACTCGTGTATGTATTTTATTTCCACTACAGGAAACTCCCGAGCACTCTAAAAAGCACGTCAAGAAAAGTAAAAAGTACTCTACCTGCACAAAAACTTGTTAGCATGAAAGTTAAATAACCATGCAACATGTCTGGTCATGCATGGTGGGGGAGCTAAGCATTGGCAATAGAAAAATGTTACTAATAATCATTATGTTCCTTCCCCTTTTATTGTATATGTGTGTATGTGCATATATATGGTGTGACCCACTGTCTGTCATAATATATTATCATGCATATCAAAACAAACACACAATCACACTTAAGAAATATGGGTGCTTAAGGGCCCAACACGAGAGCTCTAGTGTTCAGAGGGAAAAATAATGACTAAAAGGTTGCTACCCGAGAGGTGGGCACAAAAGCTCCCACCATGGGTGCAAAAATGCCCATTGGCAAGTTAGCGTCTCTTAGGAGGTGCTAAACTAATATATGGGCGCCTTCGCACCCACGATCGAAAGGGCTTGGCTCCTTTGCCTTCCATGTGTGAGCAGCTTCGCTTGGATGTTGCTTTATGGATCATTGTTCGTTGACTGTCCAAGAGTGAAGATGGGTTCTTCAAGGGTGCGCCGTATCGGGCGAAAATAATTGCCAAGGGGTAAGTACGCTCGAATTGTCCAAAATGCAAATTTGGAACCGAATTTTTGTAGGAGGGATTTTACTGATCTGGAAGTGACTGGAAACCATGCATCATTAAAATATACCCTGCAACTATAAAAAGAATATTCATGAGGTTAGAAATTGGGAATTTTGGTGCTGAAAAGCATCTCGAGCCCTCACATGGGCAGTTAGGTATGAAGTTTGACTTTTTATAAAATGAGAGTGAGAGAGTTTCATGATTTTCCTTGGCCACGAGAGGTTCCAAATAGGTGGGGTATGTCCTCTAAACACTGAGAAAAACATTTAACATGTCTCATGTCATAATTAATGTTGGCCCACGATGAATTTTCCCGAGTAAAGTTAAATTAAGACTAGTCTCAGTTTTGTGCTCGAGTCGTGTATCAGATGGTTCAGACGAATGTCTTAGGTTGCAGAAAGCTGTAAACAGTCCTGTAGCACTCAAGCAGACACCAACATGTATGACATTCAAAAGTGATGCCAACAACCTACACTATAGGTAATGTTGAAATTTGCATTTAATATTTGCATCAGTTTTTCACTAATTTGTCTCGAATATTAGGATTTTGTATTTGCGTTAAATTTGCATCGAACAAATCGACACAAATACGTACTTAATTGCGCTGAATTATGTTTGAAGCAAATTATATCGCAAACTTCACGGTTAAAAATCGTGTCAAATAATTTGACATAAATTTGGTGCTAATGCCCTAATATATATTTCTCGCTCCTCAAGCCTCATTTCTTCTCTCATAATCCCAAAATCCTCGCTTATGACTTTCCCCTCTCCCGATTTCACCCATCCCCAACGAAAAAATTGCCCACCTCCTAGTTTCTCTCAATACTTTCGCCTTCGTGAATGAACCTTCACGATACAATTGCCATTAGAGCTAGCTTGGAAGACAACAACAAGATCGCAACTTACAGAGACCACCAAAACTCCCATATCTGTCTCCTACCAGAAACCATTGAGGAATGTATGCTTTTCAATGATGATATTTTTTAAGTGATAGAGTAGTGAACATTTTAGATATCTCCACTCTATTATTCAATATGACGGTGATATAAATGAAAATGTTTTTAGTGGAATTAAGTTGGATGAAATATTTAGGATTTATAAATTTGTACTTCACTCTCCCTTTTGATATACTTGAGCTTTACTTATTAAGACAATCATTATTAGTGAATCTTAAGCTCAAGACATTTAGTTGACATATTTAACTCCACCATGCTTAGCCATTCTATATTTTGAAGGACTTTGGACTTCTGAGTAAAAAAATTGTCCTCAAACTTCTTTTAGCAAAACATGCTTTTTAAAGGCAGTTGTGTAAAAAAGTCTTAAAAATGGATGAACTTCAAGTGAGTTAATGCATTGCTATTCTTACAAGCCTCGTTGAAATAAGAAAGCTTAGACTTCATTAGAGATTTGAATAAAATTATGTAATATAAACTTTGGGAAGACATGCATACGAATAAATTTTTGTTTTGTTTTATTTTATTTTTATTTATCTTGCTTTTGATGCCACAAAAATCTAGTCAAATATGATTTATTTATATGAATTAGTGTCATTGCGTGAAAAAAATGTGCACTACTTTTAGTTAAACAAATGTGGGTGGTGGGCTGTGATTAGCTGATACACTTAGGGTGCATTTGAGATAGCTTGTGCATTTCAAGATAGGCTGCTTTTCCTGAAATGTAGCCCGCAGGTTAACCGAGGGGTTCGACCCGTGGCCTGCGTTCAGTGTAAAAACCCAACCGCATTTCCGAAATATGCGATCCAAACAGTATCACTACGTTTTCAAAAAAACCCCAACACTTATAAGCTGCCCCAAACAGACAATTAATTAGATGCAGTGAATAATGTTGAAATGTTGCAAATAGATACTGCTCAAGTTCTATTTTTATTTTTTACATCAAGAATTTTAAGAGGTATCTATGGATATTTGTTTTAGTATTGAAGATGGAGGTCCAACTGATATTGTTGAATTTGAACTAAATTTTGTTCATCTGAATTTAAATTTTTTGTGGATTTCATATATGAGTTAAAGGAAATGGAAAATAGGAGAGCAAAAAAGTTTTTATAAATTTTTTAATTTTGAAATATTTGAATTTATATTGAAGGTGTAAATGTAACCTTTTGGTAGGTTACATTACTATTTGTTGCATCATATTTATTTTCCATTGCTGGTATTCGCTTGTGATATAATTTTGCTTGTTGTTGTGATTATTATTATTATTTTTATTGGATTATACTCGACTTTTTTTATGCAAATTTGCGTCCGATAAAATTTTAAGCGTGGTCCAACGACAATTTGTGAAACTATTTTGCAACGTAATTCTGAAATGGTAAGTCTTATGTAAAAGTTATTGCCGAACTTATTTCGACACAAATTTGACAAAAATTGAAATGTTGGCCCCTATTTAACCGTCGGAGTCCATTATAACACAAATCTAACACAAACTAGATGAATCCACCAAATTATAGTTGGATTTGCCTTAGTTTTGCGTCTATTTTGTCCAATGCAATATTTCATAATTCTTGTAGTGTGGGTATTGAGGGTTGCGTGAGTTGTGGGCCACATAGGTTGTAGCCGTATAAGCCCTAATGGGGAGCTATGAGTAGATAGTTCCACAAGTGATAAGCCACATATTTTGTGGTTGGCCATGTCGGTTGTAATAGTGGGATGCAATGAGAGAACCTCAAGAGTTCGAAGAAAGTCACAATCTTTTGGATGTGTTGTTGCATCGTCTTCAGAATGAACTATTTCTCCATATGTGGGGTGACTGGTTACACCACCCTCGAGAAGCATCATCTCACTACATTCGAGGGGCGTTATTACATCATCATCAGAGATGAATCAGTGCACTGTATTCGCAGTTCATTGTTAGTCCCTTCCCGATAACGTATTGCTCCATATAGTGCTTCGCAGTTTCAAAACATACACTGGGATTTTGTAATGCACATTGTCAATCTACAAGTGAATTCGCTGCAAGGAGCAGGTGACTACCAGTGATGGAAGGAGGGGGTAGCTAGAGTTGGCTGCAACTGGTGGCTGTCGGAGGTGGTGGTTGTTGGCACTTGGAGGAGGTGGCTGTCGGAGTTTGACGACGTCTTTAGCTGGAGTTGGCCGATGGAGGTGGAGTTTGGAGCCGACCAGAGTCGTTGGTTGATGGTGGTCGGCGGTTGCAGACGTGGAAGACCGATGATGGTTGGTGGACGCAGGAGCCGAAGATGTTCGCTAGATCGTCGACGCAAGGTCCTGAATTTCAATCCCCTCATCTACAGGCTCGGGTCCCTTTCTTGTCCAGGGTTCGGGGGTGAAACTCAATTTATAGATTTTATTTTGCAAATAATAATAATAAAAAGTATGAACATTTGAATGTCCTAATTATGCCAAACTTAAGAAATATTTGGCTCGTTGAATTTGTCTTGCCGCGATACTCAATTCAACTGTAAGTTAGCCAAATTCAAATTCGTTTGACATTCCAATTATGCCAAGAAAATGGTCAAATGACTTGATTTGACCCGAATTGAATCAATTTTGCTATCACTGTGTCCGTATCGCCGATGTCAGCTTGATTGTAAGTTTACCGATGCCTTTTAGTAGAAATTTGAACATTTATTCTTTAAAATCGCCTCATGATTTGCGCCTAATGATGGTCATCTCTTGATTTTGTATCAATTATATTTTTAAAAGTTAAACAAATGTTTTCGTGTATAAGTGTATGCGAACAAGTGTTAAAAGTGAGAATGTTAAATTTTGGTGTTACATATATAAAAACATAAAAAATGTGTGTTAATTTTCAATTTATCCAAAACAAATTTTTTTTAAATTATGTTAATTTCTCTCAAAATTAATTTCAAAATTTTCAAAAATTAATTTCCAAACAAAATTGTCATAATTGTTTGAAAATCAACTAGAAAACTATCCCAAAGAGTCCATAAAGCTGAAAATTTTATATTTTAACCCACATTTAAACTACATATTAATTTTTTAATTGGCCTGGTTCAAGTCTCCTAAATTTATTAATATTTATGGAAAACTTTTTAGAATTAATAGAAATATATATATATATATATATATATATATATATATATATATATATATATATATATATATATGTTCCATTTCAAAAAACAAATTGATTAGAACATAGTTTTCTTATTCAAGTAAATCCATTATTCTACCATTACTCTTTATTATTGAGGAAAGTAAAGTTTATCTATAAAGTTTGGGAATAGTTACATACAAATCATCCAAAATATTGATAATTACACATAACTACTTAGTTTTTTTTTTTGAACCCATGTATTTGCGTGTGCGTGTCTCGATCAAACTATTGAGAATTTGATAAAAATGAAAAATATGAATTATAGTTTTATCATGAATTTTAATATATGAATATTCCGGCCTGTTGGTTGACATCCACGATATAAAACTCTCAGGGTTTTAAACCCTACAACACAGTTGACCTTAAGAAAATGATACTCTAAGCATTCAACAAGGACAAGCTAATGCAATATTACGAATGAGATGGATGACATTAAAATGGGAGATTTATCATAATCATAAGATAGTATGCGAGAAACAATGAAATTGCGTGTATATTTTGGTGTAAACCCTCTCTTCAACTTTAACAAAGGCAAAATATTACATCCAGACTCTACACGTAGAGTTACGTGCGGAGCCGAATCCATGAGAGCCACGCGTAATCTTGCAATAACGTGAAATAACATGAGAATAACCCGAATAAATATTCCTCATATTCTTTCATGATCAATGATATTTTGGGCGAATAACACGGGAATATTCGCTCCGTGTTATTCATGCTATTCACGTGTTATTGTGATAGTATTGTAACACCGAGAATATTCCCCCGTGTTATTCCGCATTATTCAAGTGTTATTGTGGTAGTATTGATGTGTTATTGTGGTGGTGCTACAATACTATCACAATAACATTTGAATAACTCGGAATAGCACAGAGAAAAATTTCTCATATTATTTTTTTCGTGTTATTCCGGTGTTATTAGGGATTATTGGGGGATCAAAGTGCTTGCATTCATTTAGCTGGGCTCATGCGCAGTCCGGAGATAATGTATTATCAAATCCTCTAATCGAAACTTCTTGTAGAGGATTTTCACCCGAATTGCTTCCGCGGAGGGAAATGGGTAGCGAGAGGAACTCCAGAAAGCGGCGATCTTCTCCTTCAACTTCGCTCGAAGGTGAGTGAAAAGGGTTAGCCGAAGGATCGATCTTCTGTTTTCTTTTCTGTTCGAATTTATCGATTCGTTTTCGTTTTCTTTTCAGATGACGAGAATAGGGTCAGGAAAGTTAAGAAGAGAGATGATAAACAGAAGAAAACAAGAAAAGATGACGATCATGAGCGTAAAAAGAGGAAGAGAGAAAAGAAATCTCGCGAGCACTCGGATTTCCGAGAACGAGAAGGAAAAGGTTGGTTTGCTGTCTAGTGTTTGTAGTTTGTTTTTCTAACCCTTCTTAGCTATTAATGTCCGTAAATTTCGCTGTTTATATCAATTGGTGATGATACTTTCACTCTTTCAGTTCAATGCCAGTTTTAGTTGCTTAAGTTCTCAAGTAAAGCCTAAAAAATACTCCTTCTGCTTTTGACTTTTTTAGAAAAGAGGGAGAGGCATAAGCACAGAAAGAAACGAGCAGTTAAGGTGAGTTAACTATTTTGCATATCAGCTATTCTCACTTCATTGACATGCAATACAAATTCTTTTGTATGTACTTGGAAAATGATAATCTGCATAGCTTCCGGTTAGAGAATATTGTATGAAAATGTAATTTTATATTTTGCAATGACAGTCTGGCTTAATGTATTCTAACCTGTTTTTCTCCTTTGCTGATGTTTGTTATATCTTTTAATTTTGTGTTTCTGTAAACTGCAAGATGGAAGATGAAATATATGTAAAAACCTTACTAGTACACTAAGATGGCCGCTCTGCTTACTATAAAAACATTCAAGGCATAATTTGGAGAACAGTAGCAGGGTATTTGATTTACTTGAAGCAACAATAGAAACTCTTACTAGGAGATTCGCCTAGATAGGCCCACCGTGGCTTTAGGAAAGAGATGAAAGAATTGATTTTCTTTTTTGCTATCTTAATTAGAGCTTAGGTGTACAACCAATTATATAAAATATATATTGTTGGACAAGCAAGAAAACTTCAAATTAATTGAATGAATCAATTAAAAACTAAATTAAAATAGTATAATATTGAAATTCATATCAAATTTTGCTATTTGCATAAGGGTGTAAACAAAGTTGAACTCGAATGAGCTATGGTCTTGTTTGGATTGCCTCGTTAATTGTCCATTGCTCGAATGAGCACAAATTTGTTAATGATTTGAAAATTTTTGTTCATTTTCGGTGTGTTTATTGTTGAACAAGGTGCGATGTTAAGACAATTGATAAGCTAAGTCCACAATCATCAATCAATTTTTTTATTTATGATACCCAGTTGCTTGCAAAGGGTTTTGAGATTTTTATATCACAATAATTTTGAGTTATATAAATCATAAAAATGCGTTGCTCTTTTTTTTTTTTTTGATTATATGAAAAGATTTTTAATAACAAAATATTTAAATGCTCATGAGGTTCTAAAAAATAACTCAAAAAATTCACATTCTTATTTGGATTGATGATATTGGTCATACCATGAATACAAATTATCCATATGAAATAGATATTAACAATTTTTGAAGCATTGATTACCTTGTGACAGGGTATAAAGCGTCACACCCTGGTTTGAAAGGCGGTACGTCTCGACAACGCAAAGAACGCTGATGAAATGAAATGAACATGTTTTGTATTTTCAAAGAAAGACTTACATGCAAATAACGTTAAAGGAAATGTAAATTTTATTAATATTGAAAAGTTCAGTTATAAAATTGGACTGAAAATAGAAAACTGGCTGAATTAAAATAAAAATGATAACATGTCAACTACTTAGACCAAGCAAAGAAAATTACAATAAATAAAACAAATACTGAGGAAAAAAATACCAAAAGTGAAAAACTAAAACTGAAAAGTTTGCGCGGTGGGGAGACGTTCCTACCGATGACCGAAGAGAACCTGTCATCCAAAATATCAAAAAGTGAGTTTGATAAACAAAATAAATAACGCCTATCGATTAAAGCATAAATGACAAGATAAACGAGGCATGCAGTATGAACAACAAATAAGGATGATCACTTTGTGCATATGTAATAATGTAAAACAACAAAAGAGTGTTAAATATTAACTATGCATATTATACGAAAAAGTGCAATAATTTTCCATTAGGTTTCTTAATATTTAGTTTGAAGTTATTATTTATAAAGTCGGTTTTACAAAAACTCTAAAATCGGAGAGACCATTATCAACCCAAGAAAACTCGATGGCTAGCCAAAATTTAAAATGGTCACACCAACCTATATATCATCACACACAAGCATGTCAAATTATTTCCATATATATAATATGTGAGTGTAATTTTACACACATTTATGATATGATAAATGCAATTTCATGCAAGTGCAGAAAAGAAAGATCATAACTGCATGATTAATTTAAATATGCAAGAAACAATGCTGTAATAAATTAAGACTGAAGCTGATCTCATTTTGAACAATAATTAAAGCCTATAACAAGTACAAAATTGAAATATAACAAGTGAAAAATTGAAATAACAATGACATGGCTGACAATCCTATAAAATGGCTATGAATCTACTACAATTGACAAGTATTAACGCCCTTAACTAGGAAGGATGCATTTATCCTCTAATAAGAAATTGTTACTTACTTGGAGGCGACAACCGTGATACTTTTACGAGTTCAACTGGATTATCGATCCTGCACTAATTAGAACATAAGATTAACTATGTAGTTAAGTTTTACCATTACATTCGGTTAACCTAATCAACATTCATCATTATTATTATTATTATTATTATTATTGTTATATTTTTAAAAGGACAAAAATTATGAACTTAATTAACTTCAATTAATATAATCAAAATAAACTGTAATTATTATTTTTGTTTTATTTTAATATAAAAAAAATTAGAATTTCTAAATAAAATAATTGAGGGTCTTACATGTGTAACACCCAAACAAAAAAAACTTACAACTTAAATCTTGTTTCTCCTCTGGTTTGCCTTAAATCGAGATTTAGCGAATCCCGTGGAAGATGGATTTGCAGGATTTAGAGAAGCTGAAGTGCGCGAGAGGAAGGAAGGCGAGGGTTAACTTCCTCGACAGTTTCGAGTAGGAGCGAGTGGATGGAGGAGAGGTCTCTATAAGCTATGATCCCACCGTTGCCTTCACCATGAGCTCCAAGTGCGATTGTTCCGCACGATTTTAGGGCACGAGAGAAGGGGGATCAGAAGGAGGAGGGAGACCGAGTGGAGGTCCTAGGCACTACTCTTATAGAGCGCCGAGACGAATGTTCGGTTGCACAAATTGGGAAGGTGGTAGGAGAAGGCCCCTAATTCCTAATTAGGAAGTCGGTAACGCGACGAACAAAGAAGGAAGCAAAAAACTTTGGAGAGGAAGAAGAAATTTCAGTGCTTACATAAAGTCTGCCATATTGAAGAAGCTATCTACCACTATTATAATAGAGTCTTTGTTTTGTTGTGTTTAGGGCAAACTCACAATAAATTTCATGCTCATATCCATTTGAGGCAACTTTGGGATAGGAAGTGAAGTATTCAAGAGCTGTATTCTGTCATCAGGTCTTAGATAAGTGTTATACCTTGCACTTTCGGACATGTCTCTATGCACCATATAAATATAGGCCAAAATAATTTTTTTTTTAAACTAAGAAAAGAGTCTTATTTCTACAAAATATTTCATTTGATTATTTTGATGCTCTTGTAAAATAGCATCTCCAAATGAACTTTTAGGAATGTACAATCTATTTTGAAAGAACAAATAACCATCACACATGTGATACTAATTTCTCCTACAATGAGGCAAATCTCCTAAGGTTATAATCAATGGCATAAAGTTTCTTTAACACCTTGAAACTAATTACCTTTGATTGCATAGTAGTGATCAACAAATGACGACGGGTTCAAAACTTTACCTTGAAACTAATTACCTTTGATTGCATAGTGGTGATCAACAAATGGTGACAGGTTCAAAACTTTCATCTTATTTTGGCTCTCAATTTTGTGCTCGAGCACAAAATAAAAGGAAGAAAGGAACTCTACTCATGAGATATTTCTATCATTCAACCTGTTCTAACAATTCAAGAATCTCAGGGCTTTATGATTAGTGTAAATAGTGAACTCAGTGGCTTGCAAATAGTGGCTCTTATGATTAAGGGTTATTCCGTAGAACTTCTTGTATTGTGTGAAATAATTTAGATTTGAATCATTCAACTTCTCATTAAATAAGATGATAGGGAGTCCATATCAAATCAAAACAACTCTAATTCTCACATTGGAGTTCACACTCCACCTCAAACATCTTATTAAAATTTGGTAGGGCTAAGACAGGGACTTGAGTAACTTACCGATTTAGTGCATCGAAATTATTATATGCATTGTTTGACCGTAAAACCTATCTGCTTTGAGGAACTTGATCATTGTTTTTGCTATAGAGCTAAAGTTGTTGATAAACCTCTTGTATAATAATATCAACCCGTTAATCTTACACACTTGAGTGAAATATTGTGGGTTAGGTCAATTCAAAATAGTTTTTACTTTGGTACATCTCGATACCATTTGTTGAAAAATGCATCCAAGAAAGCACACAGTTAGTTAATGACCCGTCTTCCAATGTCCATACAATTTCTTTGCCTGAAAGATTTCAAAAACCCATCACAGATCCTGTAAATGGTCGTTCACATAATTACTTTACTAAAATTTAATCAAAGTAAACGATCACTAATTTTTTGATAAATATTTATAAAATTTGATTCATCAGTTTTGCATGATAGTATTCGAGTCAGTGGATAAGCAAAGTGACATGACTATTCACTCATTCGACTCATCTCCAGTTTGAAAGCTATCTTCCACTCATTTTTAGGCCTTATATAAATATGACGGTGGCCAGTACGTAGATCAATATTGAAGAAGATCATCCCTTCATGCAACTGATTTGTTCTTCTAATAAGTATCCTCTTGCTGCTTGATCCTGTAGTTGAGCCTTACTTGAAGGGTCGAGTGCTTATGTTACTTATTTACCTTCAAAGCTAAGGCTTGCACATCAATTAAGGACCAATATGGCAATAATTCAACCAAGTTGCCAATAAATGATCTCAAATCTCATAGGCAACCTATCACCGTGTTCTCATTTTGGTTCCATCAACTCACATTTTAGCATAAAATTTTTAATTTTAATTGTGTACTTGCCCACAGACAAGTTCTATTGTTGTAGATTGTGGAACTTAAAAAATTCATCTTGCTGATAATTTATCGGAAGGTATATGCACAATATCTCTCTCTTCATCATAGACTATGTAATGATCTTGTTTTTCTCTTCATGACACATGCACATTAGATTCTTTCACTACAAAGAAGCACTTTTATTGAGCTTGATAGCTGCCAATTCGACTCTTCCGTTGTATGGCATGTGTTTGTAGGCAAAGATTTGTTCCACAATTTGGAGCCATTTAATAAACTCATTTAGATCTATATACCCGTCAAAATTTGGTAACTCAATCTTTAGTCTAAAGTAATTCTTTCTTATCTTACTCAATGCCACATTGACAAGATATTCTTCATCACTCGTGGTTTTGGTGAAAGGATTTTCTCAATTTTATTGGTCAATATTATGGCTATTGGTGACTTTCTCATGTTATCATCTTTCAAAACCAACGAACCTATACAATAATCGGAGGATTTATTGCTGTATATCTTTCATGGTAATTTATTTAACACTTCTTAAAGGTTTCTCCTTGGTGGCATGGTGATTTCATTCGAATTAGGGTTTTAACCTGGTGTCGGGATCAGGTTTTGGGTTGGTCGACGGTAAGTGGGTGCTCGATTTTGGGTGGAGAGTGAACAATTGTGTAGCTAAATGGGCTATGTTATGACAATTTGGGTTTAGAATTAAGAGTAGTGATTTTTCATAGATTTACTGTTTGTATAACTGATACCAAATGAGGCCAATTTGTGATTTCTAGATGATTTCCAGGGATTAAGCTATGGATTTGATGTTTGTAAGGGAGGTTATGAATGATGAGAAACCTGAAATAATTGGAATTTAGAGGGTTTAAGAGGGTCAGCTGTTTGGAGAACTGTAGTGATGAAAAAGGGCCTATTAGTAGGAAGAACATAAAGCTCTCCAATAAGAAAGAAACAAAGAGCAAACCTCTAAATAGCATAAATCCAAAACCAAAGTTCCTATAGCATGTTTAAAGCAAAATATTTGTACTGAGGGAGAACAAAAATCTAATTATAATCCTAAATTGAGTTATTAGTGCCCTAAAGGCTGGCCAATCCATTGGAGTGGTGACAAACTTGAACCGGCTAGGGTTGATCTTGTTTAGCCCGCCTTGCGTGGGTGACATGCTCGTCGGCGCTTCGACCTACCAAGGCACTATAGGGCGATCTTCATAGTGTTTCCCCATAGTATAAATCATGCCTCACTTTGAGTGACATGTATTTTTAGTCCTATCTCCTTCAATCAAATTTACACAAATTTAGCAAACTCATTATATATAAACACAAGCTTTCTAATATATTTAAACTCCATCCTAATTAAGTTGAGCCTTTATAACTATATGGAAGAACCAAATTTTTTGTTTTTCTTACATTTTCTACGCAATTTTTCTTTCTTTCTTTCCTTGATCGCTATCGACTTACCAACTTCGATTCAATCCTTTCCTTTCCCGCCTCACCCTACCGCCTTCCTGAATCGTCAATCGTACCGCCTTGATCACTTATCAAATGAGGTCTTAGGCCTCTAATCCGGAACCACTCTTCGTCTCGCTCCTTTCTCTGGTGATCGAGCGATCTCCTTCCGATCCATCTCTTACGTCTCTCCCGATTCTACTCAACCTCATTGTCTTCGTGACCGAACTCCCCCACGACACTGTTGGAGCTAGCAGTAAAGGCAATTGCGAGATGTAACTTACAGAGCCCACAAAACTCTGAAATCCCACCTTCCTCTTCCTTCCGTCGTTCATACCCGAGACCATCCAGGAAGGTTTGTCTTTGCCATCCTCCCTCTCCTTCGGCTCAACCCCACCAAATTCTGTGAATCCATCTCTCAATGGGTCTTCGTAACTTAAGATTGAAGATAATAGATGAGAGACGATATTTAAAGGGCTGCAGGATTTGAATGCTCATTTTTTAATTATTAATTATTTCTAAGCAAGTGCTTAATTTCTCCCTTATAAAAAATTAATATTTTAATAAATAAAAGTAATAATATTAGTAATATGTGGAGTAGGTTGCACCTAATTTGATGAATAAATGAGTTAATTGCAAAATTAATCATATTTTGAATTCTAATTGTGTAGGGTCGTTGGCTACACCGTTTGCTGCTTAGATGTATCTTTCAGTTGTCTCGAGGTAAGTAATTGCTTATTATTAGAGGATAAACATACCCTTTTTAGTTAGAGGCGTTATGCCTTATCAATTGTAATAAAATCACATCTATTGCATATGTTTGTCAGTCATGCCTTTTCTGTTTCAATTATGATGTTGCACTTGTTATAGAATTAATTTATTGTTCATGATGAAATTGCTAATTGTCTTAATTTTTTGCTGCATATTTGAATAATTCCGTGATTATAATATTTTTCCTTTCATTGCATTTTATGAATCTGCATTTCTGTTATATCACAACCCTTTGTGAAATAGCATAATTCTTATATACCTATGGAAAATGTAGATATGTTTGTGTGTGATGATATGTAGGTTGGTGGAATCATTTTGGTTATAGGCTAGCCGGGCTGACGAGCCCACAGAGTGATGACTCTACAAGAAATTGTTGCGTTTCCTTGGGTTGATATTTGACTTTTCTAGTTTTAGGGTGTCTATTTAAGTCAAATTATATAAATATAAATGAAAAACATAATAATAAGAAACTTGATTGTGTGTTTTCTTAGGAGATTTTAACATATTTGACTTATCATTCTGTTTTTACTTCATGATGTATATATACATGAAGTACTCGTCTCTATTTGTTGTTCATATTGCTTTCCATATTTCCCATTGTTGTTTATGCTTTGATAATTAGTTATTACTTGTTGAGTTTGTCAAACTCTTTCTTGATATTTTTAAATAACGTGTTTTATTCAGCCACCAATAGGACCGTCTCCACAGGAACCAATTTTTCAGTTTTGGTTTCCTAATTTTGGTATTTTCCATAGTATTTGATTCTTGCTATTTTATTTTTTTCTTTGTTGAGTCTGGGTAGCTGTTCTATCTTATTATTTATATTTTAATTCAACTAGCTTTTATTTTCAGTCCAGTTGTTTCTTTGAACTTTTTTAGTATTAATAAAAGTCGCTTTTCAATTTTATTTGTAAGGCAAGTTTTTTTTAAAAATACAAAATATGTTCATTTCATTTCATCATATCCTGCATTGTCGGGGAGTACCGCCTTCCGGACCTGTGGTGTGACAGAGTGGTATCAGAGCCTGTGTTTTGTATTTAAACTTCCTTGACCATCTCATATTGCTTGACTTCTTGGGATTGGGTAGGGGATGAGTTATTCTTGTAAGTTGGTATTCAATTGATTTTGATTTTTCGTATCTTTCAATTGTTTAGAATGGCTTTGAAAAGAAGAAGTGCTCTAGCTACTTGTGGAGGGCTATTATAAATGAGGTGCCTGTTCGTAGGGGTTTCCGCGCCCTAATCTCCGTCATGTTGATCTTGTTCAAACCACCAATACTGCGGGAGCACAAAATCTCAACTTGGCGACTATCGTGGATGTGTTAACACAGAATGTTACCCAAGCATTACAAGCTAACTTTACAGCCCAAATTATATAAGCGGTCCAAGCTATCCACCAAGTTATGCAACTAGCAGTACAAGCCACTCTACCAGTTCAACCAGTGGCCGCCATGGAAACGCAACCCAATCAATCAATGACGATGGCCAATGCGAGTACTATGGAACAAATGATGGGCTAGTTTCTGAAGAAGACACATCCTCTTACCTTCAATGACATGGTGGACCCAGTCGAGGCTGATGCATGGCTTCATAATATCGAGAAGAGACTTGGAGGAATAAAATGTCATGAAGACCGCAAGGTGGATATGGCTATTTTCCAGTTGTGTGAAGGAGCTGATGATTGATGGGAAAGTCATCGTCGCAATACTTTTGGATGGATTTCGAAAGATTATTTCTAGAACTACATTTCCCTATGGCGGAGTTCGCCAATCTCATGAATGACTTGAGGAAGCTGGAGCAAGGGACAACGACTGTTTGGGAATATGGGGATGCAATTCACCATGATCGTCCGTTTCATCCCAACAATTAATCAACATGAAGATCAGAAGATCTGTCACATACCGGTTGGCTTGAGATTGGACATTCAGAGCTGCCTATCGGCGGTCTAGTGCCTGACTTACAAAGAACTGACAGATAGAGCTATTCATGTAGAGATGGAGATCAATGCTTGCGAGGAAAAGCATTCGGGGAAGCCGAAGAATTCAAATACATATGCCAATAGGAGTTCTCAAAAGAAGCAGCATCAAAATCACTAGATGTAGAAGTTAAAGACAAATTGTTGATGCATTCATTGCGGGAAATGACATTCTGGGAATTTTAATTTGGTTGTTGGCAAATGCTTCAATTGCTATAGTACCAAACATAAAGCTAAGGATCGTCTCCTCAAAGTTCAAGGGCAGCTGCAACGACAAGAACCCAAGAAAATAATTCTGCCTTATCACAAGAACAAGTGACATAAGTCAAATGGAGGACAATTTCAAAAGCGTCAAAGAAAAAGTCAAGCGAAGCAAAACTATTTTCAGCCTCAACAACAAATGGTGATATCTCAAATGTATCAATAACGTCTTTCTGCACCACAGTACTAGCAGTACTAACAACACGTGCAGCTACCACTGATGTATAAACAACCCTTAATGGTGCATAAACAACCCTTAATGGTGCAGTACCAGCCTCAGCAGGCTCAAGCTCCGGAGCAGCCCAAGCAGAAAATTCCATGGCGAGCATTCATTAAGACACATGAAGAACCTCGTGAATCTCCTAATGTGTTGATAGGTATCATCCTAATTTTAAAGCAACCAACAAGGATATTATTTGACTATGGGCAACTCATTCATCCATATCAAACAAATTTGCATCAAGTGCATTGATTTCCCTATTACAATCACATTTATCAATCACTCTACCATCTGGCTCACCTGTGATTGTTACTCAATGTGTTTGTGAGTATGATATTATCATCAATGACATGTACTTGCTACTCTTATAATATTCCCTCTAGTTGAGTTTGATGTAATCTTAGGCATGGATTGACTATTCACATTTCATGCAATTATCAATCGCTGTAAGAGACGGGTGAATTTCTGCATGCTGGACTCAGTTCCCTTTTGCTTCAACGATTAGGGATTATAAGTTGATATCACATGGTTGTGCTCACTATTTAGCTCATGTGATTGACTCCGAGAAATCTAACATTACCTTAGATAGCTTCTTGGTGGTTCAAGAATTTGTTGAGGTATTTCTTGAAGATTTGCCTGGCTTACCACCTGATCGTGGGTTCGGGTTTATCATAGACCTACTTCTGGCGGCCACTCCAATATTTAAAGCACCATATTGACCATTGTAGAATTCCAATAGCTCAAACTCTAGTTGCAAGAATTGCTTGATAAAGGATTCGTCCGACCTAGTGTTTCACCTTAGGAAGCATCAGTTTTGTTTGTGGATAAGAAAGATGGAAGCATGCGGTTGTTCATTAACTACAAAGAATTGAATAAGGTGACTGTGAAGAACAAGTACCCATTTCCTCATATATATGATTTGTTCGATCAACTATAAGGTTCTTCTGTGTTTTTCAAGATCGACCTCTGATCTGGTTACATCAGCTGAAGATCAAGGATGAAGATGTTTCAAGGACTGCTTTTCGATTTGATATGTGCACTATGAATTTTTAGTAATGCCATTTGGTTTGACTATTGCCCTGCTACCTTTATGGGAACAGAGTTTTTAAGCTCTACCAAGATCGATGCGTTATCGTTCATCGATGATATTTGGTCTACTCCAAGAATGAGGAGGAGCATGCCCAACATCTCACAGTAGCTCTGAATACTCTTTGAGTGAATAAACTTTATGCCAAATTCTTTAAGTGTGAATTTTGACTTTAAGAAGTGTCATTTTTGGGATACATTGTTAGTGGAGCTGGAATTTCTGTGGATCCTGCTAAGATTAAGACAATAATGGATTTGCCAAGACCGAGCACTATTACAGAGATTTGTAGTTTATTTGTATCAGCTGGATACTATCGGAAATTTGTTGAATGTTTCTTTCGCATTGCCGCATCTTTGTCAAGGTTGACTCAGAAGTCTATTAAGTTTGAATGCTTCGATGCTTGTGAGTGAGTTTCGAGAAACTCAATAATTACTTAGTAATAACCCCAATTCTCACCATTCCCTCTATTACAGATGGATTGCAGATCTACAAAGATGCTTCACATCAAGGTTTGGGGTGTGTTCTAATGCAGGATGGTAAGGTTGTAGCTTATGCCTCAAAACTACTCAAGGTGCATGAAAGAAATTATCCTACCCACGATTTGGAGCTAACTACAATTATTTTTGCATTGAAAATTTAGAGGCACTACCTTTATGGTTTTCATTGTGAAGTCTTTACCGATCATAGGAGTTTGAAGTATATTTTCATCCAAAAAGAGTTGAACTTGAGACAAAGATGATGACTCGGGTTGATGAAGGACTATGACTTGGAGATTCCGTATCACCTTGGTAAGGCGAATCTGGGCGCATATGCTTTAAGCATAAATTATTCTACGTATGCAACTTGGATGGTCACTTAGGAACAGGAGTTAGCACTGGAGATGGAGCGATTTCAGCTCGAGATAGTACCGACATTAGTTACTTCTAGCATGTATCAAGTGTCAGTTCAACCTACACTTGTGAACTATGTTCGTGCAGCTCAGAAAATGAATGTCGACTTACTACAGCTTAGAGAGCAAGCGAAGAGTGGTTCGAAGCTTGAGTTTAGAATCGATAGTGATGATACTTTGATATTTACTTTGAGATTTCATGATTGGCGGTGTGTTCCAGATCAGAAACGACTTCGACAAGAGATGCTTCATGAGGCACATTCTACCCAATATTTTGCTCATCCAGGAAGTACTTAAAAATGTATTAGGATCTTAAAAAGTTATTTTGGTGGTCGGGTATGAAAAACGATGTAGCTGAGTTTGTAGCTAAGTGTTTGACCTGTTAGATGGTTAAGGCGGAACATCAAATACCTGGTGTTCTATTGCAACCCCTCCTCATTCCAGAATACAATTGGGAAGAAATTTTCATGGACTTTATGGTTGGATTATCGAGATCGAAGTAAGGACATGATGCTATTTGGGTTGTGGTCGATAGATTAACAAACTCAGCCCATTTTTTACCAATCAAACTGACCTATTCAGTGGATAAATCTGTCAAGATCTACATAGACATGATCATTAGATTACGTGAAATTCCAATTGTCATTGTATCAGATGAAATGTAATATTTACTTTTAGGCTATGGGAAGCATGTGTAAGAAGCCATGGGCGCGAGATTAGACTTCAACATTGCCTTTCATTCTCAAACAGATGGACAGTCAGAGCGTACCATTCAAACCTTAGAAGACTTGCTGAGAGCTTGTATTTTGAACTTCAGAGGTAGTTGGGAAGGCTATATTCCATTTATAGAATTTGCTTATAACAATATCTTCCAGGCTGATATCGACATGACACCATAGGTAACACTTTATGATAGAAAGTGATGATACTCATTATTTTGGTTCGAGATTGGTAAAGACGAATATTTAAACCGCAACGTGTGGATCAAGCTACCGAGAAGGTTTGTTAGATTCGAGATTGGCAAGTGCGGCCCAAGGTCGTCAGAAGAAATATTTCGACCCAAAATACCAAGTGATTGAATTCAAAACCGGAGATCATGTTTTTGCTAAAAGTTTCACCTATGCATCGAGTCACAAGATTTGGTCAGACCGAAAAGTTTTAGCCTCGTTTTATTGGTTCTTTCGGGTTGATCGAGAAAATCTGTAGAGTTTCACACCGTTGGGCTCTTCCTTCAAGACTTGTGGGAGTAAACGATGTTTTCCATGTCTCTCTACTTTGACGTTATGTGCATGATGATTCTCATATTATTCAGTATGAGCCATTGATGATTCAAGAAGACCTAAGTTATGAAGAAGTACTAGATCGTATCTTAGAATGTGAAGTTAAACAGCTTCACCATCGAGCGATTTCTTTTCTTAGAGTACTTTGGAAAAACCAGTCAGAACATGAAGCTACCTGGGAGATTGAAGAAGCAATGATCCCTAAGTACCTGCAGTCGTTCCAGAACCGAGGTATGAATTTGTGGGCCAAATTCTTTTAAGGAGGGTAGTATGTAAGAACCAATTTTTTTTCTTACCTTTTTTATTCATCTACGCAATTTTTCTTTCTTTCCTTCCTCAATTACTGCCAACTTACCAAATTCGGTTGATCTTGTCATTTCCTGCCTCACCCTACCGCCTTCCCGAATCGTCGATCGCACCGCCTCAATCACTTATTTAATCAGGTCGTAGCCCTCTGATCCATAACCACGCTCCCTCTCGCTCTTTTCTCTGTTGATCGAGGGACCTCCTCCCGATCTCCCTCTTTCCTCTCTTTCGGTTTCGCTCGACACCATTGCCTTCTTGAATGAACTCCCCTGCGACACCGTTGGAGCTAGTAGTAAAGGCAACGACGAGATCGTAACTTACAGAGTCCATCGAAGTCTGAAATTCCACCTCGCTCTTCCTTCCGTCACCCATACCTGAGACCATGAAGAAAATTAATCCTCTGTTTTGCCTTCCTCCCTCTCGCGCGCCACAAATCCAAATCCCGTGATTCCATCTTCCAATGGGGCTTCGTTACCCGAGATTTAAGACAAAATCGAGGAGAAATGAGATTTAAAGAGCTGTAGGATTTGAATGCTCATTTTTATTATAATTAATATTAATATAAGTTCTTAATTTCTCCCTTCTAAGAATATAATATTTTAATAAATAACAGTAATAATAATAGTAATATGTGAAGTAGATTGCACTTAATTTGAATAAAATAGTTAATTGCAAAACTATTCATATTTTCAATTCTAATTGTGTAGGGTCGCTAGTTACACCGTTTTCTGCTTAGAAGTATCTTCTTTAGCCGTCTCGAGATAAGTAATTACTTATTTTTAGACAATGAACGTACCTTTCTTAGTTAGGGCATTATTCTTTATTAATTGTAGAATCACATCTATTACTTATGTTTGTCAGTCCCCCCTTACGCCTTCAATTATGATGCTTCATTTATTATATGCTTACTTTATTGTTCATGGTGAAATTGCAAACTATCTTAATTTATTGTTGCATATTTTAATAATCATGCGATTATTATGTTTTTTCTTTTCTTGCATTTTATGACTTTGCATTCCTGTTATATCACAAATCTCTGTGAAATAACATTGTTCTTATACCTATGGAAAATATTGGATATGCATGTGTGCGATGGTATGTAAGTCGGTGGAGCCCTTTTGATTATAGGCTAGTCAGACTAACAAACCCACACAGTAGCAACTCTACAAGAAATCGTCGGGTTTCTTTGGGTTAATATTTGACATTCCTGGTTTCAGGCTGTCTATTAAAACCGACTATACAAATATAAATGAAAAACATAATAATAAGAAGCTCGATTGCATGTTTTCTTATGATATATGAGCATATTTGATTTATTGTTCTTTTTTTGCTTCATGTTGTATATATGCATTAAGTACGCATCTTTATTTATAGTTCATTACTGCATCCCCCATTTTTCCTTGTCGTTTATGCTTTAATAATTAGTTATTATTTGCTGAGTTTGTCAAACTCATTCTTGATATTTTTACATAACATATTCTATTCAAACTCCAGTATGACCGTCTCCACAGGAGTACTTTTCAGTTTTAGTTTCCCGGTTTTGATATTTTCCTTAATATTTGATTCTAATTATTGTATTTTTTTCTTTGTTTTATCTCGATAGTTGTTCAATATTATCATTTCTATTTTGATTCAACTAGCTTTTATTTTCAGTCATGTTGTATCTTTAATCTTTTCAGTATTAATAAAAGTTATTTTTCCTTTTTATTTGCGATGCAAGTTTTTCTTTAAAAATACAAAACAGGTTCCTTTCATTCATCATACCCTATGTTGCCGGCGTGTAACACTTTCCAGACCTAGGGTTTGACATGACAATATAATCCCTAATTCAATTAATAATGCTTATATCACATCAACAAAGTTCCCTCAGAACAATTTAATTACTTCAACCAGCTTATCTATAAGGAAAAATCTCAGTACCTATTAATGGGCTTATCCCATTCCTGAGATTGTAAATTTACTTATGAACCTTCCAATTGATGAAACCCCATCCTAAATTAATCTTGGACCAATTACCATGTTAATAAACCTATCAATTAAAATCAAATATACTAATTAAAACCACACTGACAAAACAATATCATCTTTTTGAGAGACTTCTCTTAGCTTTGAGTTAAATCTGTGGATAATCAATGGCTATGCCATGCCTTTGGATTCTAACTGCTAGTGCTGCAAATGACCCAATATGCATTTGAGGCTTGGCATAATTTGATCATTTTTATAATTGTTTACTTGACTAATGGAGCATGTTTGTAAATGCTCAGTTGATAAATAAATAAGCTTGATCGAGGCATGATTTTATATTGATTTAAGACTTGATTAAAATTATTTGATACACGATTATGTGAGAGTAATGTTCTTTTTTATATTAGATCATTTTTTTTCATGAAAGCTAGTTACTTATTTTCGTGTAATATAATACTTGTTTATTTAGTATTTTAGTTTATTAAAGTATCATCTTTAAGTTCAGTAAACTATTTATTAGTAGGCTCTATTAGACTTGTTCAATTCAGCAGTTAGTTTTTCGGTAGTATAACCTGTTAATATGTTAGATAAGACTCATTTGATTAGTTAATGAGCATAGCTCAAATTAAAGCTCAAACATCCATAATTTTGAAAGAATCAAATTTGAATGTTACTTGAAATATTCAAATGGAGCTTGAGCTTGAGCCTCATCGTGGTTTTTGCAAACACGGTCGAGAGTCCGTTTAGAGCAATCGCATCTTCTCGAACTTTTAAATTGCGATTCGTTGCCTAAATAGCTATCATGATAGTTCTGCATGGGAAAACTTGACTATACGTTTATTATTGTAGTATGAGAATAAGCTATGTGGCAGTTATTTTTGAAAAAATTACCATTCTGCCCCTATACAATAAAATTCTTTAAAACAAAATATACAATAATTTTTTATTAAACAAAATATTTCTTAAATAATAAATTTACATCAATTAATAATTAAGTAGTTTTAATAATTAAGAAAACTTATATTTTTATCAAATAATTTTAAACATAAAAATATGTTAATTAATTAATTAATTAAGCACTATACAATAATATATAAATTCATATAATTATGATTAATTTGAAAATATATGAATTAATCATTAATTATGAATAAATTAAAGTAACAAAATTAATTTATAAATAATCCCATCTCCTCCCTCTCGGTTTCACCCAAAACCATTATTCACGGTACAGTCGCGATTAGAGCAACCTGGGAAGGCAACGGAGAAGGAGCGATAGAGTCTTTTGCTTCGTGCGAACATAGGAGAAAACAAGTGCAGAAAGATTGTAGCTTCGAGCGGCGGAGGCTTTTGCTTTGTTGGGGGAAGATCGCAGCTGACCGAGCCGAAGGAGGAAGGGCGGAATCGCAGGAGGGGCACGAACGTAAAACATCAAAGCAGAAAGTAGGCCGCGGGATCGAACCTTTGGCCTGCATTTAAGCAAAATTGCGGGGCACCGCACTTGCACTGCCGCGCCGCTCCTCTACCGCCACCCCAAACAGAGCCTCAAGCTTAAGCAAGCTTCTATTCCGTTTAGTGGCCATCCTTTATATTTTTAAATCTTTAATGAATATGCTTTGTGCTTCTAAATTGTTAGTGAAAAGTAGTGTGACCAATCCTTTCGTATTAAATGAATTGATGTCAATCTCGAAAGCATGATTTTTGACGCATATTTTCATGTTGGTTTGTGTGAGATATTTAACATTAGGTAAATTACGATTGCTAATTAGACTCTCTGAATTTTATTTTCAAAGTTTTTTTGGATATTATTTGACTGAGTTTATTGATATTTTTTAGATGAGGGAACTACATGATCTTTAGCATTTTTACCTCTACTCTCCCAACAGTTCTTTGTTTATTCAATTGTAGCATCAATGTTAAATCTAAACTTATGAGGAGTTGTAATTAATCGTGGTCTTGGAGATAGGAGGTTTTGACCTTAGAGATAAATAAAATCTGACACAACATTGGAATTGCATCAACCTGGACCTCAACTATGGCAAGAAGAAACTAATCTCAAGTGCTATCATATTACACATTAAGGGGGCAAGGAGCGCATGGGATTAACCGTGACAACCACTACCTTTGCCTTTCTTTTATGCCCTTAACAAGATCGGTCCATACTGGACCGGTCGAAAGCCTCCCAACCGGCCTGCCTGGCTGGTCTTTTACACGAGAAGAGGTGGGGCGGATATTTGTCGCAACCGAAGGAGAAATTGCGCAGGTGGGGTCCACGAGAGGCTTAATCACATGTACTCAAGGAGGAGAAATTAAAGAAGTTTTGAAGGGAAAATTAGGAAGAGAAATTTTTGAAATACTGTGGGAGGATTCTATTAAGGGAAGTAACTACGGTTTGTTGTTTTTTATGCATATTTTTTATGGGTTGTTATTTTCTTTCTTCTTGTGGTGTTCCTAGCGATGCCTAGGGTTGTGAGAGAGATGATCTACAATTCAAATAGTGGATCATCCTTATATCTTGCTTGTTTTCATTTGATTTTTGTAAGAACCACCATTGTTTGCATTTTTTTCACGTATCTATTTCCATTTCGTCATTGTTTGCTCGCTGGTTTTAGTTCCGGGGCTTATCAAATTGGTATTAGTGCCAAGATCTTGGTGGGATGGCGAAAAAAAAAGTTGACTTTCTAGAAGGAGAGGTAGGGCAAATCAGATCGGGAATGGAAGATATGTTCGCAACCATGGAGGATAGTTTTTTTTTTCCATTGAAGGTCGATTGGGGATGGATTTGAGAGCATGGAAGAAATGCGAGAGATGATGAAAAATCCCATCGAGATGCAATCGAAGGATGTGCCGATCGTTCCAATCGCAAACCCTAACCAAGGGTTAACCAGGGAATCCTTAGCCAAGTCAGAATGGAAGGAGATCGAATGAGAAGGCAGTGTGGAATACATCATCTACCAACATGAGCGTCCCCTTAGGACTTCGAGAGGAGTGGAGACTTTTGATGAAGGGGGATGGGCCGAAAATTGGAGGTGCTTTGGTGTAAGGGGCACGGAAGTGCACGATGGAGGAATGAGGGACTTGGGATTTGGGCATGCCTATGACCGGAAGAGGGAGTTCCACCCTAGATAAACGGAGGGAAATACCAAAGGAAGAGTAGGTTGGAGTAGAGATGCAAGAGTCAGAAAATTAAAGATGTCAATCTTCAAAGGGGTGGATACACATGGGTGGGTGTATCGGGTGGATCGATTTGCAAATAATGGGTTGAGTGAGGAAGAGAAGCTCATGGCAGCGGTATTATGCTTGGAGGGAAAGTCTTTAGCGTGGTTTCAGTGGATGGAGGCAAGGTATCCGGTGCACTTATGGGAGGAGTTTAAGGATTACTTGTTGGAGTGTTTTCGAGTTATTCAGGAGCGAGCAATTCTATGCTTTGACTTAGGAGGGGACGGCTATGAAATACTTGGAGAAGTTCGAGCTATTGTCAGGAAGGTTTAGAGGGATTTCTGTAGCAGGACTAGAAGGAACTCCTTGAAGGCCTATTGCCTGGCATACGAGCAACCATCCACCTCTTGAGACCACGAGGATTGAGAGAAATGATGAAGCTCTCCTAGATTTTGGAGGATAAGAAGCAACTGAAAAAGACCAGCAAAGACGGTAACACCAGAGGATTCTACAAGAGTACCTTGACAGCCACGTCATCGAGGACCCAGCTAGTGTCATTTTAGAAAGAGACGTCGAAGTAAAAGAATATAGGGACTAGTCCCGGGGGTAATTTCAAGCACCTCACAGATACAAAATGCAGGATAAAAGAGAAAAATGATTATGTTACTGCTATGATGAGAAATATCCTGCAGACCATCGTTGCAAGGAGCACTCCCTTCAGTTTCTTTTAGTTCTGGAGGAGGATGTGAAGAGTGAGGAATTAGAGGAGGATGCAGTGGAGGAGGAGCATCTGCATTTGGATGTGGCGGAGGTGCTCCTCAATTCGTGGTGGGTACCCTGAATCACACAATAAAGGTAAGAGGAGGATCTGGGAACAACCGATTGTGGTATTGGTAGATAGCGGGACTAAATAACTTTATCTCAAATCAGGTTGTGGAGAAGCTAGGTTGGAGCTGATGACTACAACGAGCTTCAGCGTCATGATGGGGATAGGGAAGGTGGAGAAAAGCTGGGGAATTTGTAAGGGGTTGGTTCTGACACTTCATAGCCTACATGTGGTGAAGGACTTACTTCCCTTAGACGTGCTAGGAGAGGTAGGGCAAATCAGATCGGGAATGGAAGAGATGTTCGCAACCATGGAGGACAGTTTTTTTTCCATTGAAAGTCGATTGGAGGATGGATTTGAGAGCATGGGAGAAATGCGGGAGATGATGAAAAATCCCATGGAGATGCAATCAAAGGGTGTGTCGATCGTTTCGATCGCAAACCCTAACCAAGGGTTGATCAGGGAATCCTTAGCCAGGTCAGAATGGAAGGAGATCAAACGAACAGATAGTGTGGAAGACATCATCTACCAACATGAGCGTCCCCTTAGGACTTTGAGAGGAGTGGAGAGATGAAAGGGGGATGGGCCGAAAATTGGAGGTGCGATGGTGTAAGGGGCACGGAAGAGCACGATGGAGGAAGGAGGGAATCAAGATTTTGGTATGCTTATGACCGCAAGAGGGAGTTACACCCTAGATAAATGGAGGGAAATATCAAAGAAAGGGGAGGTTGGGGTAGAGATTCAAGAGTCAGAAAATTAAAGATGTCAATCTTCGAAGGGGAGAATACACATGGGTGGGTGTATCGGGTGGATCAATACTTTGCAAATAATGGGTTAACTGAGGAAGAGAAGCTCATGACAGCGGGATTATGCTTGGAGGGAAAGACTTTGGCGTGGTTTCAGTGGTGGAGGCATGGTATCCGATGCACTTATGTGAGGAGTTTAAGGATTGCTTGTTGGAATGTTTCTGAACCATTTAGGAGCGAGCAATTCTATGCTTTGACTTAGGAGGGAACGGTTATGAAATACTTGGAGAAGTTCGAGCTATTGTTAGGAAGGTTTAGAGGGATTTCTGCAGCAGAACTGGAAGGAACTCCTTGAAGGCCTGACATACGAGCAACCATCCACCTCTTGAGACCGCGAGGATTGAGGGAAATGATAGAGCTCTTCTAGATTTTGGAGGATAGGAAACAGCTGAAAAAGACCAGCAAAGACGGTAATACCGGAGGATTCTACAATAGCACCTTGACAGCCACGACACCTAGGACCCAACTAGTGTCATTTCAGAAAGAGACGCCGAAGTAGAAGAATATAGGGACTCGTCCCGGGGGCAATTTCAAGCACCTCACAAATACAATGTGCAAGATAAAAAAGCAAAATGATTATGTTACTGCTGTGATGAGAAACATGCCCCAGACCATTGTTGCAAGGAGCGCTCCCTTCCCTTCAGTTTCTTTTAGTTCTGGAGGAGGATACGAAGAGTGAGGAATTAGAGGAGGATGCAGTGGAGGAGGAGCATCTGCATTTGGATGTGGCGGAGGTGCTCCTCAATTCATGGTGGGATTTACCCTGAATCACACCATAAAGGTAAGGAGGTGGATCGGGGAACAACCAATTGTGATGTTGTAGATAGCGGGACTACACATAACTTTATCTCAAATCACATTGTGGAGAAGCTAGGTTTGGAGCTGATGACTAAAACGAGCTTCATTGTCATGATGGAGATAGAGAAGGTGGAGAAAAGCCGGGGAATTTGTAAGAGGTTGGTTCTGACACTTCGTAGCCTACAGGTTGTGAAGGACTTCCTTCCCTTAGATTTAGGTATCGCATATATGATTTTGGGATGAAGTGGCTACGAACGCTTTGGAAGATGAAGGTGGATTGGAAGTCCTCGACGATGGAGTTCCTAGTGGAGAGAAGGAGGGTGATGCTAATTTATGCAAAACTATGGTGCAACTCAAAACAATGTCAAGTCTATTCGAGGAGCAGAGTTGAGATACTTGGTGGAGTTACAAAGCATTGAGGAAGTTCGAGATTCAAAGTTGGTAGAGTTTCCTGAAGGGGTCCAACATCTCCTACAACACTTTACAGTTGTCTTCCAACAATCAATCGGCTTTCCTCTCTCGAGGGAGCACAAACACGCTATTACATTAAAGGAGAGTGTTTCTCCTATCAGTGTCAGACAATACATGTACTCCTAGATTCAAAAGGATGAGATAGAAAGCTGATCCGAGAGATGCTCGAGGTCGGGATTATCATGTCGAGCGTGAGTTCTATTTTCAGTCCAGTTCTAATGGTGAAGAAGAAAGATGGTAATTGAAGATTCTGCGTGGACTACCGACTTTTGAACAAGGAGACGGTGTTGGATAAGTTTTTTATTACTACAATTTATGAGTTACTTGATGAGCTTTATGCGACAATCATTTTTATCAAAAATTGATCTCAAATCGGGATACCTTTTGATACCACCAAATCAGAATGAACCCAGTAGATGTGCACAATACAACATTCAGGGCACATGAAGGATATTATGAGTCCTTGGTAATGCCATTTGGCCTCTCCAACGTCCCGACCACATTTCAGTCCCTCATGAATAGGATTGTTTAACCTCACCTTCAAAAATTTGTCCTTGTCTTCTTTGGTGACAATCTGATCTACAATCGTACAAAGATATAGTATGTGGGGAACCTAAGGACAGTCCTGGAGACATTGAGGGAGCACCAGTTATGTGCTAACTTAAAGAAGTTTTCCTTTGCATAGTTACAGGTGGAGTACCTATTGCATGTGATAATCAAAACCGGGGTGGTACTGGATCAGTCCAAAATCCAGGCTATAGTGGATTGACCCTTACCAAGGAGTTTGAAGGAGTTGAGAGGATTACTGGATCTCACCGGTTATTGTTGGATTCATGAGAGGATATGACACGATGGATGGTCACTGACGGAGCAATTGAAGAAAAACAATTTCAAATGGGGGGAAGAAACAACACAATCATTTAAACAATTGAATAGGATCACGACCAACGTTCCGGTATCAACACTTTCAAATTTCAGTAAACTATTTGTGGTAAAAATGGATGCGTCAGGGTACGGGTTGGGAACAATGCTTCCAGGACCAATAACCAATTGCCTACTTCAGCCAAGTTCTTACGGTTAGAGCCAGACTAAAGTTAGTATATGAAAGGGAATTGATGGTGATTGCTTGATCATTCAGAAGTGGCGGCCCTATCTATTGGGACGACATTTTATGGTCTGGAAGATCGAAGGAGTTTGAAGTTTCTTCTAGAGCAGCGGATGGTGACTGAGGATCATCAGAGATTGCTATCTAAGCTACTGGGGTATGATTTCAAGATCCAGTACCGACTATGATTGGAGAACAAGGTAGCCGAAACATTGTCGAGAAAGGGGGAGGAACCTAAGTTGACGGCCTTATCGATAACTTTGGTCTTAGATTGGGCAGCCTCGAGGGAGGAGAGCGATTGGGATGAGGAGCTGAGGACGATAATGTCTGAGTTACTACATAATTCAAACAATCATCCAAGATATGCATTAAGGGGGCAGCAGTTGCTCTACCACGGACAATTCGTGCTACCCAAAGTGTCGGGATATATTACCAGATTATTTCAAGAGTTTCATGGTAGTGCGATCGGGGGACATTCAGGGGTACATAAGATCTACAGTCGTCTAGCAATAGAACTTTATTGGATGTGGATACACAGACATAGAGGACATGGTGGTAATATTCGATGTGTATCAGTGGTACAAGTACTTGACCACGACGCCTGGAGGGTTACTATAACGATAAACATTACTTGATAAGGTTTGCGAAGAAGTGACGATGAATTTTATCAAAGGATTGTCATAGTTATAATGGTTCATGGTGATCATGATGGTCGTGGATCGCCTGAGTAAGTATACACATTTCATTCCCTTACAACATTCTTACACTGCTGTCTCAGTTGTGACAGTATTTATCCGAGAAGTCGTTCGTTTGCACGGAGTGCCGAAATCAATTGTATCAGATAGGGACAATGAGTTCTTCAGCTACTTCTGGAAGAAGTTATTCAGGTTGTAAGAGGTATTCCTTAAGAAAAACACTGCATATCATCCCCAGACCGATGGACAGGCGGAGGTATTCAATAGCAGCGTGGCATACCTGCATTGTTTTGTATCCGACGTCGAAGCTATTTGCCAAGTGAATTGCGTGACCCAAATATTTGTATAATAATTTGTACCACTCCGCAGTACATACCACCTATTTCAAGATATTTTTTGGGCGGGATCCGCCTCACTTGATACATTATGGACATAGCACTATATTGGTATCCAGCGTCGATCAATACTTGGAGGAGAGAGACATCATATTGGTAGAACTCAAGGGGTATCTATTGTGAGCTCAACAAATAACGAAGAGGGAAGCGGATGGACACAAGAGAGAAATGACATTTGAACTAGGGGATATGGTTTTCTTGAAGTTGAGGCTCTACCGAAAGAAGACATTGGTCAGGAGGAGAAACAGGAAACTTTCCCCATGAAATTTTGGACTGTATGAGTTGATGACACGTATCGGGGCAGTGGCCTATCGTTTGAAATTACCACCATCGTCCGGACTATACCCGACTTCCATTATTCACAACTGAGACGTGCCTTTGGAAATCGTACACCCTCGTCTACACTACCGTCGATGCTAACAGAGAACTTGGAGGTGATTCTGGAGCTGCTAGAGATCAAAGGAGTGCGCCAAAAGAATAAGTAGAGCAAAAGAGGTGTTGATTAAGTGGAAAAGACTGTCAAACTATGAAACAACATGAGAGCCTTATGAGGTGATCCATAAGGAGTTTCCATTCTTCCACTTGAGGAAATGATAATTCTTTGGGCGGGAAGTATTGTTATGCCCGTAACAGGATCGGTCTTGGACCAGTTGAAAGCCTCCCAACCGGCCCGCCTGGCCTGTCTTTTACGCGAGAAGAGGCGGTCAGAAATCATTCGCAAACTAAGGAGGAAGCGCGTAAGTGGGTTCTACTAGAGGCTTAATCACACACACTCAAGGAGGAGAAATTAAAGGAGTTTTGGAGTGGAAGTTAGGAAGGAAAGTTTTTGAAATGCTGCAGGAGGATTCTATTAGGGGAGTAACTAGGGTTTGTTGTTTTTTATGCTTGTTTTTTTGGACTGCTTTTTTCTTTATTTTTGTGGTGTTCCTAGCTACGTCTACGATTGTGAGAGAGACGATCTACTTCTAGAAAAGTAGACCATCCTTGTATCTTGCTTTTTTTCCTTTGATTTTTATAAAATCAGCCATTTTTTGTGTTTTTTCCACATATCTATTATCTTTTCGTCGTTGTTTGCTTACTGATTTTGGTTCCAGGTATATCACTTTCCAATTGTTTTTCACATCCGCGTTCCTATTTTGTAGGATCTTTGTGGGCTATAAATAGGACCCAAGGCTTGTAGATAAATTGAATAGTGAATGTTGAAATGTAATTAAAAGCAGCAATTTTTTGGTAAAATTATGCATTAGTCAGCATGAATTATGATTTTCTTATTTTTATTTTCATTCTGCATGCCATCTTAAATTGCATTACAAATTTTAGTCTTTCAATTGTCTTACAGCTGGAAGAACCATGATTCTGTGGGCCCTTTGACTTTCTATCTTAATACGATGGGCTTGATTTAAAAATTTCAACGGGTCTATCAGCTGGGAAAGGAGTCGAGACCAACACAATGTTTGCGTGGTAGTTGTTGCTCCCTAGTGAACAATAGGGACATAAATTCCTATTTTCCAGAAAGAACTCAGCCGATCATAATATTTCAACTTCCCAATCCTTAAATAAACTAGTTGTAAGTGAAGGTACTCATAGCATGAGAACTGTTAGCTGGTTACTTGACATTTCATCTCAAGACCAATTGTTAACATTTTTTTAGTGTTTAGCAAATTTAACTTTCTACGTCAAGAAAACTTCTTTGAATGATAAATTGTAATTCAGATGATCACCATACCTCAAATTCCTCGACCTACACAGTTTTACGATACTGGCAGGTCTGATTTCCCTTTTTATTAGGCAAAGTTTAAGCATGCAAATTGATTCTCCATGCTCTTAGTTTTCTATGGATGAAGTTGAACATTGCAACATTTGCTTATTTTATTGCATTCTTAGATAATTTGTAGTCGGGAGTGATCTGAGTTCCTTGTGGTTTAATGTTTGTGCGTTTGGTACCCCAAAAAAAAAAAAAGAAAAAGAAAAAAAAAACCTGTTAACGGGAGCAATAAAAGAGTTGCATATTTCTGATTATAAGATCCTTAGCATTGTTTAGTTACCCAAGTATTCTTGTATGATCTTCGACAATGTCCATCTTTTCCTTCCCACTAGATTAAATCCAAAATAGAAAAAAAATGATGATATTATACCAGATGTCTTTCTCTAATGCCCCTTTATATCCTCATGTTTCTATCGTTGTAAATATTCCATAAAGCTAGCTGAAAGAAAGCATCCCAAATATGACGGCCAAAATGAGGAACTTGCCGCTTACTCCTTGGCGGAAATGATGAAAAGTTGCAATCTAGAGTCGAATATTTGAATGCTTGTCTACAACAACAACAACAACAACAAAGCCTTAATCCCACTAAGGGGGGTCGGCTACATGAATCCTTTTTCCTCTATTACGTCCTATTAAGTGTCATATTTTCATTTAATTCTATTAAGATCATTTTTTATACAAAAAAGCCGAAGTCTTCCTAGGTATACCTCCGCCTTTCTTAACATAAGTCGAATCTAAAACTTTTACTCTCCTAATCAGATCATCAGATGGTCGATGTTTAAATGTGACCAAACCATCTAATACTTGTCCAAAGGTCTTAAATTAAGTTGCATTTGAGAAAGAGATGTGATGGTTTCAGATTGAAGTTACCTGTAGCAAGTCTTAGAAGGCACCAAATTCAACTTTAACAAGGAAGACTCATAAACAATTTATTAACTTATCCACCCAATGCCACCATTATTAAGGAACACAGATTTCACACTAAAATTATCCTTAGTGGGTACTCAATTTGGTTTATCATTGGATTCATTAAGGGAAATAGGATCGAGAAGTGAGAGCAAGTGATTGGCAAAAAATAATCGATTAAGAGGACATCTGCAGTTAGGATTCCAAGCTAATTAGTAGAGGTTCTTCTATCAATTTAAACCTAATTAAGGTACCATTATTGACCTTCGAAGAAATGTTATAGAGGGGGGTTGAATTTTTTTTCCATCCATTTGAAGGAGCTAGAATAATTATGGGAACATTTACTCCAAAACTCATTAGGCTCAATTTCCCTTGGTACTCCTTGTACAATTCAAAGGGAAAAAAAAAGTCACTGTTGGTGATAGAAATTAGGAAGTAGAGAACTAATGACAGATGTAAGATTGATCACTTCAAGATTGATAAATTATTTAATGTCTACAAATTTTGTTCCAACTAATAAGATGAATACCCATATCATCCGTAATATCTTTTTTTCCTAATTGAATAAATTTTTTGGTTCGCCTAGTAATGGACACAAAAATAGGAAAATAAGGTGGATGAAGAGTGTAACTGCAAATCTGGTAAGAGTCATGGTGCTCCCTTTTAACAGAAATACATCCTTTCTAGTTGAAAGCTTTTTATGAGTGATTTCAATGACATGATTTACACCAAGAGCGAAACCAGGGTAGTTAAAAGGGAAAAAATTTCACAACACAACCCAAGTTTTGTGATAGGAATACTAGTGTGACCGTTAATTCTTCCAAGATAAATAAGATATTAAATTTAATTGTAAATCCAGAACCTTCACAAAAAAAGAAGACTACGCCAATGATATTCTTTTGCAAATTGGTATCACCTCAACAAGAGATTTTCATAAGCAAATTGAGTAGGCATAGAGTCCTTGCAGATTTAACATTTCAATCCTATTATTAGAAGCAACAGCGTTGAAAATTTTATGAAAAACATCCAATTACCATCACTCATCTGCGCATCAAACTTGGTTTCTTTTCATATCTCAAACTTCCAAATAATTAATCATCCATTTCGAGCATATTTTGTATATAAACGTTATGATTGTATTGTCTAAAATCTATCATGATTATGTAAGGTAATCTTTTCTTCTGAGAAGTTTAGAATAAAAGGCGTTTCACGTTTCTCCGTTTTCATGCTACCGAGTTCCTAATTATGTTCCAGTTGATGTATGCATGCTGACTTTACTGGTTTAATTTTTGGTATCATTTCGTAGATACCACACAATTCTTACATATTTACATATTTAACACCTAAAGTATTATATTTACATGCGTAGCACTCAAATCTTTAACATCACATCAAACATACTACTATTACTAACTACTAAAATGTGAAATACACCTTTCCTTGCATAATTTTATGACGCCTAAGTGTTATAAATATAAATATAAAGTTAGATATGTAAATACATAAAGAAGTGGTAAGTTTGTAAATTTTCCTTATTTTTTTCAATGCTACAGGAGGGGTTCAAGGAACTTTCTGATGAAGACTACTTTTCCAAAAACAATGAATTCTCAACCTGGCTGAAAGAAAGAGGGATATATTTCTCCGACCTCTCATCCGAAGCAGCTCGTGATCTTTTCTCGAGCTTCATTAAGGCCTGGAACAAGCAGAAGCTGCAACCTTGGTACTATGATGGCATTGCTAGCGCCCCAAGGACAGCCTATGACTGGAAGATTAAACATGATAAGTAGTTCCGATAAAGCCTTTGCACCTCTCTATATTTGTAAGGTGATAGGTACCATTTCTTTTAACAGTCAACAGTTTTGAATTTTTGTGCATAGTTAGTAATGTTATGCATGATTTTTTGTTTCTTATGGATTGCAATTAAATGCTTAAATGCTAAGAGTAATATTAGTTTTTTTTAGGAAGATTTATGCATACCTGATACCACCACTTAATTCCTGCGTATTTACATATTTAACTCCTGATCATCAATTTTTACATATATGTCACTTTACCTATTCACGAAAAGATGTATCACTCTTTTTAAAAGTTAAAATAATTATATTTTTGATGTGATATTAAAGATTTGGGTGTATAAATGTAAAAAATAGAATTTAGGTGTTAGATATGTAAATAAATAGAAATTAGGTGGTATGTATGTAAATGCCCTTTTTTAGACCTTTAAGATTGTAACGGGCTCTAACTGTTTATAAGCCGAACGAAGCGTTTGATATGTTGGAATTGGAAACAGTGCGAAGGATTCGACACATGATTAAAATAGAGACAAGGTGAGGAAGATGGAGGAAATAAGTATAAAACGAGTGTCGACTGATTTTTGCTTTAAGGAGTATGTTTAATTTAATAACTAGCTAATTATGATTAAAAAAATGATATTTTTAGGTTTTCTAAAATGAGACTAAATAGATCTCATGTATTTGATAGTTTAAATAATCGAGCACAGCATCACGAGTAGTGCACCATCCCGAAGGATAGATATACTACTTGACGATGGACTCAATTATATAAACTAAATGACTTGTGACATTTATTTGGCCTGCAAACCTTTTATGTATGGCCAACAATTCCACTGTCTAATATAAGAATTAGATAAGAGTTTATTTTACATGAGTTTTTAGTTTCTATAGAGACAAACCCCTATAGTTAATTACATCTTAAAGGCCCAGAGTCACTTAAGAAAACTTTCGATTAAGATCAATGTTTTTGTCTTCAAGATTTCAAAGTTTGGGTTTTCAAGGTTGGACATAAGCAAGTCAAATGAGAATGACTCAAGTAAGAACACTTATTTTAGAAGTCCGTAGAGGTGAAAAAACATGTGATGTCACGGATTTTGAGACAAACCTCAGTGGCTTCTGTTGACCTCATTTTAGTGAGGTCTTAGGATATTCCTCTTAGACCCTAGGATCTAGCCTTAAGAGTTCCGTATTGACCATCCTAGCGGACTAGTAATGGAGCCCACCTCACATAGAGCTTCGAGCCACTTCCAGACCCATTTTGTAAGACATCGCATGAGTAGTCCCAAGCACTCGACTCTTTGTTGCGAAGTAGCATGACTAACATGCAGAGGGCTCGAAAAATGAGTTCCCATAAGAGGCGGACGGCGCTTATGTAAACCCTTCATGACGTTCGAATTCACGCACACGGCAATTTGACACTTTTTTGGCTCGACCGTCGTCGAACTTTTTCGGACGATCCCGGATGACGAAACGGACCACACGGATGAGTCCGGGACGTCGATTTTAGCTAGGAAGGATACCCATATTGCTGTGATTCCACGCTCGCGCGAACGGCACGAAAATTGATGCGCATTTTTTTAATTAGCGGGGCACGGGTTCGGACTCAGCCCGGGTTCAATTTGAGCCCGACATAGGCTGAACACGAGCCAGGGCCATTTCAAATTTCAAATTTTTAAAATTCAAATCAGCCACATAATTTCCTCTCAATTAAATTTAATTAAGAATTAATATTTACCTAACCAAGCTCCCTCGCATGGAAAGTATTAATTTTGGCGCCCAATTATCTGTAACGGCGGAACGGCTATAGAATTGGGCGGGATGCTTGATTTAAGGTATTCGACATTAGCTCGGCACCGTGATCCTCCCAGCTCCTCAGAATCTCGCTCGTCTGCGACTCTCGACCCCGCCCACGCGAAACCACCGCTTCGCCTCCCCCGCACAAGGCAACCCGTCTCTCCTGCACGAAGTCGTTCAGCTCGCCTCTCTCAGACGCCGGATCGAAGCTCTCCGCCTCCTCCTTCCTCGCTCAACTGAACAGTAGTCCGATTCGACTCCCTCTATTCGATCCCGTTCACCTCCTGCACCACAGAACCCCTCTCCCGGGCGCGCCTCTTCCCTCTAGCGAACGACGACCACTCACCTGCTCCTCCAGATCGCATCTCCGTCTTCCTCGCAGGACGAACAGTCGCTTGAATCCGCTTCCCTGTTTCACGTAAGGAACCCTCCTTCATCTTCATCGCACAGAAACTTGACGTCTCACCAGAGCATCATTGCTCAAGGTATATATATATTTAAAAAAAAAAAAATCAGTTAATGCATTGGCTGCCACTATGCTATACACTTTTTTTTTTTTTTTTGTTGACATTGGAGACAAATGATGGAAGAATTTTCATGTTGGGCTGTGTTTATATATATATATATATATATATATATATATATATATATATATTAAGCTTTAATGGGTGTTCACTCTTATTATTAGCCCTTTTTTTAGTAGCAGGCTTTGAGGTTATTTTATAGCATGAATTCTGAAATAATCACATGAGTATTTACTTGCATATCACCCAATTCACATGAATTTACATGCCTAACGCCTAAAGTTTACATTTTATTACATACATGCTACACAACTCATATGTATTTACATACTCAACGCCTACCGCTCGATTTTTTTTTTTTTTTTATTATCTAAACGAAAATGTTTACATGTGTCACTCTATCAATGCTTGAGATAAGTTGCTTGGGCTTTCCGGCTAACGGTTTGGTTTTTCTTGACGATTACCTGTCACATGTGTTTTCTCTTTTTTTTGAGGATTAAGTCTAATTTTGAACCTTGCGAATTTACTGCTTTTGAGCTTGAAACACATGTTGTCTCGAGTGTTTTCGAAATTGACTTCGAGCCGGATATATCACCTTTTCAGAGAGGGATTTGGGATTGCTTTTGCTTAATACTTTCATTGTTTTGACAATAATCCGTTCACTAATTATGAAGGTTTTGCCACTTTTTTTGAGCTAGGTTTCCTAGCTGAGTTTGGGGCTTATTTAAATGATGTTTTATGCATTTAAAATTGTTGTTTTGGGCTTCCATATGTGCTGTCCGGGGCTGTTAACTGCAGAAGTCTGCTATAGAAAGCTGCTTTGAGCCACTAAGTGTTGTAGGGGTGCTTGGGTGAGAGCTGTTTGGAAGCTGTAGGAGGCTTAAAAAGTGATGTCTGGAAGAATATGATTGCTGTTTGGAAGAGTAAAAGTGATGTTTGGTGTACTTGAGTGCTGCCTAATGCTGTAGAAAGCTGCAAGTGCTGTTTGGAGTGCTGTTAGCTGCTGTAGGAGGCTTAGAAAGTTGCTGTTTGCTGTTTGAAATGCTATAAAACTGCTGTTTGATGTTTGGAATAGCTGTTAAGTGCTGTCTAGCCCTTAGAAAGTGCTGTTAGCTGCTTTAGGAGCCTAGAAAGTGCTGTCTAACACCAATAAATTGCTGTTTGGAATAGTTCAGGGCTGTAGAATGCTGTGGGGAGAATCGAAATTGCTGTTTGGAGTTGGGTGAACTTCATAGCTGCCGTTTGGAGCCATATAATTGTTGTTTGGAGTCTTATAAGTGCTGTTTGAACTTTATAATTGCTGTTTGGAGCTAATTAAATGTCGCAGGAGCTTTAGGACTGCTGTTTGGAGCGTCTAATCACTACCCCGAGTCGTAGGAGATCTTAGAGTCGCCGCATAGGCTTGCTAGTTGCAGCCCCGGGTCGTTGGAAGCCTTAAAATTGTGATTTAGGCCCGGTTCACTCGTATTTTCCTCCATTTTGGCTTTTGCTTGTGTTGGAAGTGAGCCGGCCTTCTCCTTTTTCTTCGTTTATTTTATTTTATTTTATTTTTGTTGTTGTTTAAAACGGTTAAGTCACAAGAAGGGGGATTTCTGATTTAGCTTGAGGAAGGGTAAAACACTCTTAATCACTTCAGGCACGAGTCAAAGTGTAGGATCCCTAGAGTTAGGAGCACACCCTTAGGTGAGAACCCATCCACCTAATCCTCGACATAGAGCTTCCAGACATCAGGAGCACACCCTTAGGTGAGAACCCATCCACCTAATCCTCGAGCATAGGCTCGCAGAGTTAGGAGCACACCGCTAGGTGAGAGCCCATCCACCTAATCCTCAGCATAGAGCTCCTAGATTTTGGAGCACATCCTAGGTGAGAGCCCATCCATCTAACCTTCGAATGCACATGAAACTCAAGTACGACCCTAATTCACAGGCGATCGAGACATCGGACCGGAGAATGCATCGAGGCTGGTTCACCCTTCCTTAATTAAATCAACTGTGGAATTCCTAAAATGACTTAACCAATATCGAAACCCAACGCTCCGAGATTTGAGCTCGAGTATTACACTCAAATCCTCCCGCGATTGGGGACATTGTTCTGCACATATGGATCATCGGACCTGGTGTAAGTCCGAGGTCCAGGTGGCGAGGCGATGATAATAATGTTTATGTGTCTTATACGAGGATACGAGAGATTCGAGGGATGATTAGAATAGTATCTCTTACCTCAGGGACCTCGATAAGGGAGAGAAGGACCAGATGATACTATTCGCCGAGCCCCTGGTGAGATCGTTTTCCCGACGATCTTAGGTCGTTAGTAGTCACAGCACGATTCGTAGTGACTATCGCGTGGACTATTATTTTACAAAAAAAATAAATAAATAAAACAAAAATCGCTAGGACTACTAACGACCTAAGATCGTCGGGGGAAACGATCTCACCAAGGGTCGGCGAATAGTATCATCGGTCCTTTCCTCTCCCTTATTGAAGGTCCTTGAGGTAAGAGATACTATTCTAATCATCCCTCGAATCTCTCGTATCCCTCGTATAGCACACATAAACATTATTATCATCGCCCTCACCACCTAGACCTCAGACTTACACCAGTCCGATGATCCATATGTGGCAAACAAATGTCCCCAATTGCCACGAGGAGCTTGGATCGAGAAGCAAGAGGATCTTCTTCAGCAAAACTCTCTCTAGTTTAAATAACAACATATAGGACTTCGAGGTAGTTCGCTCCTCGCGGCGTAAACCCTCACTCTTCCTTGTAGCTTCAGTGCAACCGGTGTTGCGCAGCGTAAGTCCTAACTCGCTTTGGGTTCCGAGGTTGTCGTACGGTACGACGTAAACCCTCATATCTCTGCGGCTATTTTGCATGATTGGGTATTATGCAAGTGTAAGTTCCAAATAATAAAATTGGCAGGATTAAACAATTAATTAAGATCGCCTCCAAAACGCAGCCACACCATAGGATAGTTGGGAAGTCATCAGGGCTCGCCTCGGATCTATGACATCCTCACCTTTTCTTTCTTTGGACTCTCGAAATAATCGTTCCCATTCGAGCCACTCCATTGCTTTCCACGTCCTACTGCGAAAACCTAAACCCTCGAATTCTCGAAGACGGAATCACCGATCATTATCGAGAGTTTTCTCAAGTGACACCGGTCATTTGAGATGTAATTAACTATGAGGGCTCGCTCATAGGGAACTCGGAACCTGGTAAAATAAACCCTACCTAATATTTCATTAGGAAGTGGAACTTGTCTACGCATATAAAGGTTCGCGGACCAAACGGATGTCACGAGTCCTTTAGTTCGTATGATTGGCCTACCGTCGCGAAGATACATTACTCTTTCGAGAAGGTGTATCACTTGTGACACCAGGCACGATTATGCAAATTACTGGACAAATGAGATCCAGGCGGTCTCATTTTTTCAAAATTAAAAATACACTACTTTCAAAACTACTTTCAAAAATCATATACCTTTTTAAACTAAATCACTAAATTTTTATATTCTTTTAAAAGCAAAAAAAATGCCGGCCGACAGCTTCTCAGACTTTCCTACTGTTTGATTTATGTTTTCGAAATGATATTTATTTAATATTTAATCCTGCCAATTATTATTTGGGGCTTATACTTGCATAATACTCAATTATGCAAATAACTTGGAAGATAAGAAGATTTACGTCGTACCGAATGACGACATCGGAATCCTAAAAAGTGTTAGAACTTATATTTCACAACAATATTGTGCAAAAGCCTAAAAATAGAATGAAGATTTACATCGTGCTAAACGATTTACCTCGAAGTTCTATGAATTTATTATTTAATTATACAAAAATGTTTAGTTAAAGTAGATCTTATTTTATCGTTGAGTTTTGATTGTTGTCAGAAGTCATCATCCGTCTGCTGCATCTTCGTCGTGCTACCTATGAAGCTTGCTCCAAGCTCTTTATCGTTGGGTTTATGGTTTTATGTATACATGCAATTGTTGGGTTTGAGGGTCTGCCACAAGGTACCTCATAATCGGGTGTCTTATTGTTCTCTAACTTAAGGGCCCTGCAGGTTCTGTTAGTAAATAAAGAAATGGAAGAACGGTAAAAGCGCAGTAAAAAAAAACAGTATAAAGAGCAGTAAAGAAAAACAGTAAAGGGTGCAGTAAAGACAGTAAAATGCAGTAAATATAAAATAGACCTGCATACCTGGCGTGTCTGATGCTGCTCTGCAAATGTGTTAGTATCATAAACAAAAGTAAACAAATATTTCAGAGAATTTAACTAGCATGATGAATATGTATGTACATGTAAATGCAAAAATCAAATGATAAGTAAAAGAACAGGTGGCCTATGAAATACTAAAACATACTATAAGAATTCAGGCTCGGGGTAGACTTAGATTTATCATTCCCGAATGACTCCGTAGGCAACCATCGATTATCCACGTGTATATACCCGACATTTAATTAGAAATTTCCAACAAGACAATCGTTGAAGGGCAACTCTTAACTCAGTATAGGTAACCGACGAGTGGTCATTCAGATTGTATCATTCAAAGTTCATGGTTTGTCATACATATATGCAAAATATGTTTTATTTATTTAGCAATCAAAAGTATTTATGCTGTAAAGAATGTATTTGTTTTGTTGTCCTATTTATGTATTTTGAAAAATGAACTGTTCATGAATCAATTACACTATCAGGCTAGGACTACCTGCAGTCTAAGAAAGCGTCGTCATTAGTCTAGTGTCGGTGAATAACATTGTCATCCTAGATTCTCAACAGGTCTTTGGGACATGTCCCGATGTTGTAGGATATAATATTATTCTACTTTATTCGCAGATACCTTTATCATCACCACTTTTAAACCCCAAAACCATCCAACATATACCCTTGCTTGATGGTTCATGCTTGATGGTTCATATATAAATAAACTATATATGTGCACTTATATTTAAACATAAGTACATAAACTAAACCATCAAACAATGAAAAGAAAACAACTCAAAACTAAAGAAAAAGAAAGAGGACAACCCACCTCCAAAAATCACGGAAGCAAAAAAGCGAATTAGCAAGTGGATCAGCCTATAAATTCCTTTCAAAAACAACAATTAAATCAACCTCAGAAGGTGTTTAAAGCCACCTCCAAATAACATTTTGATCAGCCCAAATAGCAGCATTTAAAGTCTCCAAATAGTAGTTAAACTTTATTAAAAATAGTAAATAAAGCAACCCTGAAGTCAAAGCTTTCCAGAACAATGGCTAAATCAACCCAAAAGATAGTATTTTAAATCGCCCCTATATCAATGGGGGAAATCAAGCTAAAACGACATCCAAACGTTCTTCTAAATACCAGCAATACAGGGCAAAGAGAATAAAATCAAACCCTCTCAAAACCATGAGTTGTGAGGGGATACTTACGTACATGAGATTTAATTCTTATGTGTTTACATATCTCATTCCTAAATTTTACTTTTCATTTCACAACAAAAATACCATTATTTTAAACCTTTGAAAGTGAAACATATCTTTTCATGGATATGTAAGTTGGCACAGGTGCAAAAGTTGAGGTTTAAATGACAAGATGCATAGACACATAATAACCTAGTGGTGTGTAAGCAAATCTGGATGTTTAGGTATGCAATATACAGGAAATAAGAATTGTATTATGTATAGGAATCTCTTCCAACCAAACCTTGATTTACTTCTCAAATGATGGAAAGTAAGAGAAATGTATTCTTTTTATTGCTCAACAAAGTGTTTCATATGCTAGATTTGGAAACGAAGTGAAGGAGTCAACACACTATTTAAATAGAGACGAAGGGAGGAAGATGGAGGAAACAAGGCCAAAACGAGAGAACAGTCGAGAGAAATAGAGGGTGGGTGAAACAAAGAGCAAGCAAGAAACTGAAGGAACTCACTTGTGTCTAGGGCAAGAAGACAATAATTCCTATTGGAAGGGTTGGAAGCCACTGTGTGAAGCATTGACATCACCTTCGAGCACTGCGTGCTTTCTATGTGATGGAGAAGGTGAGGCGAGCATTTCGTGGGAGGAAGTTGAGCGGTGGCGAAGCCGAAAGAAAGAGATCGTTGAACCCTAACCGAATTGAAAGGAAGAAGAGTCGTGCCCTATTAAGAGAACGAAGAAGAAAGGAAGAAACAGTCACATGCAAGAAAATAAATGAGTTAAGCACTAGATTGTAGGAGAAAAAGGCGAACCTGCATGTTGTAGGGAAGTTAAGCTTTATGCTTTATGGGTTTTATTTTTTCATTATTAATTGTGTTTATTTAAATAATTATTATAGGTTATATTAATTTTTATTAATTAGTATTATTGATTAAACTAGGGAGTAGGGGTGCAAGTGAGTCAAGCCAAGCCGTGAGCCGTCCCAAGCTTGGCTCGATAAGTGGCTCATGATCTGAGCTTGATGAGCTAACAAGCCAAAGCTCAAGCCAGGCTCGACTCAACTAGTTAGCTTGTGAGCCGGCTCGTTTAAGAAAAATTTATCATAATATATACTCAAATATATTTAATTTTAAAAATTTATCTTTAAGGTATTAAAGATGTTATGAAAATAATATTTTTTATTGTAAATTAGGAGATTTCATATTATTTATCTCTTAATTGTTCAATCTATTTATTAACTTATTGTAAAGTTATTTAAATAATCATTTTCTTTCTTTTATATTAAATAAGTCGACTTGCGTTGACTTTAGCTCAAGCTCGATAAACTTAATCAAGCTCAAGTTCAAGCCGAGGGTGGCTCAAGCTCGACTCGACTTGTTTACACCCCTACTAGGGAGCTAAGGAGATTTGAGTCAAATTTGAGCTGATTAAAATTTTAAGCATATCCTTTAAAGTAATTTGATATAAATTAGGAATAATAATTATGGAATAAATAGACTATACAATCTAAAAATAAAATAACGATATAATACATTAAAGGTGAAAAGGCAATTTTTTTTTGTAGTATGATTAATATATAATAAATTAACAACAATTCTTTACTCATTGATTATAGGTTTTCAATGGAAAAAAGTTGATAGAATTCCTAAGCTAGAAGATATTCAGAGTTTGAGGTGAGTACTCTTACTTTTTGATGTGCAGTAATATTTTTGTTTCTTCTTAACCAATTACATTTATAGTTACTACTTGTAAATTGAATTGTCTATTCTGTTATATATACTCTTTTTATTTTTGGTCATAATGATTTTACATTTTAACAATAATTACTGTTATGCATTATTTATACATAATATATTAAATTAAATGAAATATATGTATGAATGATATGTATTGTATAGAGTGAATGTATGTGCATACTTGATTATGATGTAGTTTAATTTTGATATATATATACATGCTTGACTATGATGAAATTTATTTTATTATAGAGTTAGCATAAGAACCCTAAAGTTTCCGTACTTATAAATAAAAAGATATTGATATGGATATGTATTAGTTGATACGATTTTAGATGGTGTTGTGACGACTGTACAAATATAAATGAAATCTTAAAAAATAGGTCATCGACAATCAAATGTCTTTATACTAATTTATTAGAAATTTAACAAATATTATCTTTTTTTTTTTTCCATTGTATTACTATAATTTAAGGGTGAGTATTTACTATGATTCAGCTCACTGATGTTTCAAACTAGTATTTTAGGTTAATTATTTGATAAAATATGAACAATCGAAGATAAACTATTTATTGAAAACACCGACAATTGACATAAGGTGGTCGGGGTTGTGACAAAAATTTTGGGGTGCATGACCAGGGAAGTATTGAGAGGTATCTGAGAACTTAGTTGTGATATGATTAATTGAGTTATTTTAAACAAATCTTTCTATTATGAAAAGCTAAGATAAGATGAGAACTTAGTTGTGATATGATTAATTGAGTTATTTTAAACAAATCTTTCTATTATGAAAAGCTAAGATAAGACTATTTAAATATATGATCAATTATCATAAAAAATAATTTCATGAAAATACTTAAATTTAATCATTTAGAAAAGATAAGATTAATATAATTATTATTAAAAATAATTTCATGAACTCATAGTAATTGATAAACAAACACTTAGATTAAAAGCAACCATTATGTCACGGACTAACTTTTACGTAATCGTCCGTGCGAGCTTTAGCACTCTTACTTGCATACTAAATCAGCTCTAACCTCATGATATTGGGGCTACAGAACACGAAAATCTTTAAGAAGAAGAGTGGGGAGAAGAGAACACTAAACACTTGAATACTCGAACTCTTTATTCAAATGCTTGGTTGCTTACAAATGAGGGAGGGGTTTCATTTATAGTCCCTCCAGAAGCCATGAGAACTTTCTAGATTACGTTATAATATTATATCTTACAGAATGAGGTGACACCTCCAGTATCATGTGGCTCCATGTGTCCTTCCTACAAGTCTTCCCGAACGAGGTGGCGTCTTACAGAGTCGTGTGGACTTACTCTCCTCCACATGTCCTCTTCTAGAATATTCCGCTTCATGCGTGCTTCTAGAGTTCTCCTTCCTCATACTTTCCATGCCATTTCTCTCGAAAATGGCGGGTCGTAACACTCTCCCCCACTTAAACCCATGATGCCCTCATTGCGGCTTCCCCGCACCTTCGAAGCTCGCTTCCTTCGCTTGCCCCGGACTTGCAAACTTTGGTTTCCACTTGGTGTTGTGAGAGAGAGGTGTCATGCCGCAAGTCTTCGCTGCTTGGTGAGCTTATCCTCGCCTCCAACCTTGTCGACAAGTTGTCCCCTTGTCGCTCAGCGATGCCATCCATGAGTTGAATCGTCGAGAGCATCTTGGATCCCGGCTTGCTTACCACGATCATTGGCACCGAGCGAGCTCGTTCCCTTCCGTGATCGCACAACGATTGGCAAATGGCATTGGAATGCTTTGGCTTGTTCGAAGGCTCGTTCCAGTGACAACCTCGTAATCCTCCAAAGGAATGGCCGAGAAGTCTAATGTACTCGACCACGCCCGATGTTGGTCTCTGACTCAGTTAGCCATTCCATCAATCGGCTCCGCTGCCGAGTTGACGACTTTGATGAAGCCCTCTCCCTTAGTCGTCCGTGAGCCTATTCTCTTTGCTTCCTCCTTAGAGATGAAGTTGTGAGAAGCACCCGTATCCACCATCGCCATGGTGGTCTTTCCTCCGATTTTCATCTCTAAAAAGAGTAACCCCTTCCGCAGAGCTTTGTCCGAGCTTGCATCCCATTCAATTGCTTGAAGAGCTCCCACCGTGCCTCCATCGTCGTTCTCCCTATCACTTTCCTCCCCTTATGACTTGCAAGGAGAGAGTTCGGAGCGCACTTCGAGGACAATCCCTCACCCAATGTGGCCGTCACAAAGGAAGCACTTGTTTTGATATGACTTATTTGTCTTCCCTCCGTCCCTTGCCTTGGTTGGGGTCGATTCGCGGCTTTTCCCCTCCTTATGTTTGCCCTTGTCATCGCCACCTTCGACATCCCATCTCTTCTTTCTTCATGCTTGCTAGAGTCCTTTGAATAATCCACTAAGCTTTCGGCAACCGCGATGGCGGAGGCAAGATCTTGCACTCCTCGCCTCCTAAGCTCTGGTCTTCGCCCAATGTTGGAGCCCATCCATGAAGTTGAATGAGAGTCCTTGTCCGACATATCGGGATTTCGAGAACCAAACTTGTAAACTCTTTAACGTAGTCTTGAATCGATCCCACTTGCGCAAGCCTCCGCAATTGTGCTCTAGCTTCATCCTCGGCATTCTCGGGGTAGAACTGTTTTTTTAGCTCTCTCTTGAAGTCGTTGAAAGTGGACATGGAGCACAAACCTTTCTTTACATCACATTTTCTTCTTCTCCACCAAAGCATCGCGATGTCCGTGAGATAGAGAGTGGCAAATTGTATTCTTACCTCCTCATCCATGATCCCCATCACTCCGAAGTATTGCTCTAGTCCCCATAGGAAGTTGTCTACTTCCTTCGCGTTGCGAACCCCTCCAAAACTCATAGGTTTTGGAACTTCAATCCTCTTGGCTTCGAAAGTCGGATGGCTTGTGGATGCCGCTAGTGCCCTCTTGCACAACGCCTATGTCTCCACGCATCTCCTCCAAGTTAGAACGCAAGTCACTCATCTCCTCGTCATGGGCTCTTCGCACCTCTTGGAGTTTTACCAACAACTCCTCCTGCATCTTAGCCATGTGGTCCATTAAGGTCTCTTCAAGTTGGAGCATCATACCTCTAATCGTTGAATGGATGGCGACGTCCTCCTCCTCAAGTCCATCGATCCTTTGGCCAAGGTCCTCTACTTGGCCCTCCACACCATTCATTGCCTCCTCCACCCGAGTGAGACGCGATTCGAAGCCATGCATGATCTCCTTCGACCTCCCACGTTTCTTAGATGCAGCGGGATCTCTTTGCTCCCGGTGACCTTGCCCTTGTTGAGATGTCTCCACATCTGTGGCCTCGGACTCTATTGTGTGCTCCCTAACGCTCTTTGTCATTCCTTCGAACCAAGGCTATGATACCAACTGTCACGGACTAACTTTTCTGTAGTCACCGTGCGGGCTTAGCGCTCTTACTGCAATGACTAAATCAGTACTTAACCTCGTAATGTTGGGACTCGCAAACACAAAATGCTTTAAGAAGAAGAGTGGGGAGAAGAGAACACTATAACACTCGAATACTTGAACTCTTTATTCGAATCGTTGGTTGCTTACTAAATGAGGAGGGTTTTATTTATAGTCACTCCAAGTCATGAGAACTTTCTAGATTACATTATAATATTATATCTTACAGTAATGAGGTGACACCTCTCAGTATCACGTAGTCTCATGTGTCCTTCTTGCAGAGTCTTCCGAACGAGGTGGCATCTTCTAGAGTCGTATGGCTTACTCTCCTCCACACGTCATCTTCTAGAATATTCCGCTTACATGCGTCTTCTAGAGTTCTCCTTCCTATACTTTCCATGCCATTTCTCTGAAAATGGCGGGTCGTAACAATTAGCTACCTTCTTTTAAACCCTAATCAAACATCCCTTTAGGCCTACTAAACAATCAAAAACTTTGAGAAATCAAATCTGAGCCCTGATTAAAACTGAAAAGAGCTGGTAACTTTTTCCATTAATCAACAAGACATTATATGAAGCCATGGGTACCAATTGCAACAATCAGTTCCCACAACTACCACACTTTTCAACAATTTACAAAGCGCCGATGAACAGTAGAAACTAATTACAGCACAATTACACTGCAACAAAACACAATACAAAGCAGATGCTTAAGCTGCATCTATAAAAAATCCCACACTTGCAATAAAAATCAAATACGCCTTCACTTATTATTAGTCATCCTGACATAGCCCCACTCTAGACGCACATATCCACCAAACAGCAGCAGCACATAGCAGCACAACTACAAAACACAAAAACGAACATTATTGAGCGAACTAAACAGAATTCATCAGCATCAACAAATAGAAAAAGAAGGAAATTTACATACATACCACACATTACATATCTAAAACCCAAAATTTAATAATAATAACATCTATAACACTATGGTTTTATAACTTCCACATAAAAGATGCATTTCACTGTTTAAAAGTTAGTAAAAGTGGCAATTTTGATAGCTTGTAAGCGTGAAAGCTTAGGTGTTCAGTAATGTAAATTTATAAGAACTGTGTGGAATACATGTAAATTACTCTACAAGAAAACCTGAGACAGGATTTACCATCCTTTCCAGAAGCCATCGCCGCGTTTTTTAGTCTTGACTGGAGCTTGTTGCTGGGGGTAATCAACGTTGTTGTTCACAGGGTACCCCAGCGGAGGAGTCCCGGCATAAGACGCCGGTTTTCCGGCGCTAGGTGGATATGAAGGTGGAGGTGTGAAAGAATCTGCATTAGTTTGATATTAAACTAAAGTTAAAATTCAGCATATATCAATACATCTGTTGCAGGAGATTAAAATGTCAGCAGAATTCATCTGCAATTCAACGCTGGTGTTCTAATTGAGGAGCTTAATACAAGGCAGTAAAGGGTGAGATGACTATTTACAGGTGGAGAGAATTACCTCTAACATTAGCCTGATCGACGTATGAACTCATGTCTGCTGAATGAAAGGCAGCTGTACTGATTTTATATGAATGAATGTAGGGTTGTAGAAAGAGAAAAGAGGAAACTTAGGGTTTCTGTTGACACAGTAAGATGGATAATGAAGATGAAGGAGGTGAAGGAGCGGTGCTGTATTTATAGGTGAGTTTACTTTGAGGGAAAGGATTCTGCTCGCTGGGCGGCATTTAACGCGTGGCGATATTTAATTTAATTTTTTTTTAATAATGGATAATGTGGAGAAAACGCGTCATTTCTTTTACTCTGCGGTTGACACGTGGCGTCTGGAACGCATTTGCAAATTTATCCATTAAGTGTTTGATATTAATTTATACGCGTTTGAGATGGGATAATTTTTTTTAATAAAATTGATTTATTATCTGTAAAGTATATTGTTAATAATAATATTTTTTAAGTTTAATGTATATTATCAAAATAGGGTTATAATTTAATGTTTATGACCAACATAGTCAAATCAGGTCTGTTTTCTGAGGGCAAAACAGAAATTATTTATATATATATTATTGTTATTATTTATTATGTAATTAATTTTAAGTTAAAGTTTATGAAAAATAATATATTTATAACTTTTATTATGATTAGGAGAAAGAACAAATGCATCAATGTTAATTATAAATTATTAAATTTATTGAGACAACATATATATATATATATATATATATTTAAAAAGATTGGTTGACGGGCGGAATCATCGGGCTCGTGATGCTGGTAGGCTTGAGATTGCACCTATTGAGCTACTAATTCGAGTATTGCTTTCATAGTAACTTGCCTGGAGGGGATTCGAATCCTCGACCTAAGGGGAGTTACACCGACGAGCAGATGTTCTATCAACAACCAACAAGCTATATATAAATAAATGAAGAATCTGAATGGTTTCAGATATATGTTCTTAATGAAAGGTTTTAAGGAGGGAATTGCTCTACTCTCATCAAAGTACATTCAGATTTAGAAATTATAAGATAAAATAAAAGTTTGAGAAATTATTTATTCTTAGTGATGTTGGACAAGCGGTTGCTAAATTAGATTTGGACTGACTAAGATCTCAAAAGAATGTTGGTTGATATAAGGTTCTACTCATTAGAAGAGATAAATCAATGTTATGGCTATCTTTTTGATGCAAATGAGGACACTAGCTTGACTTCATGTGATTGTAATAAAGATTATTGGAGTAGTGGAGAAGCATGGCAAGTAAACATTGATTATGCAGTGATGGTTAGAAGGTGTTGATTAGATAATGGTGATTAGGTGACTGTAATTGGACAATAGTTGTCGGATAATAGTTATTGAGAGAGTATTTGACAATGATGGTAAGCGAAGCGAAAATATCGAGTTGAGTTGATTGTTGATGACGGCTATCAATGTCAATCTTTGGATAAGGTTTTCAGAGATTTTTAGGCTTTGGGTTCTTTGTAAATTTATGTTGAGTTCTCTTTATATGAAGAGTAATGGATTATTTATGATTTTATTGAATGACATAGTGATAAATGTACACAAATACCATAACGTCCATTTAAAGGTTCATGTTGATTACCTAAATTGTAAGTAGATTTTTTGCTAGCAAATTTAACACCTCAATGATCTCTCAATTGATTGATCTTGGGCTTATTTGATTCATCTCATCAAGACATTTATTTTGACTGTAAATACATAAGATTTGAACATTTTTTAATCTTTAGTTAATATTAAAAAAAATAATTATATTTATAGAACTTGATTTTGTGCTCATCCACCGAAACCAACGTTGGTTTCTGAAATTAACTTTGAATGGTCATCTAAAGTTTTATTCAAGCATGGAAAGAAAGGCTTCGGCCATGGAAAAGAAGGAAAAGCATGAAAAAAATTTGGCTGAACAAAAAGGGCGAGGAAGGAGATCCAAGTAGGAATAATGGCAGTTGAGACTCCAAGTTGCAGGAAGATGAGGTTCATCGTCTTCACATTGAGTTGGTGCAATTGCAACTTAGACGAAGGTGGCATCTATTACTAGAAGAAACAATAACGTTTTGTTCTTGATAAACGTATAATAGGAAAGTGCAAATACGAATCTCGGGGATATCCAACAGACCAGGAGACAAGAAAGTACAACTAAAATCAAGGCCCACTGGCAGGAGATCAAATGACCCACTTACTTGACCAAATGCAACCCCTAGAACGAGGCTAGAGATAGACCGAGTGCAGTCCACTCAAACCAAAGACTAATGCCAACCAAGTTGAGCAGAAGCATTGACCTGCCTATAGCCGCGAATATAATATCATTAGCCATACCACATACACTCATGAGATTCCTTATATGGGGCCAAGATTTGGTAATAATAAAATCGAACAATAAAAATGATATATAGTTACATCATTGAACTATATGTAAATAAGTTAGAGAAAATGAATCAAATTGTATAAATTACTGGTAAAATGTGTGAGATTGTGTATGATTTCATATTCTCTCACTTGAAACAATAACCCATGTTATATGTAAGCCCAGTGAGCATCAAAATCTGATACATAATTGTTTGCATAATACAATTATAAAGAGAATGCGCTCAGTGAACTCAGATGTAGCTAGTTGCATAGGAAATGAGTTGGGCTTATTGAAGTCTTATATTTTAGTAATACTGCAACAACTTATAAAATTTACTCGCTGGCTGGAATTTAGGTTGGCCCTTTTGTCCTATACCATCTAAAATTTTAATTTTGTCAATGAATTCAAAGCAAAATCAATGCAAACCATTAAATCTTTTTTATACTAGAAATCTATCATTCATAACCATTGAGCTCCTGCTTGGGGTAACAGTTGTTGTTTGAAGAAGCAACTGTTAAACTGATGCGGATGAAACAACTGTTCAAAAAGTTATGATGACTATCACAATTTTTCTTTTTTAAAAAAAAGAGGAAACCACAACTTTCTAGTAGCTACCAACTATATTTTCTTAAGACAGGTTGCAAACGCAGCTTTCAGCTGAATTTTTTTGAAAGAGCAGACAAAATGTGGTATGACTCGGTACTGCCACCGCATCACTGCCCCAAACACACCCTTCGTAGCTATTTGTGTAAATTTAATTCATCAATTTTATTCTTTCTTCAACTACTTGTACCTCAATAATAAAAAAATAAAAAAATAAAAACCATTTTGGCCGTGACTTTACATCAATTAAGCTTATAAATTCATAACTATTAGTCATTACATAAGATATTAATTATAAAATTTCATATAAATAAAAATGATAATTACAATAGTGGGAAGCCTGTTTGACATAACATATAGATGTTGCCCAGCTGAGCCACATTTCCACTTTTGGTCACAATAATTGTTAGAGCTTTATCTATCTCTCATCTCTCTTATGTCTTACATTCATGCCACCCAAATCTTTTATATCTCATAAAAAAAAAAAAAACATCCCTTTTAAATTTTAAAAAGTGAACTGCACATTTCCATGCATAGATATATAAGATAATATATAAATGGAATATTTACATACATATCACCCATTTCTTACGCATTTACATATCTAACCCATAAACTTCAATTTTTTACATACTTACCCCGTTGCCCATGCAAGAAAAGATGTATTTCACTATTTCAAAAATTAAAATAGTAACATTTTTGATATGATATGAAACATTTACATTGTACAAAAATCCAAATTAAGACTTGGTGTTAGATATATATATATATATATATATATATATATATATATATATATATATATATATATATATATATATATATATATATATATATATATATATATATGTAAATACATGCGAATTGGATGGCATATAAGTAAATGCGAGAAATTATTACATTAGGAGTTCTAATGCAGATTTGTATCAGGACTTCAATCAGATCCGTCACGTATACAAATAGATCCCAATGTAATACATGGGTGTGTTTGCCTGTACACGTGACAGATCTTGATTGAAGTCCTGATACAATAATTATCCAAATAAATACAAACTTTAGAAGTAAGATGCGTAAAATATAGAAGAATTGAAAGGTATATATATGTAAATCCTCCAAACTTAAATTCTTAGCACATGGCGATGCACATGAGCAATAAATAGCCCGGCACGTATATGTGTCGATTTCCTAAAGATATTCTATAAGGTCGTTTTCACTCTCTGTGCGCAGCAGTCGCAGTGCATGTGTGACCATTAAAACTATGCGTAGTGACGAAATGTCGTTGCCCTTTGCGTACTAGGTTTTCAGTGGGCTTTCCAGAAATGGAAAATTTTTCCTTTCGTCGGACCTGCGGCCACTTCCAGAAAGGGAAAAAAGGTGATGGTCAAGAAGATGTGTGGGTCCGGATTGGTCAGATGTGACCGAAGCAAACGTCATTACTCCTTTAGAAATTTTCGAGAAATTACTATAATGGCCTCATGTGATAATGTGTATACTTAGTTTATAGTAAGAGTAAGATTAATGTATTTCTTCCATCGAGGAGTACTATCTGTTCATTTTGGGAATTTTATTGCTTGACATAATAACTTCTTTTTTAGGTGTAATGATAAAATTTTTATCACTAAAATGAAATGATAAAGTGAGTGTTGAAGTAGATATGTATGTGATTCACACGCAAGAAATATAACACAGAGAGAGAGATAAACTTTCACATGCAGCATGTTTATGTAATTGCAGAATTAATTCTGGCAAGCATTACTGAGTATTAGTTATGACTTATGAGTCCAATGCTAATTACTCAATTCAATTTGGTTCCATGAAAAAGACAGGAACTTTTGTGGTCCGGAAACAATTTATGGCACATTTACTTTATAAAAATACTTCATTTTCATATATATCCCTCAAAAAATCCCAAGACTTATATATAAAACCGTTCTTCAGCTAACTCTCTCTGTCTTCAGCATCATCTTCCTCAACCAGGCTAAGCAAGCAAAACGTAAGATATACTGTAAACTCTCTCTTATCCCTCCATCTTTCTAATTCTTCTATGACTTTGGTAACAAATAGAAATTTAGATGGTTTTTTTTAAGTAAAATTTTATACTTAAAATGATACTGTTCACTGCAGTTTACTAGTATGGGGAGAGGGAAGATTGAGATAAAGAGGATTGATAGCATTACCAATAGGCAAGTGACATTCTCCAAGAGAAGAGCAGGGCTTCTGAAGAAAGCTCATGAGCTTGCTGTTCTCACAGATGCCCGTGTAGGAGTCATGATCTTCTCTTGTAGTGGAAGGCTCTATCAATACAACAGTCCAGGTGAAAGGTTTGTGATTATTTATGTTATCTATACTGCTATACAGTTGAATTTTGGTCTTGTTTGCACATTGCTCATCAATGTTGTATTGGGTTGAATTATTGCATGTTGGTTTTTAAACTCAAAGGACATATTTTTAACTGTTAATTATATCATACTTTCTTAGTTCTCTTCCTTTTTGTTTTGTTTATGGCATTACTTACTACCCTAACTGTGGTTAAGAGCTTTAAATTGACTTCCATTTTAAGTTGGAGGAGGGATAAAGTTAATTAATAAAGATTGAAGTTTGTATGGAAAATCTCAGTTTGAATACTGAAAATTTTGGTTCATCAATATGTCAGCTCACATCATTCAATAAAAACTAATTTTTTATTGGAAAAAAATGCATATAACTGAACTTTATGGATCATGTAAGATTTTTTGTAATACACATATTGATGGTATTTAAACTATGACAAACATACATGATGGAATCATAACTCCTTTAAGCTCCCTGAAATATGCAATATATGGTTTCATGGCATTTAGCAAATGTATATAGTAAGTTGCTTAATTTTGCTTAGTTTTCAGTTGGATTTTATGGAATTAGGTGAACAAAATGCTAAATATGGATGTGAAAATGATGAAGTAATGTCAGTAGTTCTTCTTTTCCATAATTTTTTTTATTTGAAAAAAAAAATTACAGTTCAGGAGTTACAGTCTATGTCCTTGAAGGAAAAACTAGCTATTTTTATTATGAAAAGTAATTCCATAATATGTATCTAATTAATAAGCTAATTATTTCATTAATTTATAGCTTTAACATGTAGTTAATTATATAGTGCCACATATTTATACAAAACTAAAATTGCAATTATAATTAAATTATTGCAGCTTGGAAAAAATCATAGAAGATTATCTGAAAGTTCACCATATCCAGTTGGAGGACCTTAACAGCCACCAGGTTCTAATCTAATGATTAATATTGAGATTAGTATTAATATTGTATTAAGTATTCATTTTAAGCAAATTTTAATAATTATAATATATTTTCTTTTAAATAATTCCTCAGCAACTTGAGTTCGAGCTAGCGAAAATAAAGCAGGAAACAGATATGCTTCAGGCGAGCATTAAGCAGTTTACTGGGGAAGACTTGAGTGGCCTAACAATTAATGGCCTTAACCTGCTAGAAGAGCGACTTGATTACTCGGTTTCTAAGGTTCGGACGCGCAAGGTGATTACTTTTTATTTTTTTTCTTAAGTTCAGTTTCAGTAAAATTTATGGTATGCAAATTACATACATATCATTTGATGCATGCAAGAGAATTTGCGGGGGCACAATAACGAATTATCATCTCAGCGTTGCACGAGAATTCTATACATACTAAGATGATAAAAAAGACAGGTGAAAATCCATAACTTTTTACGTGAAAAACTCGAGAAGGGAAATAATCACGGGGTTTAGCTTCGTTGAAATGATCTAATATGAGTTAGTGCTTACATATATAAGTCATTGTCTCAGAAGAGGGAAAAGATTACACAGTCTCTCAAGTTAAAACAGTTGTGCACAAAAAAATTTGTTGCCCCATGGTAAGAAATAGTCTCAGCGGGGAGTAGTTGTTGGAGCTTCAGTACATCATATTTGAGATTGGCATAATGTTTGGAATGATACACTCCTTAATAGGATGCTTCATGACTCCACAACATTAGTAGTTGATTCGCACAGTGCTTCGTCTTTCTGCAATATAAGTCTTGAGGAGAGGGCGGCCGATGGTGGCTGGCGTTAGTTGACGGTTGCAGAAGCAGAAGGTATTTGTCGAATCTATGGTGTGGAATCGATGTTGTATTTCAGCTCTTTCTCGAAGATTCTGTTTTCTTCTGGCAGACCTCTCGAACGCCGGGGGGGGGGGGCATATGTATTTGTCGAATCTATGTTTCACTTCTCGATGATTTTTTACTCAGACTTCAAACTTTTTAACTCAAAAAGTTACCTCTAGATTAATTACATACTAGCATCTAAATTTTAACTTTTTCGCAATCTCTGTCTGTCTCTCTCTCTGTCTCTCTCTCTCTCACACTATACACACACTTTGGAGTTGTAAGAATGAAATACACCTTTGACATATATATATAAAATTTAAAGTTGAGCAGTTAGATATGTAAATACATATGCATTGAATATGTATATATAAAAATCTTTGAGTTATTTTTCATAGAATATTACTTAAGCTCCACTACTAATTTCTCTTTCTCTCTTGATGCATGTATGTGTTGCACCTTTTTTTTTAATTTTTAAATGATATATAAGCTATTTATTTATAAATTAAAAAAGAAAAAAAAATCAAACTTCCGCAATTGGATCCTAATTTTATTTTTCATTTCACAACCTCCCTAAACCCTAATTTCAACTTTTCCAAAACCATATATATATATATATATATATATATATATATATATATATGAAAATAAAAGCACATATTTACATGCAACATTATTACGTATATACAATGTTGACTTAACATTTTAAACAATTTTGTAACAGCATGAACTTCTCCATCAACAACTTGAGAACCTCCGTCGAAAGGTAACAAAATTCAATCTCATCTATCATGGCAATTGAGCTTCTTCTTCTTCATCATCAATCAGTCCATCCAAACCCTAATCTGCCATACATTCATATCATCACAACAGGAGCACATATTAGCAGACCAGAACACCTGTTTATACCGATCCGTAAGCTTACAACCAATCAACATTTTTGTAAATCACATTGTTCAACCTTACCCTAAACCTTAAGCCCTAAATATATAAATTTGATTTTCAGATCATGCCTGAGTATGAAATGGAGATGGAGCAGCAGCAGCAGATGGAAGAGGAGCACAAGTTAAGGGAAAGGAGTCTTCTAGAACCCTTTGGTCATTTTCTAGATGATTCTAGAAGCATGCTTCAGCTGGGTCCACAAACACTTCCATTTCAGTTGCAGCCTGCCCAGCCTAATCTGCAAGACTACTCTGAACTCCATGGCCATGGACTGCAACTCTGGTAACGTACATTCCACTCAGTTCTATCCTCAAACTTCATCTGTCTCTTTTACAGAGAAATTGTTAGATGGGCTTACAGATATTTTTATGTTATAATCCTAAACTATAGCAAATGTGATGATATATATATATATATATATATATATATATATATATATATATATATATATATATATATATATATATATATATATATTGAAATTATTTTCATTTAATATTTTTATATTGTAGAATCAGAAGCTGAATTAAGGAGGCATGCATTGAAGCTAGTCAGAAGGGACGTAAAAGCCGGGCAGCATGCAAAGAACCTCGTATATATTTTAGAAACTTTATTAATATATATATACGGCATAGTTAAGGACTTTGTTTAATATATTACCGTTGTATATATATATATATATATTTGTGTGTGTGTGTAAATGGAAGGGATTAAAGGCCATTTGAGACATAATTAAGTGTGATAAAAGTTATAATGTGTTCCAAAGGATCAATGATTATTCAGATTTGAGATAATGTTTTAGCATAGCTTATTGAATTTCCTTTATATATATATATATATATATATATATATATATATATATATATATATATATATATATATATATATATATATGGATATAGATATATACATAAAAATTTAGTATAAAAAATTCTGATGTGTTGAATGCATAATTTTATCTAAATGAGGTCAAGTAAGATTTGACTTTGATTAACTATTCGATTAAATTGTTGAAATTGCCAATAAAGAACCCTAGAATGTCTAATTATATTTGGATTTGATTGGAAAGGGTTAGGATTTAATTTAGGCCAAAACGGCTCATTGGGTCCAATTAGGTTAGTAATGGGTTTACGTTTGACTTGACCTAATCGAACCACAATTACCGTTGTTTTGGGTTGAATTGATTGTAAAATCACACAAGAAGATTGGGAGGGTGTAATTTAAAATGATTGGATTAAATTTGAGTTAGATTCATCTCTGTCCAATTGGGTCAAATTAGGTCCATAACCTAAATTGGCTCAATTGGGGGTCTAATAGTCATTAATTGAGTTTGACTGTGTATGATTAAACTTTAGACTATGTTTGTTTGATTAATTTTAAATTTAGATTTAATTTAATTTAATTATATTCAATTGATCCAAATAGTCCTATAATAGGTTTATGGGTCATTCAAATCAAATTAAGTGCAATTGGAACGAATAAGTCTACCGAGAGGGCTATCTGGAACGAATAAGGTTCGCTATATTATAGCGACCAATTCATTTGTTAAACGAACGAGCAAAAAACAAACTTATAACAAGCCAAGAAACGTTAACCTTTAATTTGATCGAGTTAGACTTATTGTGACTCTGATTAATTAAATAATTGATTTTATGATAATTTTTTATATAAAATTTTTATTTTATATTTTTAAAAAATATTAAATTTATTATTATTTTAATAATTTGAGCTTATTTTTAATGAGTTCAACAACCCTAAAAATTCGAATCAAGTCAACATAAATATTACTCAAGCTCGACTTTTTTACACCCCTCAATAATGAAGATGTTCTCTCATCCATATAAAGGAAATACAATATCTTAGCAAGGAAAGTATATTAATGGAGTATAATATAATAATAAATAATATATTTAAAATATTTCATTTAAATAATTAAGAAGCATATAATGCACCAAACATTACATATTCATATGGAAATTTCAGCTCAATACTCGTTGCATCAAAACCATACGAAATACAACAACAACAAAGCCTTTATCGCACTAAGTTGGGTCGGCTACATGAATCCTTTTCTCCATTGTGTCCTGTTCAATGTCATATTTTCATTTAATTCTAACAAATTAAGATCATTTTCTATGCAATATGTCCAAGTCTTCCTAGGTCTACCTCTACCTTTTTAAATATAAATCGAATCTAAAACATCTACTCTCCTAATCGGATCATCAGATGATCGATGATTAATTCGACCAACACGAAATATCCATCAAAATATATCTTGTTTAATTGCTATTTTTTAATCTTTTGGCGTTCACATATTAATTAAAAACCATATCAAATAAATAGAGCTGACACATTAATAAAATAGGATCATAAATTAAAAAAAAATAAATTAAATTAATAAATAAACCCACTCTATCAAATTCACAAGAAGCTACTGGTTAGATAGCAAAATTAAGGAAACCAAACATACTTTAAAAAATAAAAGCAAACAAGATTGACTGGAGCCTATAATACGAGCTCTCAACCAACCTCATGTGCCTAATCACTCGATCTCGCACTGCAAGACAGATGTACTCAGGCGAGTTCAGACCCATGACCAAAGGGGACTCACGACTGACAACGCAGTTGCCAATCAAAAAGTCACGGTTCATGCATTAAATTCAAAATTATCCGCTTATCTAATTTCTTGATCATAAATACGCATTGATCGAACTTATATTGATACAACAGTTTCAACCATGAAATGAGGTGTTAACATATACCTCACTATTTATTGAATGTTTTAACAATGATTAGCTAGAAAAGGAATTAAATTATGATAAATCAGTGTCCAAAGCACATAATATAAAATCATGAAAAATTTTAGCTTAGGAAGTTAAATTCAACTAAGAGTATAGCCATATAACAAATCACATCTCATCATTTTCTCGCATCTTCATGATTTTTTTTGGACATTTACAAATATACCACTAATTTCTTATATATTGACATATCTAACACCTAAACTAAACTTTTTTTTACATTTATACCACCCCAATCATTCATATCACACAAAAAGTACCACTATTTTAACTTTTGAAAAGTGAAACACAACTCTTCTAGGCACGAGGTGGCATATATGTAAATATAGAAGTTTAGGTGTTATATATGTAAATACATAAGAATTGAATGGTATATATGTAAATCTTCCTTTCTTTCTTATGAACACATTACTAAACAATGAACATAATCTTCATCAGAATGAGCAAATTAAGCCAATTTTTTCACATAAGATTGAATTTTTGTTCATTAAGATGGTTAGAAGAATGCAAATTACACCTCAGATATCAGTCAAATAGCTCTCAGGCTTAAACCAGTGGGAGAAATCAATACCTTTGTCCTTCAAATCATCAGTCGCAGGACCAATCCTCTCAAGAAGCTGCAGGTAAAAATAAGAAAGAGTTCTATTAATCAGTAAATGATATTCATTTGTATCTTCCAGCTATATAACACATTAAGTTCTGTAAGAAAATGCTGCCACCAACATAGGATAGAATATACAATTGTATTAAATGGGATAATGCTTATAATTATTCAAACTAAGAGTGGGGCATTTGCACACATAGTACACAGTTCTTATGTATTTACATATCAGACATAACATTCAAACTTTTAATATCACATAGGAAATAGCACCATCATCACATTTTAAAAGTGAAATGCACATTTCCATGCAAAAGTTTAGAACACCAAAGTGCTATGTATTTTGACATTTACACACAGTAGATTCAATGAAAATTGTCATGAGAAAGAAGAAAGAGACATTTAATGAACCGTTTTAATCTGCGGTGAGTGTAGTCTTAGGGAAAGCATTTATCCGTCTTGAAAGTGATTTTTGAAACATTAATCCTAACCTTTTCATGAACAATGCCATTTGAGACGAGAACAGATCGATCGAACACTGAGAAGTTTCCTCCGTCCATGCGCGTAACAGTCCCACCAGCTTCTTCAACTATCTGCGTAATCAGGGAATAGATGTTGTGATCCTAGCATTGGCAAGAAAGAATACAACGGTGGGGACATTTACATACAAACCATCCAATTCCTATATATTTAAATGTCCAACACCTAAACTTAACTTTCTAAAGTTATAACACCCAAACCTTTCATAACACATAAAAAAAACCACCATTTTAACGTTTAAAAAGTGAAATATACATTTTCATGCATAGGCAAAGGTGGCTTGTGTGTAAAAATTGAAGTGTAGGTGTTAGATATGTAAATACATAGGAATTGAGCGGAAAGTACGTAAATCTTCCAAATCAAAAAGTTCAAAAAATATATAAAAAAAATCAGATTTTTCACTCAGAAAGTACTGAATATATATAGAGACATTTTGGCATGTTTTATCTTACAGTTACATGGTCTTGCACTTCTTAGCACCCAGAGAGTAAGAAAGATGAACATTGAGCAATAATCAATAATAAATGAAAAATTGATATTATCAGTCAAAGTTAAGCTCTTAGCAGTGCATAAGAAAATCCCAGAGTGAAGTAATGACAACATAGCAGAATAGGATCGACATATCAAAAAATTATAAATTTTTTTGTCGGGTAGTACAAAAACACAAAAAGCTTGTCCCCACCATGCATTCGATCATACAACACAATATTAAGTAGTGAAACTTTTTGCATGTTTGCCTTCTGAGTTACGTGTGAAGCATAAGATCAGTCAGCTTCCTTTTTCTATTGTCATCTCATGATATAGGTACAGTGTTTATCACCAATTTTGGTAGTAACAAATGCATGATAGTTTTAATGCGTTGTGGTCTTTGGCACTCATTGTAATAAAACAAATGATAAATATGTAAAGCTAAATACAATTACTTCAATATGTTGATCAAATATGCTTAATGCCAATGGTGCTAAGTGTGATTACCTCAACACTGATATTCCTACTTCCCATTTTATGTAAGATTCTTATTTCGTATGTCCATAACTATTCATGGCAACCATCATACATAAAATGGAGGAGGAAGGTCGCAGCAATTTCTTAAATGAGAAAAATATTCTGGCAAGTAGAAAGAAAGGACTTATCATTCATCTTTTTTTACGTAAAAGAACAAGATGTCATAATTTTGAAATTTAGGTGCTCATTTGCTTGCCACAATTATATGTTAATCAATATGGAATATATGAATAAATTAAAAGAGTATATAGAGATAATTACAAGACGTATTATGGGATGCAACAGCTATGATTTGGAAACTTTATAAGCATTTATGGTGATAAACATTTTACCAATTAGAAAAAGGGACTAGTTATGGCTTAGGATGAATATCTTACTAAACGATTTAATTAACAAGGTAATTCTTTTCAAAATATGCATACTATTGTGGGCTCTGAAAATTCAAAAAGCGTATCGGACTCTCATCGAGGCTTAACACAGTGCATTTGTAAAGGTTTTGGGTTGAATTTTCAGAAGACAGATGAGATGGTAAATAAGACACTACCCAGATATTTCATTCTTGTTTTGCGAGGACTTTAAGATCTCGGGTTTGAGGCTTCCCATAGGCACAAGCCACTATGGTTAATTACTTCTCCCGATAACGAGAGAGCACTTTCGATTAAGGCACTAGTCCTGTCAACTCCAATCCTTATCAGGAGGCGGATCAGACTGGCTTAGTGGGGACTCAATCTTGTCGACTGCAGTCCATATGAGGAGGATTAGATTGACCAGTTGAGAATTATCCAAGCAATTCTCAATGTCACAGTGGAATAAAATCATAAGATTCGTGAAAACTGGAACAGTAAATTTAAATCAGAAGCACAATAAAAAAACATCCAAAAAATAATACATTAATCTTATTATTTATATCAAAACATCATTTAAATATAATCTAATCTATTTTTAATCTATTTTTAAATTAATGATTTTAATTGATTATAAATCTTTATACGCTCAATATATAGTCTTTTTTTTTCTTCTAAATACTACTTTTATATATATATATATATATATATATAATCGATGAATAATATTTCAAGCTAAAACGAATCAAACACAAACGAACAAATCTTTGTTCGTGTTCGGCTCGTTTATATATTGAGAGTCAAAAAACTGTTTGTGTTCGGCTCGTTAACCTAGCGAACGAATCGAATACGAGCTTCTTAACGAGCCGAATACAAGTTGTTTGAACAGCCCTACTTCTCCCTAACTCGCGTGTTCGGCCCAGCATTTGTCCCTTCTCCCTCACAGCAGAGAGACCTAAAGCTCCCATCTTTTTCCTCGCTCTCTTCACCTTCCCTCTTTCTTGCTCACAAAGGCCGAAGCCCTCCATTGTCCACTCAAAACCAAGCAGCTTTCCCTCACCAAAACAAGCTGCCCACTTGAACCTATCCGTCCTGTATCTCCTCTGTCCAGCGAACCTCCGACAGTGCCTTTCTTCCACCCGTTTGTCCTGCTATGGCGAACCGTAGATGAAGCTACCTCTAGCCAACCTTTCCCCATGCCTCCCTTCTCTTGTTCTTTATCGCCGGTGAGGACTCGCACTGGCAGCCTCGCATCTCCTCTGTCTAGACTCTTTCTCACAACAAGGCCGAACCCCCACCTAACTCCTTATGTATCCTCTCTTCTCTTGTCACTCTCTGCAGCACGAACCAACCGCAAACCCTCCGGCGACATCACGTCACCAAGCCGCACTCTCCCCTTCACCCACCAACTCCATTGTTCACTTGCTGCTCTTTTGTTTCTTGCCTCTCCAAGAAAACCCATTGTCTACTCTTCCTCCATACTAAAAGCATCACCACCTCAAACGGTCATCACATATTGTTAAGGTAAAACAGAGAAATGTGATATAAAAAAGTGGGGTATGAGATTTTATTTGATTTTAATTATTCTTATTATTGCCAAGCCCAGTTAGTTAATGAAGTTCATCACGATTTAAGCATATGAGAAACATTTCTATTTGTTAGAATTTGTTGGGATTGAAGTGACTGTTATGCATGTTTTGTTAGATGAGCTTGGGAAAGACTTGTTTAAAATATGCGTATCCATATGTAAACGGCTGTAATTCCAGGGATGGATACAATTGGTATGGAGAGAATTGCACAGGTTTATCTCCCTCCGTTTATCGATCAACACAAATATATAAAAGTTGGTACTTGTCAACATCTAAAGCCTATTGTGGTGCTTTTGAAGCGACAAGTGGATCTCGTGCACGCATTACTTAATGTGGCGAGGGAAACTCACATTTTGCTTTTGTGACGCGTTTCACTTTTGGGACGTGTTTGATGCAACAAGGGAAACTCGTATGTGGCGCTCAAGACGCAATCTTTCATGCGGCATGTCTAACACGATGAGCGAAACTCGTGCATACTTTTCTTAGTGTGGCGAGAGAAACTCATTGGTGATACTCATGATGCAACATAAAAATACTCGTTTGCGAGGCATTGCCTACATAGGCCCCATGCACGACTTCTTTGCGTGGTGGGTTTCAAAAATTCAGCCGCAGTGTCTCACGACACTGACCATGCACGCCTTTCTTGGAGTGGTGGGCAGGCTCAGACTCCCAATGCAGCCCCCAATAGGGGACGACGCCTGGAGGCTGTCGATATTTTATCTGATTTTGGGACTTAACTTCAAATGTACTTAAAACAAGCTGAATAAATTTAGACTAAAATGATTAAAAGAGACGACAATTATGCTCAAAATATGAGAAGAGAAAATTTAAAAAGACTTGAAGAATTCAAAAATTCCAATGCACACAAAACGAGCAAATGCTTCTCCCAAGAGCTTCAAGATGTGAAGTGAACTAAGCCATGATCTCTATTTATAGAAGTTAAAGGAAGTCGTGAGGGGCCCACCTTCAATAAAAGAAGTCAAAATGAAACGAATCTCGTCGCCCAAATTAAATGCATGTAAAGCCGAAATTCACTGTCCAACTAAATATAAAAATCCTACTGCATAAAAATCTAAACTTCGCCACCGGATTCGCAACCCCGAATACACAAGCAAACATAAGGCAATACTAAAGCTTAAATGAAAGTATTTGCACGCATCTCAATGATAATTCCCGTGCAAATAACAATAAAGTCCCCTAAAAATCAAACCAAATTGACAAACAACAATTGAAACACGCACATGTGCTCCAATCAACATGTTAGTTGCTCGATCATAATGTCCAAAAATGCTACGCAGGTGAAACAAATGCTTAAGCTCAAAACTAATATGCTCTGAAATACGTGTAAAACTATTTGCAAATCTCAACCCAATAAATATAAAATACCCGCAAGTGCTTCGTTGCTTGTTCAAATTTATTAGGCTCGGGTTAACTTCAAGCATAAGCAAAGATACAATTTACCATAGGAAGCGCGAATGTATATCAAAACATTACAGAAATCTAAATTTATTTAGACGTTAAACTCAAATATGTGTAAATCCATATGCAATCTCCTGGGTAGTCTTGCCTACAAGGAGGTCGTAAGTCTCACACTTTGGCCAATTCGATCCTCCTCCTCACATATACCGGAATCGACAAGATTGAGCCCTTACCGAGCCAATCTGATTCTCCCACTCATGAGGATGGAAGGTGACAGGACTAGATTGAGCCCTTACCGAGCCAATCTGATTCTCCCACTCATGAGGATGGAAGGTGACAGGACTAGTGCTCTTAATAATATATAAATTTCAATCATTCCTCGATGATTACCGAGTTGATTGAAGATTTCAATCGGAGGGGTCCATTTTCAAAATTAAAAATCAAAGTTTATTTTTAAAACTCGAACAATATATACTATGAACCCAGTCCTCTATAAGCAAGTTAAGAGCCGGCATGGTTCAAATAAGTCAATTCCTCGATGATGATCGCCAATAGTTTATAAACGAGTTAATTGTATATAAACGTGTTAATTGTATATTTCAACCAAAGAAATCTATTAATAAAAGTAAAAATAAATAAATATATTTTAAATAATAAAAAAAATATATATAATATAATATTTTAAAAAAAATTGCCACTTAATGGTTAAAGCAAAAATTCATCCACCCTCTGCAACCGTTTGCCGAAGTGAATAAATCTAATGTTAACTCGAGCTCACAAAGAGCAAATGTCATATCAAGTGTTCAACTAAATTAATGCTCAAAACAAATTTTATGCGAGTAAGAACGTGACCCTGGTCAACTATCCGCGTAGTTTTGCTGTCAAATGACACCACAAAGAAGCAGTTATAACCAGAGTCTTTTTCTGGTCGGCTGGTTTGCACCAAATGACATCATTATAATTCTGTCACAATTGCAGCGATATGTTCCTCGATGGCAGTCTGTCCTTTAGGGTATTGAATCATATGGTATATTCGATAGAGCAGAAAGCCCTATGTAAGCTAAGATTAACTTAGATTAGTCCCCTTAAACAAATATTCACCCCGGATCTACAAGGTCCCCTTAGACGAAGCAACCCATGGTTATTGACAATGATCCTTCTGTGAGATTGGGTCGACTACCTCAGCTGACTAAGTAGATCATGGTTCATGATAACCCAGGATGATGAAACCATGAAATTTTTCTTGGGTCCGTCGTCGTTTTCTCCATCATCCGCTTTGAGTTCACAGCGCCTTTTGAATTTTCGGAGCCCACAACTACAAAAAGAATAAAAATATCTTAGAATTTGTCAACTCTTTCTTAAATTTACCAGTACTCCGGCAGCCATATCCCACGGTTTAAGGCGATACTCCCAATAGGCTTCAACAATACCCAAGGCTACATGAGACATGTCCACGGCAGCTGCACCAAGTCTACGAACCCCCTACAAATGCCACCCAAAACATTAAAATGCGGAAGAACCTTTAAGTAGATTTACATAGAACACCTTTTAAAATAAAAAAAATACCCTGCTTATGTCAGTGAAATGCTTGAATAAATCCATATTAGTTGCCCATGCATCATCATGTTCATATCCAAATCCAGTTACAAGAAGCGAATGTTCTACCTGAAAGGAAGCGATGCATCAAAAAAATGTACTTGTAAGAAGAATGGTAAAATAAGAGGAGACAACAATAAAAAAATAAATAAAAAAAAAAGATTTACACAAATACAACTCAATTCTTATGTATTGACATATCTAACACCTAAACTTCAATCTTTACATACATTACACCTTATATATGCATGAAAAGGTGCATGTGAATTTCTGAAAGTAAAAATGATGATATTTTTTATGTGAAAGGAAAGATGTGGGCGGTAGCAGTATAAATGTAAAAAAGTAAAGTTTAGGTGTCGTTAGATATATAAATACATAGGAACTGGGTGGTATGTATGTAAATGCCCCTAAATAGACTAGGGCAATTGTCATTCAGTAACTCTCAATCAATGTCCTAATACAATATTATAACCCCTTGTATTCACCGTAGTTGAATACATACCGAAAACGCATTAAGACTATGAAGAGACAAAATAATGAGAGACAATCTTCAGGACAATATGTCAATGATGGCATTTGAACTATAGATTAATCATACCCAAGGCATGAACAATAAAAAATTACTCTTTTAAAAAAGGAGTAAGCAGATTGGAAAGAGCACACTAGAGCAAATGGCCTTAAACATCACCTAAACCGCACCTAATCAGTTCAGATTAGCACATAGAAGACAGTAAAGCTCATTTTCCATAATTTAAGGTTAAGATCAAATTTGAAAAGACTAACATGCAATCTTCTAAGATTAATTGATCATTTTGTCATTACACCTTTGGATAAATGCAAATTTAATTTTAACGAACACAATGACCCCTTTCTAAGCAGCAATATAGAATGGTTGTGACTATCCTCAAAATGACATTAAAAAAATTTGAGGTTTAATGCCAAAGTTGATAAACAAAGGTAAAATTCTCATCAAATTCACAAAATAAATCCTATTTGAGATTTAAATGATAACGCCACATTATAACCTTATGACGGTAAGAAGTACGGGCATGGTTGGCTAGAAGGTCAACTTGTAATTGATGAGTTCCACAACCTATGATGAGCAAAAGCCACCTTTCACCAGTCATCTCCCTAATTTTCTCCACTTTACTCTGAATCATTCTCTCCATCTATTCTTCTTCATCGAAAATCCTTACGAAGAAACATAAATTGTGTCAATAATTTAAGGGAATTACTAATAATGATTATATTAAAGAAAACATGAAATTTAAAGTTCCATCTATACATTCAAATTCCATAAGTGCATAATTTATCACAACTGATATTAATGGTTAGCTCACTTCAAAGATATTGTCATTCCATATGATAGATATATCATGTTTATGATGATAAATATCAAGAAAATTTATGAAACCCAAGCAATATCAATTTAATTTTTCTTGATCGTCTCTTCCTATAAATCTTAATAGTGAAACCTAAAGACAAAGTAAATCAATCAAAAGTTACTGATGACCAAGGAACAGAAAAAACAATAAGCAAAGATGGTTGTCTATTGAAGTCAGAAAATATATAATAAGAAATATTTATGTTATCAAGATGTTAAAAATCGAATAACAAAAAGGTAATGGAACATAAGTATCGGCCGCATTTTTTTTGCTTTGAAAGAATTTAAAAAATTTGGTGATTTAGTTTAATATAAAAGGCATATGATTTTTGAAAGTAGTTTTGAAAGTAGTGTATTTTAATTTTGAAAGATGAGACCGCCTGGATCTCATTTGTCCAGTAATTTGCATAATCGTGTCTGATGTCGCAAATGATACACTTTCTCGAAAGATTAGTGTATCCTGCGACGGTAGACTCAATCATACGAACTAAAAGACTCGTGACATCCGTTTGATCTGCGAACCTTTTATGTGTGACCGACAAGTTCCCCTACCTAATAGAAAAAACTAGGTAGGGTTTATTTTACCTGGGTTCCAAGTTCCCTATAGAGACAAACCCCTATAGTTAATTACATCTCAAATGACTGGTGTCACTTGAGAAAACTCTCGATAATGATCGATGGTTCTGTCTTCAAGAATTCAAGGGTTTAGGTTTTCGCGGTAGGACGTGGAAAAACAAGTGGGAGTGGCTCGAATGGGAACGAGTTATTTTCGGGAGTCCGAAGGAAAGAAAAGGTAAGGGATGTCACGGATCCGAGGCGAACCCAACGACTTCCCAACTATCTCTTATCGTGCGATTGCGTTTTGGAGATGATGTTAATTAAATGTTTAATCCTGTCAATTTTATTATTTGGGACTTACACTTGCATAATACCCGATTATGCAAATAGCCCGCAGAGATAAAAGGGTTTACGTCGTACCGAACGACAACCTCGGAACCTAAAGCGAGTTAGGACTCTACTGCCATGCAACACGGTTGCACGAAGCTCTAAAAGGAGAATGAGGGTTTACGCTGCGCTGGACGAGCTACCTCGAAGTCCTATATGTTGTTATTTAAACTATGAAGGGCTTTCTTTGAAGAAAATCTTCTTGCTGCTCGATCCAAGCTCCTCGTTGTCATTGCCGTCGTGGAGTCGCTTCCAGCTTCTTGTTGAAGTAGCGATCTACAGGTCTAAGGTTCGAACGGTTTTGCCAAATGTATTTCAATGTTTCAGGTTGTGTTGTTGTTTTCAGTTTTGCATGCAGGGTAAAATAAATTGCAAGTAAAATTGCTAGAAAGTAAAACACAGTAAAGTGGAGTGCAATAAAGTAGATTGCAATAAAGTAGATTGCAGTAAATAAACTGTAAAAGTGTACCTGGACATCTGCTACCGATGCATGACTAGTATTGCAAGCTTCGTATGATTTGCAGTGGATTTAAATTAACTTGCAGAAAAGTAAACGAAGCGAGAAAACCGGACACGAAAGTCAGAAAATAAAGAAAACAAGTCGTAGAAATCGCAAACAAAACTCGTAGTCACATATGGAAGATCAAGACTGAGTATAAGACATTAGTAGAGGTGGGGGCTCAGAGCTGGACTGTGTGCTTCCCGACCTTGGATAAGAGCTTCCAACCCGACGATCTAAGGAGGGTAATCTTTAACCCAATCCAAGTGACTAACCATGGACTTTTATATAATTTATAAGGAAAAATTCTTTTATTTCATGCAAAAGTTGTTTAAGATTTTATGCGGAGTTCTTTTTAACAAGCAAAAGAGATTTTTATTTTTGTAAATATTTTGTAAAATGATAGAGTCCACAGGTTAGTCACTTTAATTGTGCTAGGACTACTGGAAACCAAAGATCGTCGGAGAAAACAATCTAACCAAGAGTCGGCGAATAGCACCATCGACCCTTTCCTCTCCCCTTATGGAGGGTCCTCGAGGTAGGAGATACTATTCTCGTATCCCTCGTATCCCTCGTACAACACACATAAACATTATTATCATCGCCCTCGCCACCTAGACCTCAGACTTACACCAGCCCGATGATCCATATGTGGCAAAACAAATGTCCCCAATTGCCAGGAGGATCTGAGCGTAATGTTCAAACTCAAATCCCGGTGCATTGGGTTTCAATATTGGTTAAGTCATTTTAGGGAATTCCACAGTTGATTTAATTAAGGAAGGGTGAACCAAGCCTCGGTGCATTCTATGGTCTGGTGTCTTGATCAGCTTGTGAATTAGGGTCAGGTGCCTAGTTTCACTGTGCATTTGAAGGTTAGGTGGATGGGCTCTCACCTAGGGTGTGCTCCTAAGGTTTAGGAAGTCTGCAGTTAAGGTTAGGTGGGTGACTCACCTAAGGGTGTGCTCCTAAGGTTTAGGAAGCATATGCTGTGAATTAGGTAAAGGAGGTTTCACCTAAGGTCTACACCTAAGGTTTAGGAAGTCTGCAGTTAAGGTTAGGTGGGTGACTCACTTAAGGGTGTGCTCCTAAGGTTTAGGAAGCATATGCTGTGAATTAGGTAAAGGAGGTTTCACCTAAGGCGTGCACCTAAGGTTTAGGAAGTTTGCAGTTAAGGTTAGGTGGGTGACTCACCTAAGGGTGTGCTCCTAAGGTCTAGGAAGCATATGCTGTGAATTAGGTAAAGGAGGTTTCACCTAAGGCGTGCACCTAAGATCTAGGAAGCCTACAGTGAAGGACTAGGGAGATGGGTTCTCACCTAGGGTCTAGAAAACCTATGTTGTGACTTGTGCTTGGAGTGATTTAAGGTGTTCTACACTCACTTAAGTGTTTTCTAACTAAACCTCAAATATCCCCTAAGTGTTTCCCAATTAAATCGGAAATTCCCCGTTTTGTGACTTAACCGTTTAACAAGGAAAATGAAACAAAAGAAAGGGGAAGGTCGGCCACTTTCAAAAAAATAACAAAACAAAAGGGGAAAACAGCAAATGTGCCGGCCTTAAAAAAATATTGAAATGGTAATCAGATGAAACCCATAACAGTAAATAAGGCTCTCCAAATCCGGCCCCAAAACAATAAATATAATCATCAAACTCAACCCCAAAACAGTAGGCAACACTCTCAAAATCAGCCCCGAAACAGTGCCAAAAATGACCCGAAAAACAGTGTTTAAAGGGTTCAAAATCTGCATGTAAATCTTTTCGAAAAGGCAATGAATAACCAGTAACAAATACATTTAAAACCCCCAAATAAGTATAAATCCGAGCAAACAATTCTGCATGTAAATCCCTTCCAAAAACAACCACATTTGAATCAAAAGAAGATTCACATACATACCACTCGACTCTTATGTAACTACATATCTCGCACATTAAGTTTGATATTTACACTTATAACATTTCAGCATTTAGAATCAATGTATGCAAAGTTATGTTTCATTTTTTGAGAAGTCGGTGATAGTAGCATTTTTGTGTAACATCAAAGGTTTAAATGTTATGTGTGTAAATATGAAAGTTTAAGTGCTAAATATGTGAATACATGAAAATTGTGTGGTACATATGTAAATCTTTCTAAAAAAAGCAAGCACTCTCATCCACTTGACAATTTCCAAGATGTTAAAAGCAACAGAAGCAAATAAATCAACTTCATCTTAACCAAGTGATGTCTGAAATGTCATTCACGCCAATTTCAAACTTAAAATGTATTAAAAAAAAAAAAGCCAAGCATGTAAACAGACATGTAGAGAAAGAACATGAAAAAAAATCAGATGAGAAATAACATGAAAATCATCACATAATTAAATGTTAGCAGATATCAAGTATAAGAGAAACGATTCACAATTAAATAACTTAAGCGACAAAATACCAATCAATTATATTTGGCAAATCTCAAGGCACATCTAAGTAAATCGTTCATAGCATGTGAGTTTTGCAGGCAAGCAATAAAGCAATATAGATTATCATTTGTAGCAGACTGAAGCAAAGAACATGAGTGACATGACAAGCATTAATTTAAATTGAGTTCGAACCAAGAAATACGACAAAGCTCATGAATGAAATCTATAAATCAGAAAACCAAGATCTAAAATCCTGAAACCGTAATGCAGATTCGATAAGCAGAGAAAGAAAACTAAATCAATCTGAATTGACAGTACTCAAATTCAAACATTTCAATTCATAAAAGGAGCAGTAAAAATTTTGCAGGAAGAAAGAAAGCTGATAGAAGCAGATGAAATCAGGGAGTTAGAGAGATATGACTCAATCGGAGGAAGCCCAGAAAACGCTACAAAATTGCAGCAGTTGCAGGTGGTCCGGCGTCTGAGGGAAACAAGGCGAGTAAGGTTCTCTGCGTGAGGAAGAAGCGCTCGGGTTTTGGTATCGAGAAGAAGAAGCGAGCGGGAAAGGGGCTTCAGGTCACGCGCGAGGAGCAGGCGAGGGCTGCGGTCGAGGTGAAGCAGGCGAGGGAGGCGAGTGGCTCAAGCAGAGGAGAAGGAGTTCTGCGTGGAGGGGGAAGAGCTCGCAGGAGGGGGGCGACCAAGCTGGTGAGGAGTTTTGGTGCGGTGCAAAAGAGAGGCGAGGGCTACAGTGCAGGGGTCGAGCGAGGAAGCTGTGCAGACGAGGGAGCTAATGTCCGAATCCTTTCTGCGTGAAGGAGTCGGCTGGGGGTTCGAATCATGGCGAGCGGCTAGGGGTCGCGATCGAGAGACGAAGAGGAACCCGGGTTTCTCCCGCGCAGAGAAGAAAGGGAATCGAGCGGTTCTTCGATGTGGACGGCCAAGCGAGCCGAGCGACTTCGTGCGGGGGATGCGAGCGGCTGTTTGGCGCGGGAAGAAGGAGCAGGTGAGTGCGGGAGAAGCTCTTCGGCTTCGGTACGGAAGACGGTATCGAGTCGAGCGGGGGCGTTCTGTCGAGGAGCCAGGGGTCTAATGTCGTGAGCGGGGAAGAAGCTCGTGCCAGATCTTTCCATTGAGCAGGATTTGTATCCCACTCCTCTGAGATAGCCGTTACGCTGAGTTTGGCGGGCAGTTAAATGGTTTCCTTGTGTGTTGGAGGCTGAGTTGGAAAAAAACTTAACCCTTAATTACATTCAATTAAAATGACATTAAAGAGCTGATTTGAATTTTAAAATTTCGAAATTTGAAATAGCCCTGGCTCGTGTTCAGCCTGTGTCGGGCTCAAATTGAACCCGAGCTAAGCCCAAACCGGTGCCCCGCTAATTAAAAAAAATACGCATCGATTTTCGTGCTAACAGCTCGAGCACGGAACCACAACAATATGGGTACGCTTCCTGGCTAAAGTTGACGTCCCGGATGCATCCGTGCGGTCCGTTTCGTCACCCGAGGTCGTCCGGACAAGTTCGCCGACGGTCGGGCCAAAAAAGGTATCAAATTGTGGTGTGTCGAGTGCTCGAGCATTAACGGTTCACCTAAGGCCGTCTGATCTTATGGGAACTCATTTTCGGACCCTCTACATGTTAGTCCTTAGCCTTCAGCAACTGTAAGTCGAGTGCTTGGGACTACTCATGCGAGGACTTACAAAAATGGGTCTAGAAGTGGTTCGAAGCTCTATGGGAGGTGGGCTCCATGACTAGTCCACTTGGATGGTCAATAAGGAATTCTTAAAGCTAGATCCTAGGGTCTAACGTGAAGAATGCTAAGACCTCACTAAAATGAGGTCAACAATAAGCTTAGCTGGTTTAAGCTTATATAGTGGAGGTTAAAAGATGTACCAATCAGACTATTTGATAGAACTAATGTAGAAGAATTATCATGGAATAGAGAAAAACTTAAGATAGCTTGGCTACTAATAATGGAAAAACATTCTACAATATAGTATATTATCTTATCTATATCATTTATATCAATCACACGTGCATCGTCAAAATTGTATCACTTAAAAGTATTTTAATACCGATGATATTTTTAATTTACGCGCATCAGTACTTTAATATCTTTGTTAATACTATAAGGGGTGAACTATATCAGTTAACATGCACATATAATCACTCTATATAATTCGTATCATTCATATTTTTATAACATTCAATATATAATATAAATATCTTATAATTAATGCATAAAAATCAATCAAGTTGATAGACTTGAATATTTATACCAATATAGTCAATAATATCACGAGAAAATGAATAGAGATAAAATTTTGCAGTTGAATTAAACAATATCTATAACTATCCATACAATTGGTCTTGAAGAAACCAAAAAGGTTACGATAGTTTAGAAGTAGTACTCACCTCATTCTCTCATTAACAAACTTTTTCCCTCTGTTCTCATTTGTTTCTAATTATCTAATAATTATAAATGTAAATGATTTCAGTTAGTTTTATTCAGTTCTATTATTAGATTATTTTTTTCCTTCAGCTGCATAAGTTTAATTAAATCTCATGCTTAACTAAGTATACAAATCGTAATTAATGTTTATCCTTTAATTAGACACTTACAATTGGAATATTAACCTTCTCAAGATAATATTAATTCTTTTCTTAGTTTATTCTTCTTATTTTAATTTTTATTACTAAAAATATTTATTTCTATTGAAATTTAATTTTATTAATTTAGAATATTTTGCCAGATATTTAATAGATAAACCTTCCTTACATATCCTTATTAAATCTATTGATAAAACGTACTCTTTAACCTTAATATTTAAATTTTTTTTTAACCTACCATTTAATTTAACGATTTAAAATTGACATTAATGGACTTTCAAAATTTTCTTCAATTGTATTTCTGACACGGAATCATACCGCCCGTGGTACTGTAATTGTTACAGTACCGCAGACGGGTTACTGTAGCTGCTATAGTAACCACGGTCCCATTTTCCTACTTAATCTCTTTCCTTTCCTGATGTTTTCTCATTATAATTTATTTCTTTCTCTACTTCTTTCATTTTCCTCTCATTGTCTCTTTCTTATCTTCTTCTTTTTGTTGACCTCGTTTTTGTTGAGGTTTAGCTTTCCTCCTAGGATTTAGGGTTCTAGCTTTAGGAGCTTCCCCGACGATCTTAGATTCCTAGCACTGGGCCCACCTCGCTTTAGAATGCTCGAAACCACTTCGACACTCTTTAGAGTCCCGGACGGAGTTCTCGACCACTAGCTCACACGGCAGTAGGCTGGAATTAGCGTTAGGATTCCAAATCGAGTTCCTATGGACCACCGGGACCTCGGGATGCCTCAGGCACATTCTCTACACCACCGAAGCACAAATTCCCGAGCCACCGGCCTCGACGCTTGGAGTTACTCCGTGACGGATCGAGATTGAAGCCGTAACGCCGCGACGATCAACGTCGAGTCGACTTCGAAGATGTCGATTTGACGCGCTTTCGACGCGACCGTCGACGAGGTTCTCCGAGCGACCTCGGATGACGAAACGGACTTCGCCGTTGCGTCCGGAACGTCGTTTCCACCTAAAGTTGATATTTAGTTTGCGACGATCGCTCGCCGGGGCGAAAATTGCGATTTCGGGCTTATTTTAATAAAATTAATTATATATATATATTATATTTTAAAACCTATTTTTCTATCCTAAGCCCTAATCCCTCCCATTTGATCGGCCGCGCTCTCTCTCTCGCTCGTTCGATCGAGCTTTCGTTCCTTCCTTCTCCCGCGCTCGCGTGCGCCTTTCCCTGGTGACCGTTGCTCCCTCGAGCCCCGCGTGGTTCTCCCCATGCCTCCTCGAGTGTTATCCCTGCGCGAGAGTCACCTCGCGTGATCTCCCGCGCGCGTCTCGCCTCCCCGCCGATCTTCTCCGCGGCACTCCCCCCATCCCCCCGTCACTTCCTCGATCTTGTCGGGTTCGTGGTAAGTCTCGGCCCTCTCCTCCCTCTCCATGCCTATTTAGAGCCCCGTTTTGGGCTTTCCTGAGGCCGGCCGATTATTCCTCGTGGAGGCGGGGAGGTGCCGCCGGTTCGAAGCCTAGGGTTTTCCTATTCCTCGGGGTGTTCTACATTAACTCGGTAACACTCTTCTTCTCCTCTCTTCCTCTCTGGCCTAGCCTGTGGAGGCCGTGATTCTTGCCGATTGGTTCGGCCCTCCCCGTTTACTCTGCTTGCGGGTGTTTGTATGCTATGGAATGATGTGTTTGATTGCTTCGAGATGATAATTCTCCGCTTTTCATCTTTAAATGGCATGCTTGTGTAGTCTCGCATATAGATTGGAGGATTTCTTTTTACCGCTTATAGTGAAAGAAAATGGAGGTATAACTTGTATGCTAGCCTTAAATGATAGTCCCTCCCCTTTTCTTTCTAATGACATGCTAGCACGTTATTATAATTTCATTTGGTGTGGGATTCACTCGAGCCTCGTAAACATGTGGGCCTCATTTCTGGCTTCCTTCTAGCTTTTCCTTATCAAAGCGCATGTTATAGAGAATTTACTTTAAGTTTGGAAAAGTTCTATGCTTATTTCTTATCCGAAATATATGGTGGCCTTCTATTTTGATGTATTAAGAGGTAGAGAATGCCTATTCCCTTGAGCTGGGTGCGGTTTTGGCTTTCCTGTATTCGGTTTGGCTTTGCTGGGCTCGGTTTAGACTTGTTGTGCTTTGTTTTGGCTGAATGGAGGCCCTGGTTTGGCTTTGTGATGCCCCGCGTTTTCAATCTTTGTGAAGGCTTGATTACTTAGCCTTGGGTTCGGTTTATTGTCGGCTTTCTAGTGGTTTAACCGTAGCTTTGTGGTCGGACTTTTGGTGGCTAGCCCTCTTCGCACTTGGCTCGGGGCTCTGCTTCTCTGTTCTGTCGCCCTTGTAGTCGCTCCCTTGCTCTTGGTTTGGGGGCTCGTTTTTTCCGTTTCTGTCGCTCTTGTGCCTAGCCCCTTCGCACTTGGCATTCGTCGGGCTCGTTTTCCGTTTTCGTCGTCTTGCGCACTAGCCCCTTTGCACTTGGCTTGGGGCTCGGTTTTCCGTTTGTCTTGCCCTTGCTACTGCTCTTTGCTCTTGGTTTGGAGGCTCGTTTTTTCCGTTTTGTCGTTCTTGCGATTTAGCCCTTTCGCACTTGACATTGTCTGGCTCGTTTTCTCGTTTTGTCGTTCTTGCAACTAGCACCTTTTGTACTTGGTTTGGGGCTCCGGTTCTCTTGTTTGTTGCCTCTGCAATGCTCCTTTGCTCTTGGTTTGGGGGCTCGTTTTTTCGTTTCGTCGCTCTTGCACGTGCCTTTGCACTTGGCATTCGTTGGGCTCGTTTTCCGTTTTGTCGCTCTTGCGCTAGCCCCTTCGCACTTGGCTTGCCGGGCTCGGTCTTCTGTTCGTCGCTCTCGCATCGCTCCCATCGCACTAAGAGGGGGCTCGGTTTTGGTTCCCGCCGTTCTCGCAATTTCCCGTGCAGCCTTTCGAACGGCTTGGGTTCGGGTGTTTCATCGGGCTCGGTTTGTGCTTCTTTTAAGCCGTAGGTGGCTGAATTACTTGATTTCCCTATGGATTCATCCCTATGCATTTGTGGTGAGCTTGAATTAGTATGGGTGGTTTGTCGGAGCTTGGCGCGAGCCTCACCGCGATGATTTGGATTGTCGTGGCTTTACTTTTGCTGCCCCTTTATTGTAGTTTAGCCGCGAGCCTTTGTTCCTCGTTTTTAGCTGCCGAGAGCCTTATCGATGTGATTGTTGTGATGGTGGCTTTCTTCTTCGCTTCACTTGTCTATGGAATTGATTTATTGAATTTGGAAGAGCTCCCTAGCTCACTTGTGGGAAATAAATTGAGCACGATATCCGGAATACTTCTGGAGAATTTATTTGGTGAAATCGATGCTAGTTCAGTGGCTCATGGCTCATCCATTCTCTTTCTTACGTATTAAAAGATTATTGATTCTCCTATCGCTATAATGAGTCCCGAGCCCGTAAGAGAACGTACTGGGGAATTTCGTGTTTCGGTGAATTAAAAATCAACGCGCCTCGAGTCTCAGAGTCCCGAGCTATGGCTTTCTTTTTATGTTTTTTCATGATTTTTACAAGTTATTCGGGAAAAAGGAGTGCGTTCCTGGGGTCTAGTCCTCACCTTCTCGCAGAGCGTCGAGGTGCCTTTAGTCCTTTTCCCAGCACATGCGAGGTCTGGCCTAGAGTCCAGTGCGACTTACGTGTTTTCTGCATATTGGAAATCGACTCACTTCTTTTCGAAATCGTGTTAAGTGAGCCGCTTTCCGTCCTCCTTTCCTCGACCCTCGTCCCTGGCTTCACCTCGTTTTCGCTCAAAGCACACACCCGCAGGACGTGTAGGTGTGCATATATAACCTCCTCAGGTTATATATGGGCCATCAGCAAGCGCTCGTAAGTGCGGTGGGGATATCGATGAGACCGCAAAACGAGAAAAATTACGAGAGCCATGGAACGGGCCGCTCGACTCGAGACTGCAGAAGTAGGAGCAGAACCACGGAACCGTTCGACCGTCTCGGGGTTTCTACTACCGACAACCTAACGTTCGTAGCCTAGTCCTATTAGCAGTAATCAACCTGCGTGATCGAAATGTTTTAAAACAAAAAATACATATGTTTGAAAAATACAAAATTACCTCCACTACTACACGTACTTACTTACTTCCATGCCTTATTGCATGAAAACAAAAAATGAAATGCATGAAAATTTATAAAGGTCCACTGGTTAGTTATTCGAGTCGGATAGATCGCCTGTCGGTAAAGTTGTGCCTGAGTAGTCGACACTCAGTCCGGACATTAAGATGCCTTCGAGTCCGAAACACCACCGTCTTACTGTGTCTTTCTTTCCAGAGGCCTATGGTTTTCTTATAGTTCGCCATGAGTTTAGCGGGTCGTTCTGTGGTTTCTCACTGGCTTTTTATAGCTTTCTACGACTTTGTTTTGTTGTTCGTCGATTTTTCTCGTAGTTTTCTACTGACGTTCTTTTTCTTTCTTTCCCGACTTTCTTAGCTTTCTTCTCACGATTTTCCTCGCTTCTCGGCGTTTTCCTTCGTTTTTATCGTTGAGTTTTCAGACTTTACTTTTCGTACACACCGTAGTGATCCTCGTTTAACTTAGGTTATTTCACTTACTACTTACTTCTTGCTCTTTTTAGCACTCGACAAATTTGTTTATGAAATAAAAAAATAAAATAATAATAAACAAGCAATAGAGATAATAGCATATGATACATGAACAGATCACGCATAGCTTTTACTTTTCTTATCGTTATACTCGCTCGGTATATTTTACTTTTCAAAGATATACTCCTAGTCTGTCAGGCCGTTTACTTTCAGCATACGTACTTGCTAAGCATGTTTTACACTTCGTACTTTCTCCCGCTCAACACGTTATACCCGTTTAGCATGTTTTATCGTTTAGTTGCTATATAAGACGCTCCCGTTTATCGCTTCATTGCTACTCATGCCACCTACCGCACACACCCACTCGCAACAATAATAAACGACTCGCACGCTTACTTTAATCTTAAGACTTTAAATCTAAACCGCGATTCTCGCTACGACGTGAAGCTGAGAGCACGGTGGGCAAGACGCGCCATCTTCGTCAAGAAAACCCGTGTCGACATCGCAAAAACCATCCTTTAGCCTTAAATAACAAGTTCCTTGTGATTTCGAGGTAGTCCGCCTAAGACGACATAAACCCTCACCTTTTCTTTGTAGCCTTCGTACGCCCTCCCGTGCGATATAAGCTCCTAACTCGCTAGGCTTCCGAGGTCGTCGTCTAATACGACGTAAGCCCTCCTATCTTTCAGTGTAGTTGCGATAATCAAGACATTACGCAAACGTAATCCCTATAATTAATTCGCTAGATCGAAATTAAAATAAATCTCTTTCCAAAATTCAAAGCCCCAACCATAGGATAGTCCGCGACGTCCTCGAGGTTCTCCTCGAGATCCGTGACATCCCCTACCCTTCTCTTCGACTCCGTAAATAACTGTTCCACATCGCGCCTTTCACCTATCGGATTTCCTACTACCAAATTTCGTCAAAAACCCTACCTTTCGACTTCGCGAAGATAGAAACTCGAGACCTAAATCGAGAGTTCTCTCGTGACTTCGGTCATTCGAGTGGTAATTAACTATGAGGCTCGCCATTATAGGTGAGTTTTAAAGACTCCAGTATAATATAAACCCTATTTAATTCTTTGTATTAACAGTGAATTTGTTTGATCCATCATAAAGTGTTCGTAGTATCAGAAAGCGATGTCATAACTTTGTAGCTTATTTGATCGAGCGATATTGTCAAGTAGGGTGCCTATTCTTCGGAATAGATGTGTTACTCGCGATATTACGCTCGTTCATTCAAACTGCTAAACGAATGAGATCCGTCCTTTCTCATTCTCATATTTTAAAACTTAAAATTTTATTTTCAAAAATCAATACATATATATACATTAAATTAAAATCTCAAAGCATCATCAACAGCTCTTAAGCGGCCGACACTTTTACCTATTTTATCTACTAATTCCCTCTTTATATAGGTGTTGTTTTCTGAGGTTAGGAGGAGTTTTATGAGTGCAAATTCTGAGTGCTGCTTCACATGCGTTCTTCCCTCCAGCGGCTATACTAAATGACGAGAAGGTGCTCCGGCTATAACTCATCTGAGGTGGTGACCGTCTCCAAAGGTTTGAGTGGTGCTTCGACTGTAGCGCGACCCCGGTAAGACATTTATCCTTCTGCAACCCCATCCGATCCCACTTCCACTAGCCGCAAACCAATCGACCGTGCTGTCGTTTTCATTCCCTGCTGCTATTCGATGCTTCCTGCAACTATCCTGCTGCTGTCGGCTACACCAACACCCTTCCTGCTATTGTTCGATGCTTCCAGCAACTATCCTGTTGCCGCCAGCCCCACCAACGCCATCCTTGCTGCTGATTGGTGCTTTCCGCAGTTGTCCCTACACTCTCCAGCAATCGCAAACCCTCCCCTACAGCCACAACCACCTTTTAGCCTTCATCCAGCAATCACAGCCATCTCCTAGTGATCATCCTTCCCTTATGCTCCTCCCCTCAGCCGCAGCTATCGTCCAACAGCAGCCAACACACACCATCCAACAGCCTCTATCCTTGTTGTTGCACGCAGATATTTTTTTCTTTATGTTAAAACATGTCCAAAATAAAAATCTTAAAATTTAATAATATTATGTTATAAATTAAAAAGATTATCTTCTCTCCCATGTTTTTTTTTTTATTTATTTTCCCCTTTTTGTTTTCATCATCTCATCACACGAGCTTTACTTCTAATCCTCGCCGCTTGTTTGAGCTTGCTCAAACAAATGTGTGCTGTGTTTAGCACGACCTTGCTATCAACGCCATCGCTTGGGCACACAAGCTCACAGGCCATGCAACTCCATCCTCTGTCATGTAGGTTGTACTAGATCCCTCCCTTTATCTTCTTATCGATCAACCTCGCATTGATAACTTGCCGATTTCATCTTGCTCACTCGACGATGGCGCGTCATTCACTCCTCCCCTTACTTGTGCTCTGTCTCGCAAAATTGATCCGACATGATTTGATGTCGATCACTTGCAAGTTCTTCCTTGCTCCCGCTCACGCACTGCAAGTTGATTCCAGCAAGAGATCTGCACACATCGCAACATTAGATATCCTAAATCTCACTCCTCTGACCTACACTCTTGTCCCATGTTTTCTAATATTCTCATTTGATCTGCCTCTGGCCTCCATTTCCCATATCCTCCTACAAGCCTGACAATGAACTCCTCGTGCTTGCTTCATCTTCGTCCCCCTCCCGCATACCAAACACTAGCATCGCTAGCCGGTTAAATATTATTTTTATTGAAATATGGATCATTAGATCGACTCATCTAGCATTCAACAAAGATGATCCTTAATAGTTAGGATAAGATATGCAGAATTTTAAATTAGAGATTATATTGAGAGGAAAGAGATGCTATCTGATCATCACCCATAGTCTAATAAAACCTAATTAGTTCAGCATATTTTAGGTTGAGTATTAGGGCTAATAGATGAGAAACGTAGGTGCAGCATGAGTATGACACATTTCAAACCAAGCTTGGTTATGTGCAAATTAACTGGCCAAACCTTAACTAGAGAGTCATCAATATTTCATATAAGATACAAAGGTGGGGCACCCTTGCAAAACAACGGTTTTGACAAATTAAAGTCTATAATTCCAATAAAAAAGGAATTATTCTTTCAAATCAGGCCAAATAGGTCCATGCTAAGCTTCAATAAACAATTAGGTCGGTCCCTTCTAGTTTATGACAAGCGTATAAACAAAATCGCAAAAAAGGTTACGGCTGTTCCCTCAAGTCAACCATCAAAAGCATCATTAATACGTAACTTGACCACTATTCCAAATTGAAGATTAGGTCCAAGGCAACCTCTAATAAACTATAAGCAAGTCCTCAAAAAAAATTCTCAGCCCGGTGTTGAAGACAAGCCATCGTTGACGCTAATTGATAGACATAATCATATAGTTTATAACTGATCCACTTTATCCAAATCAATGAGATGCAATGCCTTAGAATGATAAAATATTCGGCAAATTAAACATAAGGTTTTAGCCAATCTTTCACCGGTTTCATAAGGCTGCAAAAATTTCAAACTGGTTGCCTAAGTTATAATTGTATTATTTCAATTCATTTCCATCATTACTCCCCCCAAAAGTACTAAATAGTCGACCATCTGTTGTAGCAATAAATTATTTATTTATTTAATAGTTCTACTGTTTTACTACTACAAATTTGCTTTGTCGTAACCAATTAATAGTATCCTATTTATGGAATACAAAACAAAATTTACATCATTAGTGACAAAAAATATTGAGTAATCTAGGTATCATTGATTAATCTAGAGGGCAGACTCGAAGCAATGGCTAGCTTTCCCTCATAGAAATTTAGAGTTCAGACGCCTAATTCACGACCCCGCTCAGTGCTTAAAATTAACTAAGGCTGGTAAAGCGATCAGACAGTATTAACAACTAACATATTAAAAAAGCCACTAATCCATAAAGTTCAATAAAATTTAAAGCATCCAGAAACAATAACATCCAAAGACAATATATCAAACCATTACTAAATAATATATCAATATAGGAAAGAAACCATAAAGAGAAACTATCATCATAAAAATACCTAGCAGCAGTGTTCCTCCTCCAGCAAACAAAATTTCTCCTATCAGACATATCAACCTATAACTTTGTTTCATCTTGTAAAAAACATTATTTGCAATCATAAGTATAACTTAGCGGGTAATTATAATCTAATACGCATTAAATTCATATGATATGTCATGCATGAATGACTAAAAGAAAATGCAGTTCATTCATTAACACTTAAACTTTAATCATTCTCGTTTCACTTCAAGTATTTACTATTTATAATCTTTATTTTAAGTCATAACTGGATTTCTGTCATACCCAAATACATTCTCAAAAATGTGTTCGAATATACTCTCAAAATTGTACCTAAACATACCCTCAAATTCTACCTGAAGGTACACTTTTACCATTTCTTTTAACATGCACGGGTACATCGCATCCCTTGTCAGTACCTAAGCCGAAATTCACCGTCCAACTAAATATAAATAACACTGGAGCTCCCCAATGTGAGGTGTTAGGTCTGATAAACCCCTTATTTAATAATTCTTGCAATTATTTCTCAGCTCCTACAACTCCTTGACTGTCATTTTGTAGGGTGCCTTGGATACAGGCTCTAAACCTGGTAAGAGCTCAATACTGAAATCAATATCTAGCACTGGCAGTAGCCCTTGAAAATCATCAAGGAACCTCTAGATATTCTCTTGCCATGGGAATATCACCCAAAGACTATACTTCCTTAGAAGTATATGCCACCCGAGCAAGAATACTTTGACTTCAATGATTCAACAATTTCAAAGCTTTCATGCGGGTAATTATTATAGATGTTAGTTCTTTATCACCAGAAAATTTAACTTATGCTTCCTCAGGTACATTTACTTTGGCAGTCTTTTTATTACAATCAATAGTGACAGTATTCAGACATCCAAGTCATGTAAAATCATCTCAAACTCCACCAGAGACAACACAATAAGTTGGGCCTCATAATCTTTTCCGCCACTCATAAGCTTCACCTCACATGATTTATTAACTTCCAGAAAAATGACATTGACATTCTAACTGATAGTATCACATGCATTGAAAGAATATTCAATTGCATCACTTTAATCAGTTCATCAGCTATAAATGAGGGTGATGCTCCCGAATCAAATAATATTCTTATCGATCTACTCTGAGGATATATAAGATCTAACATTAAAATCATCGCATTAAACATTTAAAGTCGGCTTATTAAAAATAATTAAACCCTTATTTTATTTAAGCATGATATGAATCTTATGATGCTTAAAGTGTATTAATTAATTTGTTAATAGAAATATAACTGTGATGACGTCGAGAGAGTCCTTAGCTTCCAGTTATGATAATGCAAATACTATGGGATAAACATACTGCTAAGTCTAACCCGTATTTGGCACTGACCCTGAAGATTCAGCAGCCTTCGGTCTACCATAACTCCTCTAAGAAGTGCAACACTTCTCCTGGAATCTATTGGAGCTCTCTAACCCAATTTAGGGCAATTTTTTGCAATATTTCCCGATTGGTGGCATGAAAAGCAGGCGTTGGATCCAAAGAGACACCAACTCTTGTGAGATTTTCCACACTTGTCACATTTTTTCACTTCAAACTGGGTGTCAACGCTGCTGGATCTAGCCTTCTTAGGACTTGTACCAACTGACTGTAATGAAAACCTCTGAAAAGCTCCGAGAAAATCTAGATCCCTCTGAATTTCTTCTCTTCTGAATGTCCCTCCTCTGAGTAGCCTCCAATTCCAGCTCAATCCTCCTAGCTCTCTTTACCAATATTAAATATTCATCGATTCGTAGACAAATCAATAGTTGTCTAATCACATCCCTGAGCCCAAACAAAAATCAGTGGCACTTCTTCTCTACATTAGAAATCAACTGAGGTGCATACCTAAAGAGTATGGTGAATTCAGCTTCATACTGCATAATGAATCAATTACAATGTACCAATCACATAAACTTGTCATGCATATGTTTTCTGATATACAGTGGTATGAACCAGTCTATGAATGTGCTCACGAACTCACCCCGCTGAATCATGTGATTAGCTATACCCCCAAATTTATCTTGCAGTAGTCCACGCCACCATCTCTTTGTGTCTCCCTCAAATGCAAATGTAGCCAGTGTAACAATCCTTTTTGGGGATAAGACAATCTTTCTAGGATCTTCTCTACTCTCAGCAGCCAATTTTCTGCATCTATTGGACCGCCTCCTCCAGAAAAAAGAGGTGCTCTCATATCCTGAAACAACTTCAAGTATTTATCCATCTGACCTCCTCCACTAAAACTAACCTGAGTCTGAGAAATCTTAATCAATTGTGTTATTGCAGTCATCATCTTAATAAATGCATTAGTATTCATAGTAATTTACAGAAGTGCATCAACTTCTACAATATCATCTCTAGCTCCCCCCCCCCCCCAAGAATTTTCATATTTCTGAAATAACACAAGAAAAATATTAATTAGTTACAATTTAGTTCATTGTCAATAGTACTTATGAATTAGAGTAATCAATCTAATGACTCTTTTAGATCATGATCAAACATACTGGCTTTGACACCATTTTTGTCACGACCCAGCCCGGTGCTTAAAAATAACTAAGGCAGAAACAACGGCCAGACGATATTAACATCTAACCATGCACACTATGAAAACATTGAATACATATAAAAGAGCCATTAATCCACAAGTGCAATAAAATCTAAAGCACCCAAAAACAATAACATCCAAAATTATCTAAAGCAAGTACTAAACAATATGTCAATATATGAGAGAAACAGTAAAGAGAAACAACCATCATAAAAACACCAAACAAGATGGCTCTCCTCCAAGCAAATCTAAGCGGTCTATTTCAGCGGTACTGAACTTATCCAAATAGCTGATAAGTGAAACTTATTTGATTAATCATTGACTACGTGTACCAATTGATCCTGGATAAGCTGGCTCTATTTGCTTTGGCAATTGGAAAACAAATGATTCTTAAAATCGACTATTCTCGCCTCGTTCGAATAATCTGTTTAATTGCTTTGCTTACACGTTTTGTAAATGACTTATTTTTAATTTTAATTTTAATTAAATAAATAATCTGCAAAGATATTTATTATTTCCCTAATAAAACTTATAATTTGTTTTAATTAAATAAATACACATTATGGAAAATTGGTATTTGTAATGAAAATAATTTATAATTTGTTTATTTATGTAATTATTTAAATATAGATTTATTATATTAAATTATTTAATTATAAATTATTTTGATTACAAATTATTTTGATTACATATTACAAATTATATAAATAAATCCGGAACTTTTATAAATTAATTGGGTTACCACCAAACAACCAGGGGTGAAACTATTTAACAAATATAAAGATGATAACTGCGATACGCAAATAATAACATAGTATAATGCGGTGGCTTCACAGAAAATGCAGTTCCACCTTCCAAAGCAAAACTAAAATACACATTATAACTACAACTAGTAATAGTGATTATAACATTCAATTTAGAACGCAACATCCCATGAAAACTACTGTTTGGTTCTTGGATAATCGATCGTCGAGCAACACTATGTGGTTTGAAAACACTCGAACCGCAGGTCATATGCTCCGATTTTGCTACGATTGAAGTCCGTGGGACATTGTCGATTGGGATAACGTCGACTATGACGGTTGTCCGCCCATCCGAAAAATTTGCAGTCGTCCCGTCCCCGATTCCACTTTCGGCATCTATAAAACCGTCGTCCGTAGCTTATGTTCTCGTCTCGAAGTAAGTAGTACGGACGGAAGTCCGCAACGGCACATCAATTGCATGGACTTCCCTGCATATCTGGAACTCATGGTACTGTAATTATTTTGAAGAGAATCGATCAGTAGCAAATTGTAAGAATTAATGAAATTCTATATTATGAGAAGATAAATTGCAAATATAAGGTGCAACAGAATATCGTTGGGGCATTTACACACGCACCATTCAATTATCTTTTACATCATAGTACCAATGGGAAAAAATTACATTCTGTTCTCTTTGACATATATTGAAAAATGCTACACATTCAAGAAGAACCAGCTGAATCTAAAACATTGATTGCATTACTCCATCGCTACTCAAGCAATCAGGAAACAAAATTCACACAATCATTATAATTAACCAGAAAAGGGACACAACAAATTACGTGGTTCGGTCGAACTGACCTACATCCACGGAGAAAGATCATTGAATTTCTTTATTAATGTAATACCAAATGATTTACATGAAGCTCTGAAACCTACTATGTACATGATTTTCTTAACTGTTTTATACATGAAGCTCTGAAACCTACTATCAAATTAACCATATACAAGAAATACTTCAGCTTCAGCTTCCGAGCCTTTTGTCTCTCCCGTATGATGTTCAATAAAATCAAGCATACAAATCAACAATCATTTTTCTATCTATAAACATCCAAATGAGCAAGAAAAATTGAAGGAAGATTCACATACGTACCACTCAATTCATATGTATTTACATATCCAACACCTACACTTTTATTTTACATGCATAAAACCATTCCTATGTATAAAAAGGAATTGTGTAGTTTTTATGCAAATGCACCAAAAATACCAAAAAAGAATAACAGCCTCGGCAACCAACTGAGTGGATGTAAGCAGCGGTTGCCCGTATAGATATGGGCCATCCAAGCTACTATTAAACTTACAACATTAAAGTGTTGGATGATTGTTGAAGGAGGAATGGATACAAGAATGCCACATGTAACTTATATATATATACATCTCGAAAACAGCCATCATCACAAGACAAGTAAAAACGAGGGACTCGTATGCTCAGTAAATCCAAAACAAACTGGGTAACAATACAACTTCCCCTAATCATATATAAAAACCCGGAGGAAATGCCAACTATATATATATGAATATCAAGAAATATTTGTATAAATATATAGATATGTATACATGTAAATCAAGATATAAATATATCAAAGTAAACCATAGGCGCAAGGCAGAAGAAATTATGGACTCAGATGGCTACGAAGCTACATAGTAGCAGGAAACCATTGGTAAAGACCGCAAATGATAAAGATCGCATTCTCGCATATTGTTGTAAAGGATGAATTCGCATATTAATTTCCATAGCAACTTGCATTCCGCATATTAATTTCCAACTATCTCTTAGACCACTAATCGTTCAACCTTTATTGTTGTAAAGGATGAACAATTAGGTGGTAGTCATGTGAATGATCCAAATTAACCAATTAATTGCAATGATGCATGAAAACAGATTACAAAAATTTTGAGGGAAACGTACAGATTACAAAATCCGAAATAACTCGACGTGAGAAGTCACCTGGTAGAGACAAGTGTTAAAAGAGTTCGCAACACCATTTATAAGTCAATTGCTAAAAGGGCCGCAACACCGTGTCGACCTCATTTTTGATGTATGCCTTCTCTCTCTTTAAGATTTGGGATCTAGCCTTGTGCTTTTCCTTTCGACTATCTTAGAGACTAGTAGATGTGAACCTACCCCTTTAAACTCAACCACTTTTAACTCCTCGCAAACTCCACAAATTCGATTGTGGGCCCCTAATCACCTGGAGGGCTGAAATCAAACGTGGAAGTTTAAATGATGAGTTCCTATAGGACTCTTTGCCCTAGGATCGCCCTGCGGCTCTGGCCTCAGTGAGGGCCGACTTACACACACACTACACTTATACACTACACTTTCACACATCTCCTAAAACCACACCCATACCCAACTCGACCTCCTCGACTCATGAAGGTGATTCACATTGATGGCCCTTAACCCCTAAGCCTCGGCTAAGAGGGTTAGGAACAACATAATGAATACACAAAATGAGTCCTCTCATCGCTCATATGGCTTAATATGGCTTCATGGTTCATGGCTCTAACCTAAACGATTCCATGTCACTTAAATTCGATTAATCTTCATTTTTTCAAAATTTCGCTTTTGGCCACGGACCCGACCCTCCTAACCTACCAAAGCCTCGAATAAATCTCAAAATCTCCAAAATTCCTAAATCACCCAAAATTCCTCAAAATTGATCTTAAACATTCCCATACCACTCAAATCGATCATTTACAAAAAAATACAAAAAATTCCAAAAATACCCCCAATACCCTCCAAATTACCAAAATGCCCCTCTTGACCCAAAAATTCAAAAAATTTCAAAAATTCCGTAAAATTTCGAAAATCTCAAATATTCCCAATTTCATTTTGCTCAACTACACCATGGGCCGATTATGTCAATTTACCCCACTTTTACCAAAACCCCCAATTTAACCCATTTTAAACCCAAGTGAACCCAACGTCAAACCAAACCTACCCAATCGACCCCAATTTATGTCCAATTCAATTCTAAACTTCAATTCAACATCCCAAATGTCAATCCGACCAAATTCAAGCCCAATTTTATCGACATTCGAATCCAATTTCACTTTCGACCTTAAAGACTAATTCTTGACCCATGACCCAAACCTAACCCAAACTCACCCAATTCAACTCCAATTAACCCCAAATCTTTTCTAAATTCTCCTTAGCATCCCCACAAGCAAAACACTAACATGATTTGCCCAAATTTTGGACCCAAATCCCACTCAAATTCAACCCAAAGCTAAAAGGCCCAATTTTGACCTAAACCCAAACCTAACCCAAATGAGCCCAAACCCCAAAATCAAAGCCCAACCAAAGTCAAAACCTCTTCAAACACTTCCATAAACATTTCTCAACATCGATTTTACATCAATTTCAACCCTAGCCTCAACATCGGCCCAACTCGGCCCACTTGGACCTATATCGGCTCCATTCACCAAAAGAGCTCAAATTCAACCCAATTCAAACCCAAATCACCCCCAACTCGCTTCAAGTCACTCATGACACATCCATGAGCTAAACCCAACAATTATTTAGCCCAAGCCTTTACCAAAATTTCATCCCAAAATCCATTTTAAAATTCAAAAGCCCATTCCCTTAAACCATTTTAAAAGCCCACATTTACCAAATTTTAAAAGCCCAAAGTCCATTACCAAGCCCACATGAAACCTTTTCTTCATCATTCCTTTGATAATCCTATTTGACCAAAGTCTTAAACCATCATGAAATCAACCCATTTGTAGCATCATGACAAATCCCATCAATGGAATCCAAAGTTTTCAAAATTCCAAATAACCCTTTTCCATGCAAGTGAGCCAACCTTTTTCCAAGCCATGAATAAGCCATATGCAAGCTATGGGGAGCCCTTTCCACCTCACCATGCCACTTATGGCAAGAAGAGGGGAGCCTTTCCTAAGCCTTCACTAAACCTTTTTAACCCCATTCATGATACACTTTAACCAAAATCGCCACCTCACCTTGGATTGTGACTTCACCACACATATGAGGTCGATCCAAATGATCTCACATCGGCCCAAATCAAGCTTCGTGAGCGAACCAAGCCAAAACCATGAATTGACCCAAATTGGACCAAAAATGCTCCTTACACCCATGCCATTTAAATCCTCGACTTTACACATGGCATAACTCAATTGATTGTACCAAGATCAAGCTCAATCATGTGAGTTTTTCAAGCATATTTTTAGTGCTGCGTGTTTTATTTTGAGAGCTGTCGCTAACTGTAAGTTGTCTGCAGAATTTAAATTTTGAATTTAATTTAAATATATATAATTTAGAAAGTAGTATTTGATTTCAAAATAATTTTAAATTTGAAAATTTCAAGATATTGAAATCAAACCGATCTCACATCCCAAATAATTATATAAACGAAGCATCACATGACAAACTCGTGTATCTATCCCTATGGATAAGACACCGCTTGATGCGTGGCTCGATTAAATAAACTGAAGATTTGTGACATCCGTTTGGTTCGCGAACCAATTTTATAAGTCGACAAATTCCTCACTTACATATGTAAAGCATTAAACGGGGTTTATATTACTCGGTTCTTTAAAATTTCACTATAGAGCGAGCTCCTATGGTTAATTATATCTTAAGTGACGAGAATCACTCAAGAAACTTCGATAATAATCGATAATTCGCTCTCGCAGATTTCGAAGTTTAAGTTCTCAAAGGATTGAAGTTTCGGAATTTCAATGGGAATGCGATCAAACTTGGAACATTTTGTTTTGGAATCCAACGAAGTAAAAGTAGGAGAAATCACGTGATTCGAAGTCGAACTTCGGTAATTTCCCGACTATCCTATTGTTTGGCTTGAGTTTAGGAAAGTCCTAATATTTATTTAAATGTTTTGATCTCGCTAATTTTAATTAATTAGGGCTTTATATTTGTATGATAAAATCAAACAAATAGCCTCGAAGATGTGAGGGTTCATGTCGTATCGACGACTACCTCGAATCCTAAGACTAGGTTAGGGCTTAATTTGCAATGCGAAATGCCTAACAAAAAGTTGAGGATTTATGTTGACTAGAAGAACTACCTCGATGCTCTATGGCTTTGTTATTTAATTCTGTGAAAGTTTCTGTTAAGTAGACTCGAGTTTTTGCTGATGACGATGGCCGTGCTACCCATCATGCTCCAAGCTCCTTGTTGTTGCAGAGGTTTAGTTTTAGAAGTCATAAATCAGAGGATGAGAAAAGTGTTTTGGTTTAGAGAAACTCTTAATTTCCAAATGTTTTTTTTACGTTTTAATTAAAACAAATCTTAAAGTTGATTATAACGACACCGGTTAAGATCCCGCTGTCCATCCTTCCGACATCATTATTTTTATCGGATTCACTTAGTCCGGATGAATTTGCTAAACTCAACTAAATGAGTTCCACACTTTCATTTAGACCGTGGGAAATCCCGTTAGCAACACGTAGGTTACATCATCCGAGGTATTCCCGATCATCCAACGTGACGTTTTAATTTAGTTGTAATTGTAGTTTTGTGTTCGTTTTGCGATTAAATTTTGAGTTGTTTTATATTTTGAAATGTTGTGGCGGTGAATTTCATCTTGCAATGACTTTTAACTTAGTTTTGGTTTCAATTTTAGGGACTATCCTAAAGGTGTGGGTTTCATGCAACGATTGTTTATCATGCAAGAAAAGTAAGTGCAGTATCGCGTTAAATAAATTGCAATAATGTAAATTGCAAGAAAGTAAATCGTAATAAAATAAAAGCATACTGGAGGTCTTCCCGTCATCCCAAGCTGCACTTAAGACACAATTAGAATATTTAAGCAAGTTCCTAAGTAAAGCTAAAGGAAGGGTTATGGTTTTCTACCAAATTCCTAATCCTATAGCTAGTCATCTCCTATGACATCTAGGTGCTTTGTGTTTGGTCTGAGGACGATTTTCTTCATCAAAGAATAATCGGTTCAATTGTTCTTATAAATATCCTATCATATCGAGGAAGTGCTTACGAAGAATCTTAAACATCTTTTCAATATTTTTAGGATTGTTTTAAGTCCAAATGAATTCAATTACACAAATGAATTAATCGTCCGAGGTTTAGTTAAGTTTTGTTATTATCTTACTCGATGAACTAGGATATTTGAATGTCCTATAAGTGAAGTAACATTTCATTTAATATCCCGTTTAGGAGTTATGATAACTAAAGCTTTCGAGGTATATCGGTATTCAAATGATTTGTGATTTAGTTTAATTTCAATTAATTTGGAATAGTGTTCAAGTTATTTTAGATTTATTTTGAATTCTTTATGTCTTTGGTGATGTTATATTTAATTCAACTTAATTTAATTTAATTTAATTTAATTTGAGTTTTTAATTTATTTAATTCAATTTAATTCAATTTAGTTTGATTTGATGTTATATTAAATTAATTTGATTTGATTTAATTTTAATTTGATTTAATTTAATTTAATTTAATTTTAATTTAATTTAATTTTAATTTTAATTTAATTTTATTTAATTTGATTTAATTTAATTTAATTTAATTTAATTTGATTTAATTTAATTTATTTATTTAATTTAATTAATTTAATTTAATTTAATTTTATTTTATTTATTTATTTAATTTAATTTAATTTGTTTTAATTTAATTCAATTTAATTTAATTTGATTTAATTTAATTTGTTTATTTAATTTAATTTAATTTAATTTAATTTAATTTAATTAATTTAATTTAATTTTTAATTTAATTTTATTTATTATATTTTTTTTTATTTTAATTGAAATTTTAAAAGAATTTAATAATTTAATTTTAGTTTAATGATTAAGTCTTTTAATGTTTTGAATTTGAGTTATCATTTTAATTAAGAATTGAATATTAATGAGATAATTAATTTAGGGATTTTAGATTAAAGAATAAATCTCTTCCTAATAATATCCCTATTTTAATAATTCTAATTTTATTATTCTTCCAAATTTAATCAATTATTTAATTTAGGTTTAATTATTTTAAAATTGTTTAATGGGTTTCTACCCTTTAATTATTTAAATTTCAATCATCCAAATCAGATTAGGATCAAATATTTTACTTATTAATTTTTTATTAAACCTAAAGTTTTAATTAAGGATTAAAAATTTTAATTACCACTTTACCCTTTAAGCTTAATAATTTCATAACTCACTAAATTGAACTCAAATGAACTTGAAATTTTTATGTGACTTCACTCATATGTCAATAAAGACATGAGAGGAGAAAATGTGATTTTTCTTTATTTAATTTATTTATATAATTATTTTTGGTAGAAAATAGAGATTTACGAGGAAAATTTAATAACATGACCAAGGAAAGTTTACTATCCTTAAGAAAATTAGGGACATTCCTAATGACTAGAGGACTACTTGGACAATTTTGGTGATTTTTGAATTATATTATTTTTATTATAATTATTTTAAGTTTTGGAGTGTTAATTAATTTAAAAATAAAATAAATGTTGAAAAATAAATTTTATATTTTTCAAAAATCTCTCTGATATCAGGAAATCGGAGAATCAAATTTTGCAATTTTCTCGATATTTCTATGATTTATTATAATTATTTTAGTGAAAATGCTAGAAAATACATTTTTTTAATTTTAAAATTACCCTGAGAGCTTTAAAATTTAATATCTCACTAAATAGTACCTAAGAAAAATATGGGGTTTGTTCTAAGTGATTAAAATTCAAAATACGACATTTTGGTGGATTTTATTATTTTTGTGATTTTTATTATTTTTTAACTATTAAAATATTAAAATAATATTAAAAAATCAACTTTTTTAGAAAATTAAAATTTTAATTTTATTAAATTCCCCTGATATCGTAGAGCTCCAAAACCAATTTGGTGAATTTTTTGAAAAGTATTTTGAAAGTTATGAATTTTTAAAGTTTAAAATGACTAAATGCGCTTGATCAACCCGATTAGTAGAGGCTAATCAAGTCTCAATTGACCTCAAATTTTTATGGTGGATTCCTCCGATCCTAAGGTCGATGGAGAATTGATTTCAAGTCAATTTGATGTATGGTTAAGCTCTAATTAATTAGAGATCCATTTTGGATGTTTAAGCCCATTTAGGGTTGTTTTAAATGAACTAACTCAAAACCTATTTTTCCTAGTGTCTCTCAGTCATAAGAACATCACCAAATTTTCCTAGAATTTATTTCACAACATGCTATTTACCGGAATTAAAATACTCAAAACAAGAATACGAATTTGAAAATCAATAACTTTTCATAGGATGGTCTTCGACTTTGGAAAATTCAGTGAATGTTCTCGAATTCGGAGGCTTAAAAGCTCTTATGGTCTCATGCCATGGTTAATCAGTATACATGCATGGAGAATTAAAAATATGCAGAAGTAAATAAATCATTAAAAATAAAATACTATGAAATTAAACGATTTCTTTTCCACATTATTCTCCTCTCGTTCACCGAGCAAGAGGATATTTTTATTTTATTTTTCGATTTTTCTACACAAAGCTTATGAATTTTGAAGTTTAGGAAATTAAATAAATAGAAATACCCCTAATTTTCTATTTATCCACGCGGCCAGCCGCTGTCAGCCCTGGGCAGCCTCCGAAACGCCGCGCGGCGCGCTCCCATTCGACGCCGCCATCCGACTCGCCGCTCCCGGGCCCGGCCGTATCGTTCCGTCTTCCGATCCGACGCGATCCCGCCGTCCGTCCGCGCGTGTATCGGATGGACTCGCATCCGTTCATCGTCCCCAAGTGTCCCTCACCCGAGAGCCGTCCACACTAAATCCCTAATATCTCGCTCGATACTCAACTGGATTTTTATGTTCTTACGCTCTATGCGATTCCTCTCGAAGAGACGAACACATCTATACTTGTTATCATGCATCGAAATTAAAGCATTTGAAATGGAGAATCTCCAGAAGCTCGGGATGAAGAGTTAGCTCATACATTTGCTCGTGAGAAGTGTGCTTCGATCCGAGGGTTGTTGCACCTTCGATCGGATCCCGGACGAAGCTCCGGATGAAGTCTCCCGGTCCGGTGAATCGTCGTGTAGGATTTCGACCAAGCCCGATCACAAAGCTTGGAGGCCGGAGCAACTGGGTGGCCTCGGAGACGGGGCTTTGTGCCGGTGGACACCTTCCCTCGGTCCTGGTGAAGGTGTAGAACCAATCGATTTGGGGATTGGCTCACCGTGGAGAAGTGTCCTGGTTTGGGTGGAATTTCAGTGGAGAAATTGGATCTTGTCGATGGGGATTATGGGCGAATTGACATTCGGAGATCAACTGCTTCGAGGTGGAGAAGGGTTTGGAACAATTTTGGCGTAGCTTCGGCAAGGTTTGTGCAACTCTCCTCAAATGGCCGTGAGGGGCTCGGGTTTAAATAGAGGTGGCTCGGAGAGCCTCACGGGGATGGCCAAGGGTTGGGATCGCCGCTCCAGTCGTGGGAAGAACACCATGGTGGCCATCGTGGGCATGGGGCGACTCGACGAAGGTGGAATTCCAAAGTTCGGCTCCTCCCAAGGTCTCGGCCATGGTGTTTTCCAGCGACCCGGGCGGCTGGCCGACGAGCATGGGTCACCCTCGGGTCCGGGTGGGTCGTGGCTGGAGGTTTGTGCGATCGATCTGGCAATTGCTGTGTGTAAAGGCTTTGAATTAAAATGGAATGGGGAAGGGGTCATTTTGGCTTCAATTTGGTCAACCCATTGGTTTGGGTTGGGTGCACCTCCCTATGGCCTCGATTTTGGCCGAGAGGATCGATTGGGTCGCCCAAGAGAGAATGGTATGGTCTCTATCCATGATGAGGTGGCTAAACATGGTTTAGTGTGTGTCATGAATAAGGTTAAAAAGGCTTAATGAAAGATTAGGAAAGGAGCCCCTCCTTTTACCATTAATGGCATGGTCACATGCCAAACTTTCATGGCTTCATTCGGCTTGTGAATGGCTCATTCATAGCTCCATTTGGCTCGGGAAAAGTTTAGTCAACTTCATGAAAATGGATTTTAGGAATTTTTGGTAATTTGATGGAAATTTGTATGTAAACTTGATTTGGAATTATTTGACGATGAATTTAGACTTAGGTAATGGCTTTAATTAAGTGGATGGCGAATGGGGATGTCATGTGGGCTTTAGGGTAGGTTTTGGGCGCTTTTGAAATGGTTTTAGATGGGCTTTTAAGAAGGTTTAAGGGGATGAGCCTTTAGGTTTAGGAATGAATTTATGGATGGGGATTTTGTAGAAGTTTGGGCCAAATAATTGTTGGTTTTGGTTTAGAGATGTATCATGAGTGATTTGAAATGAATTTGAGGTGGTTTGGGTTTGAATTGAGTTGAATTTGGGTTGATTTGGTAAATGGGCCAATATAGAGTCGAATTGGGCTAACTTGGATCGATGTTGGGCTAGGGTTGAAATTGATGTAAAATTAATGTTGAGAAATGTCTATGGGAGTGTTTCAAAGAGGTTTTGACTTTGGTTGGACTTTGATTTTGGGGTTTGGGCTTATTTGGGTTAGGTTTGAGTTTAGGTCAAAATTGGGCTGGTTTGGGTCAATTTGAGTGGGTTTGGGTTTAAATTTTGTGCAAATCATGTTAGTGTTTTGCTTTGCGGGAATGTTAAGGAAGGTTTAGAAAAGGTTTTGGGTTAATTGAGTTTGAATCGGGTGAGTTTGGGTTAGGTTTGAGTCATGAGTCCAATCGGGTTAGCTACGAAAGCGAAATCGATCCAAAATGCCAATCAAATCGACTTGGATTTGCCTACGATTTGTGCTACGAACGTTAGTTGAATTTAGAATTGAATTGAATCGAATTGCGTCAATTAGATAGTGCTTGGTTCGATATCTGGTCTACTTTCGGGTTAAAATGGGTCAAATCGGGGTTTTCGACAGCGAGGTAAATCGACATAATCGACCTATGCTGTAATGGACAAAACGAAATCGGGAATATTCGATTTTCTCGAATTTTTCAGAATTTTCTCAATTATTGACTTTTGGGTCAAGAGGGTATTTCATGGTATTGGAGGATGTGGGAGGTTTTCTTGGAATTTTTGATATTTTTGGGTATGGATGATCAATTCGAGTGATGTGGAAATGTTTCGGATTGATTTCGGGGAATTTTGGGTTATTTGGAAATTTTGAGAAATTGGGTTTTTTCGATGGTTGAGAGTAAAGTAAATGTAGGTGTCCTCGGGGTCAAAAATCAAAATTCTGGAAAATCGAGGATCGGGTGAATATAAGCTTGAATGAAATCATTTTGGTTGAGCCATGAAGCCACATCAAGCCCACATGAGCCATGAAGGGACCCATTTGAGGCATTCACCACATGTTGTTCCTAACCCTCTTAACCAAGGGCTAGGGGTTAAGGACCATCCATGTGAATCACCTACACGAGTCAATGAAGCCAAGTTAGGACAGATGTGAAAGTGTATGTACAGATGTGTAGTAGTGTATGTAAGTCGCTCACCTTCACTGCATCAGCCACCTGCAGTAATCCTAAGGCCAAAGAAGTCCCATAGGAACTCATCCTTTAAACTTTCACATTTGATTTCAACCCTCTAGGTGATTAGGGGTCTACATACCAAGTTTATGGAGTTTGATAGGAGTTAAGAAATGGCTTGAAATTCTGAGAGGCGTCCCAATTCTAGTCCTCTAAGATAGTCAAAGGAATGCCCATGCACAGATCCCAAGACTAAAAAGAAGAAGAGAATACATCATCAAAAATGATGTCAACAAACGAACCCCCAATGTAAGTAGTGAGCCGATCTGAGCACACCGCGCGTATCAGTGCTGACCGAGCGATCAAGAAAACCAACACGTGATGTCCAAGTGACAAACTTAGTGACGAAGCAGAAAAGCTTTCCGCCGGGAGTGTCAAGCATATCTCCGAAAACCGAGATTCCCGAACTCTCACTGGGAAAGAGAAGAAGCGTGAATTCCAAATCACATGATCCTGGGGAAAAATTCAATTTAGATTCGATTTTGTTTCAATTTAAGTTTCGATGTGTGAGTTTAGATTTCAATTGGAGTTTTAATTTAGATCGAAGTTTGATTTAAAATTAATTCGAGAAAATTCGGATTTGAAAGGAGAATCGAAACCTAGGTTCCAATCTCGGACCGCAAAGAAAATCGGAATTTAGGTACCAACTTCGAGTAGAATCGAAGTTTAAGTGTCGATCGAGATGCGATGGAATCGAATTTAGTGCATCGATCTCGAAAGCGGATGAGAATTGAAATTTAAGAATCAATCTCGAAAGAGAGTCGAAATTTAGAGCGTCGACCTCAAAGAGGATGAGAATTAGCATCTTAGATATCGATCCCGAACGAGAACTGAATTTAGATACTAGTCTCGAAATGAGAGCCGGAATTTAGTTACTGAGCCTCGAAAGTTTAGAATTGAAATTTAGGTATCAATTCAAAAGAGAATCGAAATTTAGGTATCGATTCTCGAACGAGAGTCTAATTTAAGTACCGACTCGAAAGGGATGAGAATCGAAATTTAGGTATCAATCTCGAATGAGAACCGGAATTTAGGTACTGATCTTGAAATTTTGAATTGAAATTTAGGTATCAATTCAAATGAGACTCGAAATTTGCAGATATCGTATCTCGAGTGAGAACCGGAATTTAGGTACTGCGCTCTTAAATTTTGAATTGAAATTTAGGTATCAATTCGACGAGAATCGAAATTTAGGTATCGATCTCGGAGTGAGAACTCGGAATTTAGGTACTGGCTTTCGAAATTTTGAATTGAAATTTAGGTATCAATTCGGATGAGAATCGAAATTTAGGTATCGATCTCGGAATGAGAACCGGAATTTAGGTACCAGCTCTTGAAATTTGAATTGAAATTTAGGTATTAATTCTGATGAGAATCGAAATTTAGGTATCGATCTCGAATGAGAACCGGAATTTAGGTACTCAGCTCTTGAAATTTCAATTGAAATTTAGGTATCAATTCGGATGAGAATCGAACATATGGTATCGATCTCGAACGAGAACGAGAATTTAGGTACATCGCCTCGGAAATTTTGAATCGAAATTTAGGTATCAACTCTGATGAGAATCGAAATTTAGGTATCGATCTCGAATGAGAACCGGAATTTAGGTACTGAGCTCGAAATTTTGAATCGAAATTTAGGTATCAATTCGGACGAGAATCGAAATTGTAGGTATCGATCTCGAAATGAGAACTCGGAATGTAGGTACTAGTGCCTCGGAAATTTTGAATTAAAATTTACTCGTGGAGATTTGGATTTAGTGAGATCGAAATGAGATATGAAAGTGCTTCATATCCCATGAGAATCAATCAAAGTCCGATTACTTGGCGAAGGGTACAAACCCATGCCATCCGGATCAAATTTGAAAATTTTTCAGTGATTCCGAAATTATCCCGAGAGAGGGTTTCAAGGGAGGTCTAGAATAGATCTTGATTCAAGAAGGATCTGAGTGGTTTGAGAAGATGGGTTTAGAACCGAATTCAATTCGAGTTTTAAATTTGCTTTGTTTGTCCTTTAACTATCCCATTTTTGTTTGTTTATTTGGTGTTCATGTGGATTTGGTGTTCGTCATTTTTTAAGATTTTTTTTTAGGAAAGTTTTCTTCTATTCTTCTTTTCTTTTTTTTGTTCTTTTCTCGTTCTTTGTTCAAGCTTCATTTAACATTAAATTGGCGTTTCCCAATCAATTTGCACAATAGATATAAGTGAAGTGCCAAAAACGCGACATGGTCACTTTCATTCCAATCATACGAAGATACATCACACAACTCGATTCGGAATACATCTCATACAATCCATGTAGAATCTAACTGACTACGTGATGCATCCTTCATTGATCCATCCAAAGAACATCCGTAAAAAATCCATGCTCGAATAAAATGTGGTACATGGTCAATAACATCACCTTCCAGCCATCCTCGGCAAGGATGCCGTATGGATGTACATCGGAAGTGTGATATTTTCCATGTAACTCGCAGACAGTAAGGCCGGAGAGCTTTCTACTTCAGTAGTCCGTCGGAAATGGTAAGGTGTCTTCCCGTCGTCCATCCTTCGAAAGTAACCGAGATCCGCTTCACCGGTACTCCCGGTATGCAATGCTTAGCGATATCCGCTCCGTTGCCCTTCGAGATCATGACGGAACCTACCGGTAATGGTATCTTCACCGGCCCTCGAACCCACCCGGCTCGCGTTATCTGGAGGTCGCATCCGAACACGATGTTACACTCGTTCAGAAAGAGACCGTGCAGGCAGTGCCGACAAGTCCGTGGTAGTCTATATGCGGGGTATGCGGCCACCCCGTTTGTAGATGTCGATAATGCAAATTACTGGGTATGCAATCCGCCGAGTAGCACCTCCATGTTATCAATCTCTTTATCATTCTCTCGATGACTAACGGCATCTGGATCCACTCGCCCATGACGGAGTATTCCTACGGCTTCCCTTCCTCGTCTTCCGCAAAGTCGTAACAAGATCCGCATTGTATTGTGATTCTTCCCTTCCTCGGCATCCATCTCCGGGGTTCCGAGTATGTGTTTTCCCTCAGCGGCTCGCTCGGCCCATTCTTTTTAAATCCCGGATGCAATCCACGATTTCGTCGTTGTTCATACTCTAAGAATACGTCCGTATGTAGCTCGAGGCCCTCTAAGTATATCGATTCTTCTCCGCCTTTAATTCTCTCGAAGTATTCGAAGGTTTTCTTTCAACATTCCCCGCATTTCTCCAAATTTCGTATTCGAATGATCCGCGTACGGCGAGGCCTCGCGACATATCGTGGGATATACGGCTCAATCCTTCACGTTCTCCCGCATAACTCGGCTCTCGTGGGATGATGCTCCGGCGGGACATCCCCGGGCCGTTTCCCGCAAGCAGGCGTCATGACACGTGGCTTCTATCCGGTGGCGTGGTAACCTTCTTCTTCTCGATCTCCGGGATTTCCCCGGTCCTTTCGTTATCCGCAGGCCGGCCTCCTTTCTTCGGTGTCCCCGTGAACCCGATGTTCTCGAAGTGTAGGTGTACACGGCATTAGCAACTCGTCTCGTCGTTGCCGGTCCGCGCCTGGTTTTGTTAACATCTTACTGGATACGGCGATTCTTATTTCTTCGTTGCGTTGCCGCGAGAGCAGCCCTCTCGAACTTCGAATCTCCGGGCGCGGCGTCGACAACCGCAGCCTCTCATTGTAGCCGACGATGACTTCATTTTCTTATCTTCTTCTGGTGTTCGTTTTCTTTTCTTGTGTCGTCGGACTGTGGTGGCTCGGGGCACCCACTTTCATCATCTGCTCCGCCGCGGCAGTTCTTCTCATCAGCCGGGACTCAGGTCACTTTCCTCGCATCAGAAGCCCGCGGTGCAAAATCCGAGCCAATCCCGATTATCGCTCCATCTTTCACCCTCTTTCATCGAGTGCAAGGCTAAGCCATTCTTAAAGCTCAGACTAACTGGCTCGTTCGACATTTCCCCGCGAAAAGACTGGAAAATGATCGTGCCGTACTTAAGCACGTTAACATTAAGAAAATGTTTATTAAAGACATATTTTCTTTATATTGTATTTTTTCTTTTATTTTCGAATTTAATTGCGGGATGGCTGATAGAGGGGATAGATCGGAGAGTTTAGATTCGGAAAGAACAACAGAGAGCTTTATCGTGGCGTGATTTTATTATTTGTTGACATTTTAGTTGTGTCTTTGGGCTCGGACCGATCATGCTAGAATCTTTCTTCGCCCGTGTTTCTGTGGGATTTGAGTCCACTCCTTCGAAGCATCAAAGCGCAGGCGTACTTTGCTGAAGTGTCGTCCGTGCGGTCTGAGCATGCCTAGTTCCTCCCGGCCCAGTTCAGCTAGGCCGGTAGGAGACCTGCCCGAGCATCGTTGCATCCACGTGGCCGGGTCCTTCCCGGAAGTGGGTTCAGGTGCATCTCCTGTTTTGCGATGTGCGGGAATAGGTCTCCCGAGAACAAGGAACTAAGTCACCAACTTGCAAGGTTCTCGCGACCGGACAGCCTATTGCCGCGGGCTCGGACCGTGCTCAGCCTGGCTATGGGCCTACTAAGTTACGTTGCGCCGTTCTTAGTCTTTTCCTGCCAGAACTTTCTAATCTTACTACGAGGCGTAATTTGGCGTTCTCTTCAGCCAAGTGATGCTCTGCTTGCAATTCGCGGTCGAAGGCAATAAGCCGCTACCTCTAAAGGATGTCTCCTTGCCGGACACTTTGCAGCATGGTCGTATAGCGTGGTAGTTTCGAGGTGAGTCTGGCACCGTCCGTAGGCCCATAAAGCTTCTGACAACTTCTCGATGCGAGATTCCTATCTGGCTATCGTCCAAAGTTTTCTTTAAAATTTGAACGAGAGTTTTATTAAAAGATCTCGGCGAGGCCGTTCTTGCTCGGGGTAGTAAACTGTCGAGCATCGTCGATCCGATTTCGCGTCTTTTCGACAAATTCTCGTCGATTTCGCGCAAGTCGTGGATGCTGGCCACCCTCATGCCAGATGATCCCCGCGTGTACCCGAAACGGTAGACGACTTGGCTTTATATCCGTAGCACGTGGTGTGCTTTCACTTCTCTAAGTGGAAGTCGCCTCTGCCCACTCGGAAAAGTAGTCTGTCGCCGCTTCGAAATAAAGCGATGTCCTCTTTTAGAGATGGTGGTTACTATCAGGCCCATCAGACACGCGCCCCAACGTTCGAATGGCCACGCCGCGATTGCTCCGGATGTATGGCAACATTCGGGTTGGTGCAGAACTCACTTTCAGGCGCACTCGCGCGTTAGTGGCCGGCCTCTCGGCGATTTTTCTTTCATGCGAGCCGAAGTCATCGTCGAGGGCCGAGAGTACCTGGCTCCGCCTTTAATTTTCATTTTCATCTTCGGACTCGACCTGGGTGAGCGCCTTGCCCGGGTCCCGAATGCACCTCCTTAACGATTTCGCGGCCCCGGATCCCGCTTAGGCGCCTTAGCCACGATCGATGTCAGACGCACTTTCACGTACGACGTGCTGTTTATTAATGCGATAGGAGCGCGTTTTCAGCAGTTCGATGGGCTAGTGAGCGCTATCGGCTGCGGCAGTTTGCTCGCGCTCGCAGGTGAGTGCTATCGATGGTTGTCGCCCGATCTTACGTGTTTCTGCGTCGCCGTCGCAGCCGGTTGCACTTCTCTTCTGATTTCGCCAGGTGTCGTGTCCCCGTCGAGCGCGTGATAGGACCCGACGTCCAGTGAAGCCCGACACTTCTACCTGATTCATCATTCGCAACCAATGCGTCATTTTCCCGCGAGGCGGCTCACGATTCGCGCTATAGAGCTTTCCGGGAATTTTGTAGATCGTCGCATTTGGAATTTGTTCAACACGTATGGCATCTATCGGAGTATTGTTCGAGTGCGGCATTTAAAATTTGTAGTCCGCGATGCGTTGAATGATTGCTTGTGAATCCGTAGATGTTGATGTACGGTATCCCAATTTGAATGGTTAATTCCAGTCACTGATGATAGAGGCCGTATTCGCAACCGTTATTTGTCACAGTTCCTGTGAAGTGGTAGGAGTATCTAACAGCTCCTCGCTCAGGTTTTATAAAGATTAGCCCGATTCACCTCACAGACACTATCACTTGCGATTTTTCGTCTTTGTGTCTTAAGATGCTCCGTCGAAATATAATTTCCAACGTCGATCCATCAAGGGTCTTCTAGATTCATTATTTGTTCATGCTAACAAATCATCAGTATGAAGGATCACATCGCGAATGGTGTCTTGCGAGAAAGTCTCTTCAGGGCTTGTCCCTTTCTAAGCATAAAGCGCGAGACATGTCGTACGAATTGCAGATAATATCATCGACCATCCGTGCAAGTCTGTAGGAAAGTGTCGAATGAGTCATCACAATGTTCGGAATAGATTCAATTCGAGATCAAGTTGACCTTATGAGAAAGCGTGTAGTGCCCGAGCTTTGAGCGGCGCAGATCGAAACGACGTTTTCGATTGCGGATATGCTGCTTTCGTCGGACATGCAAACGACGAGCAGTAGTAACAGCATTTTCTTTACCCTCATCATTGACACACAATTATAATTTCGGACGAAAGTCGGCCTAAAGCCGCGGTGTGAGTATCGTGGCCTACTGCCGAGGCCATTCTTAAGACGGGGTGTCGTTAAATATTGTTTAATGTCCTCGAAGGCGCCACGCATTTCTCTTCCCAACAATTTAAGTCCTTTTTAACTAGAACAGAAAGGCCGACACCCACCGACAAGTTCGAGATAAGGCGTCGAAGATATGTCAATTTCAGCCAAAGGATCGTATTGTTTCGAGGTTTTAGGAGGCGGCATTTCTAAGATAACTTTAATCTTTTCGGGTAGATTTCGATTCATCGATGTCGACGACGAATCATCAGAATTCCGCAGGTGACGTCGAAAGCGCATATTAGGGATTCATCTTAAGGTTAAATTCTCTTAATCGTTCGAAACGATTCTCAAATCATGCAAGTGGGTTTTCCTTTACTGCTTTCTTTTGCATATCAATTGCATCGTCCATCTACCAATCGCTGATTAATGGATGAAATTTCATCAAAAATTCTTCGTCATTCTTCTCGGTAGGTTCTTCAGATTCAGTTGTCGAATGTGCTGTCCATTTGTGTAAAAATCTTTCCGATCGGCGTTCCGAATCTTGTCATTTTAAATGTCTCAGAGCATTTTATCTGGTTGTATCACGAAGATCCATCGCATGAATAGAGAATATTTGGTGTGTTGACAAATCGTCGATCATTAATTCGGGATGCCGGAGGGAAGTCATCTTTGATGACATCTGTTTAAATCTCCTGAAATCCACAAATTCCAATCATGGTCTTCTTCACACGTATGCATTTACGTTGTTAACAAGTCGGGTATTATTCTTCACGGACAAATTTAGCGTCTGATAGGCTATTTTTAAGCTTGGTATGAAGCATTGTTCGATTTCGAACGCATTCTTCGGGACCTTATCCGATTTGGAATGAAGTAGGATTCACTCTAGCTTATGGATCTGCGACCTCTGAGGTAATCCGCAGCATCTCGTCATAATTCCAAGCAAGCAGTCTTTAAATTCCATTAATAATTTGATTATTTTCCGGAGTCTTCTTTGTTGAGTAAGGAGCTAATAAAGGTAGGTCTGAGCTGCCCTTCGATCGTCCAAGTTAACTTCCAGTTAACTCGTATAGATTTGATTTCTTCTTGATTCCAGTGGAGCGTCTCCAATTTGTACATCTTGCGAGATTCGTCGTAGTTTCCGTGCGGTTTTTCGTTGGATTCGCAGTGACAACTGACAGAAGTCGGTATCGTATTGATCGTATCGTGTCGAATCCGTCCATGCTTTGAATTAGTTGAACAACAGAGTTATTCCATAATTTTTCGAAATGTTGTGATTGGTCTTTTCGTCATTGTCGAGGTAAGCCACGTTGAATTAAATTTTGAACACGGAGAGTACCGCTCGAAAAGATAATTCCATTAATTACGATGAAGTGACATCTTGAGTTGTACATTATTTTCGGTTTTGAGGCAGGTAGCACCGCGGTAGAACTTGATTGGCTTGTACGTACGTTACGTACTTCTTTGACCACCATACCCTCGATCTTGTTAGAATGGATCGGGGTTAGGGTCATAGTATGTACGTAGTGGTTAATCTTTCGTACATTGATTCGTATTCTTCGTTCTTCTCGTCTTCGAGAGAGAATCTTGAATTTCGAACTTCTCCATTTATTTGTCGCCGCTATTGCTATTTGATTCTTTTTCTTGGAACTATCTTCCCGTCAACATTGATGTGCCGGTTCTCTCCGTCCACATCGTCCTAACGTCTTTACCACGACCTCGTCCCCGGCCCTCGACCTCGGATGCGAGTTGTGGAGAAACCTTCACCATCTCGTCGTCAGGAGTGGTGAGTGGCTATTGGGTACGAGCTTCAGTGTCTTCGTTGTCCCGAACTTTCTTTGCTTCATTCGTTATGGTATCTCGGAGAAGATTGTTTTAGCTTCTGGAGGTGCGTATAATGCTCGCATCTTCGCTGGATTCCAATTTCATGTACGGAGAATGGTTGTAAGTCACCTTTGATGCAGCTTGCTCCTCAAGTCGTAGTACTTGATGACCTTGGTGTAGAGATGATGGTACGCAATCACTGTTTTCATGTATGCATGGTCGGCAGAAGTAGAGCGTTGAACGACGTTTGAATCAATTATGTGAAATTTTGCGGTTGTCTTTCTTCAAGTCCACGGTCTTCGATTAGTAGCGTTATTGATCAGAGAGCTCTTTCTCATTTCCTCGTTGAATCATAGCAATAACATTTTGTCGGTCTCGAGCTGCGAGCATCAGATTTCCAAGTATGCTAGTGTTCGAAGACTCATTATATGTGATTGATGCTCCTGGATCCACGTCTGCCGAGGTGTAAACTTCGATTAGGCTCGAAATGTACGATGGTCGGTTGCGATCTGTCGTCCCAAGTAGTAGATCATTGTCGAGTGAAGCGTAACACCTCATTGTTAATCGAACAAACTGCTCATCTAAGGAATCTCCGACCAGTTCAAGCTAAGCAAATTGCTGGATCAAGCAAGGCTTCGATCGAGGCTTCTCTCATCTCCTTTGACGAGATGAGAGCGTCGTACGATGCTCGGTTGGCCGTGGTTTCCTAAGATGGAAATTGCTACGTTGTAGTCCACTTCATTTCCATGCGTCTCGGCTTCTTCCCGAATGGGTATTTCTTCCAGATCGGGGTTGGTTCTTCACAACAACCACCTTTCTTTGTCCTTTGGACCCAGTTCTCGGAGGTAACTCTTAGCTTCTTAAGTTGACTTCGTAATTTCTTCCGACTTGTAGTATTGAGCTTCTTTGGTGTCTCTTCCTGAGATCGGAATGACGGGCTTCTTCGCGATTATCTTCGAGAATCCGAAGGCTCTAACTCTATCGTGATTGGAGCCTCCTCGAACTCCGTGAGATAGATTCGTTGTTTGTTGAACTCCTCGTAGCCTCCTCGATGGATGTCTTCTTCGTTATTTTGCTCGTCGAGATCGTGCATGATTTGAGAATTGTCGTTGATGTCGAAATCGATGTCCAGGATTATCATTAGTTACGTAATCGTGGCATGATAAACGCGCTCAACATCATCTTATCCCTTATCATTATATGATCCCACAGAAGTGAGCGAACAATCGTACAAATCAGAGGTTCGAGGGATTTCTCCCGAATGCGGAAGCAAACTATCACAGGATAAGCATCCCTGAGTACAGCCTTAGGAGTCTGAATCCCTCTTCTTCGTCGATTTTCTTCTTCTCTTCGATCGTCTCACCGATTCGAGGTGGTTCTTCTATCGCAAGTGATAAGATTCGAACACAGGGTGTCTCGGACTCGAATTGAAGCTTCGCACCGAGGCGGTCCGGATCGTCTGTCTAAAATCTTTTTGAAGACCTCGTCCAAGCGCCGGTCCATCCATTCGTCGACTGCATAGGGATCATCGGAACGATGGGATCGATTGAGATAACGTCGACGTAACCTCGCTTCGGAGTTCCTTCATGTACTCCTTCGGGAGTGTTATATTCCACTTTTCGAAGGTTATCGTTAGGCCAGCTTTTGAAGGTAATGCAATCCTCATCTTGTGCCCAAACATCGCAGTGATAAGGGCAAAAGTTGGGATCACTCTTCTTGTTCGACTTCCTCCGGTCTCTTAGGCTTTGGCGTTGGAAATCTGGAGTTCTTCATCGACTACTGAACATTTTCGAGCAATCTGCTTCATTCTTGAACGGATATTCTCTCGCTCGGAAGCTCCCTTAATGTACGTTGCCGACGAGGCGGTCGTTCATACTCGTGGAGATAGATGACCATGTGGGCAGGGTTGTCGGTAATTCTGTTGCGGTTCGTCTGCGTCGTTACGGTGGTATTTGCGACGGTTGCTCTGCTCATCTCATTCTTTCTGCAACGATCCGCGGATTTCTTTCAAAAGTCTTCACGAAGCTTTGCTATGTCCAGTCTTGTCGACGAAGCTTAATTGCTTCGCCTCTCTTGCGAGCTTCCGCCTCGTTAACAAGCTTCTCGAAAGTCTTAATAGTGAATCTTTCGAGGAGAAGTGCTATCGGGCCGTGAATGCTTTTAAGTAAGATGCCGATCGCATGTTGTTCTCGTAGTTCGTGGTTCACACTTCATGCTTAAGTTCTCCATCGAAGTATTGTAATCCACTAAAGTTTCGTTCGCATTGTTCCTACCACGTAAATCACACTATAGCGATCACGGTGCCGAGCTCCGGCGAATCGCTCGATGAAGAGGCTCTCTAACTCGAGAACGTCTTCACCGAACCATTTGGTAGTTCCCGCATACCAGCCGAAGTGCGATTCACCGATGCTCGCCGACGAACCGTCGGAAGAGTAATGCATCGCTCCCGCCGCATTGCAATAGCCGGCACGAAAGTGTGCGACATGCTCGTCGGGGGTTCCGCGTTCCATCAAATGTCTCGAACCGGAGGTGGTCATGAAGCCTCTGGGTATCGGACGGCGTCGAATTCTTCCGGGCAAGGTCTACCCGTCCGAATGGATGTCCCGCTCTTCGATCGTGCTACAGGCTTCCGCACTCGCTCTGTTCCACCAAGTTCGATATCCTTTTCGGGATCATACTTTGTGTTGTATCTTTTTCGGTCGATCATCCCCATCGGATCGCGACGTAATCTCCTTCTCTCCGTCTACAATGTGAATGACCTCCGGGGTGTCTCTCTTCGCGGTCGCATTCGACTACGGAGAGTGGCTTAGAGCCTAGCGCACCATCTCTTCCATCCTTTTCGCCATTTGCGGCGATCGTGTCATCTTCTCCACCGAGGCCGCCTCGCCGTTCATCGCTCCTGGCCTTCTTTCCTGCCGCAGGAGCACCGGGAAGCGAAAGCTTCGATGAAGCTCGTGTTTCGACCATATTGATTTCTCGCATATTCGTCGTCCATGAACTCCGATGAATTGATCTCGTCTCCGGACTTTTCTTCTCTTTCTTTGCGATCGTCGGATATCGGTTCTCAACTTTTCCATAAGCATCTTCCGCGGGCTTTGTGTGTCTTCGCGGTTGTCATGCGCATACCATGTAAGGTCCCCTTTATCGCAAGATAGCACTTTCTTCGCGTTCAAGTCTCCGGCGAGAGCTTTCTTTCTTGGGACGTTGTTTCAATCTCGATTACTTTAGGTAGTGGGACGCCATACCATCCTTCCGACGGCAGGATGTCCAGGACCGCATGGTCCGTCGACCGAATGCCGAAGGTGGTATCCTCCTAGTCACGTAATCCCGAGACGACGACAGGCGGACTAGCCTTCGTGCTTTTGCCCGACCTTTCCGCTCGATGACGGCGGGTTCTATTCGGGGCGCCAAGACGCGAGTTGGCTCCGGCACCCGCCCTGTTCTCCGCAGAATCTCCGATACTGGGCAGCTTTTCCTTCTTTGCTAACTTTTCTGCCAAAGCTCGCGGTCGGTAACCCGGCGTAGTTCAGTCCTTTTCTTGCGGCCATCGTTGTAGTATGCGGGTTGAGGCGATGCGGCGCGATCTTGCGAACATTTTCCTCGTCCTGCAACGGCGGAGAGGGGATGGAACATAGCTTCCTCCCAAAAGTGGTATGTAGTCGAGCGACGGTGTATATTACGGCGGTTCCAGGATTTCCTCGGGAAAGCAATTTGCGGCTACCGTCTGCTGGCGATCCTTCTACTTCGTTTCTTCTTCGGGTCCTCGTCGGTGATGGAATCTTTGAACCGGACCCGATTTCGAAAACGAAGGTCTCGCGAGAAGATTTGTACCCTCCACTGGTAACGGGTTTATCAGAATTACGGATTTCTTTCCCCTTTAATTTGGCGTAAGCTCGGGGTAGGTGCAGAAGCAAGCTAGACCGAGTGGGGTAGTAAGAGCAGTCCTCCCGCGGACGGTAGTACTCCTCTCGGTCGGGACCCTTTGCGGGGAGGAAACTCTTGGGTCGACCTAAGGTTGAACTCAGCCGGCGGCTTCTCGGCTTCGAGATACCTTGTTCGTCGATGCGAAGAGGGAGACGTCGGTGATCTTGACATTCGTGTTTTCGAATCCTTGTCCAGAATCGGATGATCCCGTGATCGGCGGCTCATCCTTATAGCATGGCGAAGTCCAGTCCGTTGGTGAAGGAGAAAATCGGCTTTGGGGCTTCCATTTCACGGGGTAGATTACGGTTGTCAGTCCCAAGTTATGCTTCTTTTCTTTAGGAGGAAAAGAAAGGAATTGAAAAGAGTCCGAACACATTCTTGTTTATGTATTTATAAGAAGGAATCATTTGTTAAAAGAATCATTTATTAGAGGGTTTGTTTATTTAGAACGGAATGTTCGAAAGGTGTAGAGAAGGTAAGGAATCCGATTCGGAGTTGGAAAGGAGAAGAAAGTCTTATGCGAGACTTCTCGACTCGAAGGATCACTCCTGAACTAACTCTGTCGTGGAGTCCACCCGCACCTCGGAAATGAGGTAAAAGAATCTCGGAACCTCTGCGTTTAGGGTGTCTACAACGGTGGCTCCTAAATCCGAGAGAACGTTGGGCTATACTTTGTCCAAGGTAGAAATGAACATAGTATTCAGCGACGAAGAATGGTAGTTTGATCTATTAGGGACATGGATACACTACCGATTTTTGAAAGCGGAATTATACGATTATAATGGAGAGAGGAATTTTCCAAGTGAGTCGCTTGAAGTTGTGGCGTATTTTTAGGTTGCGCGTTTTATTTTGAAAAGGGGTCGCCTAACAGAAGTTGTCGGCAAATTTAAATTTTGAATTTAATTTAAATATATATAATTTAGAAAATAGTATTTGATTTTGAAAATAATTTTATATTTGAAAATTTCAAGATATGAAATCGAACCGATCTCGCATCCAAATAGTTTATATAAACGAGCACCGCACCACAAACCGTGTATCTATCACTAAGAGATAGACACAGCAACGATGGTGGGGCTCGATTAAATAAACTAGAAGATTTATGACATCCGTTTGGTCTGCGAACCAATTTTATAAGCTAACATAATTCCCTGCTTAATATGAAAGCATTAAACGGGGTTTATATTACACAGGTTCTTTAAAATTCTATAAGAGACGAGCACCTATAGTTAATTACATCTTAAGTGACGAGAATCACTTAAGAAAACTCTCGATAATAATCAATAATTACTGCTCTCAAGAATTTCGAAGTTTAAGTTCACGAAGGATTGAAGTTTGGAATTTCGATAGGGAATGGATCGAATTTGGAACATTTTGTTTTGGGAATCCGAAGGAAGAAAAGTAGGAGAAATCGACGGATTCGAAGCGAACTTGGTAATTTCCGACTATCTATTGTTTGGCTTGAGTTTAGGAAAGTCACAATATTTATTTAAATGTTTTGATCTTGCTAATTTTAATTAATTAGGGCTTATATTTGTATGATAAAATCAAACAAATAGCACCGAAGATGTGAGGGTTTATGTCGTATCGGACATTACTATCAGAATCTAGGCACGGTTAGGGCTTGATTTGCAATGCTAAATGCCTAATGAAAAAGTTGAGGATTTATGTTGCACTTAAACGAAACTACATCGAAGTCCTATGGCTTTGTTATTTAATTATAGGAAAGTTTTCTTGAAGTAGACTCGAGTTTTCTTGATGACGATGGCCGTCTTCTGCACATGCTCCGAAGCTCCTTTGTTGTTGCGAGAGGTTTAGTTTTAGAAGTCATAAATCGGGGGATGAGAAAAGTGTTTTGGTTTAGAGAAACTCTTAATTTCCAAGTGTTTTTTACGTTTTAATTAAAGCAAATCTTAAAGTTGATTATAACGACACGGTTAAGATCCACGGTTCACATCCTTCGGCATCATTATTTTTATCGAATTCACTTAGTCCGGATGAATTTGCTAAACTCAGCTAAATGAGTTCCACACTTTCATTTAGACAGTGGAAATCCAGATTAGCAACAGCGTAGGTTACATCATCCGAGGTATTCCGATCATCCAACGGACGTTTTAATTTAGTTGTAATTGTAGTTTTGTGTTACGTTTGTGATTAAATTTTGAGTTGTTTTATATTTTGAAATGTTGTGGCGGTGAATTTTATCTTCGCGATGACTTTTAACTTAGTTTTGGTTTCGATTTTAGGAATTTATCACTAAAGGTGTGGGTTTTCATGCAACGATTGTTTATCATGCAGAAAAGTAAGTGCAATGCGATTAAATAAATTGCTGATAATGTAAATTGCAAGAAAGTAAATTGCTGATAAAATAAAAGCGTGCACAGGAGGGTCTTCCAGTCATCCAAGTACACTTAAAACACAATTAGAATATTTAAGCGAGTTCTAGAGTAAAAGTTAAGGGAAGGGTTATGGTTTTCTACCAAGTTCCTAATCACTATGTTAGTCATCTTCTATGACATACTAGGTTCTTTGTGTTTTGGTTTGAGGACGATTTTCTTCATCGAAGAACAATTAGGTTCGATTGTTCTTATAAATATCCTATCATATTGAGGAAGTGCTTAAGAAGAATCTTAAACATCTTTTCGATATTTTTAGGATTGTTTTAAGTCAGAATGAATTCAATTATACAAATGAATTAATCGTCGAGGTTTAGTTAAGTTTTGTTATTATGCTACTTCGAGTGAACTAGGATATTTGAATGTCCTATAAGTGAAGTAACATTTCATTTAATATCACATTTAGGAGTTATGATAATTAAAGCTTTCGAGGGTAAATTGGTATTGAAATGATTTGTGATTTAGTTTAATTTCGATTAATTTGGAATAGTGTTCAAGTTATTTTAGATTTATTTTGAATTATTACATGTCTTTGGTGATGTTATATTTAATTCGACTTAATTTAATTTAATTTAATTTAATTTGAGTTTTTAATTTAATTTAATTCAATTTAATTCGATTTAGTTTGATTTGATGTTATATTAAATTAATTTGATTTGATTTAATTTTAATTTGATTTAATTTAATTTAATTTTAATTTAATTTAATTTTAATTTAATTTTATTTAATTTGATTTAATTTAATTTAATTTAATTTAATTTGATTTGATTTAATTTATTTATTTAATTTAATTAATTTAATTTAATTTAATTTAATTTTATTTATTTATTTAATTTAATTTAATTTATTTTAATTTAATTCAATTTAATTTAATTTGATTTAATTTAATTTGTTTATTTAATTTAATTTATTTAATTTAATTTAATTTAATTTAATTTAATTTATTTAATTTATTTAATTTATTTAATTTATTTAATTTATTTAATTTATTTAATTTATTTAATTTATTTAATTTATTTAATTTAATTAATTTAATTAAATTTTTAATTTAATTTTATTTATTATATTTTTTTATTTTAATTGAAATTTTAAAAGAATTTAATAATTTAATTTTAGTTTAATGATTAAGTCTTTTAATGTTTTGAATTTGAGTTATCATTTTAATTAAGAATTGAATATTAATGAGATAATTAATTTAGGGATTTTAGATTAAAGAATAAATCTCTTCCTAATAATATCTACTATTTTAATAATTCCGATTTTATTATTCTTCTAAATTTAATTAATTATTTAATTAAGGTTTAATTATTTTAAAATTGTTTAATGGGTTTCTACCGCTTTAATTATTTAAATTTCAATCATCCAAATCAGATTAGGATCAAATATTTTACTTATTAATTTTTTATTAAACCTAAAGTTTTAATTAAGGATTAAAAATTTTAATTACCACTTTACCCTTTAAAGCTTAATAATTTCATAACTCACTAAATTGAACTCAAATGAACTTGAAATTTTTATGTGAAACATTTCACTATAGTCAATAAAGACATAAGAGGAGAAAATGTGATTTTTCGTATTTAATTTATTTATATAATTATTTTTGGTAGAAAATAGAGATTTCAAAGGAAAATTTAATAACATGACCAGGAAAGTTTATATCGCTTAAGAAAATTAGGGGACATTCCTAATGACCAGAAGGACCACTTGGACCAATTTTGGTGATTTTTTGAATTATATTATTTTTATTATAATTATTTTAAGTTTTGGAGTGTTAATTAATTTAAAAATAAAATAAATGTTGAAAAATAAATTTTATATTTTTCAAAATTCTCTACGATATCAAGGAAATCGGATAATCAAATTTTGCAATTTTCGATATTTACTATGATTTATTATAATTATTTTAGTGAAAATGCTTAGAAAATACATTTTTTAATTTTAAAATTACCCTAGAGCTTTAAAATTTAATATCTCACTAAATAGACCTAAGAAAAATATGGGGTTTGTTCCTAAGTGATTAAAATTCAAAATATGACATTTTGGTGAATTTTATTATTTTTGTGATTTTTATTATTTTTTAACTATTAAAATATTAAAATAATATTAAAAAATCAACTTTTTTAGAAAATTAAAATTTTAATTTTATTAAATTCCTGATATCGAGAGAGGCTCCAAAACCAATTTGGTGAATTTTTTGAAAGTATTTTGAAAGTTATGAATTTTTAAAGTTTAAAATGGTTAAATGGCTTAATCAGCCCGATTAGTAGAGTTAACCAAGTCCAATTGACCTCAAATTTTTATGGTGGATTCCTCTGATCCTAAAGGTCAGTGGAGAATTGATTTCAAGTCAATTTGATGTATGGTTAGCTCTAATTAATTAGAGATCCATTTTGGATGTTTAAGCGATTAGGGTTGTTTTAAATGAAGCTAACTTCAAACCTATTTTTCCTAGAGTCCTACAGTCGCTAAGGAACATCACCAAATTTTCATAGAATTTATTTCACAACATGTTATTTATTGGAATTAAAATACTCAAAACGATAACATGAATTTGAAAAATCAATAACTCTTCATAGGGATGGCTCTCGACTTTGGAAAATTCGGGGAATGTTCCCGAATTCGGAGGCTAAAAGCCTCATAGTCTCATACGTAATGTGAATTGTATACATGCATGGAGAATTAAAAATATGCAGAGAGTAAATAAATCATTAAAAATAAAATACTTGATGAAATTAAACGATTTCTTTTCCACATTATTCTCATCTCGTTCACCTGAGCGAAGGGTATTTTTATTTTATTTTTACTGATTTTTCTACACGAAAGTTATGAATTTTTGAAGTTTAGGGAATTAAATAAATAGAAAATACCCCTAATTTTCTATTTATCCACGCGGCGCCGCGTCGGCCTCGGCAGCTCCGAAACGCCGCGTGGCGCGCTCCCGATTCGACGCCGCCATCCGACTCGGCGCTCCGGGGCCCGCCGTATCGTTCCGTCTTCCGATCCGACGCGATCCCGGCCGTCCGTCCGCGCGTGTATTGGATGGACGGCATCGGTTCATCGTCCCCAAGTGTCCTCGCCGAGAGCCGTCCACACTAAATCCCTAATATCTCGCTCGATACTCGATGGATTTTTATGTTCTTATGCTCTATGGATTCGTCTCGAAGAGACGAACACATCTATACGGTTATCATGCATTGAAATTAAAGCATTTGAAATGGAGAATCTCCGAAGCTCGGGATGAAGAGTTAGCTCATACCTTTGCTCGGAGAAGTGTGGCTTCGATGCGAGGGTTGTTGCACCTTCGATTGGATCCCGCGAAGCTCCGGATGAAGTCTCCTGGTACGGTGAATTGTCTCAGGTGGGATTTCGACCAAGCCCGATCACAAAGCTTGGAGGTTCGGAGCAACCTAGGTGGCTTCGGAGATGGGGCTTTTGCTTTGGTGGACACCTTCCTCGGTGCGGTGAAGGTGTAGAGCCAATCGATTTGGGGATTGGCTCACTTGTGGAGAAGTGTCCCGGTTTTGGGTGGAATTTCGGTGGAGAAATTGGATCTTGTCGGTGGGGATTAGGGCAGAATTGACACCGGAGATCAACTGCTCCGAGGGTGGAGAAGGGTTTGGAACAATTTTGGCGAGTTTCGGCGAGGTTTGTGCAACTCTCCTCGAATGGCCGTGAGGGGTCGGGTTTAAATAGAGGTGGCTGGAGAGCCTCGCGGGGATGGCCAAGGGTTGGGATCGACTCGCTGCGGTCATGGGAAGAACGACCATGGTGGCCATTGGGCATGGGGCAGCTCAGCAAGGTGGAATTCCAAAGTTTGGCTCCTCACGAGGTCTCGGCCATGGTGTTTTCCGGCGACCCGGGCGGCTGGCCGACGAGCATGGGTCACCCTCGAGTCCAGGTGGGTCGTGGTCGGAGGTTTGTGCAATCGATCTAGCAATTGCCATGTGTAAAGGCTTTGAATTAAAATGGAATGGGGAAGGGGTCATTTTGGCTTCGATTTGGTCGACCCATTGGTTTGGGTTGGGTGCACCTCCCCATGGCTTCGATTTTGGGCTGAGAGGATCGGTTGGGTCGTCAAGAGAGAATGGTATGGTCTCTATCCATGATGAGGTGGCTAAACATGGTTTAGTGTGTGTCATGAATAAGGTTAAAAAGGCTTAATGAAAGATTAGGAAAGGAGCCCCTCCTTTTACCATTAATGGCATGGTCACATGCCGAACTTTCATGGCTTCATTTGGCTTGTGAATGGCTCATTCATGGCTCCATTTGGCTTGGGAAAAGTTTAGTCAACTTCATGAAAATGGATTTTAGGAATTTTTGGTAATTTGATGGAAATTTGTATGAAACTTGATTTGGAATTATTTGATGATGAATTTAGGACTTAGGTAATGGCTTTAATTAAGTGGATGGCAAATGGGGATGTCATGTGGGCTTTAGGGTAGGTTTTGGGCCTTTTGAAATGGTTTTAGATGGGCTTTTAAGAAGGTTTAAGGGGATGAGCCTTTAGGTTTAGGAATGAATTTATGGATGGGGATTTTGTAGAAGTTTGGGCCAAATAATTGTTGGTTTTGGTTTAGGGATGTATCATGAGTGATTTGAAATGAATTTGAGGTGGTTTGGGTTTGAATTGAGTTGAATTTGGGTTGATTTGGTAAATGGGCCAATAAAGGTCAAATTGGGCTAACTTGGGCCAATGTTGGGCTAGGATTGAAATTGATGTAAAATTAATGTTGAGAAATGTCTATGGGAGTGTTTCAAAGAGGTTTTGACTTTGGTTGGACTTTGATTTTGGGGTTTGGGCTTATTTGGGTTAGGTTTGGGTTTAGGTCAAAATTGGGCTTTTTGGCTTTGGGTTGAATTTGAGTGGGGTTTGGGTCTAAATTTTGTGTAAATCATGTTAGTGTTTTGCTTGTGGGAATGTTAAGGAAGGTTTAGAAAAGGTTTGGGGTTAATTGGAGTTGAATTGGGTGAGTTTGGGTTAGGTTTGGGTCGTAGGTCCAGATTGGGCTTTAAGGCAAAAGTGAAATTGGATCTAAATGTCAATCAAATTGGACTTGGATTTGGTCTAGATTGGTGTTGGGAATGTTGAATTGAATTTTAGAATTGAATTGGACCAGAATTTGGGTCAATTAGATAGGTTTGGTTTGACATTGGGTTCACTTTGGGTTAAAATGGGTCAAATTGGGCGTTTTGACAAAAGTAGGGTAAATTGACAAAATTGGCTCATGGTGTAGTTGGACAAAATGAAATTGGGAATATTTGGGATTTTCTGGAATTTTCTGGGAATTTTCTGAATTATTGGATTTTTGGGTCAAGAGGGGTATTTTGGGTATTTGGAGGGTATTGGGAGGTTTTCTTGGAATTTTTGATATTTTTGGGTATGGATGATCAATTTGAGTGATGTGGAAATGTTTGGGATTGATTTTGGGGAATTTTGGGTTATTTGGAAATTTTTGAGAAATTTGGGTATTTTCAAGGGTTTTGGGTAAGTTTAGCGGGTGTAGGGTCCGGGGTCAAAAATTGAAAATTTGGAAAATTGAGGATTGGGTGAATATAAGCGGAATGAAATCATTTTGGTTGAGCCATGAAGCCACATCAAGCCACATGAGTCATGAAGGGACTCATTTGAGGCATTCACTATGTTGTTCCTAACCCTCTTAGCCAAGGGCTTAGGGGTTAAGGACCATCCATGTGAATCACCTACATGAGTCGGGAAGTCGAGTTAGGTATAGGTGTGTGAAAGTGTAGTGTATAGGTGTAGTGTGTATGTAAGTCGGCCCCTTCACTAGGACCGAGCCACCGGGGGTAGTCCATAAGGCCGAAGAGTCCCATAGGAACTCATCCTTTAAACTTTCACATTTGATTTCAACCCTGCAGGTGATTAGGAGTCTACAGTCGAGTTTGTGGAGTTTGCGGGAGTTAAGAAATGGTTTGAAATTCTAGAGGTGGGTCCCGATTCTAGTCCTCTAAGATTGTCGAAGGAAAAGCTGAGAGCTAGATCCTGAAATCTTAAAAAGAAGAAGAGAAGACCTCATCAAAAATGAGGTCAACAGGGGGACATCCCTCTCACCACATTGGGAGTAGATTCAACTCCACCTAAACCTGATAAACATCATTTAATAAAATTAACCCCCTCAAGAGCAAAGATACGTTAAGCCAATCAGTAAGCAAAGGATCAGCAATAAAGCCCAACCCCTCCATTGGACAATTGCACAACGGTTTAACTGCAAACCATATAAAGCAAAAATATATCCACAGAAATTTTAACAATAACTCAAAAGAATTCAGAAATATATGCAAAAACCAGACACTGGCTTGCATGGAATGAGTACTCGCGCACAATCGAGAACCATCTTCAAAAGGCACTTTCAGAAATTTATTTCACATCTATTTTTCAATTTGAAAAGGCACTTTCAGAAATTATGGGGAAAAATATAGAGCACCATTCAAAACAGCATGGAATGAGGATTACAATGGTAGTTCCAAGCTGCTCATAAATATATAAGAATTGGGTGGTATGTAAATTTCTAATAGTTTTATTTCACATCTTTTTTTTTCAATTTGAAACGGCACTTTGAGAAATTAGGGGAAAAAATATAGAGCACCATTCAAAAAAGCATGGAATGGGGATTACAATGGTAGCTGTTGAACACGAGCAATTACAAACATCATTCCACATTAACATCCAAATTGCTTGCTACATTCATCAACATTTACCATTGTACATTCATCCATATTGGAAATCAACCTTAAGTTCAAGGTCTCATCGACACTTCCCTCAATGAAGAACAAGGTGAGTAATCTAAAATGTGCAGTTCAATATGGTTCACCTTGTTTAATGGAAACCAAGTGTAGTTGCATTGCCAGGAGAACGGATTTATCAAGCTTTTATATGGAGCCTCACCCCACTCCAATTGTATCAACCCTACTTACAAAATACAAAAAAATAATGATTTCACAACTTGAAACATGTTGAATCTAATTGTCATCACATAGTAAGCAGCGGTTGCCCGTATAGAAATGGGCCATCCAAGCTGCAAGCAATGTGCTGAAGTGTAATCCGAAGGCATCTTAAAATGTCTCTACTTAGAATTCTGGATGAACCAGCATTACCATTTAAAACACACGCCCCCAATTCTTCCCACCTTTATATATATTCCAACAAATCCACATATTTTTCACACATGCAAAGAGATATTCCTTGATAGGCATCTCAAAAGAACTCTGCTGAGTCTAATCCAAGCAGATAACAACATCCGGAAACCATCAACAATGAGATAATCCCTCAACCAACTGTGAAAATGACCACTTTGCTGTTCCAACTGTAGGAAAAACCATGATAGAATCTCCAGCCAAATAGATAATCTTAGTATGACAATAAAAATACCATACAATCAACAACATGCACCATTGATTAGGAACAGCCTAATGCTTCAGTATTTGTTGAGCCTTTCTTATAGATATAAAATATGATGTTTTTATTTCCTTTTGAGATGGACCTCATTTTATTTTTTCACATGAGATGCACAATTAGTTACCTGGTTTCTTGGTTCTCACACTTGACTAGCCAAGAAAGGAAAATAATTAAATATGGCAAACATAAAACTACAAATAGCCTATCATTAGCATGTTATGTATCTAAGGTTAAGAATGAAAAAACGTCAGCATAGCAGCTAACATATCTGGTTGTCACTGATTAAACTCTAAACAGAATATAGGTTGACCAACATATTATACCATGAAAAGAATACTGCAAGTGGAAGTGAAGACTTTCTATCATTCAGCTTGTAGGGAAATACATCAGCATCAAGTAGTGTAAGGTATGCTAAAAAAAAGAAAACAGTAATGAAAGGATGACAAATTTAAAAGAATTTGGATTTGGTCTGGAATTTCAAGGAAAAAAGCCCTTCTTTCTGAAGACAGAATGTAGAATCTTCAGCCAAATAGATAATCTCAATATGACAATAAAAATACCATATAATCAACATCATGTACCATTATAATCAACAGCCTAATGCTTCAGAAATATCAAATTACCATTAATTAAAACAACCTGAACTTTGATTTTACCAGGGAATTGGAACAAAATAGATAATTTGAAATAATGACCCATGCACCAGTTACCATAACGAAAATAATATGTATCTATGTTTTATCCAAATAGAACCATAATGACTCATGCACCAGTTACCAAGCAAAGAATTAGAATTCAAATGTCTCTACATGATTTTAGCTTAATAAATAAAGCGGCTATCTCCGAAGATTAACACCACTACATAGAATTTTAAAGTATTCAATTAATAACATAGAACACAATACATAATGCTCGTAGGAGTAACACCAAAGGTTCATTCAGGATTGGTCGATGGCATTGGCTATTTCTTCTCTTAAAGTCGTCATCTGCGAAGCACCTTCACCATCTCGAGTGCATGCACTACGTGACTCATTTTGCACCTGTGGGATTGTACGACCCAAGTGATACTCAAATGCTTCAGGTGGGATATCATGTGTATCTTCATCTACGGCCGCAAATTCTTCATCCAAGCCGGAGTGGTGACGTCGAATGAAGTTGTGTAGTGTCATTGTTGACATCACTATCTCTACTTGTTTTGGAAATGAGTAGGTAGGCATGTCCCGCAATATCACCCATTTCTTTTTCCATACCCCAAAGGCTCGTTCGATCACGCCGCGCAAAGATGAGTGCCTTTTGTTAAATAATTCTTTCTTGCCTCGTGCCACCCCGTCGATCGCTCAAAATCGGGTATATGATACTTCGTATCCGGATAAAGCTTCACATATCCCCTTTATAAAGGATAGCCGACGTCTACCAAATAATATTTACCTGTTCATTTGTTGTTATTAGAATATTTTGGAGAATATTTAACAAAAAATGAAGACATAACTACCTGGAGGTGGATATGGGAAGACGTGACTACGGTTTCTAGTTGCAGCCATGAATACTCGACTGTCGTGAGCACTCCCTTCCCATCCGGCCATTACGAAGGTAAAACACATATTGAAATCACATACTGCTACGACATTTTGTGTGGGAAGCCACATCGACCTATGAATGCCACCTTATCCGTGCGGAGACACGTGCATCCACATGTGTTCCATCAATCGCACCAATACGGTCCAACTTTGGAGGTGTTAGCCTAATGCATGTGAACGTTACTTTCAAAAAATGTACCTTTAAATGCATACCTTGAAGAACGGCATGTACCTTTGGTCATTGGCAATTTGTGGGAGAACTGACTCGAATGTTGGATCATCGGACTTTATTATTTTGCGCGACAAACTAACTAGTGCATTCAACCCGATAGAGAAATACCTGCTAATCGTTTCTGATGAATGTTGGAATCTCTCCATTGTGTGTCGAATAGATTCATTGTGAGATAGAATATACAGAGTTATTGCTAAAACTTCCCTTGTCGTGGTTCTTCTTGATCCATGCAACCCATGGTGTTGCCGGAGTTCATTAAGTAGGTCACAGAAAATAATCTTTGTCATGCGGAACATGTTGAAAAAACGAGTTGGGTGACCTTAGAATAACTCACCTACCCATTTATCACCAATCTGTTTGGATGTCATGCAAGGGTTTCTGACAACGTACTTAAGATGGTAAAAGTACAAGAGTGTAATGATTAATGCCACTCTGCGATTGTGGATAACTTGTTCTTCATCGTGATTAATTTGTTTACCATCCATACTACAAATTGTACAAAGTAAGGCAAGATTGAACTTTGTAAACAAGATTAACTGAAACTTTAGAAAAAAAACGTACGAAGCGTTAAGGAATAGAGCACAATAAAAAATAAAAAAAGGTTCGTAATCGAAGAAATTGAGTTCTACAAAAATAATGAAGTAAGACAATTGTCTATAACACCAGTACTACTAATGCCACATCTAAAGTTAATATTCATGGAGACAATCAAGCATCCATGTATGTTCGCAAATATGTCAGTCGGTATTTCGGGTCCAACTTTATAAAAAAATGTCTGATGGTTGGGTCTCGCATCAACTTCACATAATTAACATAGATCTCTGTGTCTGCCGTAACATCAGGATATGCATCAAGGATCTTTATGCATTCTTCAATTGAGTCGTCGATTGAGGAAACGAACTTAGATTTGCAGCTTTCCAGAAGTTCATCAATTGTTTCTTTTACGAATGCCACACCTTTTTTCTTTTTTTCTACTCTGGGTCGCTTCGACGCACTTGTAGAGTGAACATCAGTGTGGACTTAGGAGGGACCTCCTTCAGAATCACCTAACTGGACGGTTTCCATTTCATCAGCGAAGTTGCCAAACCCCTGTTCACTTGGGGTAAAAAGCATAAGTACTGGGTTGCGACAACACCTGTGAACATGTCGTCCAGCTTCTCTTCCAATTCTGGATCAATCCCGCAGGATTTAAATTTTTTGGCTCATGGCATTACCTGTAATAATTAAATTATCTGTTTAATGAATTAGTTAAATGAAACAAAGTAAAGTAGGATGAAATTATCATCCATAATTGCTTACTTGTATTTTTTCGGTCCACCAGTGCTCGGGAGCATCAATAGTCCGCTTGCTAGGATCCCACCGCAGACCAGTGGATCCACTTTTTAGTTCTTTTCATGTTTCCCAGTCCTTTTTTAATTGATCCCATTAATTTTTAGTTTTGTCCGATCGTAATCCCTTCCAAGTAAGTTCATTGAATTTAATCATTATATTTTGTCAACCTTCCTTATTAAAATGAGTACTCGGTCTATTTCCAAGTTGAACTTCCTTTACACGCAGATCACAAAATATAATCGTAGCGTTTCTATCCCACATAGCCGAAGATCCAACCTCTTTAACTTTACTCATTAGATGTATTGCCATATCAATCGATTAGAACAAAAAATTTATTTCCTTCTACATCATGTGCATAGAGTGCATATAAGCACCCTATGACATCTGAATAAAAGTTAAAACATGTATTTCACTTCTGTATTGATAAGGTGGCTTTTATGTGACAATTGAAAGCAGAAGAACAACATACAAATAATATAACGTTAAACATAATTTTGTACGCCTAGGTGAAAGAATTATGTAAAAGACAAACGAGCAATCTTTATGGAACTATGCCAAATTCTTAACACCTAATAGATTTTCACAACCATAAATACAATTAATCTGACTCCCATTACCAATATTATGAAAAATTCTTATTGTTAACTTTTTCGTGCTGCTTGTGCACTGAATTGCAATGTGCATGCAAGCCATACACCAAACGATAAACTTCTTCCTACAACTGTTACCACATATGTGGTTACTATGATAACACAATCAGATGAAGTACACAATTTCTGCGTTTAAGCAAGTGATATATGAAATAATTTTAAACCGAGGTAAGAGATAATGGCCTTGTTAGCTTGCATTTCTGCTCATTTGCATTTCCATTCTTTCTATAAATAATATTTTGAAAATAACAAAAAGCCAGCAGATTCTTTATTTTGGTTTACTTGGATGACCTCGGTTTAAGCATAAGAAGTAAGAAAATAACAAGAAGGCAGCAGATTCAAGATCAATAAGTATCAAATTTCCGCACTTATAAGCTCAATGCTACCAGACCTTTCAAGATCAAGACAACTCCATTAAAAAAGGAAGAAGATGAGGAATCCATTTTCGTTTACGAACTAGTCACCAGTGGGAAATGCTCATAAAAGCAAACAGTGTAAATTATCAACACCATTTCAAAAATTCAATTGTTGATCTGCTGGAACATTTGTTCAAAGTAAATAGAATGAAAACATATTTACTGTGTCTAATAAATTCAAGAAACTTGTTGCACTAGTTTTTGACACATGCAAATATTAGCACAAACCTCCTACAATCTAAACATGGCAAAGGCGCTCGACCAAATTTTGTGGAGGGATGTCACATATAAATAGAATTTTGTCGAAGCCACCCCACTAAGCTTTTAACAAAGAAAAATAGCAAATAATAGATCAGATCAAACTAATCATGGTCATTTCCAAACAACAATCTTGTTTATTGGATGGAGAATCATTCGTACCATTCTATAGAAGAGACAAGGATTACATTCCTTCAGGCAATCACAAAGAAAAAGCGGGCAAACAACTTTTTTTTTCTTCTTCTTATAGAGATGAGAAAAGTTCTATGCTTTGAAATGAGAAGAAGAGCTTCCATAGCTAAAGATGCGGTACGATAAGATGCTACAACGAGCCCACTTTTACTCCAGTCTTCACAAAATCATTTCCCGCTATGAAACAAAAAAGAATTCATAATGCAAACCCTAATCTCGCTCCTTTTGGAACCAATCCTTCGCTATTCTCCACTACCAAAGCTTGTAACATGATCCGCATTGCAAGGGAAAAAAAGGAATAAATCGTAACCGAGAAAATTTTTTGTTCCATTTCTAACACTCGCGGAAGTCGAAGAAGATGAGGAATGAAGATACCTCTAAACGTCGAAGCTTACAGTAACTCGTGTATGAAGAATGGGGGCGATCGGAGAGGAGGAGAGCTAGGGTTACCGACCGAGATCGAGAAGCTTCGCGCGGGGTCACGGGATGGCGGATGGGGTCACGGGGGTAATTGATATCCGAAAACGCGACACAATAAGTGGACCGCGGCTCCCGGGCGCGTATTACGTGTAACACAAAATTAAAAACGCGGTTTTCGAATAAGCACTTTTAAGTGCTAACCAAACAGAACGGAGGCGTTTTCAAAAACGCCGCCGCACTTATAAGCTCTCCCAAACGGAGCCTAAGTCTCTCATATCATACATATCAACTTATAACTTTTCTTCACATGATAGAAAACACTATTTGCAACTATAAGTATAACTTAGTGAGTAATTATAATCTAATATGTATTAAATTCTTATGTTTTGTTGTGCATGAATGATTAAAAGAAAATGCAGTTTATTTCATTAACACTTTAACTTTATCCATTCATGTTCCACTTTAAGTATTAACATTTTTAACTTTTTTTTTAAGTTCTAACAAGATCACCGTCATATCCAAAAGTATCCTAAAAATGTCCAAAAGCACCCTAAAAAATGTGTCTGAAAGCACCCTCAAAATTGTACCAAATGTACCCTCAAATTGTACCTGAAGATACACTTTTACCATTTTCTTTAACATGCACGGGTACTTTGCATCCTCTGCCAGTACCATCTAGGGGTAATCATGTATAACTTAAATTTTTATCTTTTATTTTGTATCAATTAAAATCCTTTAAAATGTACCTTCAAATGTAAGTTATTTTCTTCTCATCACTTATACCATTTCAGATTGTCAATATGCAAGGTATAACTGAAAAACATATTTAAAACTCATTTCATAAAGCAATTATTCATTTACTAAAATATTAATTTAATACATAAAAGAAAATAATCACTCACTTTTGCCTTAAGAGATTTCATAAATACTTATCACATCACAATATTTCCCCTCGCACTTTGACCTCTCTATCGTCCTTTAATTCGGTTGTTTGATAAATTAAAATTACTAAAATTAATACATGAAAATTGTTGATATTCAAATAACACACCACTTTTAATTAAACCAAATTTACGTAATTAACGCATATAACTTATAAATCTTTACCTTATCCTTCTTTGATGTCTTGATTTGCCCATTTCTCAAATCTCAAGAATTTATCAAGTCTTCGATTTCTGATTCAAGTAAACTTTATTTTAATATATATATATATGGAAGGATAATTTGCTTTATTTAAACATGAAAATTTACTTTATAAATTGTTTGGATCGGTCCTCCCCCTAACTCACACGCTCCTCCAACTTCTCCTTCGAATATGAAATCACTAATGGTTAATCCTGATTTCAATAAAACTAGCATCCACACATTATTATAACACATATTCATATAACAATAAAAATAAATTAATTAAATTAAAATTCGGCCTACTTTAGCTCACGCGAGGTCGAGATCAAGGAGTTTTGCCCCTCTTCCTTCGATCAAAACTCGAGTTAGTGTAGTTTAGTCGTCTTCACTTCTTCCCGCACATGAGCACCGCAGAATGTTCGACTTGCCTTCCTCTTCTCCTTCAATGTCGACTCGTCTCCACAGACCAAGAGTATGACCTCCTTCCTCTGCACAAGCCACACAAGGATCGTCGGCTTCTAGTATATAGCACCCGCGGTCTCCTTCTCTTCTTCAGCTTCTTCTCCTTTGCACATCAACAGTATAAGAGGCCGTAGCTTCCTCCTCGATCGTGGCTCAGCCAGATAAGCCTTTGATATCGCCGCCTCCCTCTCATTCCTCTTCTTCTTGGCACGGCCCGACATTATAGAATGGCCTCACGCGCTTCTTTCTGCGACTTCTTCCTCCTTCGACTAGGGCATGATGGTTTCCTCTCACTATCTCTCACTTGATCGTTCGATGGTATCGAATGAGAAGGCGTTCGAAGGGATAAACAATATGTTTTTATGAGAATATGCGTCTCCTCTAACCGCTTGTATCTTTTTGTTTATTATTATTATGATTATTATTATTTATGTTATTACAACCCACTAGATAACCCCTATAAAAATGCAAAGGTAAGATCAAATACGTCCAACCCTCCCCAAACTCAACACTAGCTAGAGTTTTATGCAAAGTCTCAATATTATTATATTATTGATCAACACCCAAATTATGACAACAAATATCAACCTCTTGCAAAAGGGCCTAGAGGCAAATTCTCAAATTTCTCCAAAGTATTTTTGGAAAACTTAGTTTGAATAGCAAGCAAGTGAGAAATAAAGGACTGCTTGGGATAACTTTTTTTTCTATTTTTTGTTTTTATTTTCAATAATAGGATGCAATGGAGAAAAAGGATTTATGTTGCCGCCACACTTAGTGATATAAAAGTTTGTTGTTGTTTATGTTTTGATTTGAAAAAAAAAATCATATTTGATATATGTAATTAACATGGTTGATTTTAAAAACACTCGAAATTTGTTCAACTATATCAGATTTATAATGAAAATACTAATAATAATCAAATACTAGAATCATTGATAAATCAATGATTAAGTATCCCAACAAAATACATGGTCCAATTCAAACATCTTAAGGCTAAATAATGCCATCTGCTAATAAGAAGAATATTAAATATTATATGACCAAAATTGCATAAAAGAAAAAAAATAGAAGTTATGGACCTACATGAAGAAATGGTCAAGCCTCAAAGATTTAGGACTGAACCAAATTTTAAAAAAAAAAAATTGTAAAATTAAAATACAAGAATAAAATCTAATAAAATAGTATGATTGAAACCATGGTTGAAATATAAGAGCAAATGAGAAGATTGAGAACACGGGCAGAAGTTTCTTCTTTTCTAATTCAAAACAAAACCTTGAGGGCATGGAGATGAAGCTAATTGGTCGTGTTGCCTCCTCAGTCAAGCAAGCATTTGAATGCCAAATGAATGATTCAAAGTTTGAGACATCATTCTTAATCAAATGTATCGACCATTTTAGATAAAGATCTAACAAACAAATGAAAACTGAACTCAAACTTCTGAAAATAATCAAGCAACCACATATCAAATTTTGTAAGATCCGTAATGTCTAGTTAATCAATCAAACAAAATATCCTATTAAATTAGTAATTTATCCTTCATATAAAAATAAAAAAAAGAAGTAATAGAAGATATTGGAGATTCATGGTTAAATTTTAACAATAGTTTTCATCATTTCAGAGAGGCATCATCCCTTAACAGGAATTATTCATAATGGCTTCTACATAATACAAGACATTTTATGTTTGAGTGGCCATAAACTAAGATAGTTCTGTTTTATCTTGTGTTTATAATTAGATAAATTTAAATAGTGCTTCCTGTTATATAGATCAAGATTTAAGTCCTCAGATTAGAACTTAGCAGAAAAAAATAAACATTTAATTGTCATTATAGTCCAAGTTACCATCAGGCGACTTGTTTTGAACTCTTGTTTTGAACAATAGATTCCAGCATCCGTTAATTATTATTTATATTTTTAATGTCCAGCATCGGGTAGATATGGCCATATACCATTTGCTACAGAAGATATTCCACTATCTTAAAGCTTGGAGTTCAACTAAGATACATTGGCCAAAGCATGCCTACATCAATGTCTTGATTAGTAAAATCATAAAATAAGCTGTTAGTGGTTTTGGTACCATTCACCAATCTTATAGACCCTTTATCTAGATTTTAAGAGCACTGAGGATTAATAATAAATCGAATATAATGTTCAACTTGATGGATATTATGTTGTTGTAAAATTTTTCTTTAAGAAATAAAGTTTTTTGTCATGGATGTAAGTGTCAATCTTGAATAGAATACCAGAGGAGTCAGGCTTTGTTGATTTAGTATCTTTACCTCTATTTATTAAATCATCTTATCTTTCATCTTCTTTCTTCTTCTTTTCATACTTGACTTGATCTCAATTTAAGATGAGTGATTTGTGATCATCAACTTTCACAAGTAGTGATCTAAATCAAATAACAGCTCACAAGGTTCATGAGAAATGAACAATCGCATCTCTTGGTCTCTAACCTTCTAGGGTTAGGGCTTCTTCACTATTACTATCTCCTAATTATTTGGTGCTTATAATGCAGCTGACGATTGTATTTTTCCTGCAGTTGCTTAAATAATTGTATATGATGAACAAAATACCTAAAACTATCATCTTATACATCGATGAATTGTGCTGTCGTCTAGAATACCACGTGCTTTATAAGGTTTATGTCCTATATCAGTGTATAGTGAAGAAAATAAAATCACAAAGCAATTCAGCCATAGAAAATTAAAAAACAATTACCAGCTCAGTCTGGCTAACATGGATCTTCTGACCATTGCAAAAAGCTCCACCTCCTGCTAGATATAAAAAAAATATCAAATCATGGTTAAACAGATTGATAATATTATATCAGTTCAAAAATGAAAATTACCTGCCAATGCAGTGAATGTACGAGTGTTCCAACACATAGGGCCACCAACAAACTCTACCTGAAAAGAGATGACAAGCAAAACAGAGTTGAAGTTTAAAAAAAAAATTAGAATTTATTTATAGCTTAAGATCAAGATCAGCAGAAACTGTTGTTCATGGTTAAAAAATTTAGATGAAGGAGGCAACACTGGCTAGGCCTAAAGAGAGTCAACTTATCCAACACATCCCAAATTGGGAGGCTCTAAGTTAAGCTCCAGTTTTGGCACGTATGTATATTACAAATATATAATACAAGCTTTCTTTCCCATCTATACTTCTAACATGGGTTTAAAATATATGAAATTTCCTAAGTCATGGCCTTTGGTATAGCGTTGATTTATTCATCCCAGGGGTTGCACAATTGAAGATAAGATTGTAAACAATAAATAAATAAATAACTTAAAAAAAAGTACATAAATCAAGATTCAATAGAAGCCACTAGGTACCAAATTTGTAGCGCTACTAGGTACACTACCATCTATGGTTGATCCTTAAAATAAAACATTGCCTCTGAATTGTATTAATTGTGTTGTCTAAATGTTGCATTCCTTTTTTTTCCTCTAAATATTATTATCCCAATATTCTACAAAAATATTCTTAATAGACCAATCATCTTATTCCACGCCAGATTTTATCCACTAAAAAAAGATAATTTGCCACATTTTGAAAATAATTATGAAAGACTAACTCACAACCTTTCAAATTCCATACCTTGTCCTATAATCAATCAATTCTTTTGATTGTTTTCTTCTATAGACAAACATTCCCTTTCCTTCCAAGTAAAAAGTAAATTTACTTGTGAATTGGTGGCTCAAATTTTAAAAGAAATTTAGTGTTCTTCTTGCTTCCAAAATAATAGAACATATACTGCAAGTTCATTTACCACAGAAGCAGCAGCTGGCCTTCCGCGAAAGAGAACTCCTATTGATACACCAAAGCTTGGATAACAATGCGCAAAATTTGTTGTCCCATCTAAAAATGAGAAAAAGTTTAAGCTGCATATTACCAATCATTACAATCCATACACAAAAAAGTATTTTGGAAAAACACCAGCCATTTCATGTCAAAATTGAGATTGAACTACAAGCCTCGGACCATATAGTTCTTTAGATCATTTTCATTCTTAACCATCAATAAGTTATAAAACATAACAATGAATTAACTTAGTCTCGTAGTTAAGGCCTGATACAATCACCGCTATCTTAGAAGATTTAAATTGCACCTAGGGAAGTGCAAATGATCCAGGATGCATGACACGCATACTGTCAATGGCGCCCTTAATATGGAGTTGAATTCCTAGTTCCGATGAATTTACAACAGTCAGCATTTTTTTTCATATCCAATTTCATTTCTTGGCACCATTAAATTACAATCTGGAATCATCGATTAAAGAATCAAGCTAATAACATAAAGAACGCAGGATTTCTTATGCACTTTACGCTGTTTTCTCAGGGTTATTAATAGGATTTCCCATTTCGATGCTTCCAGCAGAAAAAATAAGATAAATTGCATTCGATCCCCATGGGAATTGCTAACAGTTGAAAATAAGAAAACGCTTCGATACTAGTTAGTAGAATTTAAAAATAATAGAAGTTTACAACTACTTATAAAAAAATGTCACAAGTTCACATAATCACAAGAAAATTGAAATTCTATATTTCTGCAAAATAATTAAACAAGTGAGTTCAACTTTTCATCTCATACGAAGCAGCTAATCTTGATATCCAATGGAAACTGGTTTGTTGATACTGCAAAAGTAAAATATCATCCCCATCATTATTCATATCCCAATTGTTAGGATTGCTGTATGAATTCTCATTCTCCATTCATCCCAATTAAATGTTGCATAAGAGTTTATGCCGACCTTGTGTAAATCTTTTAGAACTCCATGTTACCATTTGCAAACACATTTAATTATCCTTCGATATTTCATTTTACATGCACAAAGCATTTAGTTCTATTAATAAATACAATATCAACACTAAATGTTATGTAACATTATAGTAAATACATCCCATGCCCAATGTCCAATCAACATAAATATATTTCAATGTATCCTTGACTCAGTCATACAAATATCCTAACAATTTTCACTTCCACCACACTAAATTGGCAATCAATTAAACTATTGCTAATTGTTACCCAAGAATCAAATCTATACAATTCTAATTTGCCTTACAAGTATATAAAATTTACCTTTAATTCTTCATATTATTCAATTATTGCACAACATGCAAGTAATTTCTCTATTTTCATAACCAAACTTTTGTCTCAACTATATCTTCATTATTCTATATGAAAGATCTCATGATACTTAAACTGTTACAACAAGGAAATCGCTTTATCTTCTGATAAAATTAATTGATGATTATTGATACCTGATAAAATTGCACAACTTTATTCTCAAATATTGATATTTAAATGCTTGTTTTCCAATTATTCGGTATTTCAAAAAGTCATTGAAAATATCTAAATTCAACAATTATAATGTCATTCATAAGTCTACAAATCTCAATGGGTATCTCAACTAGATCTAAAGTTCTACTTTCATGATAAAAAATTCAATCAAGGGATACTGAAAGAGTTTCTTGTTACTTGTTAAAAGACGATAATTGCATGTAACATATCCATGCTATTATATAATCATGTGGCTACTAGCTTCATTTTTCCAACTAGAATAATTTTATATAGTTTTCATTCACGTGTCCTAAATAATTGATTGTTTCTTTTGTAATTATGTGCTGAAAGTTCTATGCGTAATCACAAGGTTAGCAATTATATTTTGTGTTTTAAAATCACCCTAAAATATTTATTCATATGCCATGCATGCTTTCTTATCTTGCACTTAATTATTGGCTGTCTCGTATTTTTCAAGAAATAAAAATTGTGGATTAATTAGTAATTAAGAAAATGTGGTGTAATTGTCTCTAGTTGACGAAAATTTCCCATCAATAGCATCTCCATCTTCCATTAAATTTGCCTACCTAGCTTAACTAGGTCTTAATACTTACTGAATTTAATCTTAGTTGCTATTATATTAGATTGGTTGAGTTATTATATAGCATTTCATACGTATAGAATATAATTCAAATTTATATTGATTTAGTTATTAATAAAATAAGTTCTTAATATATATGTTCCATAACACACATTCCTCACCAGATATAATCAAGCATACCAGAATGTTCTGATCGCATCTAATCAGAGGCTCCAATGCTAAAAGACTGGCACGATAATACTAGTTCAAAGAAAAACAATGTGTGAATATTTATATAAACTCCTAGTTGTGTAGACATTTATGTAGCTTCGGTGTTGAGTAATCAAAGTAGACCATAGCTTGTGTAATCAAGAATATTATTTACATTGCGCTTAAAAAAAATATAGGGATTTTCCTATACATTGCACAATTTTTATGTATTTATATCTAACACCTAACTTTTGATATTTACTTTTATAACACTTTAGTGTCACAATCATATCAAGATATATACATCAACATGTGTAATTCACTTAAGAAATTTAATATTAGAGGTGCTTTTAATGTAATGTTAAAGAATTGGGTATTATATAAATAAATTTTAAATTTTAAATGTTACATACGTAAATACATAAGAGTTGTGTGGTATATATGTAAATCCCCCAAAATTATATTGCTCATAATCATGTATGCATTCTGAGATGAATTATGTGATTGTTGATGAATGTTGAGTTGGTTAAAGTACTTGAATTTGTGTTCTTCATTAGCATAACCAATATAACACTTCCTGACATTGAATGTTGTGTGATTAGTTCAATTACTTGATTGAATATTTATTTATTTATTTTTACATATTTAATGTTATTTTGAGTTGAAAATAATTTAAGAAGTGTTGTTGCGTATTCAATTCATCCTTTTTTATGTACCTAAAGTCATTAAAAAACCAAAATAAAAAAAGAATCCAAAAAAATTGGGAAAAGATAAAAATTCAGGATTATATTGCATTATTTTCAAGCATGATATCCAACAAAAAAAAGGAATAGAGGATTGAAGCAAATTTATTAAAGATAAGAAAAGGTATATAAAAAGTATATATTTTTTAAAAATGAGGTAAGCAAGAAGATGGAGAAGGTGAAGAAGATAAAAAAATCCACAATGAACTTGGAAAAACAAAAGACCCAGAAAAAAAAATAGGAGAATGAAGTTATATTGCATCCATAAACAAACTTAATAAAACAAAAACCACATAAAAAAAGGAGAATATTGAAGCACAATACACAAAAGCTTTCAAACATAAAGAAAACAATTAATAGAAAAATGGATGATGATATATTTAGGAAAGTCATCAAAAAATGCATGCATAATTTCTATAAGATAAGACCCGCACTCATCAAAATTTTTGCCCTCTTCACTTCTAATTCCATTGCGACCCCATTGATTTGTGAGATCCCTACATATGCATTAATCCTTGAAATATTATATTTATTATCCTTCATGCTCATCAATTGGTGGACTAATGAAACTATTGTAATTATTATTTTTTAATGTTGAATGTTTCCTATTAGAGGATCCCATATGATTGAATAAACACAAATATTGAAATAAAATATTCAACTAATTCTCTTCAATTCTTGTCATGATATCCAAACCTTAGGCTGTTTTCTTAACATTTTCATAAGTTAAAGTCTTAATCGTTACGTTAGCCATAACTTATAGACCTCTATTGTTATAATTCTCTTTCTTCTTTTTCCCCTCTTCTTCATAAAAGCATTACTATAAATGCTTCCGATGTTGCAGACTTTGATGTTGTTAGGCTGTGGAGCCTATACATAAGGCACCCGGCACATATGCGTCGGGTGTTACTCGAACAGAAGACCCGAAGCATAGATTCCCATTATGAGGCGCTAATATAGAGCGTTTGGCGATTAGGCGCCAAGTTTGGGCACCTAAGCACCCGATGCAATTGCTACACGGAATAACGGTTTTTAACCCAATTTTTTAGTGTGGATCGTAAAGCTTGTTGTTTTCTTCTTTCTGGATTCTTCAGCGAGCATCCCATTGAAGTTGATGAGTGTCGAAGAGGTGTGTCAATATTTGAGTGAATAGGTTGAACGTCTTTTCCCTTGCTTTCATTCCAATAAATAATAGTTTGTACAATCTATTTTAGGTACATAATAATCTATATAATCTATTTAGGTAGATTAAAAGGAAAAATCAATGCAATAAAAGTAAGGAATTTAAGCCGGCAATTCAAAGAAGGGAACTCATAATTCCACCTGATATCATTTATTCTTGTTTGATATCACCACTCAAATTGATGTTAACTGATCAAGAAGCATCAATTTGTCAACAAGGAACTGATGACGCTGCCGAAGAAAGATCTTAGTAAATATATCGATCGTTTGAAAATCAGAAGAGATGTGAAGAGAAATAACACTATTATCATAGGCTTCTCGAATGGAATGACAGTCCACTTCAATGTGCTTCGTGCGCTCATGAAAGACGGGATTAACAATAATTTGGATATCATTAGTATTATTTGCATTAAGAGAAATAGACTCAAGTTGAGGAAAACCAAACTCAACCAACATACCCCAAAGCCAAATGATATCAGAACAAGCAGAGGACATAAACACGATATTCAGACTCAGTAGATAACTTAGACACTCGATCTCGTTTCTTACTTTTCCAAGAAATTAAAGAGTTGCCAAAAAAACATGCACCAGCCAGTAAAAGATCGTCGTGTATCAGGACAACTAGCCCAATCCGCATCACTATAGGTTGTTATGCAAATAGGAGACTCCGCAGAAAAAATAAGCCACGATGAGAAGTACCTTTCAAGCACCTAACAATATGTCAAACTACAGTCAAGTGAAGATGTGTAGGTGCCTGCATAAATTTACGAACTTGTTGCGCAGCAAATGATATATCAGAGCGTGTGATAGTTAGATAATCGAGACTCCCAACAAGTTGTTGATACCTAGATGGATAAGATAGGAAGTCAACATCATTTCATTGATATTTAACATTCACTTCCAAAGGAGTATCAATAGGACGACCCTCTTGGAGCCCAGCCAAAGCAATGAGTTCCTTAGTATAGTTATCTTCGAGTGAAGAAAACTACCGCATGGGAGAGAAGTGAACCTCAAATCCTAAGAAATAAGTTAAAGACCCCAAATCTTTCATATGAAAAGAACCCTGAATATGCTTCTGTAACTGAGACATCAATTAAGTATCAAATTATGTGATGACAATATAGTCAACATAAACTAATAACAACACAGTACCCTTGTCAGTCTTGTAAAGAAATAATGAAGAATCGTAATGACTTTGAATAAAAGAGAAGCTAAGAAGAGATTGTGAAATTTTTCAAACCAAGCCCGTGGAGCCTGTTTCAAATCGTATAGAGATCGTTTGAGCTTACAAACATCTTGTGAGGGTGTAGAAAACAAACCTAAAGGATGGGTCATATAAATATCTTCTTTGAGGTTCCCATGCAAATATGCATTCTTAACATTCATCTGTCGTAAGGATCATTTTAGATGCAACAATAGATAGAACAAGCCGAAAAATTGTCATTTTAGCCACAAGTGCAAAGGTTTATTCATAATCAAACTCATATTCCTGTCAATTGTCAAGAGCTACCAATCTAGCCTTATGTTTGTCAAGGGAGCTATCAGATCGAAGTTTAAGAGAATAAAATCATTTACAGCCAATGGGTTTAATGCATGCGAGACGTTAAACAATATCCCAAGTGAGATTGTCTTAAAGTGTCTGAAGTTCCTCTTGCATGACTTTTATCCAACAAGTCTGTTTAGCAACCTGAGAATAAGATGTAGGAATAATAGTATTAGTTAAAATTGCATAATAGTCATATCTACTCGGAGGACGAATGTGCCGAGTTGATCGTCAAAGAATCATTAGGGAATTTTCAGAAGCAAGCTCAGGAAGGGTAGGAGTTGAAGGGGTTCGGGCGTCGTGTGTAGACCATATCAGGTTTAAATCGTTTATCAACACAAGAATCGTCAAAGTGGGGAAGTATAACAGTGTCAGATGTCGAAAGATGATGCTGAAAATAGTATTCATGTTCAAAGAAAATCACATCATGAGAGACGTCATCGATTATTAATCGAATCATAACACACAAAACCTTTATGATTATGACTGTAACCCATAAAGACACATCGAAGTATCAAACAGACTACACTGCTAACTTATGACGTTCATGGGTAGATTGGTGAACAAAGCAAACACATCTGAAAGTGTGTAGCATGTGATAATTAGGATGCTTGCCAAAAATTCGATAGTAGGAAAAATCAAACTTCAATTGTTGAGATGGTAAGCGATTAATAAGGTAAACTATAGTAGATAAACCTTCTGTCCAAAACTTAGCTGGAACAGAAGATTCCAACAGCAATGTGCGTGTCATATCCAATAGATGGTGATTTTTTCGTTCTACGACTCCTTCTGTTGAGGTGTATAAGGAAAGGAACGTTATCAGACAATACCCTTGCTATGAATAAATGTTTGAAACTCATGGGACGTATTCACCACCATTGTCAGTCCTTAAGGTTTTAATACAAGTGCAGAACTGAGTGTTAATATATGTCAAAAAAGTTTGAAACACGCTAAACATTCCTTCTTTGGAATGTAAAAAATAGATCCATGTGAATATAATCATCAATAAATGTCACAAAATATTTAAACTGAACATATGAAATAATTGGTGTAATTCCCCAAATATCTCTATAAATATTGTCAAAAGATTCATTGGCACAAATACCTAAAATAGGAAAATGCAATATTTTACTTTTGCCCATTTTACAAGAAGAGCAGTCTATTAATATTTTTTTTATCTGTAGGACAAAAAACATCACTTTGTAATAAATGATTCAAAATAATATTGTTTAGATGACCTAATCGTCTATGCCAGATGCTAGCTTTATTCTCAATGAAGAAGCTAATGACAGGATCTGAGGGATGGAAGTTTATAATGGGAATAATCTGCCCACTTTAGGCCCCTTCGCTATCACCTTCCTCGACACATGATCCTGCACAATACAATAATCACAAGAGAAGTGTACGTCACAGTTATTATCCACCATTTGACCAAAAGAACGTTTGTAGATAATTTAGGAGAAACCAAGACATGTCAGAAATTGGAGCTAATATCACCAACTACCGTAATTGAAATATTATTTTCATCAGCAACCTGAATATGTTGAGTACCAGTATACGGATGTTGATTATATAAAAAATCAGATGTGTCTGTCATGTGATTTGCGGCGCTAGAATTAACAAACCAAGGAGAAGGAATAGAAGTAATAGTCTTATCTTTCTCTTGAAGACATTTTAAATATAATTGATTTGATCGAAATCCACGTGAATAGGGACGAGTGACTATGACGGTGCACGTAGGACAACGAAAAACCGGAGGACAACAGTTTGATCGGGTATTACTTAATGTGTTCAACTCGAATAAAAAAACCGAAGGATCGTAGTTTGATCGGCGTGAACAACGCAATCGTTCTGTAAAAAAAACAGAAGCCCTTAGTTGTCGAAAATTCAAGACACGGATCGAATTTGGTGAGTCCTGCCGACAAGCGAAGCAAACGAAGCTAACAAGAGCAGGACGTAGAACAAATGAACCAATCGAAGATGAAGTAGAGAGAACGAGTGCAGTAGACGGGTCAAACGAAGCAATTAAAAGACCGAACAGTCGAGGTAGACGATCAAGCGAAGCAGCCGAAGCACGCGAAGCAATCCAGGAGACCGAACAGGCCGGTCGGACGAACCAAAAGAGCAGACGAAGCAGATCAGACGAGTAGAAGAGTGGGTGAGCAGTCCAAACGAAACCACTGAAGTAGTCGAGCAGAGCAGACAAACCCGCTGAAGCGGTCGAGCAGTCCAGATGAAGCAGATGAGGGTTTAGGCGAACCAGATGAGCTATCTAGACGAAGCAGACGAGGGTTTAGACAGAGCAAACGGGCAGTCCCAGTGAGACTCTCAGAGATTTGCAGTGGAAGATGGACAAACAATTCCAAACTCGAAGTCGACAAAGATTCAGACTGAAAATATTCGGCGTGGCTCTAGTACCATGTCAAATTTTAGTGAATAAGTTGAATACATTTTACCTTGCTTTCATTCCAATAAATTATAGTTTGTACAATCTATTTTATGTACATAAAAATCTATATAATCTATTTTAAGTAGCTTAATAAAACATATTTATAATCTAAATATTCTGTTAAAAGGAAAAAATGAGCAATAAAAATAAGAAATTTAAGCTGACAATTCAAAGAATGAAACTCATAATTCTGCCTGATTTCATTTATTCTTGATTGATAAGGTGGATTTCGGTGATGCAGCGTAATTTTTGCATCGGATCGGAGTGGGAAAATTGTTGGTGCAAGTCCTGTAAGTTTTTTCGTTTGAGTGTGGAAAAGAAACTTGTGTGAGTTCTTTGTAAAACTTTTTAAATTTCATAGTGGAATTTTTTTGTTGTGTGCCTCCGTGGTTTTCTCTCATTCCAGGTTTTTCCATGCAAAATCCTTGTGTGATTTTCTAGTTGCTTTGATTGTGCTTCTGTTTTTAAATTTTGTTCAGTTTTCTTGAATCTTGTGATCATATTTTGCAGCAAAATTAAAATGAGACTCTTTCGCAGTAGTTTTCCCTACAGTTGCTTGTGTTCTTTTCTTTTTTTTTTCTTTTTCTACTGAATGGATCTATCATTCTCTCTCCAAAGTCAACAATAATAATACTCTCATAACTTTAGTCTCCCGAGTTCTCTTGGAATTGAAGAATGAAATTTATATCCAAAAGACGACTTGCAAAACATTCATTTAATATATGGTTGAATGAAAAAAAATATCTTAAATGTTTGCACTATGTTCTCAAAGGTGGGCATTTACAATACAAAAAACACAAATAGGCTTGCTAGGAGATTTCCATTTCCACTACTCATATTCTAATATATTCTAAGTATTATAGTCTTCACATGCCTTTAAAATCTCAAAGATGTTCATCTTATGCTTTTGAATTATTGATTCCAAAGGAGCGTGTTATATACTATAATAAATTTACTTTGCTCATAGCAACAAAAAAAACCATAACTGATGAATCCTTGCCATCTTAGCTGATCACGGAGATATTCTTATAAAAAGTTCATCACCTTTTGAAATGTCCACCGTGTACCTATATAATTTACCAACCCATTATCTATTCAGAAGTCAACTAAAGATTCCAAGTGCAGTATTTTATTTGATCCTTCATGTTGTGTCCTTCAGGAAAAAGTTGCAAGATGATTCAACTTGCTAAAGAAAGGAATAATATATACCACATTTAGGAATCCAAATATCAAGAGTATCTATTCTCTCAAAAATACTTAATCCAAATAAGGAAAAAAAGTGGCTTAAACACCTAAGCTTGGCCACCCATAATTTATTATTTTCAGAATCATATTTATTTCACTATTCCAAAAAACCACCATCAAAAAATTTTAAAATTGTATTTGTGAACTAGCATAAACATAAATGTATAAATTTTCCAATGGGTGATGTTAGATTTCTTATTTCTTTTCTTTTATTCAAAACATCTCGAAAGCATTCTCTAGACCTAATATTTCTAGGTCTTAGTTCTTTCCCTTATTGATGATTGCGCTTGTATGTCATATATTAAGAAAAAAAACAAAAGTGATATAAATACCATTATTCTCACTTTTTTTCAATATGATCAAAAATCAATTTAACATTGAAATTGAAATTAAAATAGCCAAATTAAATAATGTCAAATGCAGCTCTAACAATTATCTCTCCTCATACATCTAAGAAAAAGAAATAATATATGAATCCATTTGTGTGTATACATCCCACAAAATAAAGTGGCTGAACTAAAAAACAGCCACCTAATTGTTACTCTACGGGTTCTTCTTTTTCAAAAAAAAAAAATTCCCAAATAATATTAGTGGAAGCAATTTTAACAGATGCTAGCATCATAAACGGGTTATCTATAAAGGTCATTGGTTCAAGAGTATTACATAAGTCCCAAATAATCCTTTCTCTACTTCAATACCTCAAGTAATTATATTCTAAAAATATTTAAAAAGTAGTCTTTGTTCATACACATTATCGAAATAAAGAAAAAGTTGATTCCCAAGCAATGAAACACAAATGTATAAAAATAAAACCATTCCCTCATAAGAATAGTGCATACATCCATTAATGATCATTATTTCATCGCCACTCATCATCCTAAGAAAGAAATAGCATTTACAAATATTTTTTTTATAGGGACAATTACAAATTAATCATCCAGGTGATTTTTTTGGACTACTGAACCACGATCAAACTATTGAGAATTTGATAAAATATGTGTTCAGGTTTTACGATGAATTTTAATATTTGAGTGAGAATTTGAAAAATGGAAGAAAGATGGTGGTTAATTTGTAAATAGCAAGTTTTAGGTGGTCTCTATGTCATTGCCCCTTTTTTATAATAGATTAACCTTTTTTACCACTTCTACCAACTAACAATTCTACTCTAGAACTACTTTCTACTCTGTAATTATAGATTTAATCAAAAAGCATTTCAAAATAAACAAGTTCGATAAACCAAATCATGCAAAAAAATTTTATCAAGAAAAAAAGCTTCCACTAAACATCCTTTAAATTTAAATTTATCATGCAAAATTTTTTTTCCCATTCATCAATTCTTTCTTATCAAATTTCATGTTATTTCAATCCCTAAAACTATATATTTAAGGCTTTAACTAATGTAAATTAAAATAATGCTATGTGAAGAAAAAAAACGTCAAAAAGTAAAATATGGCAATTAGTAAAAATTAATTAAAGAAGAAAAAAGGAAAAAGCCAATGAAATGTGGATGAGCTTTCCTGTAAAATATAAATTCAATGATTCAGCAAGTAGATTTAAAAATTAGAGAAATGGCAAAAGCCTACACTCAAACATATAAAATTGATTATCTGGAAATATTTCTCCCAATTACTAAAAGCACAGTAAAAATTCTCATATCATTAATAGCTAACAAAAACTAAAAAACTATAATACTTTGATGTGAAAAACAACACCTAACATGATGACCAGCTGGATGAAGTATATATTCTCACTAGGAAATAACTCAAATATAAAACAAAATTATGTAGACTAATAAATGCATTGTATGGGTTAAAACTATCTCCAAGAATATAATTAGGAGACTTCGCTAAGGTAATGTTCCACATAAGATATAAATAATATTAAAGAGATCATGCATTATTTGTGAAACAATCAACTTTAAAGGAAGTCTCTATTCTACTAATTTATGTTGATGAGATTATCATGGAGAATAGTGAATAAGAAGGAATCGAGAAATTTGTAGAAAAGATTGCTACAAAATATATATATATATATATACAACAACAACAAAGCCTTAATCCCACTAAGTGGGGCCGGCAACATGAATCTTTTTTCTCCAGTGTGTCCTATTTAGTGCCATATTTTCATTTAATTTTAATAAATTAAGATCATTTTTTATACAATAAGCCCAAGCCTTCCTAGGTCCACCTCTGCCTTTCTTAACATAAATTGAATCTAAAACATCTACTCTCCTAATCGGATCATTAGATGGTCGACGTTTAATGTGACCAAACCATCTAAGGCAACTCTCTCTAATTTTGTCCATTACTGGAGCTATATCAACCCTATCACGGATATAATCATTTTGCATTTTGTCTCCAAGTGTAAAGCCGCTCATCAACCTAATCATTCTCATCTTGGCAACACAAAACTTAGTATTATGCTTCTCTTTTAAAGGCCAACATTCAGCACCATACAGCATTGCAAGTCTCACCACCATCTTATAAAATTTTCCTTTCAATCTAAGCGGTAATTTTCTATCACACAATAGGCCCGAAGCATTCCTCTACTTTAACCAACCAACTTGAATTCTACTATTTACATCCCCATCTATATCACCATCGCTTTGAACAATAGACCCGAGATATCAAAATTGTTTACACCTTTTAATAATTTGATCACCCAAAATTACATTTGTCACTAGAGCTACTATTACGAAAATTACATTCGATGTAATCAATTTTAGTTCTACTCAAACTAAGTCCTTTAGACTCCAATGCAGACCTCCATAATTCAAGTTTTTCATGGGCTTTTTCTCTCATCTTATCCATGAGAAGGATATCATCAGCAAAAAACATACATCAAGGTACATCCTCCTATAAATGTCCAGTAAGACCATCCATAACTAAAGCAAAAAGATATGGACTTAAAGCCAATCCCTGATGTAAACCAACATAAATAAAAAAATATTTGGTCAATCCTCCTTCAGCTCGAACAAAAGTAACAGCTCTAGTATACATATCTTTAATGACTTGAATATAAGTCATATCAACACCTTACTTCTCAAGGACACTCCAACGAATATCTCTTATAACCTTATCCTAAGCTTTTTCTAAAACAATAAAAATCAAATGTTGATTCTCCTTAATATCTTTGTACTTCTCCATCAAACCTCTCAATAAATTTATAGCTTCCATAGTAGACCTGTCCGGCATAAATCCAAATTGATTATGAGAAATCTTGGTAATACTTCTTAACCTATGTTTAATTACCCTCTCTCGTGATTTTAAAGTATGACACATCAATTTAATTCCTCTATAACTTGCACACTCTCGTGCATCCACATTAGATATGTAATGCTAAAATATTTTATTGGTATTAAAATTGCATGCTCTTGTAATGGAATCTTCATATCATAACTAACAAGCATAACAAGGCGTTAGAGGAAATGGATAAAGTAGGATGCACACTTATTGAGAAAATCATGGAATTTAATTATATATTGGTGGGAAGTATAATCTAATTAGCACACATTAGATCTAACATGGTAACTTGAGAGTGCAAGGAGTTTTGATGGTTTAATGAGTCAATTCATGTACAATCCTAAAATTCATTTTTTATATTAGTATATAAAATTTTACAATATTTCAAGAAAATCCAAGTCAACGAATTCTTTCAAATAGAAAAAAAATTTAGCACTTAAAGCATACATAGATGGAAATTAGGCAAGTTTTATAGATGAGAAGAGGTTAATTTTAAGATATTGCACATTCTTAGAAAATAACCTCTGGACTTGGAGGAGTAAAAAAATTAAATAATAGTAAGATATAGCACAACATAATAGTCAACTTTTAATCTATGGCACAGAGAATCTATGAATTACTATGGTTAACAATTACCCTAAAATAGTTAGTGCTTAAATAGAAAGGACCTATAAGGTGCAATTGTAACAGCAAGTTAGCCTTCAGTTTTGAACATAATCTTTTACAATATGATCGTATAAAGCACATTGAACTTGATAAACACTTTATTAAGGAGAAGCCTAATAGTGGTCTAATATGCACTCCATCCATAAAAACAGGTGAACAAGTTACCTACTCATTAAAGATGATCAAGAACGGCTTTTACAAATTAATAGGCAAACTTGAAATCCATAGAATTAAAGAAGGTGGATAAAATGAACAAAAAAAAAACTAGAAAGAAAATATATATGGACATAAAAGCAACTATAAGAAGAAAAAAAATAACAATTTACTTGAGGAAAACCAAAAAGATGAAAAACCCAAAAATATAGATAAGGATTGAAGCAAAATGACAGATATAAAGAAAGAACAATAATTGCACTAGTACAGTTCACTGGAAGAAGTTTTAATTAAAGTCCTCTTTACTAATTTTGGCTTATAATTTATAATTTTAGATTATTTGTTCATAATAATTAGACGGAAGAATGTTGATCGACCTGACATTGTTAGAGCGATGCCTTTCCATTACAAGCATTTAATAATTTTCATGCTCACTCTTCTTTTTGTTGTCTTGCTCATAGCTCATAAGCATTATCCGCGCATAAAATATATTACATAAACATGAATTTCACATTGCCATTTAGCAAAACAAATTCTAGTAATTTCTTAGTAATGGGGATATAGATAGAATGTGACTTCTAAGACTAGGAATGTGAAGTTAAGATGAAAAAGTGCCTCAATAGTAATATATGATAAAAGAAAAATATGAAGACACAATAATTTGTACAAAACTAATTAAGCCTGTTCTATCATATGGATCTAAATGCTAAGCAATCAAATTTCACAAAAATTAAGTTAGTGTGGTCTAAACGAAAATTAAAGAAGATTATGTGATTAACTAGGCAAGATAGTTAAGAAAAAATTATATAAAATAGGCCGATCATCTGTCGAAAATAAGGTATTGAAATGTCTCTAAGATCATAGTAGACATTCTGAGAATGTCTGATACTTTCTATGAGTAGTGGGCTGTTAAATTTGGACCGTAGAATCAATAATTTTTTTAATCATTAAGGCTTCTCACAACAGGTCTTCAGTGACGTGAGCAAAATACTTTCCTCCTCATGCCTCAATTAAAGGCATTGCCTCAACAGTACAAGCATCTTTAATATCACATTAAATTTGCTAAAATCACCTGTGTTAACATAGCTAATAGTTTGATTTTTTTTATTCCTTTTGGTAAGGGACCACTACAATAGACAAAGGAAGTAAACTGACAATATTCTGCATACTTTTTAAAAAAAAGGAAAAATCAAAAGCCTTCCTGTAGAAACATTTTCAGCATAACCTCACCTAAGGGATCAATGCACCAAAGATAATCAGATGCTGCCTCCCCAATAAGGCCTCCTTCCTCCCCAAGAATAAGGTGGTCTTTGAAATTCTTTCTCACAACATCTAAAATGACATTCTCAGTCATTTTATCTGTACTGCAATGTGGTGTAAGATAAACTGTATTACTCATAATGCCACAAATGAACCTCGACAGGAAAAACCAATACAATCAGATCATCAATTTAAATAAGCACTTGAAACTTGCAATTCATAGCAGATAATTTGGTGGAATACAATCAGAAACAACATTATTAATCCAAATATCAAGAATGTGAAAAGAATTTTGTCGGCATGAAAGGAAGAAGCCAGGTTAAAATGCAGATTTGGGAAGTTAATGGGACGTCTCCTCCCACACAACTATAAATATACAGGATTTCTCAGACTAAAATTATGATAGCCTGACAGGCACCTGAGTTAAAGGTAAATTGCTAAAGCACAAGTACTTGAACAAAAAAGTGAGCGTTTAAAAATAATAATAATAAAAAACTTCTTTCCTCTCATTTCAAAATTTCTACAAATATCAAGAAATTAGGATTCTTGGAGTTAACCAATCATTAGTTTAGGGTTTACCTTTTTAAGTATAGGCATTCTTTCTAGAACAGTATGGACTAATGAAGCATGGGGTTTGTATTGGAATTGGGACTCAAAAGAAACTTAGGCATTTATTAATTAGGCCCCATTTGCAGTATATAAATGGGGAATTGTGGATGCACAACTCTAAAAGTACAGCCACGAAAGAAAACTCGAGCTAATCTTGCTAGCCATTATCTAGCTCTCACGTAAATTTGCATACAGGAAACCATTTAAAGTTCAAGCAACTCATTTATAGCGAAAAAATCAGGTACGCAAAACATCAATATATGCACTACTGTTACAAACGACCATGTGATGCATAGGATTTTGGTGATTGTAAGATGCATAGATTGGTTCTATCATGGGGTCAATAGTCAGTAACCCTTAACCCCTTATGTGAGGATAGGTATGTATTTTTGCTCCAGTATTTGATTTGGTACACTTAAATGATATTGGTGGTTCTGATAGATGTTAAAGTGTCCGTATTGGGGCATATAAGAGATAAGAAGATTGAAAACACTTAAAACAGATAGTAAAATCCAACATATGGCACATATAACATGTTGGAAAACATGTCACTATATTGGATTCTAGAATTCAACATAAAGTATGCTGACCCACAACATATGGCATGTAGAATCAGCTTATACATGTTGAGTACAACATAGTGATGCAGGACAGGTGCATCATAGACCCATTATCATACCATAAACCAAAGTAATAATATTTTGTCATAATTCTATTCCTTTGTTTTGGATTTTCATTTGTATGGAAGTTAGTAGTAATGAAAAATCACTAAAGAATGTTAAAATGACATAATAGCTAGCTTTCTAGTCCAAGTTGAAGTCAAACTATGCCACATTACGTGTCAACTCATCTTGCCACTACATCAAAGTCAAAGTCAAACAAAGTTTGACTGGCTCTCGCTAGTAATGTTCCATCTTACCAGAGTTGAAACCAACAAATCAAAGAGCCCTTTGACTTGGGGGTGTCAATTCGAGTCTGCAGTTCGAGCATCGGTCCGACCCGAATAGGTTCAACCCGAACCCAACTCGGCCCAGACACATATAATCGTAACCAGTTTATAAGTGAAACACCATTTGGGTCAAATTTGAGTCAAAATCGGGTTAATTTTGAGTCAATCTCGGGTCAATTTCGAATAAGAGGGTCGAATTCAAGTAAACTTCAGGTTGGCAGGTCAGTTTTCGATCATTTGCAGGTTGGTTGGTCGGCCATAATCCGATCTGAAAAATTAAACAAGCATCATAACCCAAACTCGATCTAAAAATTATATTGGTCAACCCGAACCCAGATTTTTCGATGCAAGTTTGAGCCTTGGCAGTAAAGTCAATTTTTCATCCTTACTTTGAGTTTCAAAAAATATGAAATGAAGCCTTAAATTAGTTCCAATGAGTTCTAATTATGTAGTCGGAGCCTCTTGAGTTTCTTGTGATGTTTATCTTCTCCTCTATTTAAATGCTTAAAATGTCAAAAAAAATCTATAATGTAACTATCTTTTGACTTGTCTTTTCTAAAAGTGATTGCTAGCATTTCCTTGTTCTTTGGACTTGGTGGCCTAGATCAGGTTCTTCCTCTTTACTAATTCTAGTATTTTATTTGTTTTCTTGTTATTATTTTCTCCACATTTCGTAAGTGTTATGAAATTTTTCTCTAAGTTCTTATATTGTCGTTCTTTGTTCTCTCTAACCTTAAAAAACTCTAAAAATATTTTCATAATCCAACCATCAAAACTTTCACACCACAACTCTAAACAAAACTTGTATATTTTTCCCCGCATCCTAGGCTAACTATAAATTACTTTTTATTTTATTATTTTAAAAGCTAAGTATAAATTACTCATGCTAATAGTGTTTCACTTCATAACCTTCCCTTAAACTCCACATAAAATCTCAAACCCTAGTTCTCAATCACCTCTAAAATGCTAGTCTCTCAAAACCTTCCAAACTCCATATTACATTTAAAAAATTCTTTTGCATCCGAACATATCAAAAATTATTCCCCTTCATATTATACATTGAAGTTCACGGCACACCTTACATCAATTGGTATCAAACCTAGTGAAGTACTCACTACGAGACCTAGAGAGGAACTTTAAGTGCCCCAAGGTAGCAATTGGAGGCTGGATCACTTCATTACCTTTTCACCATTTTGCGTTAGCAGTGCATACTAATAATGGGGTAACTCATCTTTCCTTTCGTTGTCAAGAATTTTAGTGGGAATTATTTTCTTCTAAATCTAGGACTTAAAATAGCTTGTTGATTAGCAATCCTAAAAATTTTAGATAAAGTTCAATTAGTGAATAATGCTTGCATGCCAAACCTGAGACCTAAAGTGAACCTTTTCTTCCGTCAGAATATTTGAGAGTCCCTTATTAAAGTGGTGGTTCTACATTAAATTGACCTTTTATCTTGGATGTGAAATTCGTACCTAAGAAATTCAATTGTTCTTGTCTTTTGGATGTTTTATGATTCACTAGCCTGAAGTTTATTCTAGCAATAACTTTATTAAAATTAATTTATAATCTTTTTCTAATTGGCCAAGTTTCAAAAAAAGTTTTTTCAAGACAACCACTAGGAGTGATAAGATGGATAGTCGTAAATAAGATTAAAATCGAGGATGGAGGAGGTCGAACATTTTCATATGTTCTCTCTATAATGACAAATCATGCCAAGAAATGCAACTTAGACATATTTGAGGCTAGTGATATGAATGTAATGATTACTCATACAATTGCATGAATGAAGCTTACGGTTGAGCCTCGTCTTGAGTCTTTCCATATAGAGCTAAGAATGTGCACTTCAGCTGCAAATTTCATATGTTCCCTCCATAATGAAAATGTGCACTTCAACTTGATCAGAAGCATGATACTGACGTTTATGCTAAAATTTTAAGGTGAATGGATTTATAAATTGGATGTTATATGATTAAAAATAAGGTAATATAAAATCAAGTTGAAAAAAGATACGTTGTATATATTATTTGCTAAAGCCCAGCATTAGTAACTGTCAAATAAAGAATGGAAATCCTCATGAACACATCTTATATCAAACATATGCTTAACATATCATGCAACGCTTCGGACAAAATTTTATGTGTATACATACAATGCCTACTAATAGCTTTCCAATAAAACTCATTGAACTTGATTTTTCCAAATGTGCTTTCTAGAACAATAAAAATAAATCAGTCTCGTATAACAGCTATAAATAAAATATCATGTTATATGACTCCTGACGCCGAATCGAAAATCATTCATAATCTTTTTCTAAGCACTCTTATACAACATACCAGCTCATATCCATGGTATAAGTAGGTAGCAGCCTTAGGTTTCACATTTATGGATGAATAAAACCACACGCATGGAAATGCAAAGACTAGAAATACGTGAGATTTAAATCAATCAAGTGAACAAATATAACAACAGCAAAGCAAATATTTGCTTGTCCTTACTCTGTCACCAAATCTGTGGCTCCTTTATAACTAATATTTTGTGGCTTGTTAACAGCATCCATGACAACCTACAAGTTAGCTTATCACATTAGTAAAAAATGAAAGTCTTCATAAAGGCCACAGAACATAAAAGAATCATAGCAGAAAATACAACAACAGTTCCTACCTCTGGGAATCAAATGACAGTCATTAAATGATAGAGCAAATGTTCGAGCAGCACCAAAATACCAGAGAATTATTTGTCCTTTGATTCACAAAAATTGTTATAAAGACAATAACTCACATCCATAAGATTTAAAAATTAGCCATATCTTGCACAATATCCAGGAAATAACCACACACAAAATTCAGGCTAAAATTAACACGAAATGCTAACAATCAAATTTGATTTCTTGCATCGGAAATAAAACTAAACTAAACTTCAGTATTTCAAATTGCACGTGAAAAACAGTTACGATAGACATGTGCTTATTCCGAATGTAGTAGTACCAAAGAAACACAGACTGCAAATAGTACAATATCAAAGAAATACCAAAAACAATATACTGAATAAGAGTAGGGCTTCCAAACCAAAGTGACTAAAGTGCTAAACTGAACTTGATTAAAAAGACTGGATATATGCCAAAGCATTTATAAAATAAAAAACTCTTTCTAACATCTTGTTAAGTATTAAAAAATGAGAGAGAGGGAGAGAGAATTTTGCTTTTTAAAAAATAATTTCGCTGCCCATTGAAATTTCAAAACAAAACTCCCAAAAAATCATGGATTTGATAGGTGAATCCTCAAATTCTCTTATGCTCCGAGAAAGGCTTCCCTGCTCCACTCCTTCCTTCCAGGCACTCTTTAATTCCACAAAGGGGCATTTTGATAGGTGGAACTGTGGGAAGATTTAATGTCAACTTCCTCAGCAAGAAAGCAATTGCAAAAATCAAGTTGTTCTGTTTTTTTTCTTTCAAATATAATATGACTTAATTTTGAATTTAATAAAAAGCCATTTTTTTTCAAATGTGCACACATATACTGAAGTCCAACATCCAAATAAAAAGCAACACTCTAAATAACAGGGACAATTTTAAATAAATTTGAAAAAAAAAACTGCCTAGCACGGTTACTTGATGCTAACAAATGCTGAAAATATGAATGAAGAAGCTCAAAATACTGACAACTACAAACAATTTTTACTCTATATTCAGTAAAGATAAAAGTTAAGAAACCCCTCGCAATCTTGCAACTAAAAAACTCTTCATTCTTTCCATAGTCTCAAATCAGGCAGTAACGAATCAGGAAATAAAAAACGGATCAAAACGAAGAGCAAAAGGACCTCTGCTCCGATTTTGGCAGCCAGCTCGACTATTCCAAGGAGCTCCGCCGCAGGAACTGGGCCCGTCGACTCGGCGCCGACTCTTGGATACTTCCTTGCGTTCGGAGATTCAGTAATCGCGGCCCTCTTCTGTAAATAACATACAGGTCTCGCAGAAAGGCGCACACTTGTCCTGAAAGAGGGAGCAAACCCATGGTTCGGTTTGGGCGGAGGACGTTGAGGAACCGAAGAGAATCTCCTCAGTTTAAGGGGAATGACGACGGTAGAGCAAAGAGTCCTCCCCATCTGCTGACAATGTCTGGTCTGCGGTTCTCTAACCCCTCTCAGAGTCTTTCCTCGGAAATTTACACAAATATCAACAATTCATTTGAATTTACTTAACTAGCACCTAAATTTTGATTTTTACAATTTAAGCATTTTTTTCTACTGTCAAAAAGATATATGAAAAGTGGATTATAACTTTTCCGTAGGTAGAATTTTTTGATGTAAAAATCAAAGTTTAGGAGTTAGTTAAATAAATTCATATTAATTTAATATAATGTGTAAATTCCCCCAATGGAGGGGGTAAATTACATTAATGCTGCACAAGTCTTTACATATTCACACATATAACTCATAAAACTTACTATTTATAATTATAACGCTTTGGTGACGAAAATGAGTACTTCATTATAAAATAGTTAATATGGTGGTATTTTTATATGTTAAGATTTTGAATGTTATAAATATAAATACGGATGAGTTAACAATCTCTACGAAATGTGAATCTTTGAAGACTGGTTGGGTGAAAGCTTCCTCGTCTTTTCACTCCACTTACATTGCATTTAAGAAGACTTCTCGCAATCATAATTTTGTAATCGGTGGAGGGCACTTTGGAAGCATCGCAAGAGCCGGCGAGGGGCGCTTCTTCTCATATTTCTTTAATATTGTTGCATGTGATCGGCCAACGTGAAAGGAGAATCTGATCTCGAACATAATTTTTTCACTCACGAATTTATATATATAGTACATCTCGAACCGACTCCCTTTAAAATAAAAATCCGAGCCCCCATAACATTTCATCTTTGGTGATCTGGAGGGAGACACAACTGCAGCAGTTTCACCCAATTTATTACGGAATCCCAAATCTTCCTTTGTGAAAATTCTTACAAACCACTGCCTTTACAAGATCATTTGTGTGAAAATTCACTAGTTTGCTTTGGAAGGAGACGAGACCATGTGTGTCGCTAGTAAATCAGTCCAACTTGGTGAAAATCTCTGGTGTCAGCTTGAACTCATCTTGAAAGGGGCAATCAAACCAAAGATGATTGTTATTGCTCGACATGATAACCGGGAAATACCAACTGTTTATGCTTTCAAAATGTCAAATAGTATGATCATAGATAAAAATTGCAGGCTGGCTCGCAACCTTGTCTCATAAATGGCACATATCTTGAAGGAGGAGAATTTGCTAGATCGGTAACTCCACAACAATGTTAAAATTTCTTTTGGAATAGCATTTGGTATTCCTCCATCAGGTTTGGCATTGCATCCTCAGGATTCTATAATTTTCTCTAGCTTTTAGGAGGGCGGGGTTTCTAGATATCGGCATCTCAATAAACGATAAATCCCTTACGTAAAGTACAATAGCAACGTGTAGGGGAGCTTCGTTGATCAAAAAAATAAGGTGGGAGACTCTAAGGTGAGTAACAATAATGCAAAAGAGAGCTGAGTTAATCACACAGCAAGTTTGGGAGACTTCAAAGTGGGCGACACAAACACAATGGGGAGCTATGTTGATCACAAAATATGCTTAGAGACTCCACTTTATGCCTTAAAAAAGCCAAAATTCAGGTCTCACTGTAGGAGAGTTTTTAATTTGCATTGAAAATTTTCGATACATATATTTGCATCAGATTTTGCGATTGATTTACGGTGAACATAAAATTATTCTTGATGCGTGCTAGAAAATTTACGGCGGTAGAATAACAGATTATCGTTTTAGTGTTGTACGAGAATTCAACACACAAACAGATGAAAAAGAAATGAGTGGTGACGACTTAGAAGTTTTTACGTGGAAAACCCTTAAAGGGAAAAAACCACAGGGTCTTGTCTAGTTGAGAAAATCCACTATTAATTGATTATTAAATAAATCCCTTGTCCCACATACTAGAAAAAGTAATTATATTCTTTAGATTACAGTATCGGTTGACAGCGTCTAGTTAGTGGTGATTGACGATGGCGGTTAGCGGTGGTCGACGACGGTAAGCACTGGTCGATCGAGGATAGCGGTGGTCGACGATGGAGGTCGGCAATGGTCGACGACTGTCGGCGGTACTTCTTAGCTGCAGCTTCTACTCAAGGCTTCCGGCTCTCTCTCTCTAGGTTTCCTCCCCTCATGTGAGGGGTGGAGGTCTATTTATTGGGTTTTGGGAGTAATTAATGCAAGAATATGAATCATTTTTATCGGACGGTCCAGAGAGCTTCCCTCTATCAAATGACGTCTTAATGATGTTAGAATTGAGTGATCTTAGGCTCATTGGGTTCGTCTTTTCGAGAATTTCGATTTGACTATGAACTTGCTAGATTTGACATCTGTTTGACATTGAGAATCTTTCAAAAGCAGTTACATGACTCGATCCAGACTTGATTTAACTCAGATTGGACTAACTTCGATGTCATTAGATTCTTCTCATTGAGTCAATTAGTTTGACTATAAGTTTGCTGAAATCAAAGCTCTAAATGACTTTTTATGAAGATTTGAACATTCCTTGTTTATAATAATCTCTCAAGATTCGTGTCGTATGACGGAATTTTGTTGATGGTGTATCATTTACCCCCATATTTTTGGACGAGATTATGTTCGTCGTCCGAAAATATTCATATATTGAATTGATGCGTGCTAGAAAATTCGCTGCGGTAGAGTAATTGATTATCGTCTTAGTGTTGTACGAGAATTCAACACACACACAGATGAAAAATAAATAAGCGGTGACGACTCGGAATTTTTTACGTGAAAAACCCGTAATGGGAAAAACCACGGGGCCCGACCCAATTGAGAAAATCCACTATTGATTGATGATTACATGAATCCCTTGTTCCTCCGACAGGAAATAGTAATTATATTCTTCAGATTACAATGTCAATTGACAGCATCTGGTTAGTGGTGATTGACGATGGTGGTTAGCGGTGATCGACGACAGTAAGCACTAGTCGATGGAGGACGGCGGTGGTCGACGAGGGTCGGCGGTGGTCGACGGCAGTCGGCGGTGGTTGACTGCAGTCTGCGGTGGTCGACGGCGGTCGGCGGTGGTCGACGGCAGTCGGCGGTGGTCGACGGCGGTGGGCGGTGGTCGACGGCGGTCGGCGGTGATGCTTAGTTGCAGCTTCTCCTCAAGACTTCTGGCTCTTTCTTGAGGCTTCCTCCCCTCATGTGAGGGTTGGAGGTCTATTTATAGGATTTTGGGAGCAATTAATGCAAGCATATGAATCATTTTGATTGGACGGTTACAGAGAGCTTTCATCAATCAGACGACGTTTAAGGCGCATTTGTACTTCTTAATGATGTCAGAATTGAGTGATTTTAGGCTCATTGAATTCATCTTGTCAAGTCGTTCGATTTGAATTTGAACTTGCTAGATTTGACATCTGTTTGACATTCTAAATGTGTCTGGAAATCTTCTAGAAGCGGTTACATGACTCGATTCAGGCTTGATTTTACTCATATTGGACCAACTTTAATGTCATTATGTTCCTCTCATTGAGAAGGTCAATTTGATTGTAAGTTTGCTAAAATCGAAGCTCTATATGACTTTTTATGAAGATTTGAACATTTATTACTCATAATATTGCCTCGAGATTCGTGTTAAATGATGAAATTTTGTTGGTGGCGTATCGATTCTATTTGCGTCGAGAATTTGCACCAGCTTTGTGTCCGAATATTTTAGACAAACAACTCTGAAATGAATGGTGTTTTTGCGGCATTTCTTGGTTCAAATAAATAGATGCAAAAGGTTTACTTAAAATTTTCAAAAAAAAAAAAACGATGCAAATTAGACGATAAATCTAACGTAATATACCTAAAAAACCCATCTCGCTCCTTCAAATTCATTTTTTCTTCGCACACCACGCCCCCGTCTCCTCTCCTCCATCCTGCTACGCTGAAACCCTAGCAGTCCTTTCCTCTCTATTGTCGTCGCCGGTCGCAGCACCTCCCCCTCTAGATTGGTCGACGGCAGTGGGCGGTGGTCGACGGCGGTCGGCGGTGATGCTAAGTTGCAGCTTCTCCTCAAGACTTCTGGCTCTTTCTTGAGGCTTCCTCCCCTCATGTGAGGGGTGGAGGTCTATTTATAGGATTTTGGGAGCAATTAATGCAAGCATATGAATCATTTTGATTGGACGGTCTAGAGAGCTTTCATCGATCAGACGACGTTTAAGGCGCATTTGTACTTCTTAATGATGTCAGAATTGAGTGATTTTAGGCTCATTGAATTCATCTTGTCAAGTCGTTCGATTTGAATTTGAACTTGCTAGATTTGACATCTGTTTGACATTCTAAATGTGTCTGGAAATCTTCTAGAAGCGGTTACATGACTCGATTCAGGCTTGATTTTACTCATATTGGACCAACTTTAATGTCATTATGTTCCTCTCATTGAGAAGGTCAATTTGATTGTAAGTTTGCTAAAATCGAAGCTCTATATTACTTTTTATGAAGATTTGAACATTTCTTGCTTGTAATGTTGCCTCGAGATTCGTGTCTGGTGATGAAATTTTGTTGGTGGCGTATCAATTCTATTTGCGTCAGAATTTGCACCAGCTTTGTGTCCGAATATTTGAGACAAACAACTCTGAAATGAATGGTGTTTTTGCGGCATTTCTTGGTTCAAATAAATAGATGCAAAAGGTTTACTTAAAATTTTCAAAAAAAAAAACGATGCAAATTAGACGATAAATCTGACGTAATATACCTAAAAAACCCATCTCGCTCCTTCAAATTCATTTTTTCTTCGCACACCACGCCCCCGTCTCCTCTCCTCCATCCTGCTACGCTGAAACCCTAGCAGTCCTTTCCTCTCTATTGTCGTCGCCGGTCGCAGCACCTCCCCCTCTAGATTGTCGTACCTTCCCCCCACCACCGAAAACCCTTTGTGACGCTAGCCCGTCGCCCATTGTGAGAGTATCGAAAAAGTTAACTTCTCATTTTTTACATTAAAAAATGTTGGTATGTATGTAGCATTTGAAGTTTAGGTGTTTGGAATGTATATGCATAAGATTTCAATGGTATGTATGTAACATTTGAAGTTTAGGTGTTAGAAATGTATATGCATAAGATTAGGAGTTAGCTATGTGTATATATATACACGTAAGTATTGACTAGTATGTATTACAATCTTGTTATTTATATACACTAGCATTGAGTGTTAGCTTTGTATAAAAGCAGGTTTTGGTGAGATTATAGTTGGGTTTGGGGTAGATATGAACAAGGATTGGATGGTTGAGTGTTTTTTTTGTTTGAGTCATTCAATTTTGGATTTAATTAGTTTTGTTAATGATTTATATTTGGAATATATTTATGTATATTTTAGCTTTAGCTTAATATTAGGTATAAAGTGATGTAGATTTTATTTTCTTACTTTTACGTTGAATTTAGTTTACTAGATTTGATTTTAAGTAGCTGTGTTTGGTGTTATTTTAGCATATGAGCAAACAAAATTCCTCCACTATTGCTTTAATTGTGTTGGACATTTAGTCCCAATAAATTCGTAGATCCATCTTCTTGTCATCCTATACCAATTTTCTCATTACTTTCCACTATGTTGAGAACTACATATCAAAATGAAAGATTTGTGGCTAGCTTTTTCTGATATTACAATTTATATCTTAGAGTCTTAGATTATTTTGGGTGATTTCAATTATATCTTTCATACTAAAGACAAGATGTGTGACAACCTTCATTTTCCAAACAAAATGGTAAATTCTAATGAATATATATATATATATATATATATATATATATATATATATATATATATATATATATATATATATATATATATATATATATCTTATAGAACTTAATAATCATGCATTTGCCTATAGTTGGTTTAACTAACAAATTTTGAAATGAATATATCCATGAAAATGTTGGAGTAACTCCAATGGCATACGTTATAAAAGAGCGTTGCCTTAGATGGTTTGTTCACATTAAACATTAACCAACTGATGACCCAACTAGGAGAGTGGTTGTTTAAGATTTGAAGCTTAATAAATGCCAAAATTGAACTTTTTTTTGTTCTTGCTGCTTATGGCTACTTTTCCTATATTTTATTTTTGTTTTATACATAGTTATGATATATTTTCTGTTTGGATTTTGCACAATTCTCCTTTTACTTGTGTATATTGTTCCTAATTACTTTTGTTGTGTGTCCTCATACAGATGACCATAGGTGCTATTGATGATCAGTTGCCTCAGCGATCGCATGTTCTTCACACTATAACGAATACTTACAAGAGCAGGAAGAAGTGCATGTCTTCTTCCACACTCGTTGCTATCATCCCACCTGCTATTACAACTGCCACACCTGAGCTTCTCCCGCACAAATTTGGCAACTCGCCCAGTAGGCGAATGCATGTAAATAATTGATTTTTTTCATATTTATTTTTATCTTAATGCGTAAAATGACAATTAATTATTATGTAGGAGGAGTACGAGTAGCTCTGAAGTGGCAGTTAGCCTCCAAGGCTCTGAGCACTGATGGTGGCAGTAGTGGTAGTCAGTTCTCACTGTGCAGTCTAAGCTCGAACTATCGACGCAGGCATCGGGGAAGAAGAAGGTCAATATCTATCATGCTTCTGTGGGTGGCACGAGCTTGTCACACTGGAATATTGCAGAGCTTATCTGTCTGGTTGCTGCTATGACTGATGAGGTTCAACATATACGTGAAGGCAAACAAAGAATTAAGTGGAGTATAGCACACCTGATGGAGAATATAAAAGATACCTCGGGCAAGTGACCTGAGATTATTATAGTTGAGGAAGAGCATAAAGAGAATTATAAGGAGGATGAAGATGAGTTTAAAAATTAGAATGAGCTATTTATGTATTTTTTTATTTTTGATATGTTTGAGCCTAAATTTAAGATGTAGATGTAAACATTTGATAATTTAGATTTATGACAATATCTACTTCTTCAATTTTAATACTTTTAAGAGTTTTGATATGTGATATGACTGAATATAATGTTCTTGTGATATGGATTAAATATTGTGTGTTGGTTGTGGAAATATAATTGATATTTTTTTTTCTATATTTTAGTTTTGCATCATATTTATGTTTGTTTTGTGTCAAAAAATCAGCTGCATAGCTTGTCTATATTACTCACCAAAAATTTAATGGTAATTCTAAAGTATTAAGTGAAATTTGATGCACGTAAAGTTCGACGCTATTATGACGCAAAATGCAACGCTAATTATTTACATCATAATATGTCATTGCAACATTGATGAAATTAATATTACTAATCCTTGAATTACCCTAAAAAAATATCAGATTCAAATCAAACATTAATCCTCAAATATCTTTGGATTTACATTTGATTGGTGTCTGATTTAGCTGACAAAAATTTCCTAGTTTTCCGGAGCGTCTACAGCAACTATCCTGCCTCCACCATCTGATATGGCCTGAATTAGTAGTTGAATCGTATTTTCACATGGACCTGCTTGATCCGACATGGTTTCTCACTTGAAACCATGTGGTTCTGCATCTTGGAGGTGATCAACTAAAATCGTTCAGTTTCAACCGTACGATGTGCGTCATTCGATCGTGATTTACTAATTTATTCTATGCGTCAAAGCAATGCGAGGGGTTGTCTAATCTAAGTCATACAAATCTATTTTCTCGGTTTTTTTTTTTTAGCACCTGAAGTCATCGTTGTCGTTATACAATTCTCTTATTCGAATAAATTTATCTCCTGAATCATATCAATAATTCAAAGAGGCGGGGAATCGAAAAAAAATGATATACAACAACAAACAGACAAATAAATAAAAAGAAGCAAGCGGAAGGCTTATATATGGATAATCTCGTATGATGAGACGATATTATACGTTCAAACAAAATTGGATTAAAGTACCTCGAAGCATAACGTCAACAAAGAGAATCCCTACATAAGCTACTCATAACAGGAGAAATATATATTTTTGTTTTGGGGTTAAGTGGCTCTCAGAGGAACATATCCTCACTGTTAATTACATCTTAGGAGATACCCGGGAATATTTTTATTATGAGTTTCGCTTATATTATCATGAACCCAGAGAATATGTCGTCAAATGATGGTCATCTCGTACAGGACACCCTAATGCTTTCGAAGCTCTCACTAAGCTACGATAAGCCACATGGCAGAGTGTGAGTCTCTCACATCTCAATGGGCAGAGGCTCATAATCATCAGAACCTACAAAATAACCAAAATCATCTCGACGGGGATATCCTTACACATTAGAGCTCACCGGGTTATATGGGGAAGAGAGTGAATCACCATATCCCAAAAGGGAGACGACTCATTGGTAATCAGGACGTTAAGATAATATCAACAAAGTCAAAGGAGCAATAGATCTCAAAGGGGCTCACTAATAGGAAAAACGGATAAGTTAGTTAGGTCGGGTATCACGGACCCATTATCCCAAGCTGCTATGGCCCTATGCCTACCTAATCATCAAGGTAGTCGACTCAACACGTCTAGAGATCCCGATCAGCAATGCGTGAATTACATAGTCCGCGGGAAAACTTTGTAGAACTAAGGTCAAAAGAAAAAAAAACTATAGTCCTATGACATACATACATGATGCAAGTATCTACTACAATCATATATAAGCATGTGATCGTTTTCAGCCATGACGAAGTTTACATCTAATCTAGAATGATGTTGTCGAATGTCATTGTGGACCGTCATTGTGGCAACTACAATTCACAATTGTTTTGGAAATCGGTAAGTCGACATATCACGTAGCATCACCCATTTATTCTTCCACACTCTAAATGTTCTTTCATTGCACTGCGTAAATATGAGTGTCTTTTGTTAAACATTTTATTCATGTCACGTGCAACACTGCTAGATCTTTCAAAATCAGGAATGTGATACTTTGTATTAGGATATGACTTCAGATACCCCATATGCAGAGAATATCCAACGTCAACAAAGTAATATTTACGAACATGGAGGTGCGTACAAGAAGCTATGTCTTTGATTCCTTGTCGCAAAAGCAAAAATATGATTGTCATGTGCTATGTCTTCCGAACCAACAATCATAAAAGTAAATCACATGTTGAAGTCACAGACGACCATCACATTATTTGTAGGGGATCCACACCATTCAATGTATTTGACATTCTCAGTACTGGATACTCGTGCATTGACGTGGGTTCTGTCAATTGCTTTAATACAGTTCTATCAAATTATTTATAGTTGTGATTTTCATGTATGTCATGTTCACATTTGAATGTCATGTGCCTAAAAAAATTACTTTAGGGAATGACATGTACCGCGGGTCATTTGCTATATTTGTTAGAGTTGTCTCAAATGAAAGATCCTCTGACTTAATTAACTTTACCGCTAAACTGACAAGAGATTTCAAACCCACCGAGAAATATTTGTTGATAGTCTCTGATTAATGCTGGAATTGCTCCATTGCTCCTCTCATTAATTCATTCTATGATAAAACTGTAGAAGGTTATTCCTAACACCTCACTTGTTGTCATGCTTGAGGAACCGTGCAATTCATGATGACTATGCAGTTCTTAAGCAACTTGAAAAATATGAATTTTGTCATAAAAAACATGTTATTGAACCGTGTGGGGTCTCCTTGTAGGAGCTCACCTACCAATTTATCACTAATATAACTCGATGACATACAGAGAGTTCGATCGACATAAGAGTTGTGGTTTTCATATAGCAAAATCATAATCACCACAACTTTTTTGTTAAAGTTTAATAGTTGTGGATCCATTATATATATATATATTGGATACATACTTAAAAGTAGCTTAGTAGGGTAAAGAATGAAATAATAAGCAATCATTGAATTAGTTATTACTTCTAATTTCTCAGTCCACTAATCCTCTGAAGTATCTTTTGTCCGCTTCACTGTATCCCAATCTAATATTTTGGATCTCATTTTTAGTTCCTTCCATAAATTTCAATCATTCTTTAGTTGATCCCATTTGTTAATAAAGTTCAACTTATCGTAATTCCTTCCTGTCATTTCCTTGAACTTCGTCATAAGATTTTGCCACCCTTATTTGTTAAAATATGTGGTATTTCTATTTCTGATCTCGACCTCCCTAAGACAGAGGTCATAAAATATGATGGTGACGTCTCTATCCTATATTGCTGATGATCTGACCTCTTTGATCTTACTTGACCTGACCCGCAATTACGTGTATTTTTTATCTCCAAAATTTTGCCAGAAAATATGTCTCAAATTATATTCAGTTGTTAGTGTGAACAAATGTAATGATTTATGATTTATATAATAAATTTTCATACTATGGGTGCTATGCAATTATATGTGTTGTTTCAAGTAATATAGAATTTTCTTTAAAAACCCCAGTATTGATCCCACGAGGAGAGCGAAACTCTTAAAATCAACTTAAATAATTTCTATTTAAATTGCAAGTCAAACAGATAGAAGGTCTAAAATGATATGTTTACTAAAAGTTACTACTAAAGAGTTAAATAAAACAACAACTAAATGTAACACCTAAATTAAATATAACAATGAGTTTGGATATTATGGAAAACCTTTATCCTTGCAAAAAGAGTTTATCCTATGAAGGATTAAAATTGATATATTGTGACAAATAGAAGCATACCTTATTATTTACCTCCTCCCGGTGCTAGCAAAGAACATTGACTAACTTAAGGTCGATTCCTTAACATCTCGATTCCGCATCAGAACTATCTAGCCTCTCACCTCTAGATGCCACTATGATGGCTGAATCCCAACGTCGGGGTATTAAACCTTAAGCTAAATTAGTAGGAATCTAGCCTATCACTCTAAAACTAACCAATTCTACGCCCAACAAAACTTATCTCCCTATTTATTGCACTCCCCCTTAGGTTATCACAATGGTTTTGTCTAGAATTAAGTGTGATATCCACTAGTTGAGTGAAATCATAGCCCTCCTAGGTTATTATGTTTCTCAACGGATTTTAACCTCACAAGTGACCAGTTTGTAAAGTAAATGAAGATTCAGTGAAAATTTCATCACAAATTGAAGAGTAAAAATAATTCTTTAAATCATTATCATCCCACAAGATTAATTCTCATATGCAAAGAGAAATATGGAATTACTCAGAATTCTTGGAGATTAAACAAAACAAAATATTTCCACTGCAATCCAAGTCTTGCAACAAAAAACTTAACCAAAAATATAAAGTACTTTATGTATTCTCTCCAAGTAAACTTCTGGAGTTTCCTTAAAGCAATCTCCAAACTTTTGCACACTAAAACACACTCACAATAAAACACAAAATAAGAAAAACCTAATTTCTATTGCCGCCCAATTGAAGTTTTGAGGTTCCAAAAGGTCTCTAAATTAGGCCAAATCATTCTCATTTAATAAAAAATAGAAAATAACTAAGAGTTGCTTCAAATACCCCTCCAAAATTTAGTTAAATTCAATGAATCTTCTAGAAAAGTAGTTTTTGGCGCTATAGTGCCGGTCTGGGCCGCTATAGCGTCATTCTAGCTGAAGACTAAGGCCATTAGCGCTAGGAGTGGCGCTATAGAGCCACCAATATTTGCCCAATTTTGCTAATTTTTCCTTATTTCTCTAAATGTTCATTCCAAGTACCTGAAACCAAAAACATGCAAAATACCTTCATGTAAAGTGCATTATCATAAAAAATGTACATAAAAAACTTATAAAATATGCACTAAAAACATGTTATTTTTAAGTGGATCATTACTCATTCCGCTACTAACAAATAAATGAGAGAAGATAAAACAAAATATTTCTTCCAAGTCAAAAATTGTATGAACCACTGTTAGGTAGAAAGCGAAATAGTAAAGTCACAATAAAAAGGCAAAAAAAAGTAAAACGAAGATGCATCACCAAACTAGAAACAATTGTAGCATATATTTATTATCAGCAATAAAAAAATATGAATAGCTTTATGTTCTGGTCTCATTGAACTTTATTAGCCATATAAATCATTGAAAAAAAATTAGTTTACAAAAAGGAACATTGCACTAATACACTATCCATCTGCACTCTTGAAGTTCTTTCCTATGCCATTGAAGTTCTTCGCTAGGCCAAATTTTCATTACAAAAAAGAACATAAAGTTGGAGCAATGAAGTTCTTATCTAGGCCATTGCAATAAATTTGAAAGTTGAAGCAAAAAAGAACACTTCACATTGAAGTTTTTATCTATGCCAAAAGTTTCATTCAGCCATTTTGAGTGAAAGAAATAGTCTTATTTTCCATGAAATAAGCTGCTAAGTGGCTAATAAAAGCTATAGTAGACACAAAGATATATTAAGCCATAATGAAGTCCAAGAATAAACTATCAGAAAAATATGACTATACAAATCTCAAGCTAGGCCATTCAACAACTCGAAGTTTCACCTCACATAACTAAAATCAGAGAATCACCCCCGAGAAAGTTATACTGTAATTAAAACTAAAAATTAGAGAATAAAATTATACCATAATAAAAATTAAAAATCAAAGCAAAGGAGAGAATGTCGTAGAAGATCCGTGCACTATTCCACAAACAAAAAACTCTAACGTTTCATAGTACACGAAAACAAACTAACATGATAATAGGCTTCTCAATCAAAATTTTGATGGTTGAATAATGCCATGCTTCAATAAAATTAGAGAAAATCAACCTTCAAGTATAAAAAAATAACATTCAAGTATAAATATGGATAATTTGATGTGTAGAAAAAACCCTTAAAGGGAAGAAAGGTTGCATACTATAGGTTAATCATCATATCCAAGATGAGAAAAATCTACGAGTGTTAATCATATTTCATAAAGATAATAGCTTACAACCCTTTGACATTAGTAAATTAGATGCATTGATATACTTGAGATGACATAACTATAGGATTTTTATCAGGTTTATATCCATACGTCCATCCATTCTTTACTCAAATAAAGTCATATTTACCAAAATTTGAACTTAAAATATAAGCATAAACAAGTATTTTGATCGAGCAAATGAGATAATCAAAATAAGAGGCTTTTATCCATAAGAATCTCAACTTTTAAATCAAAATTAACATTGATATAACATCAAAGTAAAAATAATTAAACTAAAACTAATTCACCTCATAGAAAATTACTTTAGTCCTCCCCAATTTGCATATTAAAGAGGTTCAAATAAAAGGGGTTTGCTTTTCCCAATAATTAGAATTATACTGAATCCACCAGAGATGACTAATATTTCCTTCCTTAGATTAGTTGCTTAGTGGTGGTTACATTCAACAAACACATACAATAATGCTAGATCAAATATTTTGCATCACACCAAAAACTTTGTCAACATGTAATATAGTCCATCACCATATAAATTATCCATTTACCACAAAATTTTAGAGTTTAGTGTTCCAAATTAAAATATCGTAGCTTTGGTTAGTATTTCCTCGAGAACTAAAGAATGCCACAAAGCCATGGTCATTGCCTTCAAAATTAAAGAAAGCCACAAAGTCATGGTTTCTACAAGCAATATGTGATCATAAAGTTTGGAGATAGTTCAATATATGGTCCATCTAAGTTATCATAATGATCAACCCCACCACAAATGTTTTTAAGTTACTCTAAACTGACACTGTCTCTGCAAATTTAGGTATGACTCCCACCACCCACACCAATGAAGCTGCACTAGCCAAAAAAGCCCCACTAAAATGTTGTAGTGCTGAAGCATTATTTATTATTCTTCTTTTTCAAATAGATCAAAGCGTCTGTATTCAACTGAAAAATTCATTTAGCAAAGACCAACAACACAACCAACAGTGCAACCCACAAAGAATGAGCAACTATAACAATAGATACCAACAGTGCAACCCACAAAGACCAACAGACCGCAGAACAAAATGAACAACCCAACCTCCAAATGTCACAACAAAAAGAAATTCCAAGTCTAACCCATTTGAACCAGAAAGTAGATGGAGCAAGCAACCATAAACAAAACAATGAAAGCCATTGATCCAACACATATATAAGAAATTCCATTTGATTCCTTCTAGAAACCACAAACAACAATAAGCAATAAGCAAGCTAAAGACCATAAACCTAGGGTAGAACGAGATAGAGGCTTTCGAGGAATGAAGGACAAGCGTGTAACTCTCATAGGTAAGAACGCGAGCCGCGAGGTCAACCTCATGTCTGCGTTTATTATTAAACAAAAACGGTGTTTATTGGATAAGCGGTCAAAACTCCCTAAACAAATCCCACCGAACCACGTTTGAAAAATGCAAAAACGAAAATAAGTCACCCTAAACGGGCCCAAAATTAAGGTTATTTATAGATCTACGAAATTACTATTTTATTTTTAAACAATTTGGTATCATTTCATTTCACTTATTAAGGGCTCGTTTGGGGCAGCTTAAAAGTGCGACGACGTTTTCAAAAACGCCGCCGTACTGTTTGGATTGCACTTCTTTGAAAACTCGGTTTTTATTTTGTATTGGACGTGAAACGTGAGAGGAGCCCAACGGTCGGCTTTTTGGTTCTCATTTTTTTGTCTAATTACCCCGGTGACCCTATAAGCTGCGATCTCCTCGTCATCTTCCCAGCTTACCTTACTCTATGGTTCGTGGTAGTAGCGGAGCGGATAATGGCATAAACAAGCTTACCTTCCTCTATGGTTTCTGGTAGGAATTGGAGCGGAGGGGAGGGGAGGGTTGAAAAAGATGAGAGTTTCAGTGGTCTCTGTGTCGAGATCCCCTCGTTATCTTCCCAACTAGCTCTTGTATCATGAAGGTTCACCCACAAAGGCGATGGTATTGGGCGAAACCAGTAGGGGGGTTGAGAATGGTTTTGATTAGGTAGTTTTATATATTATCTTTATTTAATGTAATTATTTTAAATGATTAATAATTAATAAATAATTTATATATTATCTAATTATATAAATTTATTTGTAATTATCTAATAGTTAATTTAAAAATTAAATATATTTTAAATGTTTTTTTATATATTTCATTTATATTTTTTTATTTAATATTTATATTTAGATGGTAAATAAATCCTATTAAATTCAAAATAGGGGCAGACTTGTCATTTACCCAGAATCAGTTGTTTTTCAAATGCATAAACTAAACAGTTAGACAGCTCATCCAAATCAACTGCTTATCAACGGCTTATCAGGATAAGAAGCTTATCTGGATAAGTTGGATAAGCTGTAGCTGCCCCAAACAAACCCAAATTCAATGCAAAAGTAATCATCTGTGAGCTTATTTCTCTATAATTACACAGAACTATATTATATTCTTAATACAATGTGCAAAGAGAAAGGCAACTTCAATGAAGCAGAAGCAACTAATCTATTATGACCACAATGCATTGTGCCTAAAAAGGAAAGACTCATTTTAAAAATGAGAAATTAATTAAGAAAATATGGTTTTTGCATATTAATTTCAACAATAGCATGACAAAGCAACCATGTCATTTCATTACTATGACACAATCACGAATAAGAAAAATATATATGAAGAAGGGAAAAACAAATGTTTGAGAAAGAAAACTTTTTCTTTGATTAGATACTTTTTATATAATAATGATAATGGTAGTAATTTGAATATGATTGCTTGGAATTTTGTTAATATGCCTAAGCATAAATATGACATTGGTCTTCCTTCATTAGATAATATTAACCTTACATGCGAAGCAGAGTTCAATTGGAGAACGTTTAACATTGATTGTTATCTTACTAGTTGGCTGAATCAATATTATGGTTCTATTTGGGTTTATAATCGATATGATATTTCTATTTTATGGAAAAGTTATCCATAGCAGCTTATAAAATCAGGCTTTGTCTTGTGCTTTAAGCAACTTCTCTGAGTTCTCTTTTTCTATAATTATTATTATTATCCTTGGTTTTATGAAGCTTCTCGTTTGAAAAGTTAGGAGATTTAATTTTTTACTTGGTTCAACTACCAAAAAAATACTAAGTTTTATAAAGTTATTCAAAATGATGTTTGAAATCCTAACTGTAATTGAATTATTCGTTCACACTGTATGAGTACTATATATAACAATCCTATAACTTAAGGAATTTCTTATTCCGTGGTGTTCATTTTAGTTTGTTTCTGAATTTTTGCTAAGTGGCTTCGAATTTGCTTCTCTTTTGGTTGAATCTTAACGTATTGAAAAAATTTTTGTTGGTTGTTTCTGTTGTTTTGACCCCCAATTAGTCACTAAGGTAAGTGGCACTCTTGTAAATTTCTACTTACTTTAAGCCTCCATTGTTGACTTTAGAAAGGTGTCACCTCATTATGGAAGACCACTAGAAAAGGACATGTGGAAGGACATGTGGAGGCCATGCGGTGGAAGGAGGACATGTGAAAGGACATGTGGAGACCATGCAATGGAGGACTCTAAAGGGTGGACATGTGGAAGCCATGCGATCCTCGAAGGTTACACCTCATCTATTTATAGAATATTATAATGTAATCTAATCTACTATAAATAGATGAGATGAGGGAGGCCTTAGTGTGGGTTTTGTAAGAGTGAAAAAGAACTCGAGGAGTGTGGGCTAGCTTGTTAAGGGTGAGGAGAGCATCTTGGAGGCCTTGGATGTGAAGGGAGGTCATGGAAGATGAGGGCTCATCTATGTAAAGCTAAGTACTCTTGTTTCTTGTCTTAGTGGATTATTTCGATTCCCTCCCGTGGACGTAGGTCAAAAAGACCGAACCACGTAAATCCTCTTGTTTGCTTGTGCTCTTGTGTTTGCATCTTCTTTGTTGTGATTTGCGGTTTGTTCTCTTACCAAGATTAAGGAAAGAAAGTGTTTTTCCCACAATAATTGGCGCCGTCCGTGGGAAAATCTCGACACATCTTGGTCGGAGGAATCGCGCCCAAGAAATCGCGACGAAGAAGAGCCGTTTGGCGGGGACAATGGGTTCCACCAAATTCGACATCGAGAAATTCACGGAAAGAACGACTTCGGCCTGTGGAGAGTAAAGATGAGAGCCCTACTGGTTCAGCAGGGTGTCGCAGAAGCCTTGCAAGGGCCGACGGCACTGCCGGCCGACATGACAGAGAAAGAGAAGATTGGCATGCTGGAGAAAGCTCATAGTTTGATAATCTTGAGCTTGGGCGACAAGGTTCTGAGGGAGGTGTCGAGGGAGACAACGGCTCAAGCGCTTTGGGCCAAACTCGAGGTACTCTACCCGACCAAGTCCACGGCTAATAAGCTATTTACGAAACGGCGCCTATACTCTTTCAAAATGCACGAAGGCAAATTAGTCTCGGAGCGAGATAGACGAGTTCAACAAGATCATAGATGATCTTGAGAACATCGACGTCGAGATGGATGACGAGGACAAGGCGCTGCTGTTGCTAAGCTCTATTCCTAAGAGCTACGAGCGAGTTCGAGGATGCGATGCTCTATGGAAGGGCGCGGACGATTACTGCGGAAGAGGTTCGATCATTGATCGAGCCAAAGAACTTCGGAAGAAGCACGACATGAAGGAGGAAACCGGCGGAGACGGTCGATGGTTAGAGGAAGATCGAGCAACAAAGGTTACAAAAGTGATCGGAAGCGGATCGAGGTCCGGAAGAAATGTTAGAGGTCGGTCTTCTAAGAGATCCTACAAGTGCTACCATTGCCACGAGGAAGGTCATTTTAAGAAGGACTTGTCCGGATAGAAAGAAAGGCTTTCGGGAGAAGCCTAAAGATTCCGGAGAAGCAAGCATAGTCTCGGACGGCTATGATTCGAGCTGAAGCTCTGGTAATCACAGAATCTGAATCTAGCAAGGAGTGGATCCTTGACTCAGGGTGCTCCTTCCACATGTGTCCTCACAAAGACTGGTTCGAGACACTACAAGCGGCAAATGGTGAATCCGTTCTACTTGGAGACAATAAAGCTCGTAAGGTGATCGGCGGCGAGACGATCGGAATAAAGATGTTCGATGGAGCCGAACGGATATCTGCAACATGTCGGTACGTCCCGGAACTTAAAAGAAATTTGATTTCTTTAGGGACGGCTGAGTCGAATGGATACTCATTCAAGGCGGAGAATAGCTATATCGAGTAGCTAAGGGCTCTCTCATAGTCATGAAAGGAGTCGAAAGAATGGGCTATACTCCCTAGTTGGAAAAACCGTGATCGGGAACTTCTCGAATGCGGTTCGATCGAGCTCGACGGATCCGGACTATGGCACATGAGGTGGGGCATGTAAGTGAAAGGGGCTTACGGGAATTGTCCAAGCGGAACCCGTTATGCGGAGATCGGGTCGACAAGCCGGAATTCGCGAACAATGCGTACTTGGGGAAGGCCACCGGGGTGAAGTTCTCCACTGGAATACATACATCGAAGAAACCTCTTGATTATGTACACGAGTGATCTATGGGGCCCAGCTAGAACTCGGACTCATGGAGGAGGAAGGTACTTCATGTCCATCATCGATGACTACACCGGGAAGGTATGGGTCTTTATCCTAAAAACAAAAGATGAAGCTTTTCGACGATTCGAGGATCGGTTAACTCTCACCGAAAACAAGATGGGAGCAAAGCTGAAGCACTTGAGAACCGACAATGGCTTGGAGTACTTGTTCGGAAGCAGTTCGAGGAGGCGTGCGGGAGGAATGGCATCACAAGGCACAAGACGGTCCGGAACACTCCTCGACGGAATGGCCTGGGCGAGAGGATGAACGGGACTCTCTAGAGAGAGTGCGGTGCATCGTCGTTAAATGCGGGTCACCCAAAAGTTTCTGGGGCGAAGCTGTGTCAACCGCCTGCTACCTTATCAACAGATGTCCATCGACAGCCGTTGATATGAAGACTCCCTTGGAGATGTGGTACGGAAAACCAGGTAACTATAATAATCTTAAAGTCTTTGGATGTATTGCATACGCTCACGTTAGACAGGATAAGCTGGAAGCGAGGGCTTTGAAGTGCATCTTCATCGGATACCCACCTGGAACCAAAGGTTACAAACTTTGGTGCCTAGATCAACAAAAATGCATCATCAGTAGGGATGTGACATTCGATGAGTCCAAAATGGGAAATATGCAAAGCTATGTTACCAGGAACAGTGTCACTAAAGAGGATTCGTCAATTGAGGTGGAGCTGCAACAACGACAAACTTTGACTGATCAAAGGATAATTGTGAACGATCGAGACGAAGTGGCGGAAGACCGACGAAGTGACCGAACCGGAAAGAAGATCCGACGACTACGACTTGGTAAGGGACGGACAAAGGAGAACTATCGGACCGCCGGAGAGATATGGCCATGCGGATATGATCTCCTTTGCTCCGAGTGTTCTTCGAAGTGATAGAAGAAGCGAACCGAGCGACTACAAAGAAGCCACGAAGAGCAAGGAAAGACACAAGTGGGAAGAGGCAATGGATGAGGAAATGGCTTCTCGATGAAGAACAAAGCACGGGAACTTGTGGATCGACCAACGAACAAACGCGTAGTCGGTTGCGAGTGGACGTTTAAGAAGAAGGAAGGCATGCCGAGTGCGAGAGGATCGGGTACAAAGCCGGACTCGTTGCAAAGGGATTCACACGGAGTTGAAGGAATTGACTTCAACGAAATCTTCTCACCCGTGGTGAAGCACTTCGCTCAATTAGGATAGTCTTAGCACTAGCGAGTTCGATTCGACTTGGAATTAGAACGGCTAGATGTTAAGACTGCGTTCTACATGGAGAGCTTGAAGAAACCATCTACATGGACCGACCGGATGGGTACAACACACACGAGACAAAGGACAAAGTTTGCTTGTTGAAGAAGGCATTGTATGGGTGAAACAAAGCCCAAGACAATGGTACAAACGATTTGATGATTTCATGCTAAAGATCGGTTTTGTCGAAGCGGCTACGACAGTTGTGTGTACATGAAGTGGCAAGACGGTGAAATCGGTACGTACTTGCTCCTTTATGTGGATGATATGTTAGTAGCCGGCGGGAGCGAGGAGGAAGTCCGGAAGATCGAAGGTATGCTCGATTCGAATTTGACATGAAGGACACTAGGACCGACTACTGAAGATCCTAGGTATGGAGATTACAAGAGGCAAGAAAAGGGGTAGCTTATTCTTGTCTCGAAAGTCATATATTCGAAGGTTCTAACAAGGTTCAACATGCACGAGGCTAAGCGAGGTTGCAACATCTATCGGCCAACACTTCGGACTATCGAACTCTCAAGCACCGAGGCCGAAGAGGAGAAAAGGTACATGGAGGGTGTCCCCTACGCCGGTGGGGTTGGTAGCATCATGTATGGTATGGTTTAGTAGCGGACCGATTTAGCTTACGCCGTCGATATTGTAAGCGGGTTCATGGCGAGCCCGGGACGGGCTCAGCTGGGAAGCACTAAAATGGATTACGAGATACTTAAGAGGCACCACCGATTTGGGGCTACTCTTCAAAAGGCGAGGAAGACAAAGAAGAAAAAGTAGTCGGTTACGTAGATTCGATTACGCGGGAAGCATTGACACCGGGAAGTCACTAACTAGATTCATCTTCGCTGTCTTCGATCGTGCGGTCGGTTGGAAGTCTAACCTCCGATCGGTTGTGGCCCTCTCGACAACGGAGGCTGAATACATCGCTGTGAGCGAAGCAATCGAGGAAGCTATGTGGCTAAAGGGCATGGTCGAAGAGCTTGGGATACATCGAAAGGTGATAGCTGTGTTTTGCGACAACCAAAGCACCATCCACCTAACCAGGAATCGAGTATTTCATGAAAGATCCAAGCACGTAGATGTGAAGCTTCATTTCGTAAGGGACGTCGTCGCTAAAGGCTCGATAGTGGTAGAGAAGATACCAGGCGAAGAGAACCCTGTTGATATGCTCACCGAGCGTCGCCCATAGCTAAGTTCGGACAACGTGCCGAACTTAGTGAATTCTTCCATTGGGCGAGGGCCCTCGGGGGCCACGTGGAGGAATCACTACTCCGGCATAATTGAGGGTCGAGGTGGAGATTTGTTGTTTTGACCCCCGATTAGTCAGCTAAGGTAAGTGACACTCTTGTAAATTTCTACTTACTTTAAGCCTCCATTGTTGACTTTAGAAAGGTGCCACCTCATTATGGAAGACCACTAGAAAAGGACATGTGGAAGGACATGTGGAGGCCATGCGGTGGAAGGAGGACATGTGAAAGGACATGTGGAGACCATGCGATGGAGGACTCTAAAGGGTGGACATGTGGAAGCCATGCGATCCTTGAAGGTTACACCTCATCTATTTATAGAATATTATAATGTAATCTAATCTACTATAAATAGATGAGATGAGGAAGGCCTTAGTGTGGGTTTTGTAAGAGTGAAAAAGAACTCGAGGAGTGTGGGCTAGCTTGTTAAGGGTGAGGAGAGCATCTTGGAGGCCTTGGATGTGAAGGGAGGTCATGGAAGATGAGGGCTCATCTATGTAAAGCTAAGTACTCTTGTTTCTTGTCTTAGTGGATTATTTCGATTCCCTCCCGTGGACATAGGTCAAAAAGACCGAACCACGTAAATCCTCTTGTTTGCTTGTGCTCTTGTGTTTGCATCTTCTTTGTTGTGATTTGTGGTTTGTTCTCTTACCAAGATTAAGGAAAGAAAGTGTTTTTCCCACAACAATTGGCGCCGTCTGTGGGAAAATCTCGACACATCTTGGTCGGAGGAATCGCGCCCAAGAAATCGCGACAGAAGAGCTGTTTGGCGGGGACAATGGGTTCCACCAAATTCGACATCGAGAAATTCACGGGAAAGAACGACTTCGGCTCGTGGAGAGTAAAGATGAGAGCCCCTGCGGTTCGGCGGGGTGTCGCGAAGCCTTGCGAGGCCGACGGCGCTGCCGGCCGACATGACGAGAGAAGAGAAGATTGGCATGCTGGAGAAAGCTCATAGTTTGATAATCTTGAGCTTGGGCGACAAGGTTCGAGGGAGGTGTCGAGGGAGACAACGGCTCGAGCGCTTTGGGCCAAGCTCGAGGTACTCTGCACCGACCGAGTCACCGGCTAATAGAGCTATTTCGAAACGAGCGCTATACTCTTTCAAAATGCACGAAGGCAAATTAGTCTCGGAAGCGGATAGACGAGTTCGACAAGATCATAGATGATCTTGAGAACATCGACGTCGAGATGGATGACGAGGACGAGGCGGCTGCTGTTGCTAAACTCTATTCCTAAGAGCTACGAGCGGTTCGAGGATGCGATGCTCCATGGAAGGGCGCGAACGATTACTGCGGAAGAGGTTCGATCATTGATCGAGCCGAAAGAACTTCGGAAGAAGCACGACATGAAGGAGGAAACCGGCGGAGACGATCGATGGTTAGAGGAAGATCGAGCAACAAAGGTTACAAAAGTGATCGGAGCGGATCGAGGTCCGAGAAGAAATGTTAGAGGTCGGTCTTCTAAGAGATCCTACAAGTGCTTACCATTGCCACGAGGAAGGTCATTTTAAGAAGGATCGTCCGGATAGAAAGAAAGGCTTTCGGGAGAAGCCTAAAGATTCGGAGAAGCAAGCATAGTCTCGGACGGCTATGATTCGAGTCGAAGCTACGGTAATCGCGGAATCCGAATCTAGCGAGGAGTGGATCCTTGACTCGGGGTGCTCCTTCCACATGTGTCCTCGCAAGGCGGGTTCGAGACACTACAAGCGGCAAATGGTGAATCCGTTCTACTTGGAGACAATAAAGCACTGTAAGGTGATCGGCGGCGAGACGATCGGAATAAAGATGTTCGATGGAGCCGAACGGATGCCGCAACATGTCGGGTACGTCCCGGAACTTAAAAGAAATTTGATTTCTTTAGGGACGCTGAGTCGAATGGATACTCATTCAAGGCGGAGAATAGCTATATCGAGTAGCTAAGGGCTCTCTCATAGTCATGAAAGGAGTCGAAAGAATGGGCTATACTCCCTAGTTGGAAAAACCGTGATCGGGAACTTCTCGAATGCGGTTGATCGGAGCACGACGGATCCGGACTATGGCACATGAGGCTGGGGCATGTAAGTGAAAGGGGCTTACGAGAATTGTCCAGCGGGAACACGTTATGCGGAGATCGGGTCAGCAAGCCGGGATTCAGCGAACAATGCGTCTTGGGGAAGGCCACCGGGGTGAAGTTCTCCATCTGGAATACATACATCAAAGAAACCTCTTGATTATGTACACAGTGATCTATGGGGCCCAGCTAGAACTCAGACTCATGGAGGAGGAAGGTACTTCATGTCCATCATCGATGACTACACCAGGAAGGTATGGGTCTTTATCCTAAAAACAAAAGATGAAGCTTTTCAACGATTCAAGGACTGGTTAACTCTCACCGAAAACAAGATGGGAGCAAAGCTGAAGCACTTGAGAACCGACAATGGCTTGGAGTACTGTTCAGAGCAGTTTGAGGAGCTGTGCAGGAGGAATGGCATCACAAGGCACAAGACGGTCCGGAACACTCCTCAACAGAATGGCCTAGCTGAGAGGATGAACAGGACTCTCCTAGAGAGAGTGCGGTGCATGCTGTTAAATGCAGGTCTACCCAAAAGTTTCTGGGGCGAAGCTGTGTCAACCGCCTGCTACCTTATCAACAGATGTCCATCGACAGCCGTTGATATGAAGACTCCCTTGGAGATGTGGTACGGAAAACCAGGTAACTATAATAATCTTAAAGTCTTTGGATGTATTGCATACGCTCACGTTAGACGGGATAAGTCGGAAGCGAGGGCTTTGAAGTGCATCTTCATCGGATACCCACTGGAACCAAAGGTTACAAACTTTGGTGCTAGATCGACAAAAATGCATCATCGAGTAGGGATGTGACATTCGATGAGTCCAAAATGGGAAATATGCGAAAGCTATGTTACCGGGAACGGTGTCACTAAAGAGGATTCGTCGATTGAGGTGGAGGCTGCAACAACGACGAACTTTGGTCGATCAAAGGATAATTGTGAACGATCGAGACGAAGTGGCGGAAGACCGGCGAGTGAGCGAACCGGAAAGAAGATCCGACGACTACGGCTTGGTAAGGGACGGACGAAGGAGAAGCTATCGGACCGCCAGGAGAGATATGGCCATGCGAGATATGATCTCCTTTGCTCCGAGTGTTCGTTGAAGTGATAGAAGAAGCGGAACCGAGCAGCTACAAAGAAGCCCCGAAGAGCGAGGAAAGACACAAGTGGGAAGAGGCAATGGATGAGGAAATGGCTTCTCCGATGAAGAACAAAGCACGGGAACTTGTGGATCGACCAACGAACAAACGCGTAGTCGGTTGCGAGTGGACGTTTAAGAAGAAGGAAGGCATGCCGGAGTGCGAGAGGATCGGTACAAAGCCGGACTCGTTGCGAAGGGATTCACACGGGTTGAAGGAATTGACTTCAACGAAATCTTCTCACCCGTGGTGAAGCACTGCTCGATTAGGATAGTCTTAGCACTAGCGAGTTCGATTCGACTTGGAATTAGAACGGCTAGATGTTAAGACTGCGTTCCTACATGGAGAGCTTGAAGAAACCATCTACATGGACCAGACGGATGGGTACAACACACACCGAGACAAAGGACAAAGTTTGCTTCGCTGAAGAAGGCATTGTATGGGTGAAACAAAGCCCGAGACAATGGTACAAACGATTTGATGATTTCATGCTAAAGATCGGTTTTGTCGGAAGCGGCTACGACAATCTGTGTGTACATGAAGTGGCAAGACGGTGAAATCGGTACGTACTTGCTCCTTTATGTGGATGATATGTTAGTAGCCGGCGGGAGCGAGGAGGAAGTCCAGAAGATCAAAGGTATGCTCAATTCTGAATTTGACATGAAGGACCTAGGACCAGCTACAAAGATCCTAGGTATGGAGATTACAAGAGACAAGAAAAGGGGTAGCTTATTCTTGTCTCAAAAGTCATATATTCAGAAGGTTCTAACAAGGTTCAACATGCACGAGGCTAAGCAGGTTGCAACATCTATTGGCCAACACTTCGGACTATCGAACTCTCGAGCACCGAGGCCGAAGAGGAGAAAAGGTACATGGAGGGTGTCCCTACGCCGGTGGGGTTGGTAGCATCATGTATGGTATGGTTTGTAGCGGACCGGATTTAGCCTACGCCGTCGATATTGTAAGCGAGTTCATGGCAAGCCCGGGACGGGCTCACTGGGAAGCACTTAAAATGGATTACGAGATACTTAAGAGGCACCACTTGATTTGGGGCTACTCTTGAAAAGGCGGGAAGACAAAGAAGAAAAAGTAGTCGGTTACGTAGATTCGATTACGCGGGAAGCATTGACACCGGGAAGTCACTAACTAGATTCATCTTCACTGTCTTCGATGCTTGCGAGTCGGTTGGAAGTCTAACCTCCGATCGGTTGTGGCCCTCTCGACAACGGAGAGTTGAATACATCGGCTGTGGTCGAAGCAATCAAGGAAGCTATGTGGCTAAAGGGCATGGGCGAAGAGCTTGGGATACATCGAAGGTGATAGCTGTGTTTTGCGACAACCAAAGCACCATCCACCTAACCGGGAATCGGGTATTTCATGAAAGATCCAAGCACATAGATGTGAAGCTTCATTTCGTAAGGGACGTCGTCGCTAAAGGCTCGATAGTGGTGAGAAGATACCAGCCGAAGAGAACCTGCTGATATGCTCACCAAGGCGGCGCCATAGCTAAGTTCGGACACTTGTCCGAACTTAGTGAACTCTTCCATCGGGCGAGGGCCCCTCGGGGGCCACGTGGAGGAATCACTACTCGGCATAATTGAGGGTCGAGGTGGAGATTTGTTGTTTTGACCCCCGATTAGTCACTAAGGTAAGTGGCACTCTTGTAAATTTCTACTTACTTTAAGCCTCCATTGTTGACTTTAGAAAGGTGCCACCTCATTATGGAAGACCCTAGAAAAGGACATGTGGAAGGACATGTGGAGGCCATGCGGTGGAAGGAGGACATGTGAAAGGACATGTGGAGACCATGCGATGGAGGACTCACAAGGGTGGACATGTGGAAGCCATGCGATCCTGAAGGTTACACCTCATCTATTTATAGAATATTATAATGTAATCTAATCTACTATAAATAGATGAGATGAAGGGAGGCCTTAGTGTGGGTTTTGTAAGAGTGAAAAAGAACTCGAGGAGTGTGGGCTAGCTTGTTAAGGGTGAGGAGAGCATCTTGGAGGCCTTGGATGTGAAGGGAGGTCATGGAAGATGAGGGCTCATCTATGTAAAGCTAAGTACTCTTGTTTCTTGTCTTAGTGGATTATTTCGATTCCCTCCGTGGACGTAGGTCGAAAAGACCGAACCACGTAAATCCTCTTGTTTGCTTGTGCTCTTGTGTTTGCATCTTCTTTGTTGTGATTTGCGGTTTGTTCTCTTACCAAAATTAAGGAAAGAAAGTGTTTTTCCCACAACAGTTTCATTTTGGATTTCTTCATTGATTTTTGTGTTGCGGCTTTGGGGGGCTTCAGCGGATGACTGTTTGTTATTAACTTCTCCGACATTTTTTTTCGTTGTTGGTTTTTGTTGTATTCTATAGCTTAGCTATCTTCTTGCATTGTTGTGGGGTTCAGATGAACATGCATTAGTATTTAAGGAGATTTTGATGATGATTCTTATTGATTTTCCTTCATCAATGGTACTGCCCGTGAATTGGATTTTTATTGCTCATTTCTGATGGATGGTTAAGAGCTGTTTGAGGCTTATCAAGCTTTTAAAGTTGTTTTGGTATCTTAAGCTTCATATTTGCTTTTATCATTGCGGTATAAGGCAACTTTACTGGCTTATGGTTTCTTCTTAGTTGTTCCCTACTGAATGATGTTATCTTTGGTGTTCATATTCTTCTATTATGGAGAAAAAATTGCGCACGTAAGACGTACGCGGAGATGCGTACGTAAATGAGTATAAGGAGGTTACATAGGGTTATATACAAGTTAGAACCCCTGTAACATACCTATAACTCCCTTGTAACCCCCTTATAATATACCAATAAGTTCGTGCTACTATTTTCATGCATTGGTAGGTTATAGAGAGGTTACAATAGGTTATAAATAGATTATAGAGGGTATAGAGGGATTACCCAGGGGTTATTAGTAGGTTATAGAGGGTTGTAACCTGGATATAACCCCCGTGTAACCCCTGTATATCCTGTGTTTATGTACTCAGCTTTGCTTACATCATACGCATGCAATTTTTTCTCTCTATTGTGATTTTATTTTATTTATTTATTTTTTATTTATGTTTAAATTGTATGACTTGTAAGCCTTTTTAAAAAAATAATTATAAAATTTTATATAATGCCGTCTTAGCTCAGCCGGTAGAGCGCGTGGCTTTTAACCACGTGGTCGTGGGTTCGATTCCCACAGACGGCGAAGTTCTTTTTAAATACCGATAAGTTCTTTTTAAATACGTGGTCGTGGCTTTTAACCTCCGTCGCCTTCTCGCAGAGTTCTTCAGCATTCCCGACTCCATTGGCGTGAGGCGACTGCCCGGCTGTCGGAGATGAGTTTATTTCTCCTCAATCTCTTCTCAACTAGCTTTCACATAATGTTCGTTTTTCTCTTCAAATCCTTTCAGGCTTGTTGTTCAACAGCTTTGCTTGGTGAACTAGGGTTCGGTTTCAGCACCATTATTTTTAAGCATTGATTTTTTCATATGATATATGATTCAATTTCGGTAGTTAGGTCAACTATTTATTAATTAATATTACTGTTTTGAGCTTAAATACCTCGCATTTTGATTGAAAACAAATTAAAGAATCTTAAAGTGTTTGATTAGATTGCTCACCCTGAAACAAAAATAAAAAATATAAAATATTATAATGATATATATATATTTAAGGCAAGCAAGTAAAAGTATCATCGATGAAAAATTCGATTTTAGTGATTGAATTATATTAGGGTTTTAATGATTGCTCAAGAATGTTTGTTTAGTTACAGTGAAAATATGAGTAATGATCAAAATTTGAGATTTTCGTTTTGAAAAGGAATTAGATTTTCAAATATAGATTTCCCCAAGGTTCTAGAAAAGGACAAAATGAGTCAAGTGGAGTTAGACTATCCTTAACTTGAGCTTGAGCTTGAGCTTGATTGGTTTGAATTTGAGCTCGAGCTTAATTCTACAAGTTAGCTTGTTTAGTATGAAAAAAAAAATTTAAGCTAGTATTATAATATTATAATGAAATGATAACTATAATGATATCATTTAGATGATAATTAATTAGAAATTAATTAATATAAAATTTATTTTTAAACATTTTTTATATTTTAAAAAAATCTTTAATTTTAATATATTTTTAGTACATTTTTTATTGATTTTATTAAACGAACTGGCTCTCAAGCTAACACGAAGAGTCGGGGTTGGAATGAATTGGTTTGTTAGCTCATCGATCTTGGTTCATGAGCTAGTTATCGAGTAGAACTTGAGCCGGCTTGACTCACATCTCAATGCCAAACATAAAAAATGAAAATTTTTGAATGCTGGTTTTAGTAAATTCAAATTCTCTTCAAATTCTTATCAATTTTGACTTAAATCCTGGTTTTGACAAGATTTAATAAACCCAAATTTACATAATTTATTAAATCCGTTGCTCAAAGTAAACCAATATTTATAAAACTCATCCTCATCAATTTTGAGCCGGATATCTGACTCAAATTTTTTGCTTTCATTATGAACAATAATTTCCAGATATCATGCAGATTGACTAGCACGTGATGATTAAAGAGAAGGACTTTGCTTTTGTATTTTTACCATTAAGGTCGCAATAACAAAGCAAGGGTGGCGATTTGACTCCAACTACAATCACAAGGATGAAACGGGTGATGCCATCCCCTTTGTGTTCGTAGTTGGATCTGGAAAGGTAGGACTAACCCATTATTGCACTCTTCATTGTACTCATAGCAATGCTAGGTTGGGTTGCAGTTTTTGTTTTGGTTTTTTTTGCAAATATTATTCTCTAAATTGGACTTATGGGATGGTTTTATTTCACAAAAAATATATTGAAAATTTAGATTGCTATAATATTCATTCCACTTTAAATCTTGGATGATTCACAAGCACACAACTCAAATTTTATCTATTTACATATTTACAACTCAAACTTCAATTTTTTACATGTATGCGAAATGTGCATATTACATTTTAAAAGATAAAATAGCAGTTTCTTCTTCTTTTTTTTTGTGTGGCATGAGAAATTTGGCTGGTAGATGTAAAAATCAAGTGTAAGTTAAATTATTTATGTCATGATTTTTTGACAAATTTTACATTTCTTGTGGACTACCTAATGCAACCCTCCACTTTTCATATATGGGGCTTGAGACCCTGCAATAGGCTAATGAAAGTGTTTAAAAATAAAAGTTTAGGTGTTAGGGTGTTTTATATATATATATATATATATATATATATATTTGTTTGTGTTTAGATACCTATGTATATGTGTGTGTGTATTTGTTAACTTTGTGAGAATAGAAGGTATGTCTTATTGATGCAAAGAGAGGTATAAATACCCATTATAGGATCTACTAGTAAGGAAAGAAATAAAACCAAAATAAAGAGGAAAAAATAAGAAAGCAAATAAAAACAAATCAAAACAATTAATACAAAAATTCTCCCCCTCAAGTTGAGGCATAGAGTCAGTCATATTGAAGTTGGATTTAAAATTCTCGAACAGTGGCTGATGATGGTTCTTTGTGAGAATTTCTGCCAGCTGGCCACTAGATGACACAAACAAAATAGAAATTTTGCTTTAATGAAGTGACGATTAATCTCAACCTTCTTGGTACGATCATGTTGGACCAGGTTGCGAGCAATGCTAACGACAACCTTACTATCACATAATAAGTATAGGAGTGCCGATACTGTTATACGTAGGTCGTGGAGTATCATGCGTAACCAGAGAGTCTCACAAATTCCCAGGGACATAGATCGAAATTCAGCTTTCTCACTGCTCTGAGCAACTACAGACTGCTTCTTGTTTTTTCACGTGACCATGTTTCTCTACATAAATGAGCAGTATCCTGAGGTAGATCGTCGATCATTGACTGGCCCGACCAATTCATGCCTGTGTAAACTGTAACAGAACAAGAGGTGTGACAAGAAAAAAATTGAGCTTGATGTTTCTTTAAAATAGTGGAGAATCCGGTGGGCATCTTGGAGTTGGTGCTCATAGGGATCATGCATACCGACTATCAGAAATGCGTGGCATATGTCGAGACGTGTATGGGCAAGGCAGATGAGTTTCCCCACAAGACGCTGATAGTGAGTCTTGTTTACAGGAACTGTATTAGGAGCATCATTAAGTTTTCATTGGGATCCATCGATATCCATCAGTATAACTACTAGTTTGCACAGCAGAAAGTTGTTCTCTGTCAAAAGTTTATTCACACATTTCCACTGAAACAAACAAATACCTTGAGATGATCGAGGAACTTTCATGCCTAAGAAGTCCTAAAGAGATCCCAATTCTTTCATTTCAATGGAAGCATCAAGGATGCATTTCAGAAACTCCAATATTACTAGATCATTACCTATGAAATTAATATCGTCAACATTGACGATATGATAACTACTTGGTCGCTGGAAGAATATCAAAAGAAGAGTGTTGTCCGGTTGAGCCTGAGTGAATCCATGATCCACCACCACCTTTGTGAATTTCTCGAATCATGCCCGTAGTGATCGCTTCAACCCATAAAGGGATTTCGTGGTCTACATATTTGCCCTTGGGAGACAGTGGAGTCAAAACTCGGAGGAAGAGCCTTGTATACCTCCTTTGTAAGATTGTCATTCAGGAGTGCATTTTTGACATTAAGCTGGAATAAAGGGCCAATTCAGATTCACTGCAAGGAATAAAAGGACTCGATTGGCGTTTTAATTTGGCAATTGGAGCAGATGTCTCTGCACAGTCAACTCTATAGGTATGTGAGTACCCTTTGGCGACCAACCGTGCCTTGTATTCAAATAATCCATCAGATATAAACTGATGCTAAAAAATCATCGACATCCCACTATTTTTTTTCTTCGAGGAAGATCAAAAATCTCCTAATTACAGTTACACTGAAGGGCATTCACCTCCTCCATGACGATAGCTTTTCAGGCTGGGTCTCAGAACGAGTATGTCAAGTGTAGACACAAAGAGTGGGATAATGGCTGGTGGAACCAAAAGGACGGAGGGCTCCTTGGTAGTAGGAGAAGTGGGTGGAACCAAAGGAACAAAGAGTTCCTCAATTGCAGTTGATGTGGGGGAACATCCACAGGAGTAGGGTAAGGAACAATGTCTAATCACTTTAGCTCCCCCTCACTAAAGGCCGAGTTAGGATATTAGGGAGCACTTTCAAAAGGAGACACCAACACTCACATAGACCTTATTTGTGGTAGGGTCAATGCATTAATACCCTTTTCGAGTGGCTGAGTGTCCGGAGAAAACACATTTTATGGACCCAAGTTTACTCGGCGTTGGGGCCTTGTTCCGAACAAAGGCTGTGCCAAAACATTTTTGGATCTAAAATGGAAAGGCCCGATTGTTAGGAAAAAAAATCTCAAGACGGCTAAAGGGGTACGGAAGTTGTGAATTTTGAAAAAACTCTATTGATGAGATAAGTGGTGGTAAAAATGATATCATTTTAAAAATATTATGGGACATTGAAGTGAAATTACCATCGAGGAGATGTTTGTTTTTTCACCTGGTTATCCCATTTTGTTGAGAAGTGTCGATACACGAGTTATGATAGTGGACATCCTTACTTACCAAGAATTCTTCTAATATAGAGTTAAAAAATTCACGACTATAATCAAACCGAAGGACTTAAATAGGAGTTTTGAATTAGGTCATAAAGGTGTGAAAGTATTTGAAAATGATAATAGCTTCAGATTTATCTTTTAAAATATATAACAACGTACATCTGAGTGTGATCATCAATCAAAATAAGAAACCACAATTTATTGGTGTAGCTAGGAGTGCGAGAGGGTTCCCATAAGTCATTGTGAATAAGAGAGAAAGGGGTGGAAGGCGTGCAATTGTGGGATGAATAAGGAACCCGATGTTGTTTAGTTAACTGACAGGTTTCATATTTGAAATTAGAAGGATTTTTATTTATAAATATCAATATATATAAATATTTTAGATACTGAAAACTAGGATGATCCAAACGATGATGTAACAACATAATTGGACATTTAGTGGACAGAGATAAACTGCAAATACTGGGTGAAGTGTAATCGTCTCTGTATTTTTCTCTTGGAAGAAGTAAAACCCTTTTACTTGCTTAGCAATTCCAATCATTCTCCTCGAACGACGATCCTGAAAGACACATCAGAGGAAAAATGTGCAACATAATCAATGTCGTATGTCAACTTACTGACAGATAAACAATTACACATCAACAAATGTACATGTAACACAAATTTCAGAGTTGACTATGTTCTTAAAATAGCGGATCCTTTACCAGCAATGAAACTTTGCGACTTGTCAGCAATTTTAACGTATCTTTCCCTTGACGAAGATAGTATGTCGAGAAGACTTAAGAGCTTCCATTCATGTAGTCTGTGACACCTGAATCAATGTTTCATGGACTAGAAAATACAAAATAAGTGAGTGCTTATAGGATTGGTACCTTGACGAACGTGGGAAGTCGATGGGTTGAAAGAGAGCGGACTGGAATCAATCAGCTTGATTTACTGCTCCATTTGACTTTTAAGAGAATTGGAGGATTCTGAATTGTTCTGGGTAGAGGCTGGCTGCATTGTGTTGGATTCAGATGTCGTAGCGAGACCCTTGACAACAGAAAATTTGGCTGAAAGTTTGGATGTAGGTTTCCCGTGGAGTTTCCAACACTTATGACGAGTGTGGTTGGATTTGTGACAATAATCACAATCGGGATGACCAACGCAGGGTTGAGAACTATTAGAGATCAAGACAGATGCTTCGACCAATGAAGTAGAAGCACCAAGCATGACAAGTGTTTGACTCTCTTCACGATGAATCTCAGTGAAAGCAGCACGAGGCAAAGGAAGAGGATTCCAACCAAGGATACGTCTTCAGACTTCATCAAGTTCTTTGGTGATGCCTATCAGAAATTGGAAGATGTAGTCGTTTTCTACAGTTTTCTGGAAGAAAGATAGATTGACAAGAGATTCCCAAGTGTAGTCATAGTATATGGCGCATTCCATCTATAATGCAACTAGGTCATTGTAGTACTGTATGACGGTCTTAGATCGCATTACGGATTTTTTTAGACACCTCATAGATTTAGCTGGAATTCCTTACATCCAAGTAGGATATCACTTACTATCGTCCAAAGTACACTATCAAAAGGGAGAAACATATATGATCGACCAATCGAAGTCTCTATAGAGTTGATCAATCACGACATGACCATGAAATTCTCCACTTCCTAAGCTCTATACGCTGAGTCAGTCTTTCGAGGTTCACGAATCAGACAAGTGAGATGTTCGAATTTCCCACAACTTTTGATGAACAAAAACACAGACTGGGATCATTGGAGAAATTTAGAGACGTTCAATGTATAAGTTGTGATCAAGAAGTTAATGTTGTTTTCCTGTTCTCCTGTCTGCAGAGGAATTGAGGTTGATGTCGATCTTCTGGTGGATTTAAGTACATCGTTGGAAGGTGGCTCCGTGGTGGAGTCCGCCATGTTTCCAACTGAGCCAAAGAACATGTTGGGATGCCGATCTTCTGGTGGAGAATTTGTGCCTGTAAGGATCCTCCTAGAAGCTGCATCGAACGACTAGCCGCTGGAGGAAGAACCAGTCGCTGCAGAGGAGGACGCGATTGACTCGAGGAAAACGCGGCATGACACTACTTCCAGCAACTAATCAGCGCTGTCGACTTCTGTTACAGCCGCGGCTTCCTGCATAGGAAGCCCTTAGGTATGTAGGGGAAGTCCCATCTGCTGGAGGAAGAACCTGTGCCTGAACTGAGGATCTGGATCAAACGGCTGGAGGAAGATCTGTGGGGAGAGATCCGACAGCTATGTTAGGACCTACCTCTTATACCATGTTAACTTTGAGAATAGAACCAAGGTATATCTTACTAATGCAAAGAGGAGTATAAATTCCAAGGTACATCCTCTTGTAAATGCCCAGTAAGACCATCCATAAATAAAGCAAAAAGACACGGGCTTAAAGCCGATCCTTGATGTAAACCAACAGAAATAGTAAAATAATTGGTCAATCCTCCTTCAGTTCGAACACATGTAACAACTCTAGCATACATATCTTTAATAACTTGAATATAAAGTCATATCAACACCTTTCTTTTCAAGGACTCTCCAAAGAACATCTCTAGGAACCTTAACTTAAGCTTTTTCTAAATCAATAAAAATCAAATGTAGATCATTCTTATTATCTCTGTACTTCTCCATCAAACCTCTCAATAAATGTATAGCTTCCATAGTAGACCTGCCCGACATAAATCCAAATTGATTATGAGAAACCTTCGTAATACGTCTTAACCTATGTTCAATTACCCTCTCCCATAATTTTAAAGTATGACACATCAATTTAATTCATCTATAATTTGCACACTCTTGTGCATCTCCTTTTTTTTTAAATATGGGGACCAAAATGCTCTTCCTCCACTCCTCAGACATCTTTTTAGTTTTTAAAATAATATTAAAAAGTTTAGTAAGCCAAGAAACCCTCAAATCACCTAAACATTTCCACACTTCAATTGGGATATCATCAGGTCCTATAGACTTTCCACCCTTGGTTTTCATTAAAGCGTCATCAACTTTTTTTTTACTAATGCGATGGTAAAAATAAAAAATTTTATTATTATTAACGATATTAAGATCACTAAGGTCGATCGTACTTTCAACATTTTTATTGAAAAGTTTATCAAAATAACTCACCCACCTATGTTGAATATTCTTTTCTAAGAAAATCACTTTTTGATTTTAAATGCTTTAATGCACTTTCTTGAGTTAAATTTTTACTTTTCTTTCTCTTTGTTTGGCTAGTTTATACATATATTTTTCACCATCCTTGGTATCCAACAAGTTATAAAAATCACTAAAAGCAGAATTTTGTGATATGCTGTTGAGAAACTACAGGTCCTCACAAATATTAGATACACCAACGAAGATCAAAATAACTTGCAGCATAGTTGCACTAAAGATTAATTGGTTAACTGGATAACATAAAACCAACAGTTAAGAATACTTATGGAATAACTAAGAGGCAAGAATGAATAAATCAACTATCAATATTTGCAAATGATATGTGCTTGATCTGCTACAATTAGACAGTGAAAATAGAAATTTATAAATCTCTATATTTATTTTTTTCATAAACTGTACAGGAAGTCAGATAGAAATGCTTTCCTCCTAAGAAATTCAAAACAAAACTAACAGCTGCCCAAAAAGAAGTAGCAATAAATAGAAAAGCAGGAATTAAGAAGCAAACAGGGCAATTTAACTTTGTTTGAGTTCTTACAAAATCTATGTTTGTAAGGTAACCTGGATCTCAATCATTTTATTAAGTTTATAAAGAAATATACGAGTGATTTGAGTACTGTTATGGCTGGGACGGTCCTTGAAGCTTTAATCAGGACACATTCTTGTCCTATTCCGAACCACCGGAACACTAGCCAGTCGTGTTTGGATCAAGGTGAATATGGATGGTGCGCTTCTATACAACCGCGGGCCAGCACGGACGCCATCCTTCGGGACAAGACCGGGGAGCTCATTTGCGCCATGGGGCGACAAATGCAACATCGGGATAATGAATTTGTGGAACTTTAAGCTAACCTCTCCATTGTAGATCTCATGCAACCTTGGATGTTGGAAGCCAACGCCATTATCGTGAAAGTTGACAATGTTAACATTATTAACTACATACAAAAGACTTGGAAGGATAATCCGGAGAAATGCCTCCCATTTTTTGCCCAATGGCCTCTTTCATGTAGCTTTTCTCTTACTTCGCTGAATAAATCTTTGTACCTCTAATGCAAAATGCAATATCTTTATATCATAAGTATAAGTGAAGTGATTTATATTATAGGTTGAATAAATAAATTTGTTATTAATTGAAATTAATTATACTTAATGGGCTTATTTGCATTTTTATATCCATTATATGTGGTGTGTTCTTTCCCATGGGCCTAACTTCGTGCCCGTTTGGGGCAGCTTATTGGGAGCTGCGGCGTTTTCATACAGCTCCCTTACTGTTTGAATATCGCGATAGGATCTAAATTATCGGTGCCGCGGCTTTTTTCCCATCGCTATTTCCTTTGTGCCTTTGCAAGCGAGACTCTCCCCACGTCCCGCTTACGAATTCTGCGATTAGGTAAAAATTTTTTGTGCTGCCCCGCGCAACTCCCTTGCCTCCACACTCCCTCGGCTTCGCAAGATCTCCCTCGATCACTCTCGCCTTCACTCGGCTTTGCAAGGTCTCCCTCGATCACTCCTACGAGTTCAGTATTTCTCTCCTTCCCTTTCCTTCGGTATTCGCAGATCTCGGTTCGCTCTACTGAGTTCGTTATTTGCAGATCTCGACTTGACCTCGTCTGCTCGTCTGCTCCATCGTCTCACCCTTCCAGGACGCTCGAGCCCTAGCTATTTCCTGTGAGGTATGTTTCCCTGCATTTCGATTTTCCCGAAATTATTTTGTGGTATTATGTGAAGAATGAGGAAGTAAATTGTTAGGAATGTTGTTATTTCAGTTGGATTTTTGTGGTATTTCAGTTTAGCCTATATGCTTACGGTATTTCGGTTTAGCAATGTTCTTTTGGATATTCGGTTTTGCCTATGTTCTTGTGGATTTTTTGTGGTATTGCGGTGTAGCAGTTGATTTTGCAAGGATTGCTTTGTTATTTTTTCCTCATTGGTAATGTGTATGGTAATGGATTTGGTTCTTCATTACCATTTTGTAGCAATGTTCTTATTTTTTTCGGTTTTTTCCTGCTGCTCTTTTCAAGAGCTACATAAAAACCAGAACTATATAAAATCTGGAAACTGATATATCATTTGTGCTGATGAGTTCATTTTGTGTTTTGTTAAGTATATTTGTGCTCTATCAACAACTTACCTATAGGACAGTGTACACTGCGTGAAGTTTAGAAGCAGTATCTAATCTCTTGGTAATGAGTTCTGCCGTTGTCCTTTGGAATGAGAATTATAATTTGGCACATATTTGGTTGCATAGAATAATGATCAAATTAATACAGAGATGTATAGAAGTTACTGAATAGAGAGCAACAATAAAAATTTCCCAACATATACAAATAAGCTTTCCCAAATAGTAAACAGTTTTCAGAGGTATTTTGGTCATTTATACAACAACTTATATAAATAAGTTGTTCCGAATAAGTTCTAAACAATGAGCCAAGATCATTCGATTATCGGATTATCGGAATAATCGTAGCTATCGACGAATTATAAATAATCAACAGCTGCGCCAAACAGACTCTTCATGATAACTAAAGCAACATAATAATACTAGGCAATATCTTTACATTGCATAAAATTTCAAACATAATAAAAATAATAACTTAAACTTCGTATTTGTATTATAGAGAGTAAAGACCCCTTCGCTTGAATCAAAGTTGTGAGACATGTAAATTTCTCTTTAATTTAAGATTGAATGTTGGCTCCTTTGCGGTTAGGGCTGTCAAAACGGCTCGTTGTTTGCGAGCAACTCGTGTTCGGCTCGTTAAGAAGCTCGTGTTCGGCTCATTCGCTAAGTTAACGAGCCAAACACGCACAAATATTTGTTCATTCGTGTTCGGCTCGTTTTGACTCGAAGTATACTCATCAATTATATATATATTTTTTCTAATGAGTATTATTTTTAAAAAAATTAATTGACTACAAGGCTACAATGATTTATAATCAATTAAAAATATTAATTAAGAAAATAGAATAAGAATTATTAAATTAGATTCAAATGATGTTCTAATATAAACAATAATTTGAAAATCTAGTCTCAATTCATTACATCTTATGGGTAAGTGATTATGGTTGTCAAAACAACTCTTTGTGCGTGAATGGCTCGCGTTTTGCTCATGTTAGGCTCACTAAGCAAACAAGCCGAACACGAACACACTTTTTGAGCTCAAAATATAAACGAGTCAAATACGAGCTAAGCCTGGCTCGCTCGTGTTCGGCTCGTTTACACCCTATTTGCAGTGGACAAAATATCAGCTTATAGGCAAATTAATAAATCCATCCATTTGACTCTAATATCTGCCGTTTTTAGCAAACCTAAATTTATAATTGTTATTTTCGAACTCATAACTTTGTTATATGTCATTGATGTTATCTATCAAATTAAATATATTTAAATCAAAATTTAATTTAAAACTATGTTATGAGACTTTGTCAACTACTCAGAAAGTTGCAAGCTGGACTAGAGAGACAGTTTTGTTTGTTTCTTAAATTACGATTAATAGTTTAAATATTATTTGTATGATAAAAATATTCTTGATCAGATCTTTAGTGTATCGAACAGCTCCGAACAGAACATGTATCATCCGATTGAACTGTATGAGAATAAAAAAGGGCATCTGGAGGACGGCTGAGAAATAATAGATGAACGATCAGAGGCTGGTTAGTATCGGCCGACCTAGATGCTAATGGACGCGGAAACTGCTTATGTAAAGGCTAACAGGCGAGAAGATGACTGACCGGATATTTATCAGTTATATCGCATGACTGATTGATAAGGAGCCGACCAATTAAATAGGTTCGAGATGTAATAGTCACCTCACTATAATTCTAATATTAATGGCTAATATATTAATTCATTTTTATTCATTAATATTTATTATATATAGTTAAAATACTCCCCCAAAATGTAATTATGTAGTCTTATATTACACACCATTCATTATGATATCATATTATAAAAATAATTTTCAGATTTTTTTTCTTTAATTTAATTTTTGCATGGGCGGATGAAGATAAAAATAAGTATTAATGTTTCAAATCTCCGAATATTTTTATAATCTATAAAAATAAAAGATTATTTATAATTTTTTATATTTATTTTTCATTCCCTATTCTTCAAAAAACATATATTTTTACCGGGTTTGAAAAATTTAATATACCAACATAACATTTAAGACACTCAAATGTCTATCAACGCCACCAGATTGAAGGATGCTTTCCGGACCGTCCGATTAAAGTAGTTCATATTTCTGCATTAATTGCACAGAAAACGCTACAAATTGAGCTTCACCCCTGTCATGAGGGGGGCTTCAGTCGTAAGAAGGAGTTGAAGTCCAGCATCATCCCTGCCATCGTTGATTGCCGCCGGTCACCATCGACCGTTGTTGGCCTCTGTCGACCACCACCCCGACCTCAGTCGACCACCACTGATCCTCGTCAACCATTGTTGATCGTCGTCGGTTACTACAGACTGCTGTCGACAACCATCATCGAGTACTATTGTCATCGTTACCCACTACTGACCATCATCGACCACCGCTGACCCCCATTAATCACCACAAATTGTCTTTGACCATCAACCAGACACTGTCAACCGACGATGTAACTTGAAAAATCTAGTAATCATTTCACGTATGTGGGACAATAGGTCTTTGTAATCTTCAACTTATAGTGAATTTTTACAATTAGGTCAGACCACGTAGTTTTTTCCCTTTAAAGTATTTCCACATAAAAATTTCTTGTATCATTACTGATTATTTTATTTCACCTGAGTGTCTACTGAATTCTCGTGCAATGCTAAGACGATAATCCATTGCTCTACTGCCCCGAATTTTCTAACTTGCATCAAATAGATGAGAGTGGTCCATCTCTCCCTCTAGCTATGACATCTACCTATTCTAAGCTATTAGATTTTTCCTCAAATTTTATATATTACGCGATTCTAAATCTTAAAGAAATATTCAACAAAAAAACAAATAATTATTAATTAAAATATATTTTTATATTATTTTCTAATTCTATTATTCATTGCTTTATTTATAATTAATATGATTATGATACAAATTCAAACAGTACTCCTCGCCACTCGGGCTTTGGGACAGTTTAATGGAGTCCAGTTAGGGTTTACAAGCAGGTGGCATACGTGTAGCAGGTTCCCGATTAACCCGCAACAGTTGAGGTTTCCTTCTCGACCTGTGAAGTGTCTCTTTGTTTTGTTGATGAAGAATGCAAAGCTTCCTTGCTCATTGATGCTTTTCGTAAGTTGGGGTTTCGTTCCAAACGGTTCGTGCTGTTTCTGTCCTTAAGCTTTCTCAGCTCGGACTTCTTCTCGATCCCTATTTTATTGGAGGAATTGGGTTTTTTTTCATCTGATTTTGAAGTTTTAATGGTTTATTCTGGGAAAATTTTCAGTTTGTATAGGAAACTTACTTCTGAATTTTGATTTTTAAGAATGGGTTTTTTGTAGGGCTAGTCTGCTTATCTAGCAATAAATGGTGTTTTACTTGCATTTAGCAGCAGGGATTTCATTAACGCTTTGATAGTTTTCTTTTGGAGTGTGCTATAGCTAACAATTACCATGGGCGGTAGTTTTTCCATAAAGTATTGAGAAATTCTAGTAAATTGGCTGATTACTGATTTCTTAGGATGTATTTGAAGCCTAGTTAAAATCTGGTTCTTGCTCAGTTTGTTATTGCACGTGCATTTTCTTTAAACTTGGATTAGATCTGGTTGTGTTTTTTAGTTTTCATCCAGGTTCTTTGCAGTTTAAAATCTCGATTACTGCATGCATATGGTATCCGAGTGGTTGCTTGACGAATACTTATCGGAAAAATTTATGACACTATAGCCTTATCAGTTCTCAGGCGTTGTTAGTTTTTGCGCAATTCTGAAGGCGCTGTGCACTTTGTTTTCTCCAATCTCTGTCGATTTTGCTTATTTTATTCTGACATAAATTCCATTATTTTTAATGTGTAAATATCATTCTTGTTATAGTTTGATGCTTCCATGTTTTATGGTGTTTGTGTCTGTATCAATATGCTTATGTGTAATGTAAGTTTCCATTCTTCTTACTTTTGAAATCTTGTTGATTTGTTTTGCTAATTTAATTTTCAATAAATGATCAAGTTGAATCCGATTCATTTGAATATGGTGTTTATGACTGATTCTTTGTCTCTTTAATGCTAATGGATTCTACTTTTTGAACCAAAGTATGCTTCTTTGCCTCCCTTCCCCTGCCATTTACTCACTCTCTTTTAAAATTCACTGACTTGGTACTGATTTCTGAGTAGCTGAGAGGTTTGCAGTGATAAACTCAACTAAAAGTTTTATATTCATGAATCATAGATTCAGAAAATATGTTGATTTTTTTATATATTTATTTATAAAAAGATTTACATATATACCACTCATGTCTTATGTATTTACATATCTAACACCCAAGCTTCAATTTATACTTACATACCTTATGCATGAAAAGGTGCATTTCACTTTTTTTTAAAGTTAAAATGGTGGTATTTTTTGATGTGATATGAAAGATTTGGGTGGTATAAAAGTAAAATACAAAGTTTAGGTGTTGGATATGAAAATACATAGAAATTGGGTGGCATGTATGTAAATGTTCCTTATTTATCTTGTGTACGTGTGGATTGCTTCCCTGATATTATATGCCCCATCAAATTATTTTTCTTTCTGACACATTCTTCTTTTACTCTCTTGTAGCCTTACAAATAGTGAGAATCACTTTCTCTTCAGCTGGGAAAGAAAACTGGTAATCACCAGTGCTTTTCTGAGCTACCATGTCCGAACAACAAGAATATGCTCGTGAAAGCCCCAGCTCGAGCCAGGACTGTGAGCATGAGACAACCATTGGACGAATCCTATCCGATGAAAATCACAAAATTGATAGACGTCTTGGAAAGCGTTTATCTCATTTAAATTCTATCACTGTATGATTCTTTGCTTGTAACCAAAACTCAATATAAAATACAGTTAAATTCTTATTGTTGCAGGCTTTTATGATAACAATGCTTCAGCTATCTCATGTTGAGTTGATTAATGGCAAAGCTATCCTATGTTCTTAGGGGTCGTTTGGGATCATTTTTAGTCTTATTATTTTTTAATTCATATATTTACCTAAAATGAAATATGTTTAGTATGTTATAACATTGATTTTTGTTTTTAAAATACTCGAAATAACTTTTAAGAACAAACTAATTTGTTTTTGAAAACAAAAAATAAAAGCATGTGAAAATGCACAAACAAACATGCTTTTAAAATAAAAGAAAAAAAGGTTGTTCCTAAACAAGCTCTTAGTTTTTTATTTTCCTTTTACATTACTTTTAAGCTTTATTTGTTTCTTTTTCGCCATCACAATCATGGTATATTTGTCTTCATATGCATCCTTTTATTTGTGTTTTAATGTCTTCCTAACCTTTCATTTAACGGAATACTTTAGCACTTTGCATTCCAGACAAATCCTCCTCTTCCTCTTCTTAATGAGCCCTAATTTGACTATTTGTAATGCCATTAATTCTTGACATATAACCTCCAAAATAAGGAATCGGGGCTTCTCATGACTGTCATCCATAGGTTACAAATTCTTTAATATATGTGTATATACTCACAGGCATTCTAATGCACAAAGATGGCAAAAGTTTTGAGAAGTATGGAATTACAAAGAATGGTAGAAGTACTCATATGACACCCAGTGGATATATATTTTTTAATTTATAACCAATAATAAAGTTTAAATTGGAAATCCTGTTATATTTCATTACTTTGTTATTAGTAGTTGCAAAAAAGTAATGATAAATAACCCTTGTTTGATGCTACTCTAGCTAAAATGGAGTGGATCCCATGACTAAAATACCTGAATAACATTATATTTCAAGTTATTTTGTTGGGTAGTTGGATCAAACATATGGTGGATTTGTAAGCAGATCATTGAACCATTGATTTTAATCATTTGATTAATTTTGTTGTCAAGCGATTTTAGGAACTTTATAGTAGTAAATCCACCAATATTAAAGATAAATGGCTGAGAAAGCATTTTGAGCTTAATTTTTAAGCTAGTTTTCTCATTGCAATTACGACGCAACACTTTTGACATCTCTTTGTAAATGTTTTAAAAAATAATCCATTCTTTTGTCATACTTTTCTATCAAATGTTATATTTATGTCCAGGAAACACAAGTATTTGTAAATAAATATTTCTAGTGCTATTTATGGATTTTTTTAATGTCTGTTATTCCTTAGGCCATCATAGGTGATTCAACTTTATTGTTTTCTTCAGCTTGATTATGAATGTTTATGCTTGATTTGCACCATTCCCGTACTTTCTTGTTATGAATACTGATATGTAGAGATTGCAATTTTTCAGCTCACTCCTCGAGTTAATGGAGAAATCCCAGACATTAATAATGCAACCTTGGACCATAAGAGGCTCTCAGATAGGTAATGGAATTTTAGTTGATTATTTTTGTCCTTCACATTGGACTCTTAGCTCTTATTGATATTACACATTAGGGAACTTAATGTGCATAGCAGCACAACTTAATTATGGTATATGTGCAAATAGCATTTCTAGGGGGACAAGATGCAGAATGTTATCTTCAGTTGTACTTGCAAAATCCAGTTTGCAATAGAGTAGTTAGTTTGAATAAATTTCTTTGATGATGAGGTTCTATAAAAGGCACCGTTAAAAGACGAATGTAGAGAGGATACTACATTATTTTTGGAACTGCAGGAAAGTTAATTGACATGATAATTTTCGAAATTCTAAAGTGATTTTTTTTCAATGGTTTCATTTTATGATTACTAAGAACTCAAAGCATAGTGTAGCAATTCTCAATTTATTTTTTTCAAGTTGATTGGCCTATTTTCACTGCATAAATTTTATCTTTTTTTTTGTATTTTGGAATTGATCATCAGTTTTAAAAATGGGAACATTAAACTTAAGATTACTAGATTTCATGGGAATTGTTACAAGTGACCTTTGAGGGCAGTACCAATTGGTTGATGTTCCTGCAAAAGCATGTTTGTGGAAGAATTGATATGCCTATATGTCACAATGGAGATGACATTCTATGTGACTTTAAGATATAGCCTATTTTTTGTTTGATGATCCTTGAAAGTTGCATTGTCCTTTGGATGACCATCAAAATCATTAAATGGCTTATGATTGGATTAATCCAATAGAAACCCATCCGTATTTTGGGGGACGAGGCGCTTGACTAATGAATAATTTATTGTATTGCTTGCCTTTTTTTTTCACTTAATTTATTTTACTCTTGGGATTGTCATATTGGAGCTTGACTGTATTTTTGGAACGGCTTCATTTACATTTTATATATGCTTTGAAAAGATTTCTATATGATTTTATTCAGTTTGGTGGGAGTGATATAAAATTTATTTAAAATTTTCTCTATTTATTATTTGTTAAGCATGTTTTATTTTATTTTATTTTGTTTTATTTTAAGATGGATGAGAGGCTAAATTAAAAAAGATAGATTGAGAAAAAAATTGTATCAATGGAATGGTGAGAGTAGCATCTATTAAAGATAGGATAGTGAAAAATTTACAAATAGCTTAACAAATTATTGGATTATGTTAGTCAGCCATGGGAGAAGGCCATTAATATTCACAAATAAAGGCTGATAGCTTTGTGGATAGAGATCAATTGAACAAGAGGTTTGGTTTAAAGGGGAGTAGATGAGTCTGATTTGCCGATTTGCATGGAGTTAAAAATCAGAGAGATAGGATCAGTATCTACTGGAAGACTAGAGATAGAAAAGGAAGTGGGTAAGCAAGCTGTTTAGAGATTTGGCTTAAAGGAGTCATTGTCTATGTGGATTTTTGCTTGTGATGCATGGCAAGGAAGGGATTTAAGATTTTGTTTGTGGATTAAAGAGATGTTCCAATTGAGTTTTAGCAGAAGTCTGGAAGGAGGTTGGATGGTTGCATCTTAAGTTGTTTATCAGAAAGAAGTGGATTCACCGGTGAGAGGGTAAGCGAGAAATAGGGAGTAGGTAGCATGAGGAACTAATGGAGAGTATGAGAATGGGAGAGGAAGAGTGGTGTTGGATCAATACGCTGATATCATGAAACAAATTGAAAATGGCTACAGGTTTATTTAACTAATTCTGATGCTACTAAAATTCTACAAGCAAACTTATATATATATATATATATATATATATATATATATATATATATATATATATAAGAGAAGAGGGCATTAATGTTAGCATAAAGTAAAATAACTTCATTAATGATAATATATTATAGTAATAACTGCTGAAGTTCCTAATTTGATGGTTTAGCACAGTTTACAATATTGATATAATAATATTGTTTTACTCTTTGCTTTCGATGAATCATTTTTTCCAATGCCCTTTGATCTGACTTTTCTCTTTAGTTCAACTCTTTCAGACTGGCAACATATGGTTTAGCTGAATTACATGTCGAAGGAGATGGAAATTGTCAGGTTTATTCATAGAATTTTGCTTTTGTCAATATATTTTAGCTTTCATTTTCATACATCTTATAAGCCTGCTATTATCCCATTTGCCCTGTTCTTAATTTTATAGCTATTTACATGAATTCTTATCGTTAATATAGTTTCGAGCTTTAGCAGATCAGCTTTTCCGTAATCCTGACTATCACAAACATGTGAGGAAGCAGGTCGTGAAACAGGTAATCTTCTTAGAACTGTATGCTCCTTATTTCTTTCCGTTGCCAAATTATTGGAGCTTGTGTAAAAACATGCAAGCTGGTTTCTTTAGAAGATTTAAATGGTTCTTCATAGTTTGCTAATAGCTTAAAACTAGCAGTATCCAAATTAAATTTAACTCACGCAAATACCCGTATGTACCGGGCTTTGAACTCGGGACCTTTTTAGTTAGAGGCAAAGTCCGCCATCACTAGACCTAATGGGCTGCACAATGATATCCAACTTAATTCTTCCATCAATCTTTTCAAAATTTACTTATTTTTAGGAAGCTTGTAAAGCTTACACTTTCTTAGGTAGGCGTGCTTATTAGTAATTGGGAAATGACAAGAAGGTTCTTGGGTGATTTACTTAGGGTCAGTTTGGTATTATTTTTGTTTTGATTTTTTTTTGGAAACATGTTTGATTGATCTAATTTTTATATGTTTTTATTTTTTAGTATTAAAGACAAATCAACTTGTTTTTACAAATACTCGAAACATCTAAAAGAAGTTTTGAGCGTTTTTAAAAACAACTAACTCTAACAAACATGTTTTGGTTTAAATCAAAACATAAACAACACAAAATAAATAAAAGGTGAAAAATAAAAAAAAAATGATCTCAAACCACCCCTTAGAGTCTCAGTTGGGCTATTTTTTATGATTTGACTTGAAGCTTGGCTAGCTTTGAATTTTTTATCAATTAAGGAAAGCCTTTTTCTCAACCAAAGTTGGCAACTAGTGATTATTTATCTAATATGTTACTACAGATTTGTGTTTTCTCATACACAAATATGACACCTCAGGTTAAGTGCGGAAATTTTGTAGTATTTTTAGATAACATAGTGTTGAAGTTTTCAGATTTATCCTGTAAATAGATTGAGAGAATAAATTAAGAATCAATTTGTATTAATTTGTATTAATTTGTATTAAATTGTAATCCCTTAAATCAAGGGAATTAGGTAGATAGTTTCCTTTTTATTCATTGTAATCTCTTCTATGTAACAACTTGTATTCTCAATTCAAAGGAAGAAAATTACAGAATAATTTTCCTCTTCTCTGATTTCCCACATGGTATCAAAGCCCTAAAAATTTTCTGGGATTTTTTTCGAGCATCCTTCATTGCTGCGTCTTCTTCTCGCACCGCTCGGCTCTTCGCACCGCTCTACTTGTCCGCTGGTATCTTCGGCGTGAAAGAAGCTTTCGACGCTAAGCGTGAAGGAAGCTTTCGACACGTTCGACGCTAACCACGCGTTCGTCTGCATCGTCCGCTGCTTCCTGTTCCTGCTTCCTGCTTGCCATCTGCGCGCCTTCGTCCTCGAACTCGTCGTAAGCTTCATCCGATGCGCGAACACCCTCGACGATCTGCTCGCCGTCGCTTCCAGCGCCTCCTTCCTGCTTGACCTTCTCGACATTCTGCGCGCCGTTCGGATTATCCAGGAACGTCTCCTCAGCCTTTATTGCCGAACAGGAACCAGGTTCCTTCGCGCGCCAAACGACGATCTGCTTCCGCCTCGTTCTCGCCGCTCTGCTAGGTCTCGAAGACGACCGTCGCGCCGAACGCATCGTCTGCGTCGTCCGCCTTTTCCCCGCATCATCTGCCCGCATCACCTGTTCGCAGGAAATTTTTTTCTGCGATCTTTCCCGAAAATAAAGAAGCCAGGAGCATCTCTTCGATCTCTTTCCCGCAGGAATATTTTTTTTTTCGTAGGAGTTTTGTTTTTCTTTCTCGCAGCCCTTTATTCATCGCGGAACTCTTCGTCAGCCACGTATCGATGTCGAAGCGTCTCAACAATTCAGCCCGTCCGAAGAATCCGATAGTGTTCGGAAAATCGGAGAGTTGCGGAATATTCGGAGCATTCAACGGATTCAACGGGAAGAAGCTATCTCGAATGGTCCCAAATCGTCCGCACATACCTAAAGGCGAAGAGATGCTTAATCACCTCCTTGGAACCGGACCATAAAAGAGGGATCCAACCTTTGCGGCATGGGACGAGGAGGATTCCATAATTATGTCACAGTTATGGGATTAATGGACCGACGATCGAATGACACTTGCATGTTCTTGAATACGCGAAAGGAAATTTGAGATTATATCAGCCGCACGTACTCGAAGGCCGTGATGCTTGCCCTTGTGTACGAAATCAGCGAAAGCCGGAGCCACGAAGCGAGGAGACAAATGCGTCACGGAGTACGCAACTACTGTTGCAAAATCTTTAGCGAGATTGGATCACTATAGGGTAATTGAGATGAAATGCACGATGATGCGGCGCACCTTGAAGAAGTTCATTGAGAAGGATCGGATATATGATTTTTGGCGGGGATTGAATTCGGATTCGATCGGGTGAGGATCCAAATCCTTGGCGAGGAGGATACACGCGTCTGCAGAAGAGACAATCTCTAATCCGAAGCGAGAAGAAAGTCGGAGGAGTGTCGTGCTTAGAACCACATACTTATGGATGAACCGGCCTTAATAGCGAAGACAAATCGAGAAGTCGAAGAATGATGCACGCTAAACACTCGGGTAGAAAACCAAGTAAAGGAGAACAAAGACGATCTTTGGTGTCATCTACTGCGATAAGCCAAGGCATACGAGGAGAAGTGTGGGAAGGCTGAATGGTAAGCTTCCGGCGAGAATGGGGGCAACAAGGCGCTCGAGCGCATGTGGCGGAAACGGCCGATATTGAGGAAAAGTCGAGAAAAAGGGGGTTCGACGGTGAAGAAATTGAGAAGCTAAGAAGGCTTGTTGGGATCTCTTGAGAAAACTTCGGAACTTGTTCGATGACTCTTTCGAGTAAATCTGTTTGCATGAATGTCTTGAGACAAATTCTATACTAACTCTTGGATCATGAGACTCGAGTGCTTACTCGACAATATGACCCCGCATCTCGACTCTTACGTTCTTATACCCCATGTCCAAGTAACGGGAAAATTGTCGTGACGATGGTTCTTTAGCTTATTGTTGCGGGGATTGGAGATATACGTATCACACTTAACGCTTATCCTTAAAAATGTTTTCACGTACCTAAGCTGTCAACAAACCTTGTATCCGATTCAAAAGTTGACTCATGATCTCAAATCTTATGTTGTTTTTCTCTTCTTATTGTGTTTTTCGGGACGGGACTCGGGGAGGAGGATTGGACTTCGTAAGGAAAGGAACGGTGTTTACCACCTTGCACCATCACGAGAAAATTAGGAGAAACTTGTCTTCATCGTTCACAAGTTCACAAACAAAGATGTCGTTTGGTTATATCACTTGTGCTTATGTCATCCTCTTTTAGGGTTTTAAATATATGTTCTCACTTATTCGAAGGATTAGATATTTACGAATTTCGTTGTGACGTTTGTGAATTAGTCTAAGCATAGCTAGTGTATCTTTCACTATTAATAATAAAGAAGTTCTAATCGCTTTTCATTTGATTCGTAGTGACATATGGGGACCTTCCACTATATCTAACATTTCTGGGGCTCGTTGGTTTGTATCCTTAATTGATGATTGCACCCGGGTTACATGTCTCTTCCTTCTTAAACAAAAATATGATGTTAGCACTCTTATACCTAATTTTCATTCAATGGTTCAAAATTAATTTAGGGTCAAAATAAAAAATTTTAGGACAGACAATGCTAGAGACTACTTCAATCAGATTCTATCACCTTACTTTCAATCACGAGGGATTATCCATGAGTCATCTTGTGTGGAGACACTCCAACAAAATGGGGTAGATAGAAAGAAAGAATGGGCGTTTACTCAACACTACCTGAGCCTTACTTATTTCGAGGAATGTTTAAATCACTATTGGGGAGAAGCCGTTCTTCTGCCACATATATGATAAATGAGACTTATCCAGATGTGTTAGAAAACAAAAGCCTGTATGAAGTCCTTAATAACTTCTACCCTCACTTCGAACCTCGAATGGCCTCACTTCTAGGGTATTTGGGTGTCTTGCCTTTGTTCACGTCCATAAACAGACATAGAGGAAAGCTAGACCCAGAGCCAGTCAAATGTGTTTTCCTCGGTTACTTCATCCACTCAAAAGGGATACGAGTGTTACGACCTCTATCGAGAAAATTTTACATCTCTCGAGATGTCACTTTCATGAAAAATAAACTTTTTTCTCCAGTCTCTCTTCGGGGAGATTTCGATGATGGAAGATAAGTACTTGTGAGTCTTTCGAACCACTACTAAAACCTTGACCTTCCGCATGTGCCAACCGTGTTGTTGAACCGGAATCCCTAGAAACAAACTCTCCTCGTGTTCCAATTCGAACCCAGTCCTACTGACCAATCACATCTAAGTCACCCGATCCTATCACTCACAATTTCCAAGAATTTCTCGAGTGTATTCGAGGAAAAGACTGATTCACGAAGCGAACACAATTCAGAATCCGATCCAAATTCACAGAAATGAAATCGATAGTAAGATCGTAACCTCTTTATCCACTATCTCACTATGTTTATCTTAAAGCGCTATCACTTCGCTTCAAAAGGTTCGTTATGAGTTTGAACACCATTGCGTCCCGATAAACGTGTACGAGGCATTATCGAAAGGGAATGGAGGGATGCTGTATGAGAGGAAATTGGTGCGTTAGAAAAGAATAAAACATGGGAGATCGTTGATAAACCAAAAGGAAAGAATATTGTTGATTGCGAGTGGATTTTTACGTTGAGATCTGGTGATGGATCAGCTGAAAGATATAAACGAAGGTTAGTAAGCCGAAAGGATACACTCGAACTACTGAGTGTGACTATCGAAACCTTCGCTCCAAGAAGAAAGATGAACATCTGTGAGAATCACTATTATCGTTAATTCACTTCAACAGATAATCGTTATTCTGATATGATGTTAAGAATGCGTTCATCATAGTGATCTAAATGAGGAAATCTACATGAACGTCCACCGGGATTTGGAAGGGACACTGAGTAATGCAAGGTGTCTGTTGAAAAAGACTATTATGAATTAAAAGCAATCTCACTAGAGACTTGGTTTAATGATTTCTAAGTCGTGAAGGAATCGCAGGTATAAATAAAGCTAAGGTGATAGCACTCTTTTCATTAAACATTCAATTTCAGTGAGAGTGACTGCGCTTTTGGTTCATGTGGACGACATCATAGATTCATCTGGAAATGATGAAAAAGAGAAACGTGAATTAGCGTCGAGACTCAGTAAAAGAGTTTGAAACAAGGAGCAGGGGAAATTGAAGATCTTCACAGGTATTGAGTGACATATTCGCACACGGGGATCTTCGTATCTCGGCGAAAGTACGTGATTGATTTATTGGTCGAAACGGGGAAAGACGGGTGTAGTCGATCTCTCTTCAATGAGATCCAGCTATAAGTTGGGAGAAGGCTAAAGAAGAAGCCGAGTGTGGACGAAAGAATGTACTGCAGGAGGTCGGTTGACGGACTCATATACCTCGCTCTCAGCACTCGAATGAGACATCAGCATGTTCTCGTAAGTTTGATCGATCAGTCATGCGTGATCCAAGAGAACCTCATCTTCGGGCGAACTTACGGGATACTTACGTTACTTGAAAGCGCAATCAGGAAAGGAATCTTGTTTGAAAGGAATGACGCTTCTTCTCTGCGAGCCTACTGCCAATGTTGGCTTATGTTGGCTCCTAGTGGATGAAAGATCTACTACGGGATATTGATCTTTCTTGAGACGACTTAGTGACATGGAAGAACGAAGCGAATGTAGTTGCGATGTCATACATGAGAATCGAGCTGAATTAGTGCTTCGGATTATGCGAATTCATCATGGTGAAAATTATTTTGGATGATTTAAGAGTCCGACGGGAGAGTCCTATGAATTTCTATCTGATAATGAGTTAGTATTAATATAAACTTCATAACCCTATACTACACGATATAATGAAGCATATCGAAATTGATAGACATTTCGTCAAAGAAAACTGGAGGAAGGGTTAGTATGTATGTCTTATGTTCCATCGAAGAAACAATCGACCGATGCTTTCTAACAGAGAATTTGAAACGAGTTGAGTTTACGATATTGTATCCAAGTCGGGAATGGAGACATCTATTCACTCGAACGATGGAAGTGTTGAAGTTTTCAGATTTATCACGTAAATAGATTGAGAGAATAAATCGAGAATCGATTTGTATCGATTTGTATTAATTTGTATTAATTTGTATTAAATTGTAATCCCTTAAATCAAGGGAATTAGGTAGATAGTTTCCTTTTTATTCATTGTAATCTTTTCTATATAACAACTTGTATTCTCAATTCAAAGGAAGAAAAATACAGAATAATTTTCCTCTTCTCTGATTTCCCACACATAGCATTATTTTTGATTGAAGGTTAGTGATGCAGGCACTGGGGTGCCCGATTGCGGGCGCTTCGTGTTCACGAGACGAAGGCCTGCAAACCCGCAGAACAGTGGGATCGCGATCCCGCGCGAGAGAGGGAGAAGAATCGCGAACCTGCATGGCGTCAAAAGTGGAATTTTGGATTTTCTGTATTCTTCTAGCCTTCCTACTGTCTTTTTTTGTGTAGAAGTTTCTTTTGAGCCTATAAATTGTCTAGTCCTAGGTTTGTATATCTGTCAGTTAAGATTGCGTTGTCTTTAGTTCTCCTTTGTGGAGTTCATTTCACCATTTGTGTGATGTATCCGATGAGATGACGGGGTTCTGATTGTATCATTCTTTGAGGTGGTGGTTGTATCATTCCCTGCTACCTTTCCTAAACCTTCTCCTCCCCACTTCTCAGCCGCCGAACTATCTCTCATTCACCCCAACAAACTCGTCCTAATCACCCCACTATTGTTGCTGATCACATACAATCTATCTCACTCATTGTCCTAACATTTCCGCACCTTCCCCTCGCTGTCACCAACACTCTATGGCTGGCACCACCCCCGCCAGCCATCCCGATCCACATCGCCGATCTCCACCATTCATTGGAATTCATTTAGGAGTGTTTGCTTGTGTCGTTTGTTATTTCCATTTGAGTCATATTGTAATCCTATTTTATTTTAATGAAAGTCTGTTCTTGCATTTTCCACTGTTTTCCCTACTAGTTTCGATGTCATTTAGATCCCATCTGTCATGCTTAGCTTAAAAGTTAAAGCCCAGATTTTGCAGACAGTTGGCTGACCATTAGCTTTAATTCCTTTGAAAACTTAGTGCTTTATTATTATTATTATTATTTATTTTTTTGAATACACATTTCCTATTCACTCTGAAACTCCAAATCAAGTCTGTGGGCTTACTAAAACTTGTATAAGAGTGGCAGCTGAAAATAAACCCTTTCGAAGAAGGGTTCAAAAAATCAGCTGAATATGAATTCCATGCAGGCAAACATTGGAATTTAAAAATAAAAATTATTTTGATATTGTAATAGAAGATGTTAAGAATTCCATAATAATATATTTTTTTTTTCCCGAGGCTGTATAATTTGTTTTCCTCTTACAAACTCTGTATATGCTGTAAATATTGTCTCAAGTTGTGTGGGTGATTTCTTATGAATTTTGTTGGATTATCTTTTTTTTGGATTATCTTATGAATTTTTTTGTCAACCTCACTTAGTGGGATTAAGGCTTTGGTGTTATTGTTATATCTTTTATGCTGTTAAGATCACAGTCAGTTCATAAAAATTTTGAACCTTGCAGTTCTTTTTTCAGCTTAAACATTTCCAGAAGCTTTATGAAAGTTATGTTCCAATGGATTATAAAACATACGTGAAATATATGAAAAGGTTTTCCTTCTCAGCTCGTCTTCCCATGCCACCTGTTACAATTTATTATAACTTCATATTTATAATCTTCTATCATTTTCCCCTAAACATTATTTTTTGGTTCCAGATCTGGGGAATGGGGAGATCATGTAACACTTCAAGCAACAGCAGATCGGGTATGTTTAATATTGCATTCTGATATATTTGTGATTAGGTTGCATGATTCATGAGCTTATTTTCCCTTGAATGAAAGCACAACTTTTTGTATTTGTAAATTATGCCTCACTTATTTATGTTTTGTTCAACTACTTGTTACCAAAGATCTTAGCCAATAAAACAAGATGCGCTTACCCCAAGACCAATCATCATTGTCATCATTTTATTACCCTTAGCCCTATCAATTACATTTCGGAATCCTTATTCATCGTTATCTCCTCAGTTCATTGTATGTGAATTCAAGGTTCAATTAGTCCAATTAGTCCAACTGAACAAGTTTGTTCGTGCTCGACTCTTTATAAATCGAGTTAAAAAAATTGTGTGTTTGGCTCGCTCACTTAACAAATGAAGCGAACACAAACTACTTGGTGGCCGAATACGAGCTGTTCGCAAATCTGATTCAGCATATCCAATGCTTGAGCCAACTTCTTTGATCCGGTCATGAAACTCAGTTGGATTAGGAGATTTGGGATGTTACAAAACCCCTTTATTCGGTTGAAAATTTTGTGATAGCTGAAATTGATTAGCAATGATGACACAATGTGATTGTGTCGGCAGGAAGATTGGTTTTGAAGCCTCATTTTGATTATTTTTCGAATACCGCGTTCTGTACCTCATTAGTACCCATCTGGTTTTGAAACCTAATTTTGAAACTTCTTTTTTTCTATTTTCTATTTCTTATTATGTGGTCGGTATAACCTTGGTGCCTAGGAGTACAAAAAGGTGCAGCGAATGGAGTAAACATTTTGAACATTTAAATTGTCATCTAGCCATTTGATCTTCATCTTTATCCATTAGTTATATTGATTTTATTCATTTCCATTACAGTTTGCTGCCAAAATTTGCTTGCTTACATCGTTCAAGGATAATTGTCTTATTGAAATAGTTCCCAAGGAAAAAAATCCTTCTAAAGGTATGCCATACTATCTCATGTACATGTGCTCTACTTTGGCTGGCCACTTTTTATGGAATGTTTATTCTTAAGATCATGGTTAATTGGAAGTTGAATGAACTGAAGTTAACAAAAAGAGGCGAGGTCTTCTGATGCGGGGCGTCGTTGCCGCATTCACGTCAGTTGCCTTGATTTTGCTGTCGCAGTGCTTCTTTGCCTTAGACTCGGCAGATGCCGCGATATTGCTCCAGACTGGTTCGGTCCAGGCAAAGCAGGGACCGACCGGTCCTTCCAAGTATGAGTTCCCTCCTATTTTGAGTGGGACTCGCTCCTGTTTACCCTAAATCTATATATATGTTATTTCATCGTGTTTAGGTTAGACTTTGATGTGTTTTGTATCGTGACAACCGTTTAGGTTAGCTTTTCATGGGTTTTGTATCGTGACAGCCACCAACATATCTTCTTCCCTTTGAGGGCTGTATCATAGGATTCCAGATGGTGCTTCAGTTGTATCTCTCTATTTGGTGTTCATCTTCCTTATCCCCTTCCGCATCGTCTCCACGTTGTTCCCGCTGCCCTCCATTGCTGCAGCCACCCCAAAAGGCCACACCTTGTTATTTTCCTGCATTTTCCCCATTCTAGTCACTTGTTCTTACTGCCGCCACCCCAGAAAGCCATCTTCTTGCTGTCCTGCAGTCCACTGCATTCCCTGTTCGCTTCCACCTACATTTGCTCTGGCTGAAGCCGCCAGGAAACTGCCTTTTCTTGTTGTTTTCTGCTTCTCCAACCTCCCAACCATCCATTCCTCCTTCCAGCTGGCTGCCCTTGCTACCACACATCCCCTTTGTTGTTTTCTTGTTGTCCAGTCGCCTCAACAGCAAACTGCCGTTGTTTGGACTGCCGTCACTTACTGCCCTGCTATTTCAACCATTCATAATCGCAAACGCTCCTCATCCACAGTCCGGAAAGCCCTTCCCTACCTTGCCGCCACCTCGCCAGACCCCCTAATCGTCACCATCATCACCCGGGATCAGCATTACGTGACTTTGCATGTTATGTGTTGTATTTTTTCTTTCAAGCGTGTTTGATTATAACTACCTATTTGTTTCTAGTAATCATACTTACTTTTTCTATTGTGATTTGGGTTAAGTCCGGTATCATCCTCCGTACAAGTGTTTGACTTGTGTTCGACTTCCGCTAGCCTCTAGTTGTCTTGTAGCCACACTATATGGCCAAGTTTTTTGGTGCAATTGTAGTTGAATAATTTAAATTTTTATCCTACAAAGAAAATACATTATACAAATTTTAGTCGCAGGTTATACTCGATAATTTGGTGAACCTGCATAAATTTTTTCCTTTTTTCAAAATTTCAGTTCTTTTTACTCTTTATATTTGAATTAGATTTGCCCATTTTCTGATAGCAATGTAGAAAAGTGTCAAAAAAGTATCATGACTCTTTGCAGAGGGTTGTTTTAATCCCAGACTTGAAAAATGTCAGTTAGTCTCAGAGTAATTTAAAAAGTTTGGAGATTAATTTGATACTTTTTTGGTCTATAGGATTAAGACAACCCCATGTAAACAGTCAGGGGTGCTATTTTGACACTTTACCCGATAGCAATAAGATATCCGACCCATGTTGCCACAAACCAGAGATATCCGACCGGTTAGTTTCCTTGAAAAGCACAACAATTAAACATCACGACCAACCGAAGAAGGCTTAGATAACTGCTAGTTTTCGTTTAATAGCAACAAAACCACATCTCCCACTTAATTTATCTATTGCTCCCTATTTGCTTTTCCTTGTGTAATTGTTCACTCATTCATAATTTGACTAATTGTTAACTCTTCTCCCCCTAACCTTTCGTTAAAGAACTATGGTTAAGCTTCTGGAGCGAAGTGCATTATAATTCCTTATACGGAACCGATGGTAAGGAAAAATGACTCTTATTTGCTTTGCCTTCACTCCCTTTTTATTGACTTATCGAACTACATAAATTTATCATAATTTTGCAGATTTCCCTTGTCGGATAACAAAGAGAAAACATTGGCTCTTTTAGTGTAATTCCTCATAAAAATGCATATAGAAGAGGGCGACGTTATGCTGGTCAGTCATTCTACTTTGATTCAACATATATAATGGTGAAGGCATTATCAGTAATTTGAAAAAAAATAGTTCTTCTCATCTGAACAGTAATGTATATATTCTGTTTGAAGTTGTCAATTATTTTCAAGAATGCATTAAGTATAGAATGATGAATGATGTTCATAGTGTTTGTATCCCAGAGTGTGTTTATTTCGTTTGCTGTAAACTATTGATGATCGTAGCTTGATCATAGCTGGTGAGCTTCGAACATGAGACTTTTCGGTGCGGGCAGAAATGCCCAACCACCGGCCAACCATGTACCCGCTCGTGCGAGCTTTTGTAAAATACATAGCCCGAGCTAATATTAGGTTTGGTTGTTTGCTTTTTTCTTTTTCTCTAAAAAAAATGAAAATTTACATTACATACCGCAATTTTATTGCATTTACATTTTTAACTCCTAAAGTTTGACTCTTTGTTGTTACAAATTTATGCTTTAAAAGGTGTATTTAACTTCTAAAAAATTAGTAATATACTGCCACGTCTATTATACGGGCCAATCTTATAAAATATTAATATATATATATATATATATATATATATATATATATATATATATATATATATATATATATATATATGTGGATCATTGAAGTAGAACTACGTAGTTATTAAGGGTTTATTATAGGGTTATTGGGTATTATTTCAATGTTATTGTGATATTAAATCCAATAACGTCCTAATAACCACCAGATAACCTCCCAATAACCTCTGCGATTACACTTCAATAACTCTCGTAACTACTTCAATAATGTTGAAATAACCTCCAATAACCTCCAAGTATAGCACACGTGACAACATATTAGTGGAGTCCACACACGAAACTATGATCACACTCCATGTGGAAAAACTTTTCGAATTTTGGAAATAATAGATTTTGTTATTATTGTTTTGAATCTAATTATTAAAATACGTTTATTTTGAGTTCATGTATGAATATGGGTAAGTATTCACACTGAGATTTTTTATCAGTAGGGTGAGCGCATGTATTCCCTCTTTAATATTTGTCATTTTAACTTTAATCTGAACACAATCTAATCTGATTTTGATTAATCATATCTACTATTTTAGTAAGCACATTTGAAATAATAATATTCATATTTGTTTTTCATAATCTATAATAAAAGTAGCATTAATAAAGTTGATAATTTAGACCTTTTTGTTTAGGATGTTTTACATGCATGCCACTCAATCCTTATCTATTTCCATATCTAACACATAACTTTAATTTTTACATATAAATCATCTTAATTCTTAACTATGCATGAAAATACATATTTCATGTTTTTTTTTAAAGTTAAACTAAGGATTTTTTTTTTTTTTTTTTTTTTTTATGTGATATGAACGACTTAAGGCCCGTTTGGGGTAGATTATAAGTGCAATAGCATTTTTGAAAATATCGTCTAACCTTTTGATTTGCCCGTTTTTGAAAACACTGCCTACCGTGGTTGAGTTTTTTACGCTACACGTAAACCGCGGGTCGAATCTCTCGGTCGACCGCGAGCCACGTTTCAGAATAAACTGTTTATCCTGAAACGTGCAAGCTGCCCCAAAAAGATCCTTACATGACAAGATAAAGTTTAGGTATTTAATATGTAAATACATAAGAATTGAGTGGTATGCAATTTTACAATCAATGAACTAAAAGTATAACTATGGTGGACATGACTTCAGTGGGTAGATACTCCCATTTTTTAAAGTAATAAATTAGGGCCAGAGAGAGAGAGAGAGAGAGAGACTTAGCAACTTTACTCTGTCAAACCCCACCACGTGCCTCTCATCTGCATCCACTCCTAACCTGAACAGGCACGGCAGGCTTTTATATTTGGCGACCTTCCCTATCTTCTACTAATATAGATGCAATACAATTAAAATTGGACTTTTTGATGATAATTTTGCAAAGAGTGCTGATATCTCTTTCTAGTTGTGTTGAATTTTATTTGGATGTAGGGTTGTGTATTGTTTCTGAATTTATATAGTAAGATAAAGATTCTGTTTTTAAGGGGAAGATTTGGGAGGAGATGATGGATGAATTGCTAAAACTCATGTTTCTCACTCTTTAATTTCTTTGGATCCGGGAGTAGATAGGAATATGGGAGTAAATGAGTCGAGTCGAGCTCGACTCAAGCTTTTACTGTGAGCTTGAGCTCGTCTCAATGAATAAAAATTTATGCTTGAGCTTGGCTCATGGTTCATATACTTGAGCTCGGAGCAACTGGAAGGTCTACATGAAGAATACACGAACTATGCTAAGAAAAGCATGAAGTTGCATCAAAGCACGTAGAATTTACTCAATAACGACCACTCAAATCATATTTTATTTTCATAATCTTTCCAAATATTATTCATCCTCTTTTGAATTTCAGGAAAAAACAAGTTTAAGAGACAGCAGAGTGCAATCCAACAGGGATTCTGCTCGAAAATCAAGGCTTCGTGAGCATGTTATTGTGCGTAAGTGTTTAAGTTTTAGAAGAACCTACCCACGCCGTAGTCCGGAGTGCCCGTTGGCGAAAAATTCTCCAATCAATGGACGTGCAAAATACTCATTTTTGAGGATAGGGGCTCATAATTTACTCATATGTGATCTCCCATACTTTCATATTGAGAATCCTCCGTTAGGCGCTCCCGGTGTAAATCAGAATATTCGGGGCAAGCCCAATGCCTAGTCCCCCACTAACATTTTATTTCATAACTGAGCCTTTGGAATCAGTTTCGTCCAATACTGCTCAAAATGGCCATTTTCCCGAGCTGTTGGAAAGCAGGCGCCAAGATCGTGACGCCTTGGCGCCAGCCCGCTCATAGAACCCGATTTTTAACACAAATTTGACCATTTTGACTTCAGTGCACACCCTAGGCATCCCAAAAGCTGGATTTCCATGAGCTATGGATAGGATTTCCCTTAGACATGCAAAAAGGGGACCATCATACCCTTTTCAAAGCTTTCTATGTGAAGTGACAAAGCCACATCTGACAATTTTATGTGTGTGTGTGTGTGTGTGTGTGTGTGTGTGTGTGTGTGTGGCGCGGGGGTGTGTGTGTGGCGCGGGCGGGCGGGGGGGGGGGGGGGGGGGGGGGGGGGGGGGGGGCTTGGAGCTTGGAGTTAGGGTTTTTTCTCGGGAGCTAAAGAGAAATCTTGAAGTGGAGAGCACTAGAGGGTAAAGACTAAGGCTTGTTCCCTAAAGCTTCTCTTTCCTCTTCTCATCCTCCTCTTCCACGAGAAACTCTTACCTTCCTCCCCTCCTTCATTTTCCTCCACCACTTGCCTTGAGTGTGTGAGGAGATTTTCTTGAGGACCAAGAGCTTGGCTAGCAAAGAAGCATGGTCTCTTCTCTCCTACACTAAAGGAGAGCTTCTTTACTCTTTGGAGGAGTGGAGCGAGGCTCTTTAGAACTTCAACGGAGCTCAGAACCTCATCGGAATTTTGTCTTCTATCCTACCGTTAGGAAAGCTTCCTTCGACGAGAAGAAACTCTTCAATAAACTGTTGCATAGGTGAAAATCCTCAAATTTTTGCATTTTCTTTCTTAGCTGGTCCTAGAAGTAGAGTTTTCTAGGTGGTTGTGGGTTTGGTCACCCACGAGGCAAGCATATGCCTTTTGATTGGCCAAATTTGTAGTATCATCGTAGGTTCAGTCGCATACGCTAGGCAAGTTGGTCGGCCAACACTAGTTTGCATGGATACATGCAATTTGATTGATTGTCTATTTCCTAGAGGAAACCCTAATTTGGGAAGCACATGCATGGTCAAATCCTCTGCGAACCCTATACGTCAATCCTAATGAGTTGGAATCCAAATTTCCCACGACTTTAGTGCTTCCAACTTTCCTTGGAGGGGTTGGAATAATTCATTATTAAAAAATGGGAAAAGTTTTATAGCTAGCCTATTCTATAAGATCATGGAGTGTTTGTAGCTAGTTTATACTACTGGCGGTGAATGCCTTCTCCTACGAGAAATGAGAGGATGAAGTTCTCTACATTCCTCACTAAAGTGGAGGTGGATATGACACATTTCTAAGAGCTAAAACCTATGCTCCTATGCGAGTACGTTAGGGTGAGCATGGTTTCTTATTGTGCACGATGATAGTATTGTGTTGTTGATGATGAAAATTCTATCGCCGCCGACCTCGTGTCCGTCATCGTTGTTGTTGTTATGTCTATCATTATTCTAGAGTCGCTAGCTTATCCACAGTCGTATAGCTCTTTCTCTTCGAAGAATTCTATCCTCGATCATGTAGATGATCTAAAGAGAGAAGATTTAAAGCATGCGATGACGGTGGCAAAGAAAAGAAACATTTGAGAAAGCTTTTGTGATGTGGACTTTGCACAAATGGTTCTGAAGTTTATTATTTTAAGACACCTCAGAGGCATACTTGCGAAGAAGACCGAACGAAAGCAAACCCTCGACTAGAGATTCAGATTGTTATACCTATTTTATAGTTCGTTTCTTCATATAGGTGCAAGCCCATATAGTTAATTATATCCTAAGTAACTTAATGTTACTTGAGAAAACTTTTGATTAAGATTTTAACTCATCCTCAAAAAATTTGGATGTCATTGTTTTGAAGGAAGGAATCTCGAAATCATATCCTAAGGGTAGCAAATGACTAACCTTAATAAAAAGTGCTCTCTCATTATCAGGAGAGGTAATTAATCATAAGGGTTTGCACCTATGGTAAACCTCTAACCCTATATCTTGAAGTCATCGCAAAATGAGAGTGAAATATGTCGGTAGTGTCTTGCTATCTTAAATGCCTTGAGAAAATTTAACCCGGAATTTAACAGAATAAGCTCTCAACGAGAGTCTGGTGCATTTTGAATTTTCAGATGGCCCACATTTACTCTTAAGTCTATTTTAATCCAGCTGATTCGTCGAGTTAACAAGTTGAGTTGCATGAAACTCGAACTCGAGGCTTAACAAGCTCCACTCACGGGCTCGTTAACAAGTCGAGCTCAAGCCAGATTGCAAGTCGACTTAACTCACTTACACCTATAGTTGAGAATGGCTCAAAGAAAGGGTTTTTGTTTTCTGGTCACAAGAGAGAGAGAGAGAGAGAGAGAGAGAGAGAGAGAGAGAGAGAGAGAGAGAGAGAGAGAGTATAGTTTTTATAGAGGCAAAGAACAAGAGAGCTACATTCAACCACCTCTAACCACTCTATTATACGTGAGGTAAAATAAATTAAATATAAAATTATATCTCATACATTATCACATGTAGCAACGATGCATTGGTAAAAAAATTGTAATGGAGGCGTCAAACAACATTATAACTTAGAATAGACTCATATGCTCTGATCTAATGATGGATTTCTCTAGTAGCAGGTTTGCCCCAGATAGTTAGACCACTTCGGCAAATGAGCTTAACTCGATTTGCCAATATCTATCTTCAGGACTCATGAATTCTCGTACCTTATCACGTACAAGCCTTCCCTAAATACGTATCACCGTATTTTGGGTATACAAGTTGAATATAGGTATTAAAACTAATTGTTGATTATACCACATATATATTAAAATTAATTAGTCTTAATTTCAAATTTAGAGTCCATTTCTTCAAATATTTTTATATGAAAGAAGCCCACCATTATTACAGTTAGAATGATGAACAACTTGGCTCCATAATTGTGCCACCCACGTTTATCAAGTCGTGCATAAATATCTATAATTTACTGCAATTATTAAATAAATTCTATTACATAACACTAAAATGAGAAATTACAAAAATATCATACAATTCTTATTGATTTACATATTCACCCTTATAGCTTTTATTTTTTTATTTATAATGTATTTCAAAATTAAACAATACTGATATTTTTAATGTAAATGAAAGTAGATATGTAAATACATAAGAATTAGATGGCATGCGTGTAAATGCTCCCTTGCGTGAACTTTATTTATTCCCCCATTTCACCTTTGGTGGCCCGATCCCATCGGTCGGTGGTTCGGATCAGATTCCGGATTGATTTACCCAAATTAAAACCGGTTAGTATAATGCAATTAAAATTTTTACAGGGGGTTTAGTGCAAATAAATCCTCTGTTTTTCTATTTTTCTATGGCCTTCTCGTACAGACGGAGTAATTACCTGCGCGCACTTTCGTCTGAGCTCTGCTCCCATAGAGGAAAAAGGTTGTCCGATCGGAATCAAATCGATTCCCTGTCGGTTAGTTCCGGCGGCCTTCCGACGATTTAATTTTTTTTCCGGCTGTCGAATGAGTGTTAATCTGTAAAAGAGGTTTATCTGAGAAGCGATCTTTTGGTTTGTCGGCTTTCACTTTTGATTCTTTGGAACTGAAACAGTTTGCCGTCTTCCTTTTTATTCATGGAGATGAGGGGGCCCGTTGATTTCACTTTGTTGTTTACGAAGGTTGCTTCTTCGTGGAGGATTCCGGCTGTTTTATCGGATTTCGTTTTGGCAAGAAACGCCGGAAGATTCGGGTTCTGATTGCAAAGAGGTTGAAATCGAATGAAATTGTTGGTTTTCTGTAGTTTTTGTTCATTTTTGTGTTGTTAGGAGAGTTCTTTTGTGGGGTTTTTGTCCGTTGTTTAATTTTGGTGGAAGATCTAGATGATAGTTGAGACTTGATTTGGAAAGCATTTATAAGTTTCAATCTGATGGCTTCTGATGAAGTTTCATCAAGAAACCATACATTTATCAGTGCATGATTGAAGTTTATGCGGCCATTGCTGTACCGACATCTGTGATGAGAAATTAATTAATTCCTTTTTAGATTTTCATTGTTGTCGTATTTGGAGAAAAGGATTATTTGGGTGCTGTGAGGTCAATCTTTTCTTGCAATGGAGGAGTCTGCACATTCTAGTGATCTGAATCTGGGAAATTATGGTTTGGATGAGGAATTTAGGAGTTGTTGTGAGGAAGATGAGGACTGGCAGGATGCAGAGGAATCTTTTCTAGAAGAACGAGTGGAAGAGAGGGAAGTGGTGCCATTGTGGATATCTGATCAACTTCTCCAAGAAGATGTTGAGGTTTCGTTAATGGAGTTCGGAGAAAAGTTAGAGGATTCAATTAACTTTTCTGATGGCGTCCACGAACTTGTTACGGAGTGTTCGCTTAGACTGCATGAAGGGGATGATGATCAAGACGTTGGCCCTACGTGCTTAATTAGTCTGTCTAAAGTCCTTGATGAAGATGTCTCGGATAGCACATTAAGATTGTGCGAAGGCCATGAAGAAGTTGTTTCACTGTGCTCGCTGGGACTGCCTGAAGACCATGAGGAAGATGTTTCGCAGTTTTCACTAAGATTGTCTGAAGGTGAGGTAGAAGGTATTTTGGATTGCGAAGTAAGATTCTCTCAAGGCCATGATGATGGTGCTATGGAATCCTCACCAAGATTCTGTGAAGCCAGTGGAAGTGATGTCTTAGAGTCTTCATTACAACTTTCTGAAGATGATGAAGATATCTCTGAGTGTTCATTAATATTTTCTGAGGATCATGAAGATGATAGTTTACAGTGCTCAATAATCTTGTTTGAAAATCATGATGAAGATGATGATGATGAGTTTTTAGTAAGGATCTTCTCCAAGGGTGTTTCAATGTCTGAGAATTGTGGTTTAGATTGTAGAATCTCTGGAATTGGAGTGGTTATGGAAAAGCCTCATGGGGTTCCTTTTCTTCAAGTGCAGAAAAAACTGGATTTCTTTGTGGAGGAATTAATAGCCGAGCACTTAGCTTTGTTGGATGGCCTGCTTGAGGCCCTGCGAAATGGATGTCGTAAGGTTTTGGCATTTACAGATTCTAACGAAGTTTATCTTTCGGTAAGTACTTATTTTTTTATGGAAATTTAGGTTGTTTAAGATGATTGGAGCCATGAATTTATATTAATATTATGTTACTCTGGATTATAAATGTTTTTATGTGATTAATAGATTAACATCTTTTCCATGTTCTTCTTATTAATGTGAAATTCTGGAGGAAAAATGTTTTCTTTAGATTTTGTAGTCTCAATTTAATTTTTTATGTCACGAGTTTTGGATTCTGTATGCAGTGTAATATACTTTTCTCTTCATCAACTGCCATAGAAGTTTAAATACTTTCTCTGATTGAATGGTTTACTTAGAATTTGTCTTTTCATACATGTAAGAACATTGGAATGCAAGTTATAAATGAATATAAATATCTAAAATCAACAGATTACAAGAAGTGATTCAGTAGAAGGCCAGCTTTTGATTGCCTTGCGAGAAAGAATTCAAGAAATTGCAGATAAGTTTGAATCATTTGTTCTTAAACTGGCTCCTAAATCTGAGCTTAAGAAGCCATTGAAGCTGGCTCAAGAAGCAACCGGAATTCTTTGCCAGTTAATCGAGTGCTCTACTTGTGGGGAGGACAAGCATCTATCTAAAATGATAGAGCTGGACTGCTCCCATGACCTTTGTTTTGATTGCATGGGTATCTATGTTAAAACTAAAATCCGGAGCTCACCAATCCCTGTAAAATGCCCTCAACCACGATGCAAAAGTTACATTTCAAACAGTGTGTGTAGATCCTTTCTTCCATCTTCGTCTTTTGAATCTTTAGAGAGAGAGCTCACAGAAACTGAGGCGAGAAACTTGTGGAGATTTTACTGTCCGTTTCCTGATTGCTCAATGCTACTTCACAACCATCATCATTCGCCCGATAGGGAGTCCACATTGATACAATCAAATGTATATTGCATCGAGTGCCCGGAGTGCTGTAGATTTGTCTGCTCGAGGTGTCAGGTGCCGTGGCATTCCACGATGAGGTGTGAGGAGTATCAAAATTTGACTTTTGATGAGAGAAATGTTGAAGATTTCACATTGCATCAATTGGCGCGACGCAACAGCTGGAGACGATGCCAGCAATGCAGACAAATGCTCGAGCTTGTGGAAGGCTGCTACCGTGTGTCTTGCCGGTACGATGATGGTGATTATTTAATTGATTTTTTAAATTCATTCATGAAATTATTGATTCTACTGATACCTTCAATATATCAAGGCATTTTAGTAATTCCTTGAGCGTTTTGGACTGGAATCTAGATATTCCATTTTGCTCTTAAATTACAACGTTTTATTGCAAGCACTTTCTTTTCTTTGATGATGCTATATGGATATGTTTCTATGAAAATGGAAATCTATGATACTTGTTAGAATGTAAAATTGAGAAGAATGTTAAAGGTCAACAACTCATTTTGTTTTCAAGAAAAAGACTATTTTTCCTTGTTTTCTTGTTGATAATCTTTCGCATTAATGAAGTGTAACGGCTTGTTTTCCACACTCAACCATGATCCTAAATGTATCAGATGATGTGGCGCGTCAACATCAATCAACTTCATAGGGTCCCACATGGTTAACTTAGACGATTCACCATGATTGGTAACCCAATAACTTGATGTCCGCTATCAATAGTTTGTACTTGGCATCGATACCCTGTTGCTGCCTTATAATTTAGTTTCATTTGAGGATCTCTTCACCGCTTTGCAATACCCTTATGCCAATTTTTGCCAGACTTCTCATCGTTGTCATTGTTTGGATGGTGCCAAGTCATCATCACCTAACAAGTTATGTACATCAATCTTATTTCATTGTTGTAAGTTGTTAGTAGAGATTTCAAATCTATGTAGTGAAGTCACCAAATTATTTCATAATCCCACAAGTCATCTATATCTGCCATCTTTTCTATGCATATCCTCCTCTTCTTCCCACTCTTCCCAAGTATTGGTTGCCTTGTCACTTGATGCTATCTCCTCTAGTTTTTCATTGTTGACACTCGGGGAAGGTGGGACATGATACTTTTCACATCTCAAGTTTGGAAGGTAGTTCATTTCAGCAACAAAGGACGTGATGAATTAATATGTAGGTATATTCGTACTCACAAAAGTAAAATTTGAATATAGATAATATGAATAATAATACAAGTCTGCAAGAAAAGATAAAGTATGTTTCATTAAATTTTAAAAAAAAGTTACAATCTCCCTTCAATAAGGGAATAAATATATAATGAAGATGAAACTGAAAGAGTAATTGCAAATATTAAATTTTAAAAAAGCAATATTGAACTGATACACAAACTAAAAATACTAAAATGGCTCTAGTATTGACTAATCTGTTTCTGTGCTGATGGTCCACTAAACACTTTGGTAAACCCTCCTACAGAGAATATCAATAAGTGAGTTTGACAAATCAAATCCAATAAATAACCAACTATTTATTACAGTTTAAACAATGAAGTATTGTGGCATGCAGCATAGCAATTTTCTATACAACACGCACACACAGACAGATGTATACATTTTGATGGGATAATTAATCTCATCTGATGATCACAACAATATTGGTATTGCAGCAATTAAGGAATATCAGAGGTCCGACTAATTTAGATTATACTTATGCTTTTGATCAATAATATGAGTGACTTATAATCATGCACTTCTATGCCAACATCTATATGCTTAGATATATTGGCATATCTGCACATAAATCATTGGTCATTTATCTATAAATGATAAAATCTTAATATAATAATGCATGTATATATATTTTTATATATATAATTAATTTTCAAAGACATTGAAAGATAGGTACTAATCCTATGAAATCCAATATTTTTTTGAAGGATTCATCAGTTCGGCCAACCTTAAAAATGGGCTTAACATGATATTGTTATAATACAGTACATACGCCACACATAAAAAATAAGTTATAGGAATATTATTAGTAGTCTGTCCAACAATAATTATATAAAAAATAGGAATTATAAAATTTTAATCTAAAACTGAAATAACATGCAAAAATAGTAAATACTGGAAAGACAAGATTCAATTAAATAAATTAGAATTTTGTAGCAAGAATCAAATTTGTTCACTGCCCTAGACTCGCCTTCCTTAAATCGGGGAGAAAGGCTGTGCAAAAGGCGGTCTCATGCGTGGGAAGTGAAGTCGGTCCACAAAGACAACAAGGCACAATGAGAAGAAAAGGAAGGATCTCTAACTGTGGTGGCAATGAGCAATAGAAGGAATCCGTTCTATTAACGCCGAGGCGGTCGTAGGTGAGGAACGCTGCTTCCGTTTGGGAGAGTTGAGTCGGCTCTTGCAATACATTTGCCTTTTTTATTCTTGCACTAGCATTGTGGTCATTAGACTCCTTTTTCTGGACACTATGGTTCCTCTAGCACTAATATGGGATTGTATTAGGTTGTTTGGTAACTGAGCACCTTTCTTCCCTCCCAAACTTCTCACCATTGCGACTACGTCAAAGGGCATGAGGTGACATTGATTTGGGACCTTAAATGGTTCACCTTATTTATTAGATAGAGGCTAACCATCCTCCGTGAAGGCAAACAAATACTTCTACTTCCATTTCTTCACAGAACTTTTAGACTCACAAGTTGTGATGATTGACAAGTTCATTGACAGGCACATAAAGCTCTCTCTTGACTCTTCCTAAAGTGCAATAATAGCTTCTCTGCCGACCATATGATGTTGCTCCGAGCAAACTCCCACATTACATTTAAGGGATTCTTAACTTAGTACACGTATTATATTTACTTAGGGAGTACAATTAATGTTAAAGTGACTATCATGGATATCTCCGTCGGTAAATGCGTAAACATTCTTTTAGTTATCATTGTTGCGGCTTTCTCGAGTTCATCTTTGACTCCTACTGACGTGAATGTCAATACCCATCGAGATTGGTTTAGGGCCTCATAAATTACTCATGTCAACCCTTTGACTCGTATTTACGGGAATGTCAACCCCCATCGAAATTGGTTTAGTGCCTCGTAAATTACCCACGCCATGGAGATTGGTTTAGTATCGGTTAAATTACTTCCTAAAATAAGGAGAACGAATATCAGACTAGATGCTTGTTAAGACTGAAGTCTAAACTCTAGTAAAATCTTTTCTTACGCCATGTTTATCATTGAGGCGGACCTTAATTTGCTGAAAGCTTTGAATTGACAATTCACATTGGCATTGGAAGATAGAGATAGGCTACATATTCAAGCCACTTAAATTTACTTTTTGGGGCTAGTACCTACATATCACACAATTCTAATTTATTTACATATGTAACACTTAAACATTCATATTTACATGCACACCACTCAAATCTTTAAATTGCATCAAAAACACCACATCACTATGTTTTTAAAAGTGAATACATCCTTGCAGGCTTAGGTTTATGATACCAAGTTGTTATAAGTGTAAATATTAAACTAAATACATAAGAATTGTGTGCTGTGTATGTAAATTTACTCTACTTTTGCCCAATTCTGATGTATATACATATCTGACACCTAAACTTTAATTTCTATATTTATACCACCAAATTTTTTTCAAAAGTGAAATACACTTTTCATGCATATGTAAGACACTATGCATGTAAAAATTGAAGTTTAAGTGTTTGTTATGTAATAAGAAGTGAGTGGTATGTATATAAATTTTCCTTTTTTTTTTCACTGCGTTATGCACTTTAATCTGAATGTATTCATTATCCCTTCCGCCCCATTCAAACTTGGATTCAAAAATCAAAATTGAAAAATTCCTGAACCTGAAAATAACAAAACATTGCAACATCTAAAACTTTTTATTTCTTTAATCTACAGGTGTGGCCATGAGTTCTGCTTCTCCTGCGGGGCAGAGTATAGATATGGAACTCAGACATGCCAGTGTGAACTCCATGATGAAAACTCTGAATCCTCTCCAGCTCCATCTGAACACGAAACTGAGCTCTGGAGCTGGGATTGTTTCAATCCTCTGCCATCTACCATCGATGCTTACACAGAGCAGGAAAAGACTCAGCTTGCTCTGATCCAAAGGTTTCTCGCCGGCGGGATCAGCCTCGACCACCACAATCCCTCTCAATCTCCGCCTCGCTCCTCCGACTCGTACCTCGATGCTATTAAGGATCTTAATCAGCTTCCATGGCTTGAGAGCTTCATTTCAGTCATTGGTGATAGCTATCAGGAAGATCACATCTACTGAACTCCTTTAGTTGCTGTGTTTTGTCTTAAATTTATTATTATTTTTTTTTATTTTGCTAAATAATCTGCTTCAAATTCTTAGGCTCCAGATTTGGTTGAGTGAACTTCACAATGATAATTTATGTAGAACATTCGGTGTTATGCGAAGAACATTTGGAAGATTTAATGGTGTTAGTGCCTTTACTTTTTACAAGTTTGATGTATTATCCTTTATTATACAACAGTAAATTATGTCATCGAAACAGGCTCTGACAAATAAAGGAACGAGGCTTTTTATTGATGGGAACCGTGTTAGGTATGTCCTTTTTATAAATTGCAGATTTACATATCCAACACCCTAACTTTGATTTTATCTTTATAACACTTTGGTGTTATAAAAATAATGCTTGAAAAATGATGCATTTCACTCTTAGAAACTCTGGTTTTCAGGATAAGCAGCTTATCCTGAAAAACGGCCTGCGGGTTGACCGCGGGGGTCGACCAGCGGCCTGTGTTTAGTGTAAAAAATCTAAACGCGGCAGGCAGCATTTTCAAAAACACGTAAACTAAAAGGTTAGGTGGTGTTTTAAAAAACGTCACCGCACTTATAAACTGCCCCTAAACGGGCCCTTAGTTCTAGTGGTATTTTCAAGTGATTTTAAAGATTTCGAATAATACGCATGTATATATCAAAGTTATAGGTGTTTGATATGTAAATATATAAGAATTGTGTGGTATGTATGTAAAGGCCCACCCATGTATTAATGTTTTTTTTTTTTTTTATTTAACTAAAGGATTTGTCTATACACCTCACAGGTCTTGATTATATATTAGAATATCTGATGTAATATTTTTTTGCAAATCAAAGTAGATAAATACTACAATTAAAATAATGATTGAGGCTTATATATAGCTACGAAATAGTTGACACTTATACACCCGACAGGTATTGATCAGGCCTTGATTATGTATAGGGCAAGCGTTTATATTTTGCGCTCAAAAAGTGTGCTCGTTTCGGGCCGAACATAAGCCGTTCACAAACAAATAACTATTTTAACAACCCTTATCACATACCTATAAGATGTTAAAGAATGGGGTAAGATTTAAAAATTATTGTTTATCTTAAAACATAATTTGAATCTGATTTAATAATTTTTATTCTATTTCTTCATTTTTTAATTAATTATAAATCATTGGAGCTTGTAGTCAATTAAATATTTTAAAAATATTATTTATTAGAAAATGTATGTATATATATATATATATATATATATATATATATATATATGTGTACGTATATATATATAATTGATGAGTAATATTTCGAGTTAAACACGAATGAATAAATTTTTGTTCATTTTCGGTACCGTTAATTTAGCGAACGAGCCGAACATGACCTTAACGAGCTGAACACAAGCTGCTCACGAACAACAAGCCTTTTTGATAGCCTTATTTATGTATTAGAATTTGTGATGTAATATTTTTTTCTGAATCAAAATAGATAAATACTAAAATTGAAATAATGATTGAGGCTTATATATAGCTACGAAATAGTTGACACTTGTTTTTTTTTTTTTTTTCTATTAATTTGTTTTATGAAATAGATATATAATTGCTGCTGAATATATCATGTTTTAATTTATTTAAAAAATATAATGCTTACGATTCTGTGACATATTGATGATGGAATTTTATTTTATTTTATATTTTCATATTTCAAGTCACGTGATCCTCGTGCGGCCGCTGATGCATCAAGTCAAAAATGTACAGCCATGCAGTGATGCAGGCAAGTGCACGATTCTCTTAGAATTAAAATAATAAATGCTATGTTGGGAAAATTACGTACAGGCCACATGAAACATTAATATTTACACCGGACGATATTGTACAATTGCTGAATATATGAATTTATGCATGTTGCGATCAAACTGTTGAGAATTTTATAAAAATAAAAAATATTAGTTAGCTTTTCCCACAAATTTTAATATTTGAGTGAGAATTTGAAAAATGGATGAAAAAGAGTGGTTGATTTGTAAATAGCAATTTTTGTGTGGTCTATATGTAATTGCCCTTTATTTATTGGAAATATTTTAGTGTAGCTCTCCGTAGATTTTTTTTTTTAATTAATTTATGAGTTAAAATGAAAATAATTTGTTGAATGTCGTATATATGTCAATCTTATTAGAGTCTGGATGCAGAGCTGTGTCCAGACTCCGTATATACGATTTTCTCCTATATATTTTGTAGAAATCAATAACTTTTAAACCTAACTTTATATTAGTAATATAATATTACAGATGTAATTTTTAATATAAAACTTGGTGTTAATTAAAAATATATATTATTAAATTTTCTTCCACAAGGTTGGCACCGATATTTTTCTTAAAATAAATAAATTTCATGAATGTGACTTCAACAATTGCACATCACACATATTCCTTTAATAATATCATTAGTGAAAAGAAAATTATTCCTCTAATGATTTGAAGAGGAAATTTTTCCAGGAAGACTTGCATACATACCACTCAATTTCTATGTAATTACATATTTAACACCTGAGCTTCAATTTTTATCTACATGCCACTTGCATGTGAACATGTATTGAAGGGCAACATGCATGATTCGAATATGTGAGCACACGGTAATAAATTACTTTCTTACTTAATATGTTGTTTATGTAGATAAATAATGTGGTTAGGGTGTAAACGAACCGACACGGACGAACAGAGCTAGTGTTCGTGTTCTAAATGTTCGAACACAATATTGTTTTTGTTTTGTTCGTTTAACAAATCGAACGAAAAAAAAAAAAAAATTGTCCGTGTTCGGCTCGTTTACTTATCGAACGAATCAAACACGAACTTCCTGATAAATCGAACACGAGTTGTTCGCTAACAACGAGCTTTTTTGACAGCACTAGCTTTGATAGCATACTTCCTCAAAATGAAGCAAATTGATCAGGTATTCTATACACATCAGGTAATCCATACTTCCTCAAAATGAAGCAAATTGAATAAGTCGTTTAGAGTTTTATTTAGGGTTTTATTTTAATATATAATATAGTATATTAATTATAATATTATAATATTTATATTAATATAGTTAATACTATAATATTATTATTGTTATTAATAATTTATCATATATTATAATTTATAGACATTTAATTGTTTAAAATATAATAAATTTTTATAATATATAATTATTTTTAAAATATCATAATTTTTTTATATATAATTATTTTAATTTATTTTATATTTCGAATAATAATGAACCGAACACGAACAAACACATCACTATAAGTGTTTGGTTCGTTCAACAAACCAAAAGAAAAAAATTGTTTGCGTTCGTATTGTTTGCTTATCGAATAGAACGAATCAAACACAAACTTCTTGGGGAACCGAACACGAACTATTCACGAGCAACGTATTTTTTTGACAGTCCTAAATGTGGTGCACATAAAGGTTGATACACAAGTTTTATTACTGAGACTTATAACACAAGTTTTGTTATGGCATGAGTTTTAGGTGGATTTATATTCATGATACTTAAAAATTTTCTAATGCGCATTTTTCCAATCTAAACTTTAATAGGTACATCCCATACATACCTCACGATTTTCATGTATTTATGGATCCAAAACTGAAACATTCATATTTGCATGTGTACCGCTTATCAAATTTTGAACATCACATTAAAATTATTACGATCATTATTTATTTATTTTTTAAGTGAAACACACTTTTTTATGCATAGTTTTATCATTATATCAAAATATAAATAATAAACTTTGGATGTTAAATATATAGATACCTAAGAATTATGTGATAATTAAATTTCTCATTTTAGTACATTCCATCGTATTTCTAAACTTCATTACTTTGCCCTCAAGAGCGCTTCACCGTGACTCTTTTATTTATGTTGGTTGCATTAATACTTTGCACTAATGGCCTCGGGAGAAAATATTGAGTCGGTCACATCTAGACGCCCAACCATCGGTCGTCTCGTTGCCATACACCTTGCGATAGGCGACATGACAGTCAGTGATTAACCGTCCAAACGTGCGGAACATAATTAATTTCTTCAAAAAACAATCATTAACCGAAATTTGATGCTATTACATTGCTAAATTAGAGATTTACATATCACTTAATTCCATGTGTTTACATATCTAACACCTAAGGTTTTATTTTTACATATATGCCACTTCATCTGCACATGAAAAACTATATTTCACATTCTTTAATTTAATTAAAAATGCAGGCTTGGCTTTACCTAAGCATAAAGCTTAGCTCGTGTTCGGCCCGTTGAAATTAATTCTATTCAAAATTTACTTTGCATTCCAAATTGCTCAGGCATGATCAGTTCCTATTTGGTTTGTTCATGATTCGAGCTTAAAAAAATTATTTGACTCGCATAATTGACAAATAATTTGAACATGAACTACTTAATAAGCTAAACCCAAACTGTTGGTGAACAACGAGCTTATTTTACACGCCTATCACAAAATACTCGTATATATTTTAAGACTAATGCAATATACAAATAATCAATCAAAATTTATCCTACGCATCTTTGAATGAATTCAACAATTTTAAGGTTCAACAATTTTAAGGCAAAATAACAAAGATAAATAAAAGAAAAAACAAGCGGGTCTCTTAATCCAATAAAAGTAGACAATAGCAATCTATATATATATATATATATCACAGGAATTTTACAAAAAGAAAAAGGTACTCATTGCGCTTTGAAACATCCTCAATACATTTTGACATCCGTCATCTTTCCAGAATATAACTCTCAATATATTTACAACTGACGCAATGGCAAAATTTCATGACATTAAAGCATGTAAATTTATTTATTTCTTAATTATGGGCTAATACAGGAAAAATTAAAATTTATTGAAATATACAGGGGATCTTAGCATAGGTAAAATAAGAATGAAAATAAACTGACCCGAATTTTAGAAGCTAAAAAAAGCTCCTGAAGATCCAAGCAAATCTCCATTATATACCTGATAGGCCTAATCATCTGATCTAGTTTCTGTATGGAGATTACATGTTCCAGTGATCAAATCAAATCAGCAACAAAAACTTTCTAAAAACTTCCTCTCTATATATACACCATGTTGTGTTCCTAACCGTTGATGAGCAGAAGCTGCGATCATTTTAGTCCGAAAGTTTATAAAAATATCAAATTAGTACTCAGATTATTGCTTCTTAGGCTAAAATAGTCACACGGAGCATTTCAGTCTAAGAGTCTACAAAAATGGAAATTTAGTTCCCACACTCTTTTGATTGAGGCTAAAATAGTACGCAGGGTCATTTTAATCTCAGAATCTATAAAAATATCATATTAATTCTTAAGCTCTTTTAATTGAGGCTAAAATAGTTAAAATTGTCCACTAACTTTGACTATTTTAGCCCATATTTGGAAAAAATATGGGGACTAAATTAGTAATTTTGTAAACCCTGGGACTAAAATGACCTACTACAAAGAGTCAGAAAACAGGACGGAGGTGGTTCTTGCTTCCTGGATTAGAAAACAAAAAAATCTAAGTGGTTATATATAACTTTAAATTTTTACTTTTAGATAATCATACAACTATGCATGCTATAGTAGTTTTACCGCACCTTAAAGTTGAAGTAACCTTTCCTGCCATCTCTCATTTGAAATCCTAATTCCATAGATTTAAATTGCCATAGAACTCACCTCAGAGAAAATCCCAAACGGGAATATTACAATGTCCTTGATCACTCCCTTGGTGGTCAAGCTGCGGATTGCTCCCAACGAACTGAAGAGCATGCATTTCTTGGGTGGGGTAACCTGGCACAGTTGACTGGAAAGAAAAAATCTTAGTCAAAATAGGGCAGTGAATTTAGCTCGAAGAACATTACTTGCTCAAAAATTGATTCGAATTTTAGCTTCAGATAAAAAAAAAAAAAAGAGCCAAGCAATGAGTCAAAACTTCGTAACAATTTTTTGTCAAGCTGATTTCAAGTCGTACACAAATCAGCTCAAACTGGCTCGAGATCAGCTCAAAATATTTTTATTAATGAAATTTATATATACAATACTAAATAAAATCGAATATAACAAGCTACGAGTCAATTTTGAACAGGAATGGATCAAAATAACTCAATTTGAGTATGTTGTTTTGATTTAAAGCCGATTTTGAGCTTCAATGATCCAAACAACTCAATTCGAGCCAACACGTTTCAATTTCGAGCCGGATTGAGCTCGATTCAATTTGGAGCCGAGTTGGCTCGAAATAGAACATAACGAGACACAAGCCAAACTCAATCCTATCGATTCGATTTCAAACAGGCCCCAGCTCAGCTCAAATCAACTTGTAAACAACCCCAAGTCAAACATAGAAAAAGGAAAGGTGATAAGTAGCTTTACAACAGAAATGCAAATTTTCATTTAGCCCAAAATCATTCAGATAATCAACTATTTCACACAGCATATCATGGCATGCTCAAATATTGGATCATTTCAATGCCAAATTATCATCTTGGAGCGTAAAAAATTCCAAGAGCATTATGATTGCAATGTCGCCGCTACAGATGAGATTATTTCAAACAAGAATCAAGGAGTGATTGGTATAGTTTTTCAGTATCATTATTTTATATTTTTATATGGCTATAACCTTCTTATTTCTTCTCAAAAAAAAAAAAAAATTGTGATAAGAAGTAGCTTTCACAAGCAAATATACTAGAGTATAGCAACTAAGAAAACTGGAATTCGATATATTTTGAAATGAAAAAACATGTAGAATTATTTACATATATATCACCCAATTCTTATGTAGCTACATGTCTAACACCCAAACTTCAATTTCTACATACATCTCACCTTACCTATGCATGAAAAGAAGTATTTCACATTTTTAAAGTTAAAATGGTGCTATTTTTTATGTGATATGAATGATCTGGGTGTTATAAATGTAAAAAGCAAATTTTAGGTGTTAGATATGTAAATACATAGGAATTGGATGGTATCATAGTTTCTTAGCTAACTTTATTAAAAGCTGCAAGCGAACCCAAGGACCCCCTTAAGCTTCAAGTCAGTTAATGAATAGTGAGTGAAGCTCTTAATAGCAATGAATATTGCAAATGTACTAAAGAAGTGAAAACCGAAGTCTAAATAAAGCTGATGATAACTAGGAGCGGCCGGCCCAACTCAGATCCGAGACTAGACTGGCAGTTTCATGCTCTCGGCTTGCGAAAATATAAATTAGTTCTGCCAATGATATAAAAGTTATGCTTTTAAATCTTTTATATGCTTCTAATGAAAGTTTAGGACAAGTAGCCACAGAACCTAATTATTCCTGAGAGATTGCAGCATCACCAAATTATTCCTGAAAAATGGCAATTTAATCTTCACCATCCCTAACTAATTATCCTTTTTTGGGTTAAGTACATGAAAATAAGACTTGAAAAGTCCAGATCTTTATCACATCCTCCAAAAGTTCCCAGCCATAAAATAAAAGGACGGCATTTAAATACATACCACACAATTCTTATGTGCTTAAATATGTAACACCCAAACATTCATATTTAGATGCATAACACTAAAATCTCTAACATCACATCAAAAATACCACCATCACTACCTATTTGAAAGTGAAATACACCTTTCATGCATCGGTTTATAACATCATATTTCTCCAAGCATAAATATCAAAGTTTGGGAGTTAGATATGCAAATACATAAGAATTGTGTGGTACATATGTAAATTTCCTAAAAAAAACTCCAATGTCCTGCCAACCCATTATCAATACTGCACGCAGCAGACAACTTTGGCAACCCTAGACTTAATAGCAAAACCGGTTCTCCTAATTAAGCATGTTTAATAAATAGGCTCCTAGCTTCAGCCCGCGAAAGACTTTAATCCATATAAAGGGGCATTTACATATACACCACTATTTCCATGTATTTACATACCTAACACCTAAACTCAGCTTTTTACATTTGTACCACCCAACTCTTTCATATCACATAAATAAAATAAAATAAAATAAAAAACCATCATTTTTACTGTTAAAAGTGAAATACACCTTTTCATGCATAGGTAAGGTGGAATGTACGTAAAAATTGAAGACTAGGTTGTTAGATATGTAAATAGATAAGAATTGAGTGGTACGTATGTAAATCTTTTTATAAAGTAATGCCTCTTATTGGACAAACCAGCTTACACCCCTATGGTAACAATGCAGAGTAGGAAGAGCTACCTGGTTCAAATGTGAGCTTCCGTGAAATGGCTGTTGTAAAACAGAAGCAGAATCCTGCATTAACAGATTCTGTAAACGTTAAAAGAGTGGAAGACGAAGTTAAAGCTGGTGTGAAAATGCACTTACCTGACCAAACTGAGTCATCGCATGAAAAGCATGTGCGCTGGTAAGTCCAAACTGATGGTTAGTAACATAAGGTCCCTGTAGCAATGAACCTCAATGTGAAGGGAAATTAATATACATCCACACAATTCTTATGTACTTACATATCTAACCCCCAAAGCAAAGTTTTATATTTACTCTTATACCACTTTACTGTCATAAACCTATGCATAAAGAATTGTATTTCATTTTTAAGAAAATAATAGCCATGGTATTTTTAATGTCATGTTAAAGATTTGAATGGTATGCATTTATATATGAATTTTTTAAGTGTTGGATATGTAAATATACAAGTATTGTGTGGTATGTATGTCAATGCCTCTTAAGAATAGAAATTTATATGCATAGGCAGCCATTATTGGCAATCATATACAAAAGAAAAGCAAACCTGCATAAAGTGACTCGGAGCAATAAACTGATTCGAAGAATTTATTTGAGGAATAACATCTGTTGTTGACAGAGGAATTTCCAGCTCTCTTGTTGCAACATCACACTCTTCAGCTTGCCCTGTAAAAATAATCCATAAATTAAACTGACAGCAATAAATTACCTGTCGATAAGTGATGAGCATTATTTAACACCTTTACTCAGTTTATGTCTCTTATTCACCTCCGATCTCCCTTGCTGTCTGCGGAGTACAATTGCATCTTTCTTCTTTTTGCAGTTAACTTTTAGGGCTTCACTGTTGTCATCAAGGGAATTTTGGATTTCAGTAGGATTTTGTAGCTGACCCTTCAAGACATTATTAATAGGAGGTTTCTCAAGCAGTTTTGCCTGCAAAATTCGCTCCACTTGTTCGACAAGCTGATCTGATTGCTCTGCCATTAACGTGAATGCATCCATATTTTCTGCTGCACGTTCCGCAATTCTATATAACATTTGACACAAAGAGTTGTATCGTTTCATCATGGATGAGTTTGGGTTGTTATGAAGTGGAAGCCCTTCATTGTCCCTTAAGCTTCCAGACTTCGCATCCTTCCTCCACCTCTTTAAGAAAAATTGTTGTGGGAGCTCCTTTATATCCCTAAAATCAAGTACTTTAAGTACATGACAGCACTGAATCCCAACATAAACAAACCTTTTGCAGCTACATAAGACATTGCCATCAGATGAGTCAAATCTTACAAAGTGAGCTCTCGTTTTCCCCTTGACAGTAACTTCATAATCGGAAAGAGTGCCAATCTCACTACAGCTGCAAACAACACAATTCATAAACAGTTCAAACTCAGTTCTGAAGATCTCAAACACGGCAGGTGTATAAATATTAGCAGCTTGCCAAAGCATCCGTAAAAGAGGTAATCTTAGTATATCTTGATTTGCGTTATAATCAGCTTGCAATTCTGCACTGTGTTTCTCCTCCAAAAGTTTTTCATATTGCCTAAAGAAATAAGATAGATCTGCGTCATGGTTCAACCATTCTTTCAGAAAGTCATTCAAGCATTCACCACGCAAAGTAGATTGCAGGTCTGCACAAAATGTATCTCTGCTGTAAGCCGGGGCCCATTTTTCTTTCTTCTCATATATTTTTTGTAGCCATTCATTTTCTTTAAGATTGTATTTCTCCAGCATTATAGACCATGCAGCTACAAACTCCTCTTCCTCCTCAATATCAAAGATAAATCTGCAGAACTCATGCACAAAACTTTCTGATACTTGGAAGAATTCGTTCAGATGTTTAAATGCATGTTGGTATATTTGCCAAGTGCAGATTCGATGAGCAGTGTCAGGCCAAATAGCAGCAATTGCATCATCAAGCTCAGTGCATTGATCTGTGAAGATGGTTTTAGGTCGCTTAGCCATCGCACTCTGGAAAGTCTCAAACAACCACTTGAAACTTTCTGCTGTCTCGTCATATAAAAATGCTGAACCAAATATAACAGCTTGCTTGTGATGATTTACACCTATGAACAGAGCAAGAGGTTTATCACAGACATTTGTTTTATAAGGAGTATGAAAACATACAACATCACCAAAGTAGTAGTAATCCATAATTGATCTAGCATCTGCCCAGAATACATTGGTCATTTTATCATCTTCATCAACCTGAATGGCATAGTAGAAAGACGGATTGCATTCTTTCATCTTTTGAAAGTATTCCAAAATAATTCCTGCATCTCCCACCTTCATGGCCCTTATGCGTTTTGCTCGGACATAATTCTTATAACCAGCAGGGATAAGATCAGCATTTTGGTGATTTCTATGTTGAGCATTGGATAAAAGCTTCTGTGACTTCAAAATCTGAATATCCAATGGTAACGCAAGCTGATGACTGTGGTCTGCTACAAATTCAGTCACACGGTACCTACCTAGAGAGGTAGCTTTGATGACCATCTTTGCATGACAACCAGTTCTTGCTTCAGGCCATGACTTCTTCGTCTCACTAGCTGCATTCTTTGGTCTAAATACCTCTCTTGAACAAACATATATCCTTGATCTAGTAACATTTTTTGCAGATTTATCCCACAAACCTTTCCGTACACTAAACCCTATATTTGCAGCATAGTTAGCATAGTACTCGTATGCTTTTTCTTCGGAATCAAAGCCCATACCCACCATAGGCACACCACCAGCTTTCGCAACCACTTCAGGAGGGACCTCTGGGTCTTCGTCAACTGTTTCTTGTGGCTTACTAAGGGCCTAAAATAATTTCATTGATCAAAATTTGAGAAGAATTATGCAAGCTACAATTCGAAAAGCATATAACAAGAACAGACTAATCAACTTCACAGGCTATATGCCAGAAGAGCCCTAACAGTTTACCATAAAAATCATCATAGAAAATCACCAGATGATGGGGCAATCTCAACACTGCATGCTCACAGCACTGTAGTGAACACTGTAGTGAATGTGACAGTGGACTAGAGGAGTGTGTGGACTGAAGGAGGAAGAACTTCAAGAAGAATGAGCCAAATAAGAGAGTCTAAGAAGGAGATCAGTCAAACATGCTTACTCTTTCTGATTTACTTGTGATATGCCATCAACAATTCTCATTATCTGACACGGATTTCGAGGCAGAGCACGGATCTAAAGGCAACCTTTTAAGCAAGAAACGTTCAAACTCCAATTAAAAGTCATTCAGAGCCCCGATTTCAAAACTTATAGTCAAACCGACCGGCTCGATGAGACAGACTCAACGGGACCAAAATTAGTTTGATCATAACTAAAGCAAGCCCCGAACAAGGCTTTAAACCATATTTGGAAGTTTTAAAACACATTTGGAAGGTAAAACATATGTCAAATCTGAATAGTTTATAGTCAAATCGAGCATCTCGACAAGATGAATCCAACGAGCTCAATATCACTCAATTTTGACATCATTAAAGTACTCAAATGACCATTAAATGTCGTTCAATCAAGGAAACATCTTCGGATCGTCCGATCAAAGTGGTTTATATTATTTCAGTAATTACACCCAAAACTCTATAAATAGATAAAAAGAGAGGAGAGCTTGAGGTTTGAGAAAAAACTTGAAGCTTTGATAAGAAGTTGAATTCCAACACCATTTGCCAACCACCGCCGACCAATATTGATTGCAGCCCATTTCTTGTGGCAAGTTCCTTCGCGCATCGACGTTGTAACTCGAGAGACTTGGTAACTTTCATGCCCGTGAAACAAGGGGCTTTATTTGTAATTTTCAGTTTATAGTAGATCTCTTCAACTGTTAGGCCTCGTGGTTTTTTCACTTTACAAGTTTTCCACGTAAAAACTATTAGTATCTCTTTTAATGGTTTTCTCTTTTCTGAGTGTGTATTGAATTTTCATACTACACTAAGAATACAGCTTATTACTCTACTGCACGAATTTTCCAGGACGCATCAACTTGCATCTTTATGAATTATATAAAAAGATTTTCATATATTGTTTTGTTTCTAGAAATTGTAAACTAAATGAATTCAACTCTGAGCATTTTATTATTTTTTTTTACTTTCATGTGAAAGTTTGTGTCAAACGTTTAAATTGATACATGGTTGTTCAGATTTTTTTCTCTGAATTTAATTGAACTGTGAATTGTCCATATACAAATTTCAAATCTAATATGATCTAATGATATCGACAGTCTTAGAGAAACAATTAGGTAATAACTGACAAGCTCTCTAGTAGACAAAAGTACACTACTTAAGAATTTACAATTGAATAAAAAAATTCTTAATGCAATCGTATGACTAATTAGTATAGATGTATATCTACCTAGGTAGATCAATTGGGTTTTCTAATCATTGACAGATATTATAAAATATTATTATTCTTTATTAATAACTTTATCATTCTGAGTTTTAACTTAAACATTCAAAAAAATAAGTTTAAAGGAATCATACATCTAGTGTGTTCCAGGCCTTGTAATTAAGTTAATCAAATACCAGGAGTTTAGAATTATAATCTTGTAATATTATTGAATAAAAATATAGGGTGAAATAAATTACTAATTAACTTATCAAAACTTAAACTGTAATAGTCGTGAGAATGAAATTCTACTAATCATATATTAGCCATGCAGTACATGCACTTGTGCATATTGCTTTAAACATAGCACCACCTTGCTCCCGCATTACCACTATCATCAAATATGGATGTCAAGTTTGTTAATACTTTCAGATTCATGTATGGGAAAGCCATCTATCAACTTCTTAAGGGTCCCCTAGTAACTCCTATCAATTCCACATTTGGCTTTATAACTATCTCTGTGTTCCACAATGTCACCAATAACTGTTTTGAAGTGAAGATTATTAATAATTCAATCTCTGCTAAGCCTCAAAATTCTTTCATAAGTTCACCTGATTTTAGCTTGCTGATCTTGGCAATAATCTTGAGTAAGAAAGTTTCTAAATATGGATTTGCTACCTCTATCTATATTGAAAAAACTCCCTCAACTTACATGTTATAATGATCATGTAAATTTAATTTCTTTATTTTTTGTAGGCCTTTTTTGTAACTAAATGATAACAAGATTTATCATTTAAAAAACTAGGCTTTCAGAATTAAGGAAACGCTCAATCAAAATTAAAACCATGTAACAAGTCACAAGGCATCCTAACAGAGATATCATAAGAGTTGATGCCAAGTTGAGCACTATAAACTCGATATACACCAAAATAGAATGACAGATATCATCTAACCTTAAAACACAAATTATATCACTTAGTTCATAAATTGTTATGGTATGGATAACGAAGATTAAATTTAATTTGACAAATGATGTATAATTCTTTGTATTTCACGATTTTTATGGAATTATATGATTTTTATTGGGTGAAAAAAAAGAGTTATATGCTTTAAAATAATCTGACAAAATTAGAGGCACAAAATACTGCTTTTGAAATTATGTTAGAATTTATTTGGATTTTTATTTTTACAATTTTTTTATGTGATTTCCCATTTTTGTTTTTTTTTTCAACAGATTGTATTGTTCTTCAATTTCAAGTTTTGGCATCCAGGAATTTGTATTTATTTGTTCCTTAAATTTTATTAATTTTTACATAATTTTTTTGAATTTTATGTGCTTAAAAGAGAGACCATATCAGACCTCTCAACATATTCGGCATGCATGACAGATGACTGAAATAGAATAGAAGACAGATGGTGACAGGTGGACAAACAAAATAAAAAACATGGTTAAAAGATAAGTTTGCATGCCTTACAATGTGAGATTACTAAATTATCAGATCGCTATATCGCCTCAACTCTACACAAATTGACATCAAAAGATGTAAGTTTCTTCTTAACATAATGTTAACCATAAAGATGTGTTTTACAAAAAGGAGTGATATTCTGCCAATAAATTATTCATTTAAATAGTGAAGGAATCATTGTGCTGTCATCACAAAAATAGTTAACAGTCAAATAGAGAACGGAGCGTTAAGGATTGGAACTCAAATGGTTCAAATGAATTGGTAAGAGACTCGAACATAGTAGTATTTGATCAAGCAAATTATATGACCCGTGAAGCCAATGCTATTGAAAAGTTGCTCCCGCAATATGATTTAGAACGTGGCCTTTATAGACAACATGTAGATGTACTCATGAAAGGAAACAACAAAACCAGTTGTCTATACCAAAAAAAAAAAAACTTATAAGCATGACTAAATGGCAAAGAAAATTAGGTTGCAACCATGAGATTGAGTTTGAACAGATTGAAATTAGAGGACAATGCAAATGTAAGTTTCAAAAGGAATCAATGGACTTTATTTACTTGACCGAAGACAATAGTCCACTACCTAATAAATCGCCCACTACAAATCTCCAAGTAGAGGCATAAAATATCTAGTAAGAAGCTAACATGTGTATAGACAATTATAAGGGTGATGCCTTGATGTATGAATGAACAATTAAAAACATGTGTCCTCTTAGTCAGTGATCAGCCCTAATTACTTCAACGTAAGAGATGAGAGCCATTGGCATAAAGGTTTAATGCCTCATTAAAAGGTTTAGCATGAGTGAGTGTTGTGGTTATAGTTGACTCATTTGGCATAAAGGTTTAATGCCTCATTAAAAGGTTTAGCATGAGTGAGTGTTGTGGTTATAGTTGACTCATTTGATTAGTGTGAGACCAGTGTGAAAATTGTTCGTTATGAGGAGAGAAGAGTAATAAAGAAAATAACAATGAAAAGTTTAATCATAAAAAATTAACTCTCAAAGGAACTTAAAAGAAAATTAACAATGAATAGAAGAAAAAAAAATTGCAACTCATAAAGCTTAGGTTAGCAACAATTAAAATGGTTTGTAATATGTTAAGTCGAAAAAAAAAAAGGTTAAATAATAAATAATGTAGGCAAAATAACATGTGATCTTGGCTTCCACATTATAGTGCCTTAATAAGAGAATCTAAAGCACTACCCAGCTCTATAAATCTAACTTAAGAAGGCATAATCTCAAGTGGCACTAACATTTGCAAAACCTGAGTCCTACTACAACAAAAAATATGCATCTACAATCCTCCTAACCAAGATAAAGCTTTTGATTAAAAGCTATTGCCTAGAGAATTTCCATAGGGAGTCCATTTCCTAAGTTAAAAGCACACATAAAAGCATGGCTATAAGGCATTATTTAACATCAATTCAACATCCATAACACTTCAAATAGTTGCAAAACGAAATGACAATTCCAGGTCAAAGAGTTTGAAAAGAATCATTAGAACTATGAAAATAGAGTAAGTTTTAGGCAATTACACTTATTCTAATAGCCAAACAATTTGTAAAGTTAGAATGTTATTCAGCATTTCCTTAAAGCTTGCAAACTCATAAAAAGGCTTCTATATGGTGCCACCGCAAATATATCCTGCATTATATATGACGGTTTTGAACAACAACATTTCACCGAGATATGCAACCGCTAATTTCTACTTCATCATGAGTTCAATCTAGCAATTAACCTCTAGAACAGAAAGATTTAGAACATGTCTCATCCATTTGCATGCAGTGACTATACCACCATAAGGTCAACAGCCAGGCATTCATTTAATATGCAAAACAGCCATGTTGCCACAGCAAACGCAATAGCAATATTGGTTCAGACCAGCGACCTTTCACTAAGATATGGACCTTTGCTTTCTTTTACAGCACATGCCAAGGACAGAGTGCCTTAAAACATGTGTTTCGTCAATCCTTTTGCATTCGGTGGCTATATTGCTATGATGCTAGCAGCTCAAAATCTTATAGGGTCTGTTGGTATTGCAGATTGTTGTCACATTGTTGATTAGGTGCTAATATCTTGCTGTATTTCAAAAAAAATTGTAACGGGAAGGCAAATATTTAGTTATAAGAAAAATGTTGTCCGCCTCTTTCAAGAGGAAAGCGTTTATAATGCTAATAGTTGTCAGAAAAATTTGTTTTTCCCCACAACTTTACATCTACTTTAACAAATAATTGCAACTGCATCAAATAAACCCTTAATATAAAAAACCTGCCCTTTTTTTTAATGAATCTAGTAAGAAATTACATATAAACTGTGTACTGGTATGAATAAATTAGGTGATAATACGTTTTCTTAGTGGTGGATCCCACCAAATATGTGTGATTTGATAAATACAAAAATGATTCAAGATGACTTGATATTTTGCTAAACTTTATTTGTTGCCAAAAAGAATGAAATATTTATTTTAAGCCGACTAATACGCAATAGAAGTTATACCTCACATCTTATACCGTTTTAGAGCTTCAACAAGGTCTTTTGGGAGATTTAGAGGGGAGGTAGTTATGGAATAGCAAGAGAACAAAAATATGCGAGTCAACGGCATTTATAAGAATATGAGCGTCGTTCGATTGCTGTCCCTGCTGAAAAAAAGCAAGAGAAACAATAAAACGACGAGGTACGGTAGTGAGGAGGTTCACAATTTGTTTGTGAGCAAGATACAAATATGCCACTTGCAAAAAGAAGATAACACAGTAATCCTAAAGGAGGAAATCAGATATTACAATCTCCATAAAACTCAAACAAAACAAAAGTCTCTCAAAAACAGAAAATAAATATAAATAGTCCCACAACAGAAAATTCCTAATAAGGTATAAGAAAATAGGAAACAAATCAAAAGGGGAAAAAAACTGAGCTGACATTAGAAATCAAATGGTATCCATGTTCGGTCACGGAGCTTGTGGGATTTTCTGTGATTCTAAGAAATCCAGTAATTACCGACCGATTCCAAGCTCCATGCTAAATCCTCCAACCCAGCGAGAAAGCTCCTAAGTCATTCTTGTCGGATAGTACGAGTCTAAAATCGATCTATAACAATCATAACAAAGAAGTTGGCTTGTTGTGTCTAAGGCAACTCCATTATAAAATCCATGCTCACATCTATTCCATGCAACTCTAAAAAACATGTCATTCTATAGAATGCCCTGATAGAACAATGAGTCATCCTTCTTTGGCACAGCCGGAACTGAAACTGCATATAGATAGGTATTCTCATGAACCAAGTCTGGAGCCATTAAATTTGTAACATGCTTGCCTCACTCCTCGTAATTGATTATGCACATCATCAGATAAATAAGTTTAATTAGAAGAACCAATTCTGGAATGAAATCTATGGCATGCTGGACCGCTCTCAATGGCAACAACCAAAGAGATAAACTATTGATCAGGATATTCGAAGATTTCCTCAATAGAGGCTACCTATTCTATAGTATCGACTCCTTGGACTCACTATGTTTCAGAACTAATTTTAACCTAGTTGGAGTCTCTCTTTTTTTTTTTTTAAGAAAGGGATGGGGATGCACAAGAGCGTGTAAATTAAAGAGGAATTAAGTTGATATGTCATACTTTAGGGTAATGGAACATAGGTTAAGATGTGATACAAAGATCTCCCATAATCAATTTGGCTTTATGTTGCGCGTGTCTACTATAGAAGCTATACATTTATTAAGAGATTTGATGGACAAGTACAAAGAGAATGAGGAGGATATACATATGATTTTTATTGATTTAGAAAAATCTTACAATAAGGTTCTCAGAAAAGTCCTTTGGAGAATTCTAGAGAAGAAAATAGTTGATATGAGTTATATTCAAGTCATTAAAGATATGTATACTATAGCTATTAATTGTGTTCAAACAGAAGGAGAATTAGCCAAATATTTTCCTATTTTAGTTGGATTACATCAGGGATCGGCTTTAAGCCTATATATTTTTGCTTTAATTATGGATGCTCTTATAGAACATTTACAAGAGAATGTACCTTGGTGTGTGCTTTACGATGATAATATCATTCTTGTGGATAAGACTAGAGAAAGAGTTAAGGAAAAACTTGAATTATGGAGGTCAACATTGGAGTCTAAAGGCATTCGTTTGAGTGGATCTAAAATTGAATACATAAAATGTAATTTTATTAGTAGTAGCTCAAGTGATAAAATTGTAACTATAGGTGATCAAATCATTAGAAGCTGTGATCGTTTTAGATCTCTCGGGTCCATGTTCAAAGTGATGGTGATATAGATGAGGATTTTATTAGTAGAATTCAATTTGGTTGGTTGAAGTGAAGGAATACATTGGGCCTATTGTGTGATAGATAAGTGTCGCTTAGATTGAAAGAAAAATTTTATAAGATGGTGATGAGATTTTCAATGCTCTATGGCACAAAATGCTGAGCTTCAAAAAGAGGCATGAAAAAAGTAAGTGTTGTTGAGATGAGAAAGCTTAGGCGAATGAGTGGCTTGACACTTAGGGCCTATTTGGAAAGCAAAATTCGCGGTGCGGTGCTTTACTGCACCGCAAATTTGCGGTAAAAAGGGTCGCGCAGCCGCGAAGCGGCATTGAAAGCTAACCGCGGGATATACCCCGCGGCCCCGACTTTCAACTAGCTTCGTTGAAAGGTTTTCCTGCGTTGCCCTCGCCCCGCTGCTCTCCCCGAACTCTTCTCTGCCCTGGCCCTTCTCGTGAGTCGACTGCTCTTCTTCTTCCTCGACCGAGAGACCTTCGAATCTAAGGTAACCTACCTTCGATCTATCATTCTGTATCGCGGCCCGATCTCCCGTGACTTCTATATGGCGATTTTGGTTGAGGCTGCCTGTTGGATTTGTTTCCCTTCTTCTCGTCCCGATCTACATATGCTTCTTCTGTCCCGATCTACATATGTTTTTGTTTTAAATGCATCAAAATGTTATGCTTATGCTCCATCTTCTTGTGTCCCTCTTCTGTTGTCCCTCTTCTTCTGTCCTAATTTACATAGCGTGGCTTTGTTTTTCTTTATGAAGTTCTGCTAACCTACATAGCGTGGTTGTAACTCTTTCTCTTTTGCTTTACATTACTTTTGTATGGCATCTAACTTGTGTATGAATATGATTACAGCAGCCATCTTAGGATACTTTCTTACAATAGCAGAAATTCCAATGTATATAGTTGTTCATACCAAAGTGTTATGTCTGTAGATATGAATGTTTAGGTGTGAGATGTGTAAATTCATACGTGCTATGTATGTAAATATGAAAGTTTAGGTGTGGCCCATAGCATTCAAAGAAACCTCGGTCTTGCTACTATTTTCAACTTAGATTAGGCTTTAAAGTTCTTATTGAACGAGCCTCATTTAGCTTTCTCTTGAATGAAGAGCATGTGAACATTAAACGAACTGTACACGTAGGGGAGTTTAGTTGGATTGTTTGAGTTTAGTTTAGTTATATTGAAATATGGAAGATGTTTCATGTTTTCAATAGCCTCGGATATCCTTCTCGATATGGAAGCTTTATAAACTCAGAAGTTTATCTACTGGCTTTCCCACAGGAATTTGTTTAAAGTTCTTTCCAATAATTATTGTTTACCCTTGTTAGCCTTCAGCATTTGCTGAATATACAGTGGGAAAGATGAGAGAATCCTCATTTTCTTCCGATAGGCAGATAGTTTACCAGATTCTCACGAGTCCGACGCTGGGAAGTGTACGACCACAACGGAAGACGGAGTGACACGGGAGTTACGAACTACGAAACTAAAGTGAACGTTATTATATTGTTGGTTATTGTTGGAATAGTCCTTCGATTTTTTCACTCTACCTTGCTTCTTCACGCGCTTGAGAGGAATATATGTTTCTTTGTAGAACTACTATGATTATTTTGAGATTTGCGATCGCTCTCTTCGTTGTGTTTTCGTTTCGAATCTTATGTGAGACTTATGATTTAATATCAAAAATTGTTAATGCTTTTAATATATATAAATACCTAAACAATTTGAAAGTAAAAGATCTTTTAAAATATGTAGATATATTATTTAGTTTCATATTTTTTAAAGCTTCATAAATGTTATATTAATTTGAACAATCTATTTAAAATATAAAATTTTTAGGAGATATATATATTTTATTAAAATTAAGATATAATCGAAGCTCGTAAATATTTTATCTATATAATCTAGATATAATAATCACTCTCAACTTATATAGTGAATTATTGCATTGAATCAATAATTCATTATATAATCTACATATAATAAAGTTAGAAAATATATATTAAAAATATAAAAATAAAAAAAATCTAATTTAAATTTATTAGTTTGTATATTTAAAATATAATTTTAAAAAAAAAAATTAATTTGCGAAATACCGTATACTTACGTAAATATATCAAAATTTTAAAACGGTTTCGATAAACGAGGGCAGTTGGTCATTTTCGCCTCGCATGTTGTTTTCATGACTACTTCTCGACAAACAGACAATAGCTTCCATGCAGTTGCTTCCCGTAGTAGCTTCCGCAGAGCGTAGCATTGCGTACTGAGCAAAGTTGGGAAGCACTTGCTGCAACAAACAGACCCTTAGAGACAAAATGCCAAATGAATATATTCGTGATAAGATTGGTGTAGTTCCAGTGGAGGACAAGATTAAAGAGAGTCATCTCAGATGGTTTGATCACGTTAAACATCCGACCATTTGATGATCCTATTAGGAGAGCAAATGTTTTCGGTTCGATTTATATTAAGAAAGACAAAGGTAGACCTAAAAAGACTTGGGCACAAAGAATTAAATGAAAATATGACGTGCAATAAGACGCAATGGAGAAAAAGTATTCATGTAGCCAACCCCACTTAGTGGGATAAATGTTTGTTGTTGTTATTGTTGTTGGAGTCTCTCTCATGGGCTCGGCTTAAATAAATCACTAATGTCTCTTCCTTGTCGGTTGGAAGTAGAGACTCCTTTATGACGTCATTAACATCTACGTAATAATCCAAATTTTCAACTGCTCCCTGCTCCATGAAAGAGAACATTCTCTTGGCATTTGAATCACTTTTTAGATATGACAAGTCTAGGAGTGTTGGATGTCTCTATCTAATCTCCACTCTGAACTAATTTTTCTCAAACAGGATCTATTTTGATAATTCACTAGGTGTATTGTTGTTTGACCTTGGAGTTAAACTCAATAGGTGTGGCGGTGAATCTCCACCTTTAAACTATTTTGTACATTGAGTAGTAACCAATACAGCTATAGCTACACCGCATTCCTAACAGACAAGCTCAATCTTCCAACGTACATTGTTATTGTGAGCTCCTTTGGTACCACGAACTCACATTTCAACCTAAGTTGACCAATTTCAAATGTGTGCTCGTCCACAGAAGAATCTCTCTGGTGTAGGTGGTGAAATGAATTAACATATCATGTCGGTAATGTGCGAAAAGATATTTGCTCTTCATTTCCCATTTCATCAATTATGTAGTGATCTTATTTTTTTCTTTCTCAGTATCGAAAATATTTCAAATTCTCCTACAACAGAGATGCACTCTTCTTTAACTGAATGAAGGTTAGTTTTCCCTTATGTCAAATGAAATGTTCTTATACTCAAGGATTTGTTCTACTGCTTGGAAGCACTCGATGAATTCGTTCATATTCATGCGACAGTCAAAATCTGACAAGTCAATCTTCACTCTAAAATCTTGATTTTTCCTCTGATATTTCATGTCAAATCAGCAAGGTATTAGTTTTTCATCGCTGAAAACTATTTGGTGGAAGAGATTCACTTCATACTCTCACTGTTGTGACTATAGATGATCTTACCAGATTTTTCTCTTCCCACAGGCGCCAAACATTTGTTGCAGTTGGCGAATTTCTCATTGCATGTCTTCCACGGTGAGCTCCTAAATACCCCGTTAGTGGTTTCTCATTCGCAATTTGATGTTTTTTGCCTCCCGATCAAATTTTTGGAAGATATTGGATTGAAAATTAAGGTTGATTGAGCTTAGATTTCGGTGATAGGTGTCGGTGAAATTTTTGTGGAGCAGAAAAATTGAATATTGAAAAGTTTAGATTTATGGCTAGAAATTATGATGGTGATTACTAGGCTATTGAGTTGGTCACTGATTTAAGTTCCATAGAATTTTGGATTGGTGTAGGAAAGACAAATCTTAAAAAGAAAAAAAAAAGGATTTGTCATTTTAGAGCTTCTAAAATATAATTTTGTGAGTGAATTGAGGGAGGGATAGTAGTGAAATAACGAGAGACCAAAAACATGTGAGATCGACAACGTTTAGAATGGGATAGGCGTCATTCGATGGCCATCCCTACTGAAAACAACGAGAATAACCATGATGATATGATGACGTACAGGTAGCAAGGAGGTTTACCACCAGCTACTGAGCAACATACAGAAGCAACACTTGTGAATGAAAGATGATAAAACATTCCTAAATAAGGAAAGATGCAATCTTTAATATTCAAACAAAGCAAAAGTCACCTAAAAGTAGAAATAAAATATATAATATTCCCATAACATAAAATACCTAATTAGAAATAAGAAAATATACACAAATCAGAAAAGGAAAAACAAAGAGATGAAATCAGAATTCGAACTTTGTCCCTGTTCGATCACCGCGATTGCAAGATTTTCTACAATTATGAGGAATCCCGTGTTCACGAGACCGATTCTAAATTGGAACGCATAATCCTACAACCCAGCGGGAAAGTTTCCTTGTCAATGTCTCTCTTATATAATATCCTTCTTAATTTTGTTAGGTAGCACACTTAAAATTCAAATCTTTTTCATGCTCAACTTGGCTATCAATGAATTCTTAATCACACAAAACTTGAATACTTAAGAATATAATTGGACTAATTAAAATTTTAATGAATTTATATTTTTAAGTCTTTGTAATATTCTCTAATGGCATGGTAATTTCAAAGCACTTCTTCATTTTAGTCACGAAACTTAATTCAATAAATTATTATCACTTATTTCCATAGTTTTGATATAATAAATCCAAGAATCATATTCATCACAAGTTAATTCAATTTATCTTATAGTAATATTAGTTGATAATTATAAATATCACACACAAGAAAGACGAACAGCTCATTCAATTTTTGCTCAATTACTCCTTTAAACATTTACATTATCAATCTAATCTTTTTTACCCCGTTGATTAAGCTATACCAACTATAAAAGAAATATAGATTACAGTACCTAATTTTAAAAATCCTTTCTAAGCATTTTCATAATCAATTCAAAAATGAAAATAAAAACTTAATTGTTGAACATTAAAATTTGTTTGTCATTCCACAACAACTTTTAATACTAGATGCCGCATGATACATATCTCTAAGAGTCTAAACATGTGTTTTCACACGTTTCTTATTTATTGCATATCAAATCAAATCTCATAGCATTCCATCATGTCTTTTCAAGCTCACAAAAATCATACAAAAATCAATCCATGTGATTTATTATTTTTCAAAGTCACCTCGGTACAAAAATTATCTTCATAGTGAATCTCTCTAACATAAAATTTAAGGGGTGTTAAACTTGTGCACAATGCCCCAACTAATGCAAGGTTTAAAGGGGGTTTAATGTATACAATCTTATCCCTGCATTTATTGAGATACTATTTCCATGACTCAAATCAGAATGCACAGCCAACCATCTTCTTAAATTTTATGTCAGAAAGGTGTGTTAAACTAGTGCACGATGCCCCAACTAATGCAAGGTTTAAAAGGGGTGAATGCATGCTATCTTAACCCCAGATTTATTGAGATACTATTTCCACGATGTAAACCCAAGACCTTCAAAGTGAACAGTCACACATATTCCTAGCATAAGGCCAAGCTACCCAAACAACATCTATTATCCTAAACAAGTATAGAAATATATGCAAGGCACAAACCTAACAAGAATGTATATAATTTCACTTCAGAAATTTAGTTTGCTAGCCTAAAGCATCTAATTAGCCTGCATGTCCGGCAATTGTATTCCAGATTTGATGAAAAATCTAACACTTGTGTTTATTATTTAATTTCAGAAATGCCAGCACATTGTCATATCGTCCAGTTAGCCTGCATTACCTGCAATTCTGTATCTTCCTTGCTGAGAAATTTTCCTCCAAAACCTCTTTGGCGCCTTTCAGCTAAAGCTTGTCTGGAAGGAACCTGTAGAATATAGAAATTAGACTTCCCAGCGGAAGGAAAGATATAATAAAGGTCCGATTGAGGGGAAATTATTGCATACGGAGCACGTACGCAGTCCACACGCAGCTCTGTCGATACTCATCCAGTACTCTCGTAATAACCTATCTATACCCAATAACCAATACCCTGTAGATACCTTAATAACCAATATTCTCTCCACACACTCCCAATACACTCACCCAGCAATGGAAACGTGCTCCGTATGCAATAATTTCCCCTGATTGAGCCGGCAACCCGCGCATACATAAAACACGGTAAATAGAACCACGCCAATATATGTGTGACCCCAGTCGACTGTGTTGCAGAACTGTGGCACACTGCTGTCACTCTGACCAAACTATGGCCAGAATGTCAATATCCTCAAACCGATATGAAGAACCTTTCAACACTCAGCACTAAAAATTACATGTATAGGAACAAGCCATTACCTTCATCGATCTATCCACAACTTGCCTGTTATTCCTCTTTCTCATGTACCTAAGAATTATATCTCTTCTTTCCTCATTTGTGTACCGGGAAACTCTTATACCAAGCTCTCTTAAAAGCCGAGACTGAGCTGGAATCCCACCCAAGGGTACCTTTTGTCCATCCATACCCACGGTGGCAACATTATTTCCCAAATCAGAAACTGAAGCTGACCGCTTAGTCATACCATCCTTCTCCTCGAAAGTTGCTATTTTCAAAAGCTGACTACTCTGACCCTCAATAACCATCTCATCACCAACAACCGCTGCTTTCTCCGCAGCGTTGTCACCTAGAACTACCTCTGCCGCAATATCCAGATTGTCTTCATTCCTCGTATTAGAAGTTCTCTTTCTGTATGGTCCTCTCTTCTTTTTCACCGTGCTTTCACCAGTAGGTTTTCCAAAGAAAGTATAGTTCGCCTTGGAGCAAAGAAACCTCTGCATCACCAGAATTCTATTTGCCCTCGAACGCTGACCAGAACCAGTCCTGGCCTTGAACCCCATCTTCTCACTGTATGTGTAGTAGAATGCCTTTGCCATTGAGATGGAGTCAAATTCCATGCCTACCGATGGAACCAGCCTGCCGCCTGCAACAGTGCCAGCAGGATCAGGTGGTGGGGCAAGCAAGTGAGGATGCTCCAGAACAACTTTAGACACCAACCATCTTCCACTCTCCTTCCTCACCACCTCCATCATCGCCCTACAACGATCGACGCCGCCTGATACCTCCCCAGAAGATCCAACATCGCCGTTTCCCGAGCCTGGCCGCGTGTATAAGTAGCTTCGCATGATACAAGCCACCCGAAGTGCATTCTCATTGTAAAGTGGCTTCCCTGCTGACACGCCATCATCCTCAAGCGAATTCTCCACCGGTACAGAGCCACCTTCTGACAAGAGCTCCACCACTTCGGCAGCTGCATTCTGCGACTCGAGAACTATCCCGCCATCGCGCCCTCCACCTCCCTCCTCCACTCGATCTCTTTGTTCTAGTTGCATAAATCCTCCTTCCTTGGAGATCTCCGAGATCAACACCATTACTGCATGATTGCAGTGGAAGATAGTTTAGGTTTCCATGAATCGGAATCATGGAGGTTTCGTTGTCACTCCCGGAAAAGAAGCGGGAAGAAACCCTTCGATTTGATTTGGTTTCAGGAGTAACTGAAAGCTAATAAAAGTTGAAAAAATTGGAACCCTAGGGGAAGAGATCTTACCGGGCTCTTTCCCTTTTTGGTGTTCGGGGCAGCGAAGGGGATGGATCCGTGGGAGAGGAAAGCTCGGCACCCTTTCTCTCTCCTGCGTTGCTGCGTGGCTCTGGGCAGCGGTGTACCGTTCTTAAGAGATTAGGTCAGATTGGGCCGGGCCGGAACGCCGAACTACGAGAATGGAAGGAAGCGAGTAGGAAGTCGACACGTATGCTATCTGCGGAGTGGAGTGGGTCGGGCCAAGGGTTGGACCCTATACACGAATAATGTAAGTAGTTTTAGAGGAAATAATTAATATAAATTAGTTTGTTGGAGCAATGCTACCAATTTGTTACATAGAAATATTTTTTATTAAAAAAGAAATTTCTAATGCCGCTCATGTAAAAAAGGCATGGATGGGAGAATAAGCATTTTGTATTGAAATTTAGCGCCCGTTTAGGACGTCTTATTTGGTGTGGTGGCATTTTAAATATGCGCTTATACTGTATTTTGGCAGTTTTTATGTTTTCAAAACGTTGAAAACAGTGTTTTTCACACCGCACATACCTAGATGTAGTGGGAGCTTTCTGTCTGCTGTCTGACTTTTTCAAAAAATAAAAATTTGTAATATTCACCGCACCTAACTTATCAGTAGATTATTTAACAAGTTGCAGATGCCTCAAACAGACCCTTAGTTATTTTGTGATTTGATTTTATATACTTTGATATATAGTTGATAAATTTTGTTATTTGATTTGTATTAACCTCATAATATTATTTTAGCAATAAATATTCACGTTCAGATCATAATCAAACCAATCAATTATCAAACTCTTAAAATATTTTTGAAAATTTTCATGACCAATTGGAAGATTAAATAACTTTAAAGCTAACAAATTTTTAGACAAATCGAGAATATCAATAAGACGCATCCAATAATTTCAATATCACTCAGTTGTGACATTCTTAAAGCACACAAATGTTTAGAATATATTGCCTAATCGTGATAATAAATTTGATATGAAGTCTGAGATTTATTTATGTTTGACTCATTTGTTTTTTTTCTTGTTCAGCTCTAATTTAAAATGACTGGTGAATAAACTATTTGTGACCGACTAGATTTTAATTTATTTTTTCGAGTTTAACTCGCCATTGGAAAGTTATCTATATATATCTCCGCATGGCCCAAACGCACAATTAGGCTCTAGCATTGAATGCATCTGGGAAAATAGAATTAATTATTTATAAAGTCTAGATTATGTGTGTTTTGAGAAGTGATGTTTGCTAGAAAATTTGTGAGGGCAGAGTAATGGATTAGTGTCTTAACATTGTGCGAGAATTTAGCACACACTCAGATGAAAGAAAAATAATCAATAGTGACACTAGAGATTTTTACTTGGAAAACTAGTAAAGGAAAAAATCACGGGGCCTGACCCGGTTGTAAAAGTTCATTATTTGTAGATGATTACAAATATCTCGTATCCTAAATACGATAAAGAGTAACGATATTTTCCAAGTAAAAGATACGACTAACGGCGTCTGGTTGGTGGTGATCGACGGTGATGGTTGACAAGATGGCGATGGGCGAGCGTCGACATGACCAACGGTGTTCGACAAAGACCGGCTGTGGTCGAAGGAGGCCTGCAGCAATTGACAGCGATCGACGGGCGTGGACACGGGCGAAGGTGTTCAACAAAGGCCTGCGGTGGTTGACGACAATCAGTGGGTGTCGATGGCAGTCAGAGGTCGATGGCAGTCAGAGGTCAATGACAGTCGGCGGTGGTTGATGGCGAGCTACGTGGTCGACGATAGGTGGTCGACGATAGATGAGATGGTTATGGACTTTAACTCCTTTTCAGAGATTTTAATTCTCTTTGAAGCTTCAATTCTCCCCCCTCATGTGAGGGGTATGCAATTAATGTAATAATATGAAACATTTTTATCAGGCGGTCCGGATAGTTTTCTTTGATCAAACGACATTTAATGAACATTTGAGTACATTAACGATGTCAGAATTGTGCAATATTAGGTACCGTTGGATTTGTCTTGTCGAGACGCTCGATTCAACTATGAACTTACATTATTCGACATTTGTTTGATCTTCCAAATGTATCCGAGAATTATCCAAAAACGGTTAAATGGTTTGATCAGGGCTTGATTTGATTCAGATTTATCTAACTTTAATGTCATTAGATTCTTCTTATCGAGTCAGTTAGTTTGATTGTACTTTTGTTGAAATCGAAGTTCTAAATGACTATTTTTCAAACTTTTAGCGTTTATTGCTTAAAGTATCATATTGAGATCTATATCATACCTCAAAATTCGTACAAGATGATAAAAATACATTGGTGGCGTATCAAAGAGTGCGGCGGGGTATTAATGAAAGAGGATTGATTTTTTTGTGCATTTACATGCATCATTTACAAATTTTCATTGTGTCGCGGGGAATTTGTGGAGGTGGAATGGACCACGGGTGGGACCAAGTAGACTTGAAGGCGTGAGTGGATCTCATGTAATAACGTTACAGCAAAAGTTTTTATGTTGACTTGGCACGGTTGTATTGAACTTGTCTAAATAAAAGAATTGATAATTCTGCATGAGCAAATTTTTTTTCAATTATTTATATGCGTACCATTTAATTCTGATGTATTTATATAGCCAGCACAGAAATATTTATTTTTTACTTACAAGGCTAACTAAACTATTTTAAAATTAATTAAATATAATATAAATTTTAATATATAATTATTCTAATAATTGATGCATCTCTAATAAATCTCTATCATTTGACACGAATCTAGACAATACACGGATCTTGAGATAATTTTTTTAGTAAGGAGTCTTTAAATTTTGATAAAAATTTATTTGGAGCTTTGATTTCAACAAATTTATAGTCAAACTGATCGGCTCGATAATACGGACCCAATGATATAAAAGTTAGTCTAATCAGAGACAAATCAAGTCATTAAATTACTTTTAGAAGATTTTCAGACACATTTTGAATGTCAAACGGGGGTTGAATTTGGTGAGTTCATAGTTGAATTGAGCGTCTCAGCGAGATAAATCTAACGAGTATAAGATTGCTCAATTCTGACATCATAAACACACTCAAATGTTCATCAAACACTTTCTAACTGAAAGAAGCTCTCTCGATAGTCTCATCAAAATTGTTCATATTACTGCATTAATTGCACTCATAACACTATAAATAGAGTCTTACCCCTCTTACAAGATGAGGAGAGTTGAAGCTTGAGTGAGTACTTAAAGCTTTGGTAAGGAGATGAAGTTCAGCACCATCCCTATCGCCGTCGACCATTGTTGATCGTCGTCGACCATCGCCGATCACCGTCGACCACTGCCGAGCGCCGTCAACCAACGTCGACTGTCGTCCACACTTGTAGATAGTCGTAAACCGCCGCCGACTGTCTTCGATCGCTGTCGAACACGACCTACTATCATCTATAACCATTGATCGTCGTCAAGCACTGTTGCAGCTTTCAACCACCACTGATTGTTATCGATCATCATTAATCACCACCAATCACCATTAACCACCACTGACTGGAAGCCGTCTGTCAATATTGTAAATTGGAATTGTAATCATTTCCCTTATGTGAAACAATAGGTCTTTGTAATCATCAACCTATAGTAGATTCTTAAAACTGGGCCAGACCCTGTGGCTTTTTACCTTTATGGGTTTTTTCTACGTAAAAAACTTTTGAAGTCATTACTGGTTATTCTCTTTTGCTTGAGCATGAGTTCAATTCTCATACAAGACTAAGATGATAATTCATTATGTTGTCGCCGCGAATTTTCTAAAATGAATCCTCATTCAACACTGTATTCAACTCATAGACATTGATCCTCAACCTCATTTCCCGATGATGTATATCATACAACTAGCGAATAAATCTTCTTTGCATCTTAAAAATCATCCTTGTAGCATTTTTCAACGTGGGGGGCAACCCTCACCGCAATATTGAAAGCTCGTTCACGCCAACGTTCCACCCACGATTATAGTGGAGTTCTCTTTCCACATATTATTCAGACAAAAAGTATTTCACAACTTCTTCTACACTGGGGGCAACCTTCACTTTAGTCTTGAAAATGTCATTCACATTAACATCTTGGACACAACTGTGGAGGAGGGCGGGAGTCATCTCTATTTCATTCAGATTACATGTCATCGAGAATTGCTCCTGGACTAAGGGACAACCTTCACTGCAAATAACACTTCCTCAATGCCCCTCATCGTACTGAAGTTTCTCTTTAACCATATCAGAAAGTTGATATCTTCAAGGCTAGATACATGGGTTGTTTACAAGCTAGTTTGGAAGATACACTTGTCGAAGCAACATAAATTTAAAAGCAACAACTGACAAGTTGCCAAATATTATTCTTGAGTACGGATGTAACCATATTTCCAATAAAACATATGATACATTGCATCCTACACCCCTGTCTCGAGAAACACAAAGCATCTCTGACTTCTCGTTCTGGGATTAATCGATCCCAGTTAGGGGTGCAAACGAACTGAACACGAACGAACAAAGCTAGTGTTTGTGTTTGAAATGTTCAAACACATCACTGTTTGTGCTTTGTTTGTTTAACAAACCGAACGAAAAAAAAATTGTTCGTGTTCGTCTCGTTTGCTTATCGAACGGATCAAACACGAACTTCCTGGAGAACAGAACACGAACTGTTCGCGAACAACGAGCTTTTTTGACAGCCCTAGTTTTGATAGCATACTTCTTCAAAATGAAGCAAATTGATCAGGTATTTCGTACATATCAGATAAATCATATTTCTTCAAAATAATTATAATTTATAGAAGTTTAATTATTTAAAATATCATAATTTTTTATAATATATAATTATCTTTAAAATATCATAAATTTTTTTATATAATTATTGTAAATTATTCTATATTTTGAACAATAATGAACCAAACACGAACGAACACATCACTGTTTGTGTTTGGTTCGTTTAACAAACCGAAAAAAAAAATTGTTCGTGTTCATCTTGTTTTTTTATCAAACGAATAGAACACGAACTTCTTCGAGAACCGAAAATGAACTGTTTGCGAACAACGAGTTTTTTTATAGGCCTAATCCTAGGTGGACTTGATTTGACCTCTTCCATTACATGCTACAGTAGTTAAGTAAAAGTTTCGACAAATAGCCTCGTATGAGGAAAAATTCTTAGTAGATTTCCTTCGATCTCTTCCATAACACGTCACAGATATTAAGCAAAAACTTCGACCAATAACCTAAGATAGGTAAACCATTCTCAGTGAATTTTCATATGACTTTGTATGTTATGAGTTAATACCGTCAAGCATATTTAATTATACAACTCAAAACTAGTTTTGCATCCTAAATGGAGGTGAGTAACAATAATGCCAAGAGGGAAGTCTTGATGGGAAGCAAGTAGTGGATAAGGTTCTCACTAGAAAGACTCCACAATAACAAGTGTTTGACAGATTATTAACTCAAAGCCTTCAAAAGGCTAAAAACATCAGAATGCACGAGTACATCAAATACCTCTGAATGATACAAGCTTCGGAAGGCGCGAGTACATTTAAATCTCAAAAGACACAAGTTCATATAAAACTTCAAAAGGTTACGAACCTTATAAAGTACTGATTCATTTCAAGCTCCTATAAGACATAAACCCGAGTGGGCACAACCTCGGAAGGCACGAGCCTCAAATGGTATGTGATTCTTCGTATTATAAAATGAGCGTGTTAACTTTAATTACAATATTTCGTACAGTTGAGAGGAAACAACAACCTCAGAAAGGACCTCAAAACAAATAAATAAATACATTATTACTTGTAAATTTTATATCAGACGATTAAAAATGCTATAAAGACCAATAAGAAATGGTACAAAGGCTACAAGAGATATCACCGCCATATAATCATGTAATTCTCCCCTCAAAACGTGGTTGGAAAACTCTAGCATTCTTTCATCTCCATTGAAATGTGTAGTAGCAAAGAGAAAGATGATTTTGTGACTTGTCAGCTATGTAGGACAGCTTAAACTTTCTTATTCGCCACAATGAGAACAAATATTTCATTGCTTTGTGTGCTACACAGGATGGAGACAACTTCCTCTTCGCGACAGCGATAAATAATTTTTGGTTGCCTGCTTGCTACGCGGGATGGTAACGACTTTCCTCTTCGATGCAACGAGAAAGAAGATTTTGTTGCTTGCCTGCTATGCAGGTCGGAGACAACTTTCTTCTTCTGGGAAATCCCGAATCACCTGCTAAGCAGTGATGGAGACTCACCTTGTTTCTCCTCTCATCGGCCTCTGTTTATAGGCTTGAGATGAGACATAACATTAATTATTTTATCATTTGACCTTCCACCTTATAAAGATTGACCTTTCAAGTTTTAACTTTTGACTTTTCAGCTTCTAAATTTATTTGAATTATTTTAAATATTCATATTGAAGTTTGTTTAAATTTTGTTGTCATTTAGCATTTCACATTGTTACATTTGGTCTTCCACGTACCAATGTCTAGCATTTCATATTTTAAATTCATTAAAAGAAAGAATTGGTTTATTAAAAAAAAATTGATGCTCAAATTTCATTAATTATTTTTTAAAAATCTACTCAAATTTATTATTCAACTCCTAAAGCTGCTTTGATTCGGGCTATTCATATTCAGTGGTTCTACTCCCACGGTTGCGGTCTGTTTGGATCCCAAATTCGGGTTTCTTGGATTCCCCGCTCTTCTGCCTCTCAACTTTCGGGCGGGTCTAATCAGGACCGATAAATTTTTTTTTTTCTCAGGCGGGATTCAAACCCTCAACCAACTGAGGCAGTATCAGTTGCGCAAATATATAAATGTTTATATTATTCATATTTAAATCAACACAGTAAAAGTGTGTGTTGTGTAACACATATGTTCATTGATGTATATTCATGAAAAAAATGAAAAAGCTTGGATATAGATATTTTCAGAAGAAAAGTTTATTCTTGTCCGAAAATAAGGAGGAAACTGATACATCTCAAACAAATAAATATCATTCGGCACGAATCTGAATGCGCGACACATATCTTAAGACAAATATTTGATCAATGAGTGTTTAGATCTTGATAAAAATTCAAAATTTTGATTTTAGTAAACTTATAGTCAAATTGATCGACTCAATGAAACATACATGATGATATAAAAACTAGTCCTATCTGAGCTAAATTAAACCCAAATCAAGTCATTAAACCACACTTGAAGATTTTTAGACACGTTGGGAAGGTTAAATGAAGGTCGAATCTCGCGAGCTCATAGTCGAATCGAGCGGTTCAGCGAGACAAATCTAACAAGCCCAAGGTTGCTCAATTCTGACATCGTTAAGGGGCTCAATGTTCATCAAATACCGTTTGATCGAATGAAGCTCTCGGGACCGTTCGATAAAAATGATTCATATTCCTGGATTAGTTGCACCAAGAACCCTGTAAATGTAGGCTCACTCATCTCATGAAGGGATGAGACTTGAAGCTTGAGAGAGAACTTGAAACTATGAGAATGATCTGAAGTCTAGCACCATCTATGTCGTCATCGACTATCACCGACCATTATTGACCACCGCCAACTATCGTCGATATCCATTAATCATCGTCGACCACTGCTTACTGTCATCGACATGTGTCAATCGTCGTCGACCACTATCGACTGCCGTCTATAATCACTGATCGCAGTTAAACACTATTGTCGCCTTCAACCACCATTGACCGTTCTTGACCGCCGTTAACCATTATTAATCATCACCAATCACCATTGATCACCACCAACCGGAAAGCCATTAGTCGAAGTTGTAACTTGGAAAACCTTTTAACTCATTCCTGTATATGTGAAAAGAGATATTAATAATCATGTGAATTCTTATAACATGCCCCGTAGTTTTTTTCCTTTTATGGGTCATTTCACATAAAAACTTTTGGTGTCATTGCTGGTTGTTTTATTTCACTTGAGTGTGTGTTGAATTCTCGTATGACAACAAGACGATGATCAATTACTCTACATCCGCGAATTTTCTAACTCGCATCAATAATATTATTTTCTTTTTTATTTAATTAATTCGAGCTAACCTGAGTTTAACATGAACAAACATGCCTTTTAGCGTGTTCAGCTCGTTTATAAATTGAATTAAAAAATTTGTTTATGTTGGGTTTGTTTGCTTGACGAACGAATCAAAAACAAGTTTTTTAGCGAGCCGAACAATAGTTGCTCGCGAATAACAAACTTTTTTTGACATCCCTGCTCCCTAGGTTGTCTGATGAAATGGTCCGAATTATTTCTTTATTCAAACCGTAAAACCTCTCCCATATTTTATAAATAAAGCTGTGAGCCCTTCATGAAAGGGAACCGAAGAGAGCGACTTAGAGCTAGAAGTAGATTGAGAAAACAATGAGTTAAATTTCAGCGTTGCTCTGAACCAAATAACTGATGAACATTACCTTCTTCGGTGATCACCGACCACCGCTCATGCTCGCTGATATCGATGAATCCAATGGTGTAACAACACATTTCAAAGTCGATGTAGCAACGCACATTGAAGTTGATATACAAACACACTCTTAAGAACAATATAACAATGCCTCTTGAATATGATGTAAAAACACGCCTCGATATAATAATATAACACACGCAAAAAATGATACAACAATACACCCCAAAGATAGTGTAACAATCATAAAGATCGCGTGACTACACACGACGAATATGACAGAATGATTCACTTCAAAAATGAGGCAACGATGAACCTCAAACATAATGTAACGTTCTACCTCAAATATAGAACAATGAGGTATCTTAAATACAGTATAATAAGGTGCCCCGAATACAGTGTAACGATGCACCATAATGATAATGTAATAACACACCTCAAAGACGGCGTAACAGTGCACCCCGATTATAGCATAACTACCAAGAACACCTCCTCTTAATACCACTTAATTCATATGTATTTATATATCTAACGCCTAATCCTTATATATATATATATATATATATATATATATATATATATATATATATATATATATATATATATATATATATATATATATATATATATATATATATTCCTTTCGTCCAAATTTGTAATGTCAAATAAACACAACATTATTTTTTCTTTTACTTTAAAAATTTGGAATACATATTTACATTCATCCTTTTTATTTTAAATTATTATATCCTTTTTATTTACAAGTTAAACTCATCTTTTTGCAATACAAGATATTTGGTGCTTATTTATCCTATATCATAAATTAAATAATATTTTGTTTATTTAATTTTGGTATTTTATAATTATAATAGGAAATATTTATATACATACCAATTAATTCTTATGTATTTATATATCTAATAAATAAAATTCAATTTTTACACCTATTCCATCTTATAGATGCATGACAATGTGTATTTTAAATTTTAACTATTAAAATAGTAATACTTTAGATTTGATATGAAAGATATGGGTTTTTATAAATGTTAAAAAGTAAAGTTTAGCTGTTTGATATGTAAATACTAAGAGTTGGATGAAATGTATATAAATAGTTTTTTATTAAACAGTCATGTTTATAATAAAAAGTGTTATAATTTGCGCTTAGTTTATGTTCGGCTCGTTAAATATTTTCTTCGCTCGATATATAAATGAGCCGAACAATCAAAATTTTGCCCATTTCGTGTTTAGCTTAAAATAAATATATATAAATCAATTAGTTTATTTATTAATTCATTTATATATTATAAATCAATTAAAATTAAGATTAAGATTAAGATTGAAATTAAAAATTAAAATTATAATTAGTATTAAAAAATTAGAAAACTGTAATCAAAATATTATGATGAAAATTGTTTTAGTTGAATATAAATTTTTTTGATTAAAACTAAATAAGGATATTTTAACACAAATGTTTTTCCGAAAAAAAAAAAAAAAGATAGGCCTGCTTCCCTGAAAGCTTGACAATGGTTATTGTCTCCCAAGAGGCTGTCGTCCTGCTTGCTCGATTGCGCTTGAACACCAGGGAAAGATAGAAGTTGGAAGGGGCTGATGGAGTTGGAGGTCAGGGTGGTTGGGGGAATCGAGAGCTGCTTCGTTTCGCTCCCTATTTCTCTTATTCAGACCCTGCAGTCTACGAGCGGTGGATTCCTTCCTCCGGTCCTTGCTCTAGAGCTCCGATCATATTCCGGCGCCTTCTGGCGCGTCGCATGGTCTGGGTCCGCCTCAAAATCCTCCACAATCGAGGTACCTGTTAAATTCCATATATTATTTATCACCAAAGTTCTTCAGCGGCAATCGATAGTCTAGCAAGCTGGGAACTTAGATTTTGGTTTTGCCTTGAATGCTTCAGTTTCTTGGTGAATTATTTAGAGTTTGGCTTTTCAGATAGGCAAGCAAGTTGCTGAATGTATTTATCTATTGAATGGAACTAAAGTGCTAGTGAAAGCAATTGGTAATCTGCCCAAGGCTTCCCTGGTTAACATAGAACCTAATAGTGAGGATGACTGGGAAATCTTGGAGTTGAACTCAGAGGCTGCTGAGGATGTTATATTGAAGCAGGTATTGCTAAGAGCTTTCTAATGTTAATTTTTTTGATTTGCTTTTGATCGTCACAGGTAATTTTTTTGATTTGTTTTTTTTCAACAGATCTAAATTTAGCTCTTGGATTACCTATATAAATATTCACAAGTCATTATATAATAATCTATCTTACTGTCTCATAGAGTACACTCAATATCCATGGTTAGTACATCTCAAATAATAACTTAGGAATAAGGCAATTTTGACTGCTTGGGCAATGTATAGAAGATGTTTTAGATTTAAATCTTGCAGGAGAAGGTGAAAATAAAGAATATTCCAATGCACGCTTTTGATATAGCACGTGCGAAGCATCTTTGGGGCATTTTTATTGATCAGGTAAGAGGACTATGATTGAAATTTAAAATAATGACGAAGATGAGTGAATGTTAGTACAAGTGAGGATAAGGGAGGCAAAAAGTAATGTAGGAAGATGGTGATTCTAATAAATACCTTTTAAGTGATGGAAGTTTAAAAGCCTTTTGAATTTGGAGTTCTAAATCATAACCAATTCATTTCATGGCATGTTCATTTGTTTAATTTCATCTTAGTATTCTTGCTTATTATTGAGTGCTTGTATGGCTTCTTATATTATTATGGCACCATTTAAAACTATTGCTCTTAAATTCTTTATTTTTAATATTTTTAGTTAATTTAAATATTTTATTTTGAGGCATATGATTTGCTTGATGAAAAGAATACTTTTCAATACAAGTTTGCATAATTTAATTATAGGCAAGTAAAAAATTGGCATGTATTTGATTACCATTTGTTTCAATCATATTAAAATTATAAATGAAGTAACTTCAAATGAAAGGGCAATGCCGTTTGCACTAGAAGTAACGGATAAAGTTTGAATAAAAAAAGTCATACATTGAGTTGAAATTGTTGCACTTGTTGAAAACATTGAGTAAAATCAATCACACAATTATTCAATAACTAATATAGAGCAAGGTAAAAAAAGCAAAAGTGAGCATCACATCTGTTCTAGGAGGTAATTTCTCCTAGAAATCTTGAAGCCTTTCATTTGAATAAGGAATTGAATCTTAGAAATAAAGAAAATACCAGATCCATCTAGAATTCTATTCAGTACAAATTTGATTGCGTTTTGTACATTGCGTTATATCCCTATTTGCAATCACAAAATCCCTCCTAGATTTCCCAATGCATCGATCAAAGCATCCCATAAGCGTAGTATGATTGTTATTGAAAATAGAGCTATCTTAACAGTATAAGAAGCTACAAATGTTTAACCACATGAATTGCTGAAGAAACCATGTTTCAATAATTTCAATCGAGGAAAATAAATGCAGATATCTCAAGAATTCAACTGCAATTATAGCACAGATTTTTTTTAGAGAAGAAAATTGACAATTTGCTAGACAAGGTTAACATAAAAAAAAAGTAAAAAGACAAAAAAAAGGAACAACGGAACAACCTTCTATCACAGAAGCCAACTGAGTCATAGGCACAATAAAACTATCGTAGGAGCCCCTAGCAGTTGCAGAAGCATTTGAACTCATCAATAAAAGAGTTGGTTGCAGAAGAAGGAATAATAGAAAGGATTCAACCAAATGAAAGATGAGAGAACGGCGGCGCAGCTCCACATCACCGAGTCTCTTGTTGCTCAACAAAAGCGACATCTGATATCTTGGAAGGGGTTGCAAAATGCTACAGCCTTTGCAAATGGTTTGGTGCCGTGTAGCTGCTTGAGGATCTGGATACTTTTTCTGATATTAAAAGGTTATTTGAGGATGTAGATCTTCTTTCTAATAGTAAAACTACTTTAATGTGATGCTTTTGCTGATATTTCTTTGTCCTAACATTGTCAATAACTTTCTGTTCAACAATCTATTTGTTAAAGAACCAATAATCTTCTATGTTCCCATGTTCTTTTTTCTTTTGTACACCGTGCTGTACATCTATGGCAATATTCTACTGTTTTGTTTAGGATCTGTTTATATTTTTTTAATGCAGGTAGGGATTGTATTTGAAGGGATGAAGTTCCCTCTGTGGTTGCACGGGCACATGGTTGTTGAGTTTACTGTTGTTTCAGTTTCTCCTAACAAACCGGTAGGTAAGGGAATTTGTTTTACTCCACTGCCTTGCCTCACTCATAGATGGTTTTTAAATTTCGACCATGTTTTTCATACGTCTGGAGTTCCATTTTTTTCATGCTTATTTCTATTTTTACAGAAATACTACAGTTGCATGTGATTTCTGTTCTATCTTCATTAGAATAATCAATTCTTTGTCAATTTGTTATTCTTAACCTGAGAGGATCTAATAGTAAGCTGCAATATGGTAAATTTGAATTGAGACACAAGAATTTCATGCACTTATGGTGTGCCTTTGTTGAAGTTGGTTAATATTTTTAACTAGAAATTTGGCTACGTTCAATTATTTAGTTAGCAATGCAGGTTAAGTTTCTTTAATGATATTTCATCTTGGCTAATTGACAAAGTTAACCTTTTTAACAACCTTTATAAGATTTCTTCAGAAGTAGTGGATAGTAACGATGCTTTATCGAAGTAGAGAGATGGCATCTAGCACTCCGACTAATGCTCATTCGGTGGCACTTTCTAGCACAGTATGAAACATGTGAAATTACAAATATTGATGAAATCAGTGAACTTTCTTACCGGACAATGGAATGAAAAACAATCCCATAAACCTAGAGAATCTTAAGAGAATGATTTATGCTACAGTTATTGCCATGTGATGCGTACACCATGGGTAGGTTGCAAAATGCCGTATTTATGCAGGCTTATGTGTTTGTTAAATTCAACTAGGATTAGTGCCAAAATTGTTTGATTTCATAAAAAGAAATTAGATCAAAGACAAGTTATTTTGATGATTAGCATGCCTAAACGACATTCAATAATAAGGAATAGAATAAATTAATGGGAAAGAGCCTTGGTGATTACCCTAAAGAAAAAATTTAAGTTTTTCATCTTGGTACTGTGAATGCTTTTATCTATGAAAAGTACTTTTCCTTTAATACCATGTGTAGCTTTTAAGTAGCCTATCATTCACACCCTCATCAGTATAAGTAGACTTGATAATTAAATAGTTCCTGTAGCCTTGCAACTGGCTCTTTAATTTAAGTATTTATTTTCTATAAATCCATGCCAATTTACCCATATAAAGCTTGCTTCCTCGTGTATATACTGATTTTACTTACCTACCATCATAAATCTGGCCCATGAGCCACATTTCTTTGCTGCTATTGCATCAACCACTTAAGTCTTGCACATCAACCCCTCTCCAAGTCATTGCTATTCCTTGATTTTTCTCTCCTAAGTCTTTCAATCTTGCTTCTCTTATCCTGTTGTCTCTTTCTCTCAATTTATCTCTCTAGCTTTTGCTCTAGTTCTGCTTGCCTTCTTTCTCTCTCACTCAACTTGACTTTCTCACTTCCTTCCTTTCTCTCTTCCTGCCATCTCCACCACCTTCCACACTTGTTGTCCAATTCTTAATCATGAAAAATTATTGCATACGGTGTCCGATCTCCACCGTCCATCACACATCAAGGGTGTATTACAGTGAGCCCTATTTAAAACAAAACCTGTGATGGACGGTGGAGATCGGACACCTTATGCATTTCTGCATACGGTGTTCGTATGCAATAATTTTTCTTTAATCACAACCCCATTCCTTTCCGGTATTCTCCACCTACCACTCACATCATGTCTCTTCTCACCGTCCCTTTTTTCTCTCATGATAGTTGCTCTAAATGCCCTCACTTCCGCACTCAATTATCTCACTCACTATCTATTTCATAGTTCTTACGAGATTGTCTCTCAATCCAACTTGCCCAACACTCTCAATCTCCTTACGACCCAATAACGATTAGAACCATAAAATCTCTCTTATTTATTTATGTTTGTTCAACAACAACAACAACAACAACAACAACAACAACAAAGCCTTAATCCCAATAAGTTGGGTCGGCTACATGTATCCTTTTTCTCCATTGTGTTGTATTTAGTGTCATATTTTCATTTAATTCTAATAAATTAATATCATTTTTTATACAATAAGCTCAAGTATTCCTAGGCCTACCTCTGTCTTTCTAAACATAAGTCAAATCTAAAACATCTACTCTTCTAATTGGATTATCAGATCGTCGACGTTTAATATGACCAAACCATCTAAGGCGACTCTCTCTAATTTTGTTCGTCTACACCAACCCTATCACATATATAATCATTTCTCATTTTGTCTCTAAGTGTAAAGCCACCCATCCACCTAATCATTCTCATCTCGACAACACTTAACTTAGTATTATGCTTCTCTTTTAAAGGTCAATATTCAACACCGTAGAGCATAGCAGACCTCACCACCATCTTATAAAATTATCCTTTTAAGTCTAAGCGATACTTTTCTATCATACAATAGGTCCGAGACATTCCTCCACTTCAACCAACCGACATTTATTTTTGTTCAACCACAATTAATGGAATTAGTTGATATTATGGTTCATAGGAAGCTAAATATCTCATGTATTCAAGAAACTAAATGGGTTGGAGAAAAGACCAATGAGATTGATAACTTCGGTTTTAAACTTTGGTATTTAGGTAAGAGTCACACTAGAAATGGTGTAGGTGTAATTATAGATAATAGTTTGAAAGGTAATGTTGTAAAATTAATACAATTGGAGATAAAATTATAGCTCTTAAGATTATTGTTGGTACTAAGATTTTAAATATTCTTAGTGCTTATGCTCTTCGAGTAGGTTTTTCTAAAGATAAATTATGGAATGAGCTATAAGACTAATACAAATGATACCTCTTGAAGTAGAAATTTTTATTAGAGGAGATTTAGATGAACATGACGGTAGTGTGGTAGAATATTTTACAAATATTCATGGTGGCTATGATTTTGGAGTGATTCATGAAGAAGGTATAACCATATTAGATTATACTTTAGCGTATTATTTTGTTCTTGCTAATACTTTATTCAAGAAAAAATTTGAGTATATTATTACTTATAAGAATGAATCTAATAAAACACAAATTGATTATTTTCTTATGAGAAGAAGAGATCGCTGAGAATGTAACAATTGTAAGGTCATTCCATTAAGTATTTATATACTTAAAGATTTTAAGATGAAAAGTTGTAAAATAAAGAATACTATGAATCATTGTCGTAGAATTAGCTGGGGCACCTAAAAGAAACAAATAAAATTATTTTTATGAGTAAGCTTCAAAATTTCAAGATTTGGGATGTTCATGAAGAAACAAATTCTATGCGGGATAAAGTAACAATCACTATTAAACAACTGACAAAAATGTACTTAGAAAATTAAAAGGAAAAATTTCTATAAATTAACTTGGTGGTGGAATAATAATGTGCAAGAAAATATAAAACATAAGAATTTATGCTATAAAAATTGGTTAAAATATAAAAACTGAGAAAAACAAAAAATATAAAATAACCCGTAGAGTCTAAGAGAACAATCTGTGACGCTAAAAATTCAACTTTTAGTTATCTCTATAATAGATTAGATACTAAAGACGGTGAAAAAACATGTATAAACTTCCCAAACAAAGAGAAAAGAAAAGTAAATATTTAACTTAAGTAAAATATATTAAGGATGACAATAAAAAAAGTGCATTTCTTAGAAAAATATATTCAAGATAGGTGGGTGAGCTATTTTGATAAACTATTTAATGAAGTTTTTGAAAATACGATCAACCTTAATGATCTTAATATCATTAATAATAATAAAATATTTTATTTTTACCATCGCATTAGTAAAAATGAAGTTGAGTAGACTTTAAAGAAAACCAAGCATGTAAAGTCCGCAGGATCTAATGATATCCCAATTAAGTATGAAAACATATAGGAGATTTGAGAGTTTTTTGGCTTACTAAACTCTTTAATATTATTTTAAAAACTAAAAAGATGCCTGAGGAGTGGAGGAAGAGTATTTTGATCCTTATTTTTAAGAATAAGGGGATGTGTAGGAGTGTGCAAATTATAAAGGAATTAAGTTGCTTTGTCATACTTTAAAATTATGGGAGAGTGTAATTGAACATAGGTCAAGACGTATTACAAAGATTTCTTCTAATCTATTTGGATATATGCCAGGAAGGTCTACTATGGAAGCTATACATTTATTGAGAGGTTTGATTGAGAAGTTCAAAGAGAATAAGAAGGATCTACATATGATTTTTATTGATTTAGAAAAAACTTATGATAGTTCCAAGAGATATCCTTAGGAGAGTTTTTGAGAAGAAAGGTGTTGATATGATTTATATTCGAGTCATTAATGATATGTGTACTAGAGTTGTTACTTGTGTTCGAACAGAAGGAGGATTGACCAAATATTTTCCTATTTCAGTTGGAAGACATCAGGGATCGGCTTTATCCCATATCTTTTTGCTTTTGTTATGAATGCTCTTATTGGACATTTACATGAGGATGTACCTTGGTGTATGCTTTTCGCATAAGATATCCTTCTCGTGGATAAGATTAGAGAGAAAGCTGAGGAAAAACTTGAATTATGAAGGTCTGCATTGGAGTCTAAAGGCCTTCGTGTGAGTAAAGTAAAACTGAATACATGGAATGCAATTTTAGTAGTAGTACTAGTGACAGAGTTGTAATTATGAGTGATCAAAACAACGAACTAATCATTACAGTAATTACTCATCCTTTCGCTTTGATTGCTATCGTCATCACCCTTGTGAAGGCGGTGTCTCCTCATGCTTAGAAGCAATGTCCAAATTTCTTTTGGCACCAACACCGAATGGACATGGTTCGCACAGCGGTCCTGCTCGGGTCTCCCACATGCAATTCTTTCTTCTCGTTCTGATTCTTCTTCTTTTAACAAGCCTTCCTCGATACTCAAATCCACGCTCGAGTCACTCACACCTCCGTCGTTGCCTTCGTACATGTAGATTAGTCCTGCAGGTATGCTCGCGCTCACGATCGAAGTCAGCATTATCCTCTTCTCGCTCTCAACGACATCTTTGCTCTTATTCTTCAGTTGTCTTTCACGTTCTCCTTTCAGCTCTTTATAAAAAGGTCGGGCGAACCCTCCTCTGGCTTGAATACTACTCCTCCGAATCGATACAACTACTGATCTAATAGAATGTTACAAACAAAAATATTTGGCTTTACAAATTGGTTGATAATTGGACCTGGATTCATCTATTCAACCCTACTTAGTGGGATAATGACTTGTTGTTGTTGATGCATGAAATATTTTTAAATCAATGAAAGTTTTAACTTTTGAGAATTGAGCTTCATACTTTCATTGATAGGAGAAGGGATATAAATACACGTTAGAAGACTCAAATAAAAGGAAATGTCAAATAAAGGAAAGACATGTCGACGTTATTTTGGGTGTGGAGTTGCCCGTTGGAAGCTGTCGGTCGCCGGAATCGAAGTCCCGTCGCTCCCTTTGGAAGGACGCTTTAATTTACATATATATATAAAAGTTTAGAAAAATATGAAATCAAATTGTCCCCATATTTTCTATAATTTAAATGAAAAGAAGCACTATCATCGAAAGCACGTATTTATCCTAAAAGATAAACACGAGACTTGAGGTGAGACTCGATCAAATAAACTAAGAACATATGACGTTCGTTTGGTACTGCGAAGCAATTTTATTCTTAGATAAATTCAAGCTTATTTAATATGAAGAATTAAATATGGTTTATATTAAGCTGAGTTCGGAAAAACTTCCTATAAGACAAACGTTAATTACATCTTAAATGATCGATGTCACTTAAGAAAACTCTCGATAAAAAATCAGAAAATGTTATCTTCAAGGAGGTAAAAAAGATAGAACTTTTCAACGAAAATCGGATAAAGAGGTGTGAAAGAGGATTGATTTAAATTTGGAACATTTATTGTAGAATCAGAAGGAGGAAGAACTAGGAGAAGTCACAGATCCTGAGGAGAACCTCAGTGACTTCCCAAGCTATCCTATTGGTTTGACTTCGATTTATAAGAGAGATTATTTAAATGTTTCATCCTGCCAATTTTATTTAATTAGGGCTTACATTTGTGTGAAATGATCACACGAATAGCCTGAAAGATGTGAGGATTTAGGTCGTGACGAACGACAACCTCAGAATCCTAAGACGTGTTAGAGCTTATATTGTAGAACAGAGTTATACGAAAGACCTAAAGGAAAGTTGAGGATTTATGTCGTACTAGGTGAACAACCTCGAAGTCCTATGAACTGTTATTTAACTACTAAGGAATGGTTTAGCTGGTGTAGACATGTTTTGCTATTGAAGATGACCGTGCTGCCCACAATGCTAGCTCCAAGCTCCTTGTCGTGACGAGTCTAAGTTTTCTAGGGTGTCAGGTTATGATATCAAATCAGGCGGCCCTATGATTGTAGTTATTCAAATATTTTATAAGGAACATGTTGAAGTTGTACAATGTATAGAATGACAGTAGGATATATAGCACAGGACAAGCATTAGATTATGCAGTAAAGGAAACAATACAGCATGCGGTGTAGAGAAAAAACACAAGGTACAACAGGAAAGTGATTACAAGAAAATGTCATGCTGTGAACGTAAAGCAAACCTGCATACCTGAGATGTCCGTTGTTCCTTAGGTGTAGTTGATGCAACAGGTACAAATAACAAAATTTGAGGAAACAAGCTTAAATGATCGTATAAACGAAAGCAAAGAAGAAAAGAAACGTCACAACAAAAGAATGGTGAATGACCCACAATGGAAAACTCGGGAAAATTGATAAATAACAACTCAAATAAAATCATCAAAACCTCGGGAAAATCCCGGAGAAAAGACCATGAGTGATTTGTCCAAAAATCTCGATAAAAACATATGAAAAAGTTCGAAAAGAGGGGACCGCAGGGCTAGGCTCAGATATATATATATTTGTACTTGAGGGTCGTCGAAGAGATTACTTGTCGGTCGCCGGATGTATAGAGCTCGTCATTCATTGTAGAAGAGTGTCATCTAAGCACAACTTAGGAGGGTGTTCTTAGTCGAGTAATAATAATCAACGAGTAGACAATAGAAATTACTGATATATATTTAAAATTTATATTTTTAGCATGCACGTAGATTTCAGGCATACAAAGAAAGTTGTATTAATTTTATTCGTAATGAAAACATATTTTACAAATATCGTTGCTATTCTTATCAAGTCCGTTTTTTATCAGTTTTGAAAATTATGATTGTCCACGAGTCGATCACGTCTTCGGGCACAGGACGACCAAGAAACTAAGAAGGAACGGGTACTCCGCTAGTCTTGTAGCGGTGAATGATATTATCATCCTACGGTTCACCGGGTCTCTGGAGTGGGTCCTGATGTCGTAGGATGGAGTATCATTCCACTCTACCACCGGTGTGCCTTTGTCATCACCACCTTATGCTCCAAAACAAACCGAAAACCAAAACCAAGGAAAACGGAAAACAAACCAAAAGAAGCGAAGGGGAAAGAAAGAAAGCCAGCACCTCCAAATTCAATTTAGAAAAGAGGGGCCAAAACAGTATGAGGGTTAATCTAAAACATCCAATTAGCGGAGTTTCTCGAATAGGTAAAGAGATGAAGTGCACCCCCCCACGCTAGTCATGAAACACCTCCAAAAGATACCACATAGAAACTTCCAAATCAATCCCAAATTTTCTTACATACCAAAAGACTCTTCCTCTTTCTCCCATATTACAACCAATTTGGTCAGTAGAACTGACCCAGAAACATTTTAAAATACCTCGTACATCACTCATGAAAAAGGGGTAGCAAAAGAGAGCAAAACCGAGCCCATGGCAAGGCAAAACCAAGCCCAACACAGGGGCCAAACCGAACCCCACAAGTAGCTAAACGAATCAGCCACCACAAAGGGATCTCAAGCTGAGCAAAGGGGGGGTCAAACCATAGCTACAATAAGCCAAAACCGAGCCCAATATAGGGGTAAAACTGCAACTACCACAAGCCAAAACCTGGTCCCAAATAGGGGCAAAACCGCAGCTACTACAAGCCAAAACCGAGCCATTACAAGGCCTCCATATTAAGCCATCAAAACAAGGTAGAGCCAGGCCGTCATAAGGCAAAACAAAACCTTTCACAATGCTAGAACCACAGCCCAGCACAAGGCTAGGAAACATCTCCCTGCTCTCAAGACATTGAAATATAGGATTCCCATAAGTTTCAAACAAGAACAACTATGGAACCTCTCCCCAATCAAAATAAATTCCTTCACAATAGGTATGTTCAAACCAAAGATGATTATAAAATGCTAATGTCGAGCCCCTAGCAAAGGTTAAAGCAAATGCAATCAACCCTCCCACAACTATTGAGCAGGGTCAGGAATAATACACCCAAAACAGGCTTTCGGGTAGGAGCTAAAGAAAGCAAACCGAGCCCCCAAACAAAACTAGAAGGAAATTCCTCAAAACTCATATGTGAAGCTTAAACACGTTAGGACAATGTTTCAACCAAAACCGAAGGCCAAACCTCAACATAACCAACTTCCCATGCCTCCCAAGGTGAAAACCGAGCATTAATAAGAGCCAAACTCGGGCCACATCTAAGACTCAAAATCCGACCACAACAAAAGCTAGAACAAACATCCTCATGCTTTTAATATATCAAAACATAAAGCCACCACATGTTTCAAATGAGAACAACCGTAGAACTTTTCCAAATCAAGATAGATTTCTTCCTAGCATGCATTTTTAAGCCAAAAATAATTTAAGATATTAAAACCAACCCTTCCATATGCGTGAAAGACCAAATGAGCCTTTCAACATCTCATGTTAGATAAGAGTAAATGAAAAGCTATACGATACATATCCCAACATGCTTATAAGAAGGACTAGTATGGTCCTAAGGCCACATTTTCAATATTTTGAACTTGCTCTGAACAAAAAGAAAAGGGGGAGATAATAACATGTAATTCTTGCACCATTTCAAACAAATAAACAAGTCTAACTCCTAGAACATGCTCACATTTCTATTTTTCGCATGCTTCAAGTAATAACATCCCCAAATATAAGCACAATGATAAACTAGCATGCTGTACCGCCCCGTAGAACCATCCTCAGTGGTTCGGCGGAGAGAAAACCGAAAGGCAGCAGGGCACAGGGAATAGAAGGTACCTCTTTGAAGCAACAAAAGCAACACGAAAATCTCAAAAACACTTCTCAACTCCAAACTCCCTTCCCACAGGAGGAGGAAGCTGACTCAAGCACCAGGAAATTAAAGAAGTAAACGAGAAAATAAAATGGCAGAGCTTCCTCTCTTCTCCTGAGAAGTTTTGGCTAGCACCCATGGACTCCCCAAATGAAGTTTCTTATAGGCTAGAGGAAGGATGCGGGGGAAGATTTCCCGGGCGCGTGCGGCTCGAAGAACTGAGCAGAGCCTGACGCGACCCATACGGGCGGCTCGAGAAGTCGAAGATCAGAAGGATAGGATAAGGAATGGGCACCTGATGCCATGAAGGAGATGAGGGAGAGAGAGGGGCTCGATCGGGCGTGCGAGCAGGAGAGCGGGACCGAGCGGGACCTAGGGCTCACGATTTAATCAGGGAGGGGAAAAACAAAAGAAAGGGAATATATATATATATATATAAAATAATAATAATAATAATAATAATATCATTATTATTATAACTATAATAACTCTCTTTTTGTGCGTTTTCTCCTCGACATGCTATTGTTGTGAAGTGAATATTCTCTTAGGCAAAATCGACGTTCCGGACGCAGCGACGCAGTTCGTTTCGTCATCCGGGGTCGTCTGGGCAATCTCGTCGACGATCGGGTCAAAATCGCGTTAATTTTGGCCCGCTCTGAAATTTTGACTTCGATGTCAATCATCCCGACATTTTGACTTCAGCTCCAATCCATTGCAGAGTAATTGAAGGCGTCGAGGCCGTAAACTAAGAATTTGTGCATCCAGTAGTGCAAGACGTGCACGAGGCTGTCATAATGTCCAGTGATCCTATAAGGACTCCATTTGAATTCCTGACGTCAACTTTGACCTGCTATAGGTTAGAGGTACGGAATATCATGCGAGATTTCAAATAGTAACGAAATGGTTTCAGACACTCTAAAACGAGGTGGGTCCCATTGTTAGGAATCTAAGATCGTCGAGGAAGCTCTTAAGGCTAGAATCCTAAATTCTAGGAGGAAAACTAAACATTGACAAAAACGAGGTTAACAAGTCAAATTTAGAAATAGACAACATAGGAAATACATACATATGGAAACAAAAGCTAATAAAGAATTATAATAACTGCAGTGGAAATAATAATTCTAATACTCTCATTCAAGTTGAAGCATAGACGTCCATCATGTTTAACTTGGCTTTGATGCCATCAAACAATAACTGAGGAAGATTCTTGGTAAGTATATATGCTAATTATCACTGGATTGGACAAATGAAACACAAATCTCCTCTCAATCGAGTTTCTCCTTAGTGAAGTGCTGATCAATTTCTACATGCTTGATGCGATCATGTTGGACCAGATTATGGGCAATGCTAATGACAACTTTACTATCATAGAGCAATTGTAGAGGAGCAGAGATCGACATATGTAATTCACAGAGCATGATGCGTAACCAAAGAGCCTCACATATTCTTAAGGACATTGAGCGAAACTCGACTTCAACATTGTTTCGATTCTAAACCAACTATTTTTTGTTTTTTCATGTGACTAAATTTAACACGGGGCGCTAAATGCTAGCCGGCTGAACTGGCCGACCAACTTTCTTAAAAGTCTAGAGGTACTAGTCCATAACACGATCGCAAAAGATCGGGACAGAAGGATGGGGAGTTCCGTAAGGCGGGACTAACTACCCTCCTCATTTGCTATTCCCCTTTTGGAAAGCCTTAATGGCTATTTTCTGGAGTATTCCCATCTTTTCCTCTTATGTGGGAGTTTCCTTTCCTACTTTCTTTCTCTCCTCCAATAGGAGTATGTATATTGCTGTTTATAGGGATTTATGGTCAGTTATTACTGTGTTATGCTTTCAGATTTCCTGTGTGGAGAGTTTTCTCTATTCTAGGGTTGTATTCGAGGAGGTGGTGGTGCTTCGGCTATATCGTCCTCAAAGATGGTGTTGTATCATTCCTTTTTACCATCCCTACTCCTCCTCCCCTCTTTAGCAGCTGCCGCTCTCCCCATCATTCATCCCCGAGCCACCCTTTCATTAATTACTTACTCTTACATCCAGCTCTCCGGATGTCACCCTAGCTTTTAACCTCCCTATCCCTATAGTCCAACATTGCTGTTCCCACTCCCCATCCTTCGTACCAGTTCCGGTCACTGCTGTTCTGCAACAAAACCTGTTGCCAACGCTCCATCTTTGCTGTCCTTGTAGTTCTGCACCTTCCTCTCGCGACCTTGAGCATTTATTTGCTGCTACCACCCCTGCTAACCATCCCGACTCCCTAGCCAACCTCCATTGCCCGTGGAATACACCTTAGAGGTGTTTGCGTGTGTTATCCTATGTTTTGTATTTGTTATCTTTTATTTTATGTTGAAGAGTCCTCGTTGCAATCAATTTCAATTTCAATAATAATATTTGTGTTTCTTTTTTGGCTTGGGCTTCCTCCTATAGTGTCATTTAGTATCAGGATTAGCTTAAACCTAATCCTGTCCTAGGGTTTCCTAGCACCTATTCCTACTCGAGCCACCCCTACCAAAATTTTTCTATTTCGATTCCTAAACTTCCAACAAGAATTTGACCTAACCCTAATTAACCCTTTGCTGATTTTGAAAATCAGCAACACCAAATTAAATTTTCTATACCGTTAATGAGTTTCCTACACCCTTTTTCACCTCCCAATCCTAAACTCTAGCCATGACACCAGCATAATATATGCCTGAGCCTTCTCGAGAAGAGATTCAGCGAGAGATCCGCTGATTTCAGTGGTAGATAATAGACATGGAAGATAAAATCCAATGAGGGGCTATCCTTGACTGAGATCCGAAAGGTCGAAGGAGGGAACAAAAAGATATGATGGTGAAGCGGGAAATACAATGCCAATTCCTCTCAACTTACTACCGTAAGTTGTATACTCTGGTTTCCGAATATGAGAGACCGTAGCACCAAACGACTCCCTTGGCTACTATCCAGTGAAAGTAATCCGCATGTCTATCACAACCAGAAAATGTTGCAAGTGCCACAGATTTGAACATGGTGAATAATAATGTACGACCAAGAGAGTAATCCACATCACCGAGCAGGGTGCCATCGAAAAATTGGATAAAGACACTACATACACTGAAGACGATGATGATATAAATGAGGAGAACCCGCTTCCAGTTGAGGAGGACAAGATACACTTTGTCCTAGTTGAGCTCGTGGAAGAGACTCCAACCAGTTTCATTGGAAGTGGCCATGCAATTACGAGTCTGAGGAGCCGACATCAGACACAGGGCCCCTATAGACAAGAGCAAGGCAAATACTTCAGATCTTTATACCCCTCCTGAGTTGCCCCTACGGAGGAAGGCTCAACATCTCCAAAGAGGAGTCTTTATGTCCTATGCCTGGACTACTATAGTGAGTAGTTTAGATGTTAGCGTCAACTACACATCAGCAGATTTCCAGACTGATGGTTAAACCTCAACTCTGAATTGTGCCTTAGGAGCCTAAGGGGAATGAAAATTCTTTAATGGGATCCTCTCCTCAGTGGTCGTTTGTGATAGTGGCATAGCCTGCCATAAATTTCATCCCAAAATTGAGTTCGCCTCACATACTTGTTACTCAATTACCTTACGATGGACCCGAGAAGTGGAAAAAGAAGATTTCAAATGTAAGCGCTCAAGAGTTACATGGCATGAACCCACCTCTACATGCAGTTCTTGTCTAGAAGGTGCCAAAAGAGGATGACTACCTATTCTACTAGAATTTGTTGTGGAATGACTATACCGGCATGGTCAGCCTACCAGGGGACTTAACACCATACCATGAGAATTTGGGAGCTTTGACAAATGAGGTTGGAGCTCTCCCAATCCTGGATACTGGAGCGGGACACTAACAATGCCCCTAATGTGGAGCCCTAAATGCCAGCTAGTTGAACCGACTGGCCCACTTCCTCACCGGTCTAGGGGGACAAGTTCAGAACACGGTCACGGTGGATCGGGACAGAAGGATTGCGAGTTTTGTGGAGAAGGCGGGACTACCTCCCCTACTTATGTGCTCTTCCCCTTTTGGAAAGCCTTAATGACTTTTTTTGGAATATTCCCACACCTTCCTATTGTGTGTGAGTTTCCTTTTCTAGTTCTTTGCCTTTTCTCCTCCAATAGGAGTCTATATATTGCTGTTTACAGAGATTTAGTGTTATTATTTGTTGTATTCTACTTTCAGTTTTCGTCTGTGGAGAGTTTCTCTGTTCTAGGGCTGTATCCGAGGAAGTCATGGTTCTCCGGCTGTATCCTCCTCTAAGGTGGTGTTATATCATTCTCTTTTACCATTTCTACTCCTTCGCCTCCCTTTCCAGCAGCCGCTAGTCTTCCCATCCTTCATCCCCGCACCCAACCACTCTTTCCCCAACTGCTTACTCTTATGACCAGCTCCCCGGACATCACCCCTACCTTCAACTGCCCTGTCCCTACAGTCCAACATTGCTATCCGCCCTCCCGAGCCTTTGTATCTGCCCTGGTCACAGCTGTTCTGCCGCAAAGCCTGCTACCCAAACCTCCATCCTTACTGTCCTTGCAGTTCTGTTCCTTCCCCTCGTGGCCCCTAGCGTTCCTTTGCTGCTACCACTCCTGCCAACCATCTCGACTCGCCATAGCCAACCTCCATTGCTCTTGAAATACACCTTAAAGGTTTTTAATTGTGTAGTCCTATGTTTTGCTTTTGTTATCTTTTATTTTCCGTTGAAGAGTCGTCGTTGTAATAAATTTCAATTTCAAAAATAATATTTGTTCTTCTTGTGGTTTGGCTTTCCTCCTCCGGTATCATTTGCTCCATCTGACTCATAAGAGAGTCGGTTGATTCGAGAATGTTCCTTAGTGGGAGCTGGTTGTACCGTAGCAGAATTAGATGATGTAGTGAGACCTTTGATAGAGGAGGATTTGGTTGAAGGTTTGTATGCCGATTTCCATTGGAGTTTCCATCACGTCACGAGTTTTGTTGGATTTGTGATAGTAATATAAGTGGAGCTAGTGGCTCGAGGTGGCATGGATGCTTGTTGAGCACTATTAGTGACCAATGCGGATGATTCAACTGAAGTGGACGTGCCAGCATGATAAGTTTCCAACTATCTTTGCGTCAATTCTCTGTAAATGTTGCACGAGCGGAAGGAAGAGGATTCCGACCAAGGATACAACCCTGGACTTCATCATCGCCTTTGTAATGGCATGCCAGAAATTGAAACATGCAATATTTTTCTACAATTTTCTGAAAGTGGGAAATATCTACAAGAGATTCTCACGTATAGCTGTAGTAGAGATCGCATTCCATCCATAAAGCGATGAAATTATTCTAGCACCGGATCACGGTCCTCGATCCCTGTTTCGCCTCGCAGATCTTCTTGGAAACCTCATAAAGTTGGCTAGAGTTCAGTGCTTGTGGGTAGGTATCCTGAATTGCAGTCCATAAAGCACTGACAGAAAAAAGAAATAAATGTGAATGATCAATTGCAGTCTCCACGGAGTTAATCAACCACGACATGACTATGAAATTCTCCACTTCCCACGCTTCATACTCCGGGTCAGTTTTAGGAGATTCATGAGCCATACCAGTGCGATAGCCGAATTTCCTGCGTATCTTGATGAATAAGGACACAACTTGAGGCCATTGGAGAAAATTAGAACCGTTCAGTTTATGGGTGTTGATTAGAAAGTTCATGTGGTTTTGCTGGCCTCCGGTCTGCAGAGGGATTGAGATCGGTGTTGACCCTCCGGTGGACTCAAGTACACCTTTGGAAGAAGACTCGGTGGTGGAAGAGTCCGCCATGATTCCAACAGAACCAAATATGATATTAGGTTGTGAGACATAGGAAGATCCTGGTGGTTGAAAAAAATGTATGGAAATACCAATGGGGAGAACAGACCTGCTGGAGAAAAGATCAGGCGGTTGATAATGTCCGCCAGCAAGCCCGGCGACAATCTGCACGGAGGCAGTGCGACTATCAGGCAACTTGAGGTCTGTAGAGAGGTTGGCGGTGAGGCTGGTGGCAGGAAGGCAAGCCTAGTGGTAATCTGCAGGGAAGCTGTGTGGCAATCAGTCGACTGAAGGCTCGTATAGAGGCTTGCGATGAGTGGCGACAGGAAGAAATGCAGGGAGGATTTGGAGTTGGCCGACGGTAGAAATCCTATTGTGAAAGACTTGTAGGTGGCCAATGGCTAGGGCAGAGGTTCTACGGTTGGCTCTGATATCATGTTAACTTTTAAGAATTGAGCTTCATACGCGAAGAGGTATAAATACACATTACATGACTCAAATAAAAGGAAAGACCAGATAAAGGAAATACATAAATTCATAAATAGACCACATAGGAAATATATAAATATGGAAACAGAAGTTGATAAAGAATAATAATAAAAAGCATTTCATTTGCTCCAAGGAATTGAAAAAATGAGCATGCAAAATGGCAATATACAATAATTCCTATTCACAAACTTAGAAAAGTTGGGAAGAATGTTATCCTTGATAAGGAGATGTATCAATGTCTGGTGTGGCTCATCCATCTCTCTCACACAAGGTCATATACTGCTTATATTATTAGTTTGACTAGCCATTTTTGCATAATCTAGTAAACATTTACTTGTAGGGTGTAAATTGAGTATTTTATTATTAAAAAGGAACACTAGACAAGGGAATTTTGCATAAAAGATGCACATGGTTGGTTTTTGAGGTGTATACAAAATATTCATTATGCTAGGTCTATTGTGGATAAAAACTAATCTTTGGATATTACACTTTTCTTGATGGGAACCTTATAACATGCATAAGTAAGAAGCAAATTATGTTGGAAGGATGGAAAACTAAAATAGAGTTTTGAGCAATGATTTAGGGTATTTGTAAACTGTTGTGGTTGAAATCCTTCCAGAGAATTTGAAGATCAGTTGGATAACCTTATGCAACTTTATTTCAACAATAAACCGGCAATCGATATAGCTCATAGTTTAGTGGAATGCTATCGAACGCTGCATGTAGAGTTTGCCTTACACTTTATTGAAGAAAGCTATACATTGGTGGCTTAATTTGTACACCCTATATATTTACTGATGATAATTTGCGGAAGTGTTTTTCATGGGATTACACAATGGAGTGTTTCAAACAATTGTATTCAATCTAGGAATGGAAAACATGTATTCAATGGCTTGAAGTTAAGTGTTGGAATCCATAGATTCATCTCTAGGAAGGGTTCCTAAATCTTGCAAATTCTTGCCAGGAAGAAATTAGGATCCCGTGAAATTATGCAGAGGAAGGAGCTCAAGATTGTTTTCTGGAGTAGGAAATCTTATTGAAGGGCAGTTGCCTGTTTTCTTGTTAGACCAATCTAAATATTGGTTTGTATCGAATACTTTGAATGAATGATTTTTTTGTATTCTTTACACATTCAGATTTCCTTGCTTTATTTTTTAAATTATTCACAACCATATTGTAGCCTGTTCTATTTTTTAATTATTCTTCCTTGTACACTTCAACATTATCTTTTTTTTAATATTCTAGCTTTTAAACAATGCTGATTATTAATTTGTTATTTTTAATTACTTTTGCTAACTTTAAGTGCTCTGCAGTTCAACTCGTGCCAGGTACCGAGGTTGCCGTTAGACCAAAAAGTCGGAAGAATAGAGTTGGTGCTTGTACAGAGGGACAAAGTCACAGTTCAGAACAAAAGGGGACAAAGGCAATTTTACGTGTTCAAGCTTCAAAGGGGAAGCACGTGCATAATTTAGTGTTTGGAGATGTTGAGTTGGGCGTGGTGCTCACTTCTGCTGTTTGCTTACACCCAGAGACAGCTAGAAAGCTATCATTTGATAATCTTCAGTTAGTTGTTATCGAGCCTAGATTGTCACATCGGAAGACTATTAAAAATTTAAAAGATGCCACGCAGGGAAAAGGAGACAATTCTGCCAACAGTGATGGGAATAGTGAGGGCTCATCGATTAATACAAGAAGAGCCCGACAGACAATTCTTCGAATTTTGTATTCTGATACAGTGGCCATAGGGCATGCGATGCTTCCAAAGGCTGTACGTCTTTTCCTAAGAGCTGGTGCACATTCATGTAAGGGTGATGAATATTCTTTTTCTTTTTCTTATTAATTTTAACATGCACCTTCTTTTTAATTAACATGACATATTAACACTGCAATAGCATTATGTGTGAAATGTATATTTGCTTGTGCCACTGGGTATAATGGTTAGCTTTTTATGTTTTAATCGTTAAATATAGTTTGAGAGCTTGAAATATGGAAATGGAAATCTAATTCTCTCTAGATCGCACAGTGGCAGTAGCCTTATACAGCATGTTCAACCTACATTGTCTTATGCTGTTCTAGATATGGACAGTTAATAAGTTTTTACATTGTTTTTGACCCCATGTACCATTTTTGTGATGTTTGAGCTGATTTTGCTAACATTCTTCTTCCACTGTACTTCTGTCATGTGCAACTGCTATTTTGAGAGTAAAAGGAAAACCTTTTTAGGAAAATAAAAAGGTAGTGGTGTATTCTATTTAATATGTTTATTAAAAGGCATTTTAGGCATCATTATTTATGTTTTGTGCTTTGGAACTTCTGTGCTATTTCATATAAATTTAGCTTGTAAAGGTTACATTGATGACTATTGATTTTTCAGTCTTTCATGTTCCAAGTGACTTTGGTTAAGTTCTTTTTGACAGGGGTCTGCATAAAGAAATACTCTAATAATCCAATGAAGGATGTCTCTTTGTTGACCCTTTCACCTTGCCGGTTCAAGCAATCTGAAAAGAATGACAGCATGGATAAGGACGATGTGAGTCGCCAAAATTTTAACAGAAATAGCACATCTACTGGGCCATATTCCTTGACGAATATGAAGGTTGCAGATTGGGGACAACATGAAAATTTTATTGAATCTCTATTTGACAATGTTTGTGTGAATGGAGGTAAAAGAAGTGTCTCAATGCTGGATAACAAATGGGATCAGAAGTTTCTTATTCAGTCATGGTTTATTGGACAAGTAAAAGAACTTGCATTACATACTAGCCAAAAGGAGCTTACGTCAATTATTTTGCCAAAAGAAACCATAATTCATTTTGAAATAACAAAGCAGGACTTGGGATCCAAATCAACGAAAGGGTTGTTTTCTGAAGGGCACTTGGAAAAGCAAAGTGATCAGCGTACATTTGAGCTTCTGTACGTTTTAGTTGCAACATTTGGTGAATCCTGTCATGATGAACTGAAACAGAGTTATGAGCTTGCTTTTAATTCTGGAAACAAAGATGTACGTGGCATAAATGATCTGGAACTAATATCTGAAAAGCTCAAGTTCGGAGATCCTCTTCATGTTGATTCTGTTGTGGAAGGTGGATTTGGCAGAAAGATGAATTTAACCTTATCTTTTTTGAGTTGGATGGAGAAAGCTGCAACTGATGCCATTAATAGTAGGTATCTCTTTCACTTACAGTCATGTCTGCTTTAGTATCTGGTTTATTTGCTCATATTCTTAAATATATTGTGTTGCCCACAGGATTGTTAGTGCTATTGTCTCCGTCTTCTCTAAAATTAATGAACAATTTTAATGTACCCCTCCCAGGACATGTGCTTATTTATGGACCTCCAGTAAGTTTTTGTCTAATAATTTATTTTATGTGAATTTCTTTATCCATTTTATTCTGATTTCAATAGTTTATTTATTTAGCTTATAAATCAATTGTCTTATGGTATTATTATCTAAAGAAACAGTTAATATTTATACATGGCGTCTGGTGTATTGTATTTTCTCCTCTTTGTTGAGCACTGTGGCGTCATCCTTAAATTTTAGAAAGCCTTCTCATTTGGCACCTGATTGTTTTTTTGGCATACAGTGGTTAATTAAATTTTTGGCGTACATTCATTAAACAAATCGGCTTTGAAGTGGTTGCTTGATCTGTTAAAGCTTAACTGGAGCTTTTGCTGATGGACAATATACAAGGACTGTAGAATTTCTGTTTATTTATTTATTCTCCTATTTTCTAGAATGATGAAGTACATTACTGGTTCTTCCAAAAGTGTGAATTTAAGTTAGCTCTGTAGACTATGCATGATTGATAAGCTTTAGCATTTGGTATGGTATTATTTAAATTAAGAGAGTAATCAGCTTTATTAGAGCTTTTTATTTAATATTTTTTTATAATCATTTTAAAAGACAGATGATGTTGAATCAACGGAGAAGGAATGAAGAAAATTCTTAAAAACTATGGTGATACCGTTCTAAGGCTCCTAGAAGGTGTTTAGGAAGCGATTTTAGCGGGGGATGGCTGTTAAGTGGCAAAGGAATGATAACATGCGAGTTTGATGGAGTTTGGAAGGCGTCAGATGTTAAATCTGCTGTACAACAGCAGATTCGACGTCCATTGACGAATTTTCCAGCTGAAAATGGCAAGGCAGATGATAAAATGAAGCTGTACGGAGGTCAAGGAGGTTTCACCATCTGTTCCTCAATAAGATACAGACGCACCACTTGCAAAAGGAAATGATACAACACTTTGAAGAGCATATAACAAATAATGTCTCTCTAAACAATAACAAAAAATTCCCCCAAAATAGAAGAAATGAATATATAAATAATCTCTTGCTAGAAGATCCCTAATTAGAAGAAAATAAATAGGAAATAAACTAAAAAAAAGGTAAAAATCCAAATTTGATAGTGGGATGATCATTCCTCGTTGCCCTATATCATGTTCATGGTATTGACATTTCCACGCTAGAAGGAATCACACAGGATCATTTCCACTTACGAAATCCCAAAATTGCGGATATCTCACAATCAGAATTGTAAGATAGGCAAATTCCACAGGAACTCGATGTCTCGCATAAACGAGTTTGTTGATTCTCTTGTAGGATGCTCCTGCATCATTCTCCCTTGCTAGGAGAGGTTTTGCCTTCTTCTCTCAAGGTTTTGAGAATCAATCTACCTCCATCTTAACAAAGCTATTATCTTGCTTGTTCGAGGCAACTTCACTATAAAATTTATGCTCACGACCATTCCATGTAACTCTAAAAAACATACTTTATTCCAAAGAATGTCTTGATAAAATAGGTAATATTTTTTTGGCATAATCAGAGTTGGAATTGCACATAAATGACTATTCTCATGAACCATGCCTTGAGCCATTAAATATGTAACATAATTTTCTCTCTCCTTGTACGTGGTTGGGCACATCAGATAAACAAGTATGACCGGATGAACCAAATCTAGAATAAAATCTATGATATTCCGAACCACTCCCATTGGTAACTACCCAGGGGATAAAATATCGGTCAGGATATCCGATAACTTCGTCAACAAGGGTTGCCCCTTTTCTGGTAATGACTCCTCGGACTCATTGTCTTCTTGGACAATCAATGTTAATCATGTTGAAGTTTCTCTCATTGGCTTAGCTTGAATCACTAGCATCTCTCCCTTATTAGCTGGAAGCAAATACTGTTTTGTATCAGCATCTTCTTCAGTGTCACTTGTGCCATTTCCATTTCATCAATTACTCCCTGGTTAATGAAGGAGATTGCCCTCCTATTTGGGCATGCAATATGCCTAAAACTGTGACACTTCAGACACTTTTTTGTCGAGATAAATTTAGGAGTGCTGAAGGTCTCCATTTTTTCTCCACTCTTGAATTCATTTTTCCTTAGTCTTGGTCGGCTGGGATGTTCCATTTGGTGTACTCTTGTTGTGTGATCTTGGGGTTGAACTTTCCCTGTAAAGTGTGGCTGCACCTGGTGACATTGTTGTTGCTCCACTTTCAAAGTTAGGACCAATACAACTGCAGTTGCACCACATTCTTAATAGATGATCTCAATCCTCCAAGATATCTCGCTATTATGCGCTCCTCTGATTCCAATAACCCGCATTTCAGTGTGAGTTGATTAAATGAAGGAAAAATTTATGTGCATTACTTGCTATAAGTTATAGCAAATGAAATCTCATTGGTAGAAAGGTCATAAGTTTATTTTAAGGCAGTAAAATCTTATTTTTTTTTATTGAAAAACCTTCTGATAGAAGTAGTTTTTATATACCATTGTTAAATCTAGAGAGAGTTGGAAGATTCTCTTATTTTTGTACTTATCGATACATGAGGCAAGAGGTGGCTTACACTTTACTAATTTGGGTCGACCTATAACGCCGCGGTAACTGAGGACCGGGGCTTCGATGCTTTGGTTCTTAACCGAGAGCGAGAGAGAAGAGGATGCAGGGGAGCCTCATAAAAAAGACGCGTAATTTGCAATCGAGAAAATGGGAAGGTGGAAGGAGGAAGAAGATGATAAGTGTTTGTGTGAGCCACTACAAAAACATGAGAAATTAATGTGCGGATCAGGAGCGAATGTGGCTTGGATTGAGGCTCGAGCCGAACGCTTGTGAGTGTCTCTTGAGCGCATGAGTGTACCAATGACAACGAAGGGCATCTTCGAGCAGCTTAAGGGGGGAAGACAAAGCATCAATGTTGGGCTTGTGTGTCTCACGAGCACACGAGTGAGATAGAAGAGAGCTTAGCTTTTTTAGCTTCCCTGCTCACAAACTCGATCAGAGAGTGGAATTAACGTAAGTCAAATTTATGTTCCCCGTGTTCTTGACGTGATTTGAGGAAGCCAAGAGGTAAGTTTTTTATGCTAATTTTAGTTATTAATTATCGTCTCAATTTTGAGCTTTTTGAGGATTAGTGATGGATATTAGGCATTGATGTAGGATTCTACTAAATAAATCAGATTGATGTAGTGAAAAAATTGAAAGATTTATTTGAAAAATAAAATTTAATTTTACAAGTAATTATTTAAATTGGAGTAGACTTCGATTGGATATTGAGTAAAATTTAATATAAATCATATACGTTGATTAAAGTTGTAGTATTGATCGTAAAAAAATAACATGTAATACTTAAAATGAAACATTCTAACAAACAATTAAAATAACAATATTAATTAAAAATGGTTAAGCATAATTAAATAAAAATTTTTATTATTTTTATTATATTGTAGTCATTTAACTGATAGAGACAATGATTAAGGGCGTTTGAAGGTTGGAGGCAAGCCAATTGAATGAGGTGAGTACTTTCAATTATAAATTATGGTAATAATATTTTGTTTCTTCTAAATCACTCGCATTACAATGTCATTTGTCTAAAGACTTGGTGCTGCAAGTATGATATGACTATTATGTCATATTAGTCAAATCGATCATATAGAAGTGAATGTCAAGGCTTTGCATGGTTATACTTTTTTATTACAAATGCATATTATAAATGGAAGAGATTGAATGATGAGTATAATGCAAGTAAATTGCTTGTAGTATGCTTGCTTGTGCATGTTAACTGATGCAGTTCACCCCCCTATGGTACTAGTTAGATACGCTATGATACTTGTGTATGTAAATCGAATAATATTATTTATATTGATTTAAGTTTGTTGGTATAGATGTTATATGTCATTCCTATGACATATGATTACAATTTTTTTTATTACAGATGCATATTATATATGAAAGATATTGAATGATGAGTATTATGCAAGTAAAGTGCTTATAATATGCTTGCTTGTGTATGTTGACAGTTGTAGTTCACTCCATATGGTATTAATTAATGACGCTATGATACTTATGCATGTAAATTGAATAATATTATTTATATAGATTTACCTTTATTAGTGCAAATTTTAGATGTCATTCCTAGGCGTATGGTTGCACTTTTTTTATTACAGATGCATATTATAAATTAAAGATATTGAAGGATGAGTATAATGTAAGCAAAGTGCCTTTAGTATGTTTGCTGTGCATGTTGATCGATGGAGTTCGCTCCCTATGATATTAGTTTAGGGGACACTATGATACTTGTGCATGTAACTTGAATAATATTATTGACATTGATTTAATTTTATTAGTATAAGTTTTAGACAACATTCCTATGACTTGTGTGTGTGTAATGATATTGATATGTAACTGATATATTGCTACACATTCAACATTTATAGCTATCATGAAAGAACATATTTGAAAATGTAAAATTATCATATATTTTATATTGGTTTATTGAATGTGTGATTAGAATACATTTTGTTTTCCTTTTTATTATATTATTATAGTTTAGAAGTAAGAGTACTCACTAATTTTTGTGGCTTACTATATTTTAAATTAATATTTTATGTTTAATTTTTTGATTAGAAGATGAATAATGGAGTAGAAAATGTTTATAGAAAATGTAGACAACCCGAAATAAGGTAAACATAACTTTCTTAATTTAATTTCTTTTATGTAGCGAATTTTTAAATTTTTTGTGCATGATTAATTGTTAGTGATTGAAAATGAAACTAAAAAAAAATAATTTCACCATCTAACCATCTATTTTTGCCTTGGAAATTCTAAGCCCCTGGGCGGCTCATGATAAATGTGATATCAGAGAATAATTTTTATGATTAATTAATGCAATCTTGGTAAAAGAGCCAGTAGGATATATATATATATATATAAAAATTAACTCTAATTAATTTTTTTTTAAATTTAGACAAATGAATGCGCTCGAGATTTTAGAAGAGGGAAATATTGTAGGAAATTTAGAATTACTGCCTAGCATAACTATGAACACGAATCTTCTGACCTAATTGATGGCAACGATGATGCAACTAATACAAGAGTTCGTATCGCAATCCAATGGGTGTTGTGGATAAATACTTGAAGATATTTCACGAGTCACGACTGTATTTGCCTTTTGTTCAAGGGAATTGCAGATTGATTGGAGTGGAGAACTGACAGATGCAAATAGGAAATATACTCGACATGGTGTACTTGGATGAAAGAAGACTATCTTAGCTGCTTTTGTGTTGGATAGAGAAGCCGAAAGGTGGTGGTGTGAGCGGCGTAAAGACAGATTAGGAACACCCCCAACATGATGGTAAATTAGGAGGATTTTGTGGAGCTTTTTAGAAAGTGTTTTGTGGCTTTATCTGCTTGTAGACCGTTGTAGGATACGATAATCAATTTGGTGGAAGGAGAAAAAGATAAATATGCAGTATGATGCAAAGTTCATTGCACTGTCGAGGTCTGCATCACAACTAATAGCTACTGCAAAAGAAAAATGGCACATGTTTCTTTCTAGATTGAAGTATTTGATCAAACAATCGTTGGTGCCTTTGGGAATCGATGATTACTCAGTATTAGTGGGGAACTGGTTCAGACAAGTGGCGATTAATTTTCAGCTCACTCAAAAGCTCAATAAGATCCATATGAGGAAGAATATGGATGGAGAGCATGTGGTTCAACCATAGGGATCCAATGGGAAGAAACAAATGTGTTAATGCAAAATAGTTAAGAAGAACAAATGGGTAGACTAAGGGCACATTGATAGAAATTTTACAAAAAAGACTAGCATAATATAGAGTTCTCTCCTACTGCAGTCAATTAGAGTGAATGAAGAAAAACATGATACGTAATGAAAACCCCAATAGTTGGGCTAAAGCTAAATCATAATGATAAAGGTAGGGAAACTTATACTACTTTTAATTCATTTGGTTTACAAGAGTTCCTTAAAATAAACACGAGTAATTGCTCAAGGAGAGTTCGTGCATTCATTTTTTGGGATTAGTCCGACTCTTTGGCGATATTAAAACTTTTGTTGAAGTTGAAGCCTTTGAGAGCTCCTTTTATGAAACTTTATGAATGTTATGCTTATGAATTTCCTTCTTGTCATTCATAGCACATTTATTGTTATAAATATCAACGTTTTGAAAACCGGACCAGCCTGTCGGACCAGTCCATCGGACCAGTCCAACCGTGAACCGGGCGTGGTACTGGTCCTGGCACAAGTAAAAATCTGCTTTGCATTGAACCGGCGTCGAACCATTCGAACTGCAGGTCCAGCCAGAATACCGCTCGAACCGTCAATCGGTTTCCTCATCTGTGCTTCGCTGTTGTTCAGGGAGAATTTTCTTCTGCCATAGAAGAAAGACATAAAGGTAAAAAACTTTAATAAGATCTGACAAAGGATGTGCATGGGGAGTTTCCAATGGAGAAGTAAGATGGGCTTGATCTGACAAAGGTTGTGCATGGGAGTTTCCAATGGAGAAGAAAGGTATTGGAGACAGACCCAATGAGGGTAAGAAATTAAAAATGGAGTTTTGAGGAAGAAATGATTAGACAGTAGGTTAATAGTTAATTATTTTTAAATTTTAAATGTTTTTTTTTAAATTATTATTATATGAATCTTATATTTCATATTTATATTTTTAAAAATTAATTATTATCAAATTTTAAAATATATGCTAAAACTACTATAATATTAATAATTTAAATAGTATGCATTATTATATCACATTTAAATAAATTTATAATTTATTATGTTTTCCGGTTGAGCCCATAGTTCAACCTTTGAACCTTGAACCTCTCCCTTTACCGGCTCTATGTCGAGTTCTGTTTTCAGAACCTTGATAAATATTATGCAATTTGATGTATTCATAGATTTAAAACATCGTCATTCAGTTACTAGATGCTGTTTAAGTAAGTTCTGTCTTTACTATGTATTTTCTGCTTGTTAGGGCTCTGGAAAATCTACATTAATTATGGCTATTGCTAAACATCTGGAAGAGCATGAAGAAATCTTAGCCCATGTGTATGTTATGAATTTTGATCGCTCTTTACATTTTATTAATTTCTTTTCTGCATTATAATTTGTTTTCTTGATGATCAGTGAAATAGCTGATAAATTCTGATTGCAGAATATCTATTAGCTGCTCAAAACTTGCTCTTGAGAAGAGTCAGATAATTCGTCAAGCAATTGCAGATTATGTTTCTGAAGCTCTACTTCATTCTCCCGCCATTATGGTTTTTGATGATCTGGACTATATTATTACATCATCATCTGATTCTGAGGGATCACATACTCTCACTTCTGTTACTGCTTTGACAAACTTTTTGATAGATATTATGGATGAGTACAGGGTAATGACTTTACCTGAATTTTCCATTAATTAGCTTTGATTGGATTTGATTTTACCCAAGTGTTTGCTAGCAAAAAAAATTTTCCCATGTTTACATTTCTTTCTTATTTATTTTCTTCAATTCTTGTGCTTTTCGTTCTAATTAGGAAAATTGTCAGAACTTTTGTGGTTATGGCTGCATTGCTTTTGTGGCTTCTGCTCAGTCTCTTGGAAAACTACCTCACTCACTAACATCTTCAGGTTGATCCTTGTGCTCTCCTGGTTCCTCTTCTAGACCTTTCTAATGACTTTGTTTCTTTGGATTAATAACTAAATTACACTCGTATTTCAGGTAGATTCGATTTTCATGTAGAACTGCCTGTTCCTGCTGTATCAGAAAGAGGAGCTATACTGAAGCATGAAATCCTGAAACGCGGCTTACATTGTTCGGAGGATATAATTTCTGAGGTTTCTTCCAAGTGTGATGGTTTTGATGCATATGACTTGGTATTCTTTTCTACCATCTAATATTTAGTGAATTATGTAGGCTTAATGATATCCATTTTTGTTGTTAGAACCTTTGTACGAGTCCTTTTTTTGATTCAGCTGAAAAAGGTACCTATGCACCATGATCATTGATCAGTTTTTCTTATATGTTGTCGTGAACAATGATTTCAAGATTTATCTTTATTTTAAAGTTTTTTTTTTCATTATTTAAAAGGGATAATTAGATATAGAGCACCCAAAACATTCATATTTATAAATTAAACACCTAGGTGAATTTTTGAACTACCTAACCAATGCATTTACGCGTGCCAAGATCTATCCATTGAGAATTTGATAAAAATGAAATATGGGTTGAGCTTTTATCATGAATTTTGATATTCGAGTGAGAATTTAAAAATAGATGAAAGAGGGTGGTTGACTTGTAAATAGCAATGTTTCGGGTGCTTTATATGTAACTATTCAAAATTGTGCAATTAAATATGTTCCTTGAGACTAAAGTCTCATACAAGGAAAAGGCGTTACAATTGTGGTGTGCCCTGGCACGTATAATGAGGTGTGTGCTTTTTTATTTTAATTTTTTATGCGTTGGGCTTTTTTTAAACAGAAAACCTAATTTTGCTCTACTTAACAATTATAAATTAAACCCTAGATAAAAAAAAAAAAAAACAAAACGTCAAGTTGAACAACATTGCACACATCTGTTCTGAAACCATTGCCAGCATAACTGCTTTGTGGTTCCATTTCTTCTCTTATTCTTTTTCGTATCGTTTGATACTATTCTTATTTTCTCTCTCCTTTTATTTGTTTATTCTATTTTTTATGCTCTCTCTTTTCTATCCTTTATTGTAAGGTGAGTTTTTAAGTTCTTTTTTTGGTAATTTAAAATAACGAGAACTTCTGAAAAGGTTCAATGGAAAATGTGGGGCACATTAGAATAGACCGATCATGAAAACAGTCTTCAATTGTAATTTTTGAGTGGGAAGAAATTTATTTGAAATGCAAATATTATGAGAAAGAAGTTAAATGATGCCATGAATTGAGCCGGGAGCTTAGAATTTCTATGGTAGAAATAAACTGTTGGATGTTGATTTAAAATTTAACTAGTATCTCAACATCATAGTTGAAATAGTTTTTATTTAATATTCTAATATTTTTTTGAATTCAAAGTATGAAGGAGCATAATACTATAAATTCTAAACCAAAGGTAAATACTTTGCTTTGTTGTTGTCTCGTTTGCCGTACTCAACCTCTTTTCTTTTACTTATTTAAACCTGAGTTATTTAAATACAACAACAACAATAATAACAACAACAACAACAACAACAACAACAACAAGAAAGCCTTAATCCCACTAAGTGGGTCGGCTACATGAATCTTTTTTCTCGACTAATTTAAACCTGAATTATTTAAATAAGCACCAATAATAATTTATCAAAACTTATTGGGATAATTTCAAACCCAAATCACAATAACTCAAAAAAAATAGAAATATCATTTAAGCTTGTCTTTAATTCAAGCTATGAAAGATATCATAACTTTTGTTGAATATGACCATAAATATTATTACTTATTAAAACAAAATGAGGATATGATCATAATATTTATGATTTCATTTAAGTGTCTAATGAACTTATCATATCTTACTTATAGTTCTTTTTTCTTTATCTTTTTACACGTCTTAGGAGCACTTTATAAACATAAATAATTCACTCATAGCCAATATGTGCTCATTTGACATAGTAGGGCGTCAAATAACTGCACTATTTTCTTAGCTGAATAACGCCCCCACTCATCTCTGGTTGATACATGCCTCGTCAACACAACGGGGCATGGATCTTATTTTTACTATTGTTTGAGATGACAGAAAAATCATCATTTGGTGGGGATATATTAGCGTCCTTAGGTGATACCAAGAGAGGGTGAACTTCTTTCGATATGCATATGCGAGTATTTTTATATGCAATATTTTATATTCTACATAACCTGCATTATTTTCTTTATGAGAAACTATATATTTTTTATGAGTGATTACATGCCTTTTTTATGAGGATCTAAATGCTAATCAAATGTCATCTAAATATCGGGTTATGATAATCTAATATATTCTAAAGCAATTATTGTATAAATATTCATAAGGTAATGCTAACATGCTATTTTAATCTTAGCAATGTGATAAATTAGTTCCAACATTGAACGTAAGAGCAGAAATCATAAATATGAAGAACTTAATTCATAAATATATTTGTTCAATGAATTAGGTTTTAGAAACAGCAATCAGGACTCTGATTTAGAAATGTAATTAAGCACTTTAAAATTTACAATTTCTATTGCTAATTTTGCCCTTATTTCTCGAGTATTCACTCCAATTAGTCAAAACCCATATTCATATGTAACACAGATAAAATAAAGTACAATACAGATTATTTAAAACTTTATCTTATTCTAATTTTTTTAAAGAATTGTTATTATGAATCATAACTTTTTATATTTATATTTAACTTAATTAGTACCTTCAATGAAATTACTGTTTATCTTATGTTCTTCTTTTTTCACTAGCTTTTTAAAAAGAGCCATATTAATTTTAAAGACTCTTATGCATGAGAATACGTTGATAGTATATATTAGTTTAAGTTAAGAAATAGTGAATCAAAACGAGAAACTTAAGTATTTATTTAAGAAGTTAAAGAATAATTCATATTTAAATTAATTCAATTCCCAATTTGATTATGCACAGTTTACATAATCTTTATCAGTTGTTATTAAATTTGCTGAAGTTGAACAAATTTTCATACAACAATTAATAATCATATAAATTTATTATATTACAATTAAATCTCATTTATGCTACTTCTAATAAATGCTAATATCCTACAATGACAAAAATACTAATTTCTTGTAAATCGTTAGAGTAAGTTTGTGAAGAGTTTTTTCACCTATATAGATGTTTACTCAATTAAAATAAATTCCAATTATGAGTATGATGTTTTCATAATTATCTCTAAAATAAATTTTAATTACTTTCAAAAGACTTCTGCAAGTGTAAAGATCACATATAGTTGGTGATTCTTAGGGGTGTCCAAAATGCTCGTTGTTCGTGAACAACTCATGTTTGGCTCGTTAAGTAGCTTGAGTTTGAATCATTTATGAAATAAATGAGCCGAACACGAACCATTTTTTACCCATTTTTACTCAAAATAATGAAATTATATATATTATTTTTATAATAATATATTTTATATATCTATATCTAATTTTAAATCATAAAAGTTTGTGTGTTCATAGCAGTTTGTGTGGTCATGTAGTTCTGTAACTTACACTACAGAAGCGGTGCAGGTTGAAATCCAACATTCTACATTTATTTGTTTTAATTCATTTAAATGAGTCACTTTCAAGTCGAATATGATAAGAAAATATTTAAATCGAGCCAAACACGAACACACTGTTCATGAGCAATTTCGAACACTAGCAGATTTTGAACAAGCTGAATACGTGCTAAGTTTGAGCTCGCTCAACTGGACTCGTTTAAAACCCTAGTTATACTTTGCTTATGTTTTCATAGTTATCCTCTTTACCCCTGAGTAGAGCTATGCTATATTCAACTCTATATTTAATCTTCTCATTATGAAAAAAGCTAGGACATATTGTACTTGATGATCAAGTTTATATGCGGTGTTGCGTTGACACGGGAGCATCCTGTAATCCCTCTTACACAATATTTCATATTCCTATAGGCTTTGCAGGCCTTGCAATCACGCATCCACGGAATGGGGGAGTCTTTGCGTGCAACAACCGACCGTTTTCTGATTTCAGTCTGAGTTTTTTTTTTTTTTTTAATGCTGATTTATTTCTTATATTTCTTATTTCTAGTTAGGTATTTTCTATTGCGAGACTGCTTATATATTTGGTTTTCTATTTAGGGAGGACTTTTGGCATTTGTTTTTGTTTTTAGAGATTGTATCTCTGGTTTCTATGAAGTACGATATCATTTTTCTTTTGCAATTGCCATGTCTGTAGCTTGTGCGGGAACAGGTTGTGAACTTCCTCAACATCTGTACCATATCGTTTCATCATCCGCCTCATTTTTTCAGCTAGGATGGCCGTCGATTGTCGTCTACCCCTTCCATAATTTGTTAATTACTCATATTTTCAATCCTTTACTATTCCTCTACCACCTCCCCATCAAACTCGCTACTTAAACACCTTCTAGAAGCCCTAAAACAGTATCTTTTGGTATCAAAATCCAATAAATTCTAAAATTTTTAGGATTTATTTTTCTATACCTAAATCAAGAATTCATATAACCTAACTCAACACTCAACAACAACAACAACAACAACAAAACCTTTATTCCACTAAGTAGGGTTGGGTACATGAATCTTTTTTCTCCATTGCATCCTATTTAGTGTCATCTTTTTTTTTTTTTTAATTCTAATAAATTAAGATCATTTTTTATACATTATGCCCAAGTCTTCCTAGGTCTACCTCCACCTTTCTTTAACATAAGTCAAATATAAAACATCTACTCTTCTAATCAGATCATCAGATGGTTGACGTCTAATGTTACCAAGCCATGTAAAATGACTGTCTAATTTTGTTTGTCACTTGAGCCACACCAACCCTATCGCATATATATTCATTTTGCATTTTGTCTCTAAGTGTAAAGACACATATCCACCTAATCATTCTCATCTCTGCAACACTTAACAATTTTATGCTTCTCTTTTACAGGCCAACATTTAGCGCCATAGAGCATTGTAGGTCTCACCACCATCTTATAAAATTTTCTTTTCAGTCTAAGCGATACTTTTCTATCACAAAATAGGCCCAAAACATTTCTCCACTTCAACCAACCAACTTGAATTCTACTAATAACATCCCCATCAATATCACTATCACTTTGAACAATGGACCTGAGATTTCTAAAGTGTTCACACCTTTTAATAATTTGATGACCCATAGTTACATTTTTGTCACTAGACCTACAACTACTAAAATACATTCCATGTATTCAGTTTTAGTTCTACTCAAACGAAAGCCTTTAGACTCCAAGGTAAACCTCCATAATTCAAGTTTTCCCGAGCTTTTTCTGTCATCTTTTCCACGAGAAGGATATCATTATCAAAAAACATACACCAAGGTACATCCTCCTATAAGTGTCCGGTAAGACCATGCATAACTAAAGCAAAAAGATACGGGCTTAAAGCCGATCCCTGATGTAAACCAACAAAAATAGGAGAATATTTGGTCAATTATCCTTCTGTTCGAACACAAGTTACAGATATTGTATACTTATCTTTCATAACTTGAATATACGTCATATCCACACCTTCTTCTCAAGAACTCTACAAAGGATATCTCTTGGAACCTTATCGTAAGCTTTTTCTAAATCAATAAAAATCATATGTAGACCCTCCATATTATCTTTGAACTTCTACATCAAACATCTCAATAAATGTATAGTTTCCATAGTAGACCTGCCATGCATAAATCCAAATTGATTGTGAGAAATCATCCACCATGCCCTAACCCTAAATCATATCTTCCGTTTTCGCCAAAATTTCTATTGGAGCGAGACATCATACTACCAAGGAGAAATCCTCAATGAGAAATCCATGACCTTACTGTAGAGGATATACAGCTGGAAATCCTCTAACTGCAAAGTGATTCCTTTTATCTATGAAATTCCCACTGATGAAGAACCAGTATCCATATGATTCGACATTGAATTTCAGAGAAACAAAGATTTTGGAGTGATGCAGGCGCTTGGATTAGCGCCCGAAATCGAGCATAGGACATCACACCAAAGGGGTGGGGGGGTGTTTCAAAACAACGGGGTCGAAGTCCCGCAATCGCACGAAGCAGAGTGGGAACCTGTGGCTTCGCGAAGTGGGAGAACCCGTGACAAGGAGTGATATCATGAATTCTCGTGATCCAGCTAGGCTATTCACACCATATTTTTTTATGGGAAATAATTTCTGGATTTTTCTTGGCATCCCAATTTTCCCTTTTGCGTATTCCTTTGAGCATATAAATTGCTGTTCTAGGTATGTAGGAGTCAGTTCTGAGTGTGTTTAGTTTTAGACCTCCTGTGTGGAGTCTCTTTCCCCTTTGTGGGTTGTATTCGAGGAGGTGGTGGTGCTCCAACTGTATCCCCTCCGAGTTGGTGATTGTATCTTCCCCTTTATTTTCCCCAACCCGTCCCTTTCACTGCCATTAACTGCCGACCTCTGCAAGCTACCCCCAAACTACCACACTACCGCTGCCGACCACCTAAAATCATTTTCACTTGTTGCCCCTACAGTTTCACATCTTCCTCTCTCAACTACAAACTCTCTGTTGCTATCACAACCCCTGCTTGCCGTCCCGACCCAGCTCACCAATCTCCACCACCCATTGGAAATACATTTATGAGTGTTTGCTTGTGTCGTTTTGTATTTGTGTTGTTATTTCTGTTCAAGTTATGTTGTAACCTTGTTTTAATATTGATGAATATTTACTTTTTGTGTGTCCCCTATTTCCCCTGTTAGTTCCGGTATCATGGAGTGAAGATTGACTTACTGGATTTTGACGGTTACATGAATTTGGATGAGTTTGTAGAGTGGTTTCAAACATCAGAGCACATTTTTTAATACATAAACGTTCCCCAGAACAAGAGAGTTAAATTGATGGCTATCAAGCTTAGGAAAAACTTTTTTTTTCGTGGCGTGAGAATCTGAAGCGTATTCGACAAAGCGAAGGAAAAAGTATGATCACCATTTGGTTTAACATAAAAAGGAAAATGCAAAAAAAATACATTTCCTTCATTATCAACAAGTTATGTTTATACAACTCCACCAGTGTCAGAGAGATTCTTCTATGGAGTATACAACTGAATTCGATCAACTCATGCTAAAATGTCAATTTGTAGAACCAGAGGAGCACACTGTAGAGAGATTTTATGGAGGACTGAGGTTATCTATCAACAATTGGATGTAGTTGTAGCTGAGTTGGTCCCTATTTGATGTGAAAACACTGGTTTTGAATATGGAAAAGTAGCCATGTCATCGTATGACCGCCTTACCTTACAGAGTTCAACCCCAGAATCAAATTACAAGACTACACTTAATGGAGCACCCGAGCTAATCTCGCTTGAGAAAAACTAATCTCGAGTGGGGAAAAGGTGGATCCCACCAGCACTCCAAGATCTGTCCCAGCCAAGAAGTGCTTCAAGTGTCACAATTTTGGGCATATTACATAAGATAACCCAAATAAGAGAATGATATTTTTCACTAAGCAGAGAATAATTAAAGAAATGGACAGTCACTTGGGAGAAAATAAAGATATCAAAGAGGAGTATTTGCATCCGGTCAATGAGTGAGAGATATTAGTGATTTGAGTTGAGCTTATGAGAGAGACTCCAGCATAATAAATAATGATTGTCTTGAAAGCTAGTGAGTTTGAGGAGCCAATACCAAAAATGGGGCAGCTCCTTTTGAAGGAATTATTGGATGCCCCAACTAACATATTATATTTTGGGTTCCAGCCATCGGAGTGGTCCACCATGCTATACATTTTATTCCATAGTTGGTTCTTCTAGACAGACTTATTTATCGGACGTGCCTAGCAGAGTATTAGGAGCAGCAAAAACATGTTACAAGTTTAATGGCTCAAGATTTGGTTCACGAGAATACCTGTCTATGTGTAGTTTTAATTTTGGTTGTGCTAAATAAGGATTGCTGTTTATTCGATTCTAATGAACTTTGGAATGACGTATGTATTTCAAAGTTGTTTGGGATGTACATGAGCATAGCTTTTATATTGATGTTGCCTCAGAAATAATAAGGTGATCACTTTATTCTAGTGGTAGTAGATCGATTCCAGAAGAAAGCGAAGCCTCTTCTAATCGTGAGAATGATGCAGGGGCGTCCTACTTGGGATCCGCAATCCCATTTCCACAATATTTCACATTTTGGCAGTTTATGCAGATCTATCAATCTAGTATACGCAGAACGAGTAAGTCCCGTCCCGTCTGCATGTAACAATCGACCATTTTCTAGTTTCATCTTGGATTTTTTTCTTTTTTTTTCGATTTATTTCCAATATTTCTTATGTTTAGTTAGGTGTTTTCTATCTTGAGACTATTTATATGTTTTATTTTCTGTTTGTGAGGATTTTTGGTTTTGTTTGTGTTTAGAGATTGTATCTCTGTTTCTATCCTAAGGAGTGTTGTATCTTTTTCCTTTTGTAGTGGTGTGTATGTAGCTTGTATAGGAATAGGTGGTGAACCTCCTAGACATCGTACAACGCCATTGTGTCGTCCACTTCACTGTTTTCAGCTGGGACAGCCTTCAAATGCCATTTACCCCCCTCCAAATATCATCGATCGCCGATATTTTCATTCTCTTACTATCAATCCACCACCTCCGTATCAATCCGCTTCCTAAACGCCTTCTTGGAGCCCTAAAACGGTATCACCTGTATTCATTTTTTAAGGCTTAATAAACATTTCAAAGATATAAAGTGAAGAACTCAGCAATACTGCAACAATGATACGTATAAAAAATACCTGCTGTTCTTTTTCGTCATTGCTTCTTGATGTTAGTGGTAGCTTCATGCATTTGGTACTTCTTAATGATTTTTTGCAGGAAATTTTGGTCGATCGTGCAGTGCATGCTGCTATTAGTCATTCTTTAACTTTCCATGATAAGGAACCCGATAAGCCTATTTTGATAAAGAATGATTTTTCACAAGCAATGCATGGCTTTGTTCCAGTTGCCATGCGTGGGTTAACAAAAGCTGGTGTTGAAGGTGGTCGCAATGGGTGGGATGATATTGGTGGACTTAGCCATGTCCGAAATGCCATTCAAGAGGTATCTAAATCTTATCACCCTTTCTATCCCTATTGAATTCCATATGGTAAATATATTTTGGAGAAGCAGATATCATAACTGATGAGTAATTTCTCGTGCGGTTGTCTTTTTCTGGATTTTTATGGAACTTGAATTTTGAATTTTGTCAGCAAGTAGTAAATAGTTTTAACCATTGGAATATAGATGTCTTGAATAAATGCATAATCAGAATTTCAGAAAATCTTGGAAGTGCTTATTTATTTATTTGTTTTTATTTTTTGAAGTTCTCCATCCTCATCACTATGTTTTTTACTTCAAGTTTCTACGCACTCTTTTGTTGTGTGAGTGCTTTTCTAAGCAAAAGTGCACCGCAGAGGAAAGTAAGAGTAAATTTATTTTAAGAACTTTGTTTTGTCATGCATGCATTTGCACTTATGGCGGAGGAATGAATATGACAGAGAAGAGGCAAGTAGCTGATGTTTTTGGTGGCGTAAATTTTCTTTCAAGCCAGCAATGATTTAAGCATCATCATCGTTGTCTTTATCCTAACTATTAGGAGCCAGCTTCATTCATTTGTGTAGAGTGTCGGCATTTAACTTTTTGCATATCATTTTAATGTTTTCTATTTATCTAACCTTTCGTAGGCTTCTTTTTGCCCATTATTTTGCACTAGTATTATCTACTTTTCTAATGACGCATTTTGCACATGTTAAAACTATTTTAGTCCAGTTTCAATTACCTTATTCACTCCAATCCTTCCTCAAGTATAATTATTGTTTAATTCATTATTCCTTGTAAGCAAATGAGATAAATGTCACATATTAGCCTTGTGAACTCCTTTCTAAATTGATTTAGAAACCACACATTTCTTACACCAGAGGAACCTGTGATTTGGCGGTCTTTGCTTGGAACTTTCTGTAAGCATTTAGTGACTTGGGAGTCTGATAAGAGCTTTACGTAAACTACTGTATAGGACTGTTTAAATTTGATTAGGTCATTGAATCTAATAATATAACCTGGAATAAATGTATCAAGAAAAGATTAATTATGACTTTCGTTGAGTAGAGTATGTTCGATGATATATGTTATAGCTGTTTTATATGCAAAAGGAATATAAATATTTGGAACCTCATTGCTCACCTCAATAGGAAACATTGGAGAAAAAAGATTCATGTAGTCGACCCTACTAAGTGGGATAAAGACTTGCTGTTGTTGGATCTTTATTGCTCACCAACTTACAACGGCCAAGTATAACTAACTTCAAACTAGTCATACCGCAGAATATATAGAAAAAGTACTATAAATTCGTGAAGTAGCGTGTTATTTTATGGATAGTCAGGACATGGTTCCACGTGTAATTTCCTTCTGCAAACCCCCCTAGTCCAATCTATAGGTGCTATTGATGTACTTTGCGGCAAAAAGTTGATGACTTATGCTTATTTTTTTAATAAACGGATATATCCATAACAAATATCTTATTTATTTGAAGCTGTAAATTCTGAATTTTAATTATTTCTATATCTGTCTGCAATATTTAACTCATCTTAATTTTGGATGGCAGATTGTTGAATTGCCTTCCAAGTTCCCAAGTATCTTTGTTCATTCACCTTTGAGGATGAGATCAAATGTGCTATTGTATGGGCCTCCTGGTTGTGGAAAAACACACATTATAGGTGCTGCGGCAGTTGCTTGCTCTCTTAGATTTATCTCTATTAAGGGGCCCGAGCTACTCAACAAATACATCGGTGCTTCGGAGCAAGCGGTAAGTTCACTGAATATTTCTTCTTCTCCAGCAATGTAAATTTTATGCTAAATGCTCTTGTATTGTCTTCAGGTCTAGGTAGAGAAGTAAGCTTTAAATTAAAGCAAAAAAATGTTGATAAATTAAAGCAAAATAATGGTTGTACCTGATAGTTTATTGGGCTATTGCTCTGTTTTGCTCAGAAATTTATGATGTATAATTTATGTTTGTATAAATTATTTTGGGAAACATTATTAGGCATACAAGGAAGTTTTAGGAGAGAGCAATGGAGCAAAAACTTGAAAGATTTTGTTGATATTAGCATATTAATTTGGTTTGTGCTATGATGATCTTCCATGAAAAGGATCCTTGTGCCACCGAAATGAATCAAAATGTATGCAAAGAAATAAATGAGATTTATATGTATTTTATTAATTAATAAAAGCACATGATATATAGTATTGGAAAAATTGATTTGGTGCATCAAGGAAAATGTGTTAAAATGTTATTATTAAGTGTTTAAAGATGTGTATGATGGGGGCATCGACTAGTGTTAGAAGCAGTTATTTTGGTTTTGATCTCTATTTTGAAATCACAACTTGATATCTAGTCTTAGGTTTGTTAACTTTCTTGTAAGGGGATCGTTTTCAATGTCTCTAGGAGTGCTTGAGGCCCTGCACTTCACCCTCTGTGTCGATAGACGAGGTCACAAAATGGATTTGATAGCGAATTTGATTTGTTTTGTGCTTTCATCAACAATTTTCAAAAGGCCGTTTTTTTTTTTTTTTTTTTTTTTTTTTTTGTGAGTGCGCACTATTTAATTTTGTCTGTTGAATTTGTGACTGGAACGTCATCTTATTAGTGATGGAAGGAGGGATATTTATGTCCAATTGCAATAGACACAACAAATGAAAGAAATAAAACTAAATAAAATAAGCAAAAAAGAAATAAAACTAAATAAAATAAGCAAGAAATAAATAAACAAAATAAACAAATAAAAAAATACATAATGAGGGAATTAAACCTAATAATAAATAATAACGGCTAGGGACTGTAGTCATAAATCTAATACCCTCTCAAGTTGAAGCAAAGATATTAGTCATGTTCAATTTATATTTAAAGTCATCGAACAAAGGATGAGGTAAATTTTTGGTGATGATATCCACTAGTTGATCACTAGAGGGCATAAAAGGGACAAATTTCCTCGGACTCCATATTTCCTTAATAAAGTATTTGTCAATCTCCACATGTTTGATATGTTCATGCTGGACTGGAGTGTGAGCAATACTGATGGCTGGCTTATTATCACAGAATACTTGCAGGGGGACGGAGGCTGGCATACGAAAGAGTATTATAATTTCAAGCAATTTTCAAATAATATTCAACCAAAAATTTTTTAAGTAACATTGGAAATATTTTATATGTTTGTCCCTTGGCCTTTTTTTATCTTTTCCTGCAATGTCCAATTATTAGTCAATAGGCGCTCAGCCAGCCTATTGTTCCCCCTACCATAACTCCTACTAGCCTGCTGCTTCCTTGTCATGAGACCCAACTGGCCTGTTGTTTCTTTGCTCTTAACCCTACAGCCCTCCCGAATGCAAATTCCATATAACTGCCACCAACCTGCCTTAAAATCAACCTCACCATCCGACCCCTTCCTGCTGTCCAGCCGCCCTCCACCACCTTTGACTTCTCCTATGATGTATTCTTTTATGTTTGTATCGTTATTTTTCAAATGTCAAGAATCTTTATTTGTAATTCTTTTGAATTTCAGCAATAACATTCACATTTCTATTATGCTTTGGAGTAACTCCGGTATACTTAAAGTGGAAAAGGAGCATGTTGCTCATTTATATTTTTCTGAACAAAATTACCAGGTGAGGTTGAATAGGCAACAATGCTGACTTTCTTTTTCTATCTCTTGCTACGTGTTTCAAAATAATTTGCTTGAATTGGAGATGGAATGCAAAGTTTGCACAAACATGCGGTCAGGCTCGCGATGTTTTATGTTGCATAGAATTTTTGAATTAGTTTGACATTCACATCATCTCCCTCTATTATTATACCTTTGCCCTTGTTCATCTTCGTTCAATAATATATTGGAGGGAAATGATGACTTAAATTTCTACTTACGAACAGTCCCAATGTTGAAGTTGCCATCCCATAGTCACCACAGGATCCTCGGTTTCATTCCTCATGATGGCCCCAATGATTGCCTCGTAAGAGGGTAGGAGAGCTACATCTTCTCATCTGCTATTGTTCTCGTCTTAGGTTTGAGAGCCATCTTAGCTTCTAGACAACGGGACTGAGGAAAGGAGAGATACACTTAATGGCTAGAAGGAAATAAAAGCAATGGAAAGGAGAGAAACAAAATATGGCTAGGAGGAAAATGAAGCTTGATTCACCAAGAAAATTTAAGAAAAGTGCAAAACGTTTTAGGCATGTTATTTTTTATTAACATTTTTTGTATATGGAAAGACCAAGCTATCTATCTATCTTGATTTGCAGTTCGAACATTATCTCTTGTAGGCAATTACATCAAATACCAACTCCTGTCTTGTGGTGCAATCTGAAACATTTCTCCTGCGGGTGTCCAAACATCTTGCAGTGCTTGAGGTAGTGAGGTTTTTGTTCCATAATGATTTTTTGCCAGGTTTTTGTTCCATAATGATTTTTTGCCAATAACCATTGTGAGCAGCGTCAAGCCAGACTTCTTCTAAATTTGGTAGTGTAATATCCCTTTCAATCAAAATCCTTACAGTAGAAGGCCTTGATAAATGAACTGTAGGTGTGTTTACCTGCATAGGTTTTTCAAGGATAATCCCAATTGCATATAAGGTAGGTTGGTCAAAGAATTGAAACTTGAGTTCAGGTAATGAGAACCACAATGGGGGGGTTTTTGACTGAGATCAAAATCAGCAGTCCATTTGAGCAATTTCATAGGTTTGTCCTCAATTGTGATGAATTTATTTGAGAAAGTCTTTGTGTAGTCTGTTTCTATGCATAACTGTATCATAACATGTCAATCTCCAACTAGTTTGAAATTTTCAAAAATCTTCCTGATAATCTCCATCTTAGGCGACCTAATTGGAGCTTGCCAACCAGTGTAAATTTATATTTTTCTGCAAGAGATGAAATTTTAGCATCAGAGAAGAATAGTGTCGGTTTGCCCGTCTTTTTCCCTATTTTTTTGATGAGATTGCAATCTCCATATCCTGCAACAGAGTCATGGTACATGTGCGGGAATATCAGACTATCTGCGAGGTGGAAATAGGAGTTGCGTTTGTGAACTACTGTAGCATTGGAGGGTTTGACGAGGTTATTACCGGCGAGGGCGGCGACGTAGGAAAGCCCTGAGGTCATTAGCATGCTTCACACAGGACATTGCAGGAGCAGAAACAGCTGGCGCAGCTTGCCGAGCACAACACTGCAGTACGTCGTGCATAACATTGTAGCTGTCGAGCAAATTTGTTGCTGCAGGATCGCTGAAGGAAGTCGGATTGCAGGAACACGGAAAGAAAGCTAGAACTGGGCCGACTTGCAAGATCGCGGGATCTGCAACAAAGATCGCAAAAGCAATGCGAGCGAAGCTCCGGACGAAGGAGACGTCGTGACGCAGGGGATGCGATTCGTCGAGATCGGAGTCGCCGTTCTGTCTACAGCAGCAGAAAGCGACGCAAACTCGATGATGCTATGCACGACGAAGAAAAAAGACGACACTGGAGAAGACGCAAGCAGAGGAATGGTTGAGATGCAATGCGATAAAACACTGTAATGGTCGCTAGGGTCGCTAGGGTTCGCCATGAGGCGAAACCCTAGCAGAGCCGAGGGGAGAAGACGACGCCATATCAAGATTATATATATATATATGGGCCCGCATCTTCATTATTGTTCACACTATCGGATGTTCGGCCATAACAATTCTGTTTGTTAAAAAAAAAAAAAAAAAAAAAAAACACAATCACAGGTTGCTCTCATTTTGAATGAGACCCACAGAAAGGCCGATATTCAGTCTTCTCTCCCTGTTCCTGCTACTGATTCCCCTCACTCGCCGACTCAGCTGAGGGATGTTGTGGTTAATGACTTGTCCCTACCGAAGAATACTCGCATTGTTGTAAATGCTTGTCTTGTCCTAAATATTGAGTTAGCGGTTATTGAGATTCCTACTATGCCGATGCAGGATAATACGCAAAATGGTGCTACTGAGGATAATGTGCAAAATGGTGCTGTTGTTTCTGACATTGTTAGGATTGTCGATGTTGGTCTTTCCACTGTGGGGGGGTACTTAGGTTCCTCTACATGCTTTTCAGTAGGTTTTTCCTAATGCTAATGAGACAGAATCTGTTCAAAACACAAAATATACAACTGATACTGTGGATGTATTTGATGACTCCCCAATGGTAGTAGACCTGCCTGACCCTGCTCAACAAAGAGATGCCCAGTCTCCAAAGGAAGATTGACAAGTATACACTTCTCGGTGGAGGAAGAACGCTGGGGGCACTATCCAACTTGGAGACTTAATGGACGATACTGTGGTCACCCCCGATAGCGCACAACACTTGTAGTTTGTTATCCGACTCGCTTACTAAGAAACGAAGAAGAGGCGGTGACTAAAGTGTCTTGTCCATAGTTACTTGTTATCCGCTTATTTTATGTTTTATGTATTTTGAGTCTTTCCCGATCTTTTGGTTGGGATATGTATTGTATGGCTTGTATGGGGTGGTCCTCTCATACATCCATTTGTATCCTTTTCATTTTTAATATAATCTGCCCTAGGGCTTCTAATATATATATATATATATATATATATTTGGAAAGCTCAAGGGCCACATTGATTGAATTAAAAAAGCGGTTACAGAAACTTGAGGGTATGGCCCAATAAATGGAGCCCTACCCCTACAATACAATGCAAACAAAGAGATCCTTTAGATCAGAACATAAAAAGTACACAAAAAAAGCCAAAGAACGAGAACGTGATGCTCTCGCTCTGCGTCTTGGTGATCCATAAAGTAAGCTATTTAAAGCAATACCATTGCTCTGAGTAACCAATGTGTCATCGGTAGAAGCTGTATCTCCGAGCGCTTCTTCTTCCATCGAGAATGATAAACCCGCCAATGTCCTTCGTCGGAATCTTTTTCTCGCTTCACTTCCTCGTTCTTCCTCTTCGCCGACCGATCCCGCCGATCCATATCGGTGGGTTCGACAGATGGGTCGGGATTTCTTCTTTTCCCGCCGAAAGTTTGGATGTATCCGTTAGCGCGGACGGCTAAAGTAGCCCCCCGGACGCGCCTGCACCACGAGAGGAAAGCGCCACATTTCCAGCAGACTTGTCAGCCGGAGTGGCAATTTGTACAACCGATCGAGGAGTCTCCTCGATGGCGCTTGTCACCGAGTTTAAACCGTCATCGACATCGGATACTACCCTAATCTCCTAGGCCGGGGTAGCATCGACTATTTGTCGGGAAATCCGACAAGCAGCGTGAGGCGCTCGAAGCCCTTTCTGTAGGGAGGATGCAACCTATAAGCATGTGTCCCCGATGTGCCCGAACATTTTACAATCGCCGGCAAAAGAGAGGCTTGTTTTCCACCACGCACCTCCCCGCTAAAACCCTTCCTCACCATCTGTAATCCAAAAACGATCGACATCTGGCAGAGTGAAATCCCTCTCTACCTGAACCTTGGCACCACCTAGCGAGACCCTATCAAAGGTGGGTGAATCAACTCTGAGAGGTGTATCGAGAGCTTGACTAATGTTGTACAAAGCACGTGGATTGTACAAATGAAAAGCGAGTCCGGAAGTTTGAACCACATAGGAACGATAAGAGGTTCCTAGATGGGTCAAAATCGGAGTCCATTTAATAAGCCTTCATTTGAGTACCAACAACTAAAACTGATTGTTGAGCAAAGCATTCCGCATAATCTTCTTCCTTCGAATTCTAATAACTAAGTGTCTGTCATCCAAAACTCTCAGTTTCCAACCTCCAATGAGCTTCAGATTCTCAAAAAATTTTCTGACTAAGTCCATTTTGGAGTGACCGAATTGAAATTTCCCAACTAACGTGAACTTTACATCATCAGATAGAATCTTCATTTCAGGCGGTGAAGATAACGATAGAGTTTCCCATCTTTAACACCAATAGGCTCGATAAAGCAACTCTGTCTTTTTCCGACCGCAATATCATGAAATTCTTGTGGAAAGAAGAGATGATCCGGGTTTTTGTGGAATCGTCGCCTACGACTCTAGCATAAGATGACTTGGCTGCCATGATCGAGCAGCCCCTGCAACAAAGAGCGAACGACAGTAGCCGCTGAAGCCCTCTACTTGCACAGATCCTAGAATCCCAGAGAAATCAAGCACAGGTCCCGCCTGCAGTTGGGATGTCTTGCTGAAGAACGAAGTCGAGCTATTCTTCTCGCACAGTGAGTCGTCGAGCAGAATGACACCTGTAGGATCGGTGTCGATACCTCGCAGCAAAGGCGTTGAGCAAGTCACGATACCAGCCGCAGCAGTTGTGCCGATGACTGGGACGCGAGTCGCCGAGGGACGCAGACCTGGACGAGCAGAGAGGCCGATCTAAGGATAGCCGAAAGACCGTCGGGGACGATGACGAAACAAGTCGTCGAGCCCGAAGAGGTCGAGCTTGCAGTGACGAAGCACGCAGACCTCGACGACGACGAAGACGAGAAAGCCGCTCGACGCTGGAGGCTGATCGAAGGGCGAAGCCGAAGCAATAGTCACCGGGAATCGCCATGCCGAAACCCCAGGGCACGGGACTTCGTCATCCCGATATATATATATATATATATATATATATATATATATATATATATATATATATATATATATATATATATATATATGGGATTGAAATGAGAAGTTTTTAAAATTTGGTAAGATTTTGAAGTTTCTTTATTCCTTAAGAACTTGCATGTAATTAATCAGTATAAATTTTCTAAAAGGATTCACACTAAAGATTTTGCACTTGAACTAACTGTTGATATCACCTAATAGTGAATGATGATTTGTGAAGTTGTTCTCTAATAGTTGGACTAAGGCTAATTAAGAAAAGATACAATCTTTTACTTTTGCCGTGCTTGCTTTATATTTTTGCTAGTCATTTTGGTTGTGATAAATTTTGGGTTGCCCTCATTCTAAACTTATGTGAGGAGGCATGTAAGACTCAGGCAACTTGATACTGAGATGACGAGTGGAACTCATAGAATGCGCTTATAGTTTTTTGAAGGGCAAAACATGAATGAAGATTATTTGTAAATTAATAGTTTGAATGGTTAGTGATAATTGAAGTGAATATAAGTATTAGTACTTATTTGAAGGCTATATCATTTTTAACCAATTTTTGGAAGGCATCATTCCATAGTTTAGGCAGATTAATTTTACTTGCAGTAAGTTTGCCTAATGCCTGCCCTATTAGAAGTTGATCAATGTGGAACTTAGGTTTTTGCAAAATAAGGGTTTTGGGGTTATATTTAATGAATCTGCACTACAGTTTCTACTGACACTCCCTTTCTGTTAACCACTGTTTTAGTAATTTTATAGTTTGATGATGCGGAATTTTTACCCAAAAATGATGCACTTTAAAGTGTTTTTAAATGTACTTTTATAATAAGAAAATGATATGAGTAGACTAAATGCAATTATCTAGAATTTAAAATCTCATCCCAACGCCGTAAGTTCTGTGCCTTGAGAGCCTTGCTCTGGCGCCTCTTCAGTTCCTTTAAGCTACTAATTCTTATAGAGACTGCTCCTCCTGAATGACACGTTCATAAGTGCATGTTACTGGCAGTACAAGTCATATGCGTGAGTTTCCTAAATGATATTGCAGGAATTATCTTAAGCTACTTTTCACTCTTAGAACTTAAATTTTAAAAAGAATATCCTATACATTTCAGGTTCGTGATTTGTTCTCAAAAGCGGCTGCAGCAGCTCCTTGCCTTCTTTTTTTTGATGAGTTTGACTCTATTGCACCAAAGAGGGGCCATGACAACACAGGGGTTACTGATCGTGTTGTTAATCAGGTCTCACTTAAAAAAATTGTAGCTCGTTTCTTTTTCACAATTTTTTCTGTATGCTAACCAGTGGGTTTTAGACAGGATTTAATACTAATTTTTTTGCTGCCTTAACTTTTCTTTATAACGGATATGCAGCTGTTGACTGAGTTAGATGGAGTGGAAGCATTAACGGGAGTTTTTGTTTTTGCTGCTACTAGGTAAGTTTTGTAATATCCGCAAACATCGAGACTTGAGCGTGCTATATGCAATAAACATTGAGTAAAGTATCAAAATAGGCCCCTGACTGTTTACATGGGGGCCATTTTTGCTCCAGTATATAAGGGTGCCAAAATAGTACACAAATTCCTTAAATTGAGGTTGAAATAGTACTCCATGGGGACTATTTCAACTCATATTAATAGTGTTTAGGGATTAAATTGGCACTTTATACACTCCGGGATTAAATCGAGAGACTATTTTGACACTTTCTTGATAAACATTTAAGTGTATTTTCAGAAGCTAATGCTGGGGATCTCTGTGCCAGTGTTTTATTAGGAACTTGCTTACTACTGTGTCATTTCTATATCTGCTTACTTACATTAAAAATACGTGACAGATGTTACTGAATTGCCAGAGACCTATTTACCTCATAAACTTATATTTGGTTTGATTTTTTTTCCTATAATATATTATGAACCATCAAAAGTTTAGGCAATATGTTACAGTTTATAACATGTTTAAAATTGTGATAGATGTTTACAACTACTTGTTCAAAACCAAAATACTTGTCTGTTGCATGTTTTCTAATCTTTTTTTCTTTCACTTGTGAGATGTTTTGTTTAATAATGTTAAGAAATAGTATCCACTTCAATCATTTTTTGTTGAATGTTTTCAACTTTGTGACCTTCAGGACGTGTTAGGGGGGTCCAAGCTCGTTACAGTTTATGGAGAGATTTGAATAAACTAAATGTATATCATAAATGTGATTGACTTTATTCAGTTCCTGGCACAATAAATTTATGAAAGCAATTACTTGAATTGTTTATCAGCGAAGCAAATTTTAATAACTTTGGTTCCATTAAGAACGCTTCAACTATGATCTTTAACTCTAGAATTTTAATGCTCTGATCAACCTGGAATTACTTGTCATTCCTCATCGAAGAGATGGGAGATAATGAAGCATTGTGTAGGCTATTTTGTACAACTCGCTTTGATGAGTCTGTCTACGGTGAGGGAGGGGATTGCTTTTATGTTCTGGATGGCTATTCTTCTTAAGGTTTTTCCAACCTTTGGAACTGGTAATTTCATATATTTTTTGTTACCAAAGTTGCTAATACTTAGTTTATAAATTCCAGATATATTGCCCTTTATATGTCGTCAACCCTTAACTTTTTTGTTATCGATTTAGGACTAACTACTGCCTATTTTTTGGAATGAGGCTATAGGAATTGAAGAGACACTTTTGAAATATAAAATAGTTGGAGCCAGCTTGCAAAAACCTGGAGTAAATGATGCATCAATAAGGTGATGACATGATGCTGGAGGAAAAAGATTCAATCCATCACGAAAAACATAATTATTATTACAAAATTCAAAAGAGTACAAACGAGACTCTTGCGACATGAAATCACGACAACAAACAACAACACAAGCATAAAGAAACAATACATAGACTCTAATAAGGGTGAATGTTGCAAGTGGGGATGTTGGCAGCAGCAGAGAGAGGGAACTTGGGTGTCGGCCTAGCTGGAAGCAGCATAACAGCTGCAGGAAGTGTCGAATAGCTGCAAGGAAGGAAGATGGCAGCAAGGTCGAGTGGCTTGCGACTATTGGAAGCGGATTCGGAAGAGACTGCGGAAGGATAAATATCTCATTGTGGTCGAGCTATTGCCGTAGCACTATGTGGACACATGGAGACGGTTACCACCTCGGACGAGTTACGGCCGTTGCACCTTCTAATCGTTGGATATAGCCCTCGGAGGGGAAGAAGGCCTCAAAGGTAGTAGCTGCAATTAACAACCATCTAAAAATCTCCTCTAACCTCATAAAATATCACCTATATAAAGAGAGGATTAATAAATAAAATTGGTAAAGAGTAGGATAGAAAAAATATTATAATAGACAAGAAGAGGAATAGGAAAGAAGTAGAGAATAGAAATAATTATAATAAAAAAAACATCAGGAAAGGAAAGGAAAGGAAATGAATTAAATAGGAAAGGGGGATTGCGGTTACTGTAGCAGCTACGGTAACACATCCACGGTGCTTTAGCTGCTACAGTACCGTGAGCGTTAAGCTCCTGCATCAATCTGCCGGGGTTGGGGAGCTTCAACTTCATCCGTTGAAGATTTTAGGGTAGAAAAATTTTTTTACGAGGTGGCTTGGGTGGGTGCGGATGCTAGGGAACCATAGAATAGGACTGAGGGTTGGGCTACCTCTGATACCAAATGATACCGGAGGAAAAAAACCCAATTCACCACTAAAAAACACAATTATTATTACTGAATTCAAAATGGTACAAATAAGAGTCTTGCGACATGAAATCATGACAAAAAACAACACAACACAGACACGAAGAATGGTGACGGTAGCAGGTGGGAATTTTGGCGGTAGCATGGAGAGGGAACTAGGGTGTTGGCATGGATGGTAGCAGTAGGACAGCTGCAGGAAGTGTCAAACAACAACAAGAAATGAAGATGGCAGGAAGGTCGAGTGGTTTGCGGCTCCTGGAAGCGGGCTCGGAGGGAGGATCAGACGAGTTATAGCAGGAGCACCTTCTCCCCGGTGGATACAACCCCCAGAGGGGAAGAATGCGTCAAAGATAATAGCTACAATGAGCAATCATCCAAAAACCTCCTCCTCTAACCTCAGAAAATAACACCTATATAAAGAGGGGATTAGTAAATAAAATAGATAAAGAGTAGGATAAGAAATAGATATAATAAGCAAGGAGTAGGGAAGGAAATGAATTATAATGGGAACGCATTAGGAAATGAAAGGAAAGAAAATAAATTAAATAGGAAAGGGGACTGCAGTTACTGTAGCAGATATGGTAACACATCCACAGTATTGTAGCTGCTACAGTATCGCAGGTGGTAAGCTTCCGCGTCATGACATGTAGTTAATGGTTAGGGACTACGATGGCTGGCTAGTGATAATATGGTTTAAAGTTACAAAGAATTGAATTAATTGAAGTTATGAAGAAAGGAGCTTCATGTTGTGGATCCTATATTGTACTGATGCCTATAAAAAGGTAAAAGCTATTGAAATTGAATAGTTTGGTTTGGGCAAGAGAATTTAAGGGTTGGTGGGAGTAGTTTCCATTGACGATGATATTATAGAAGAAATAATTAAGGTGGTTTCAGGTTGTATATAATGGATAGAAAAGATCAGAAAATGAAGCCAAAGTGAGATGAAGTAGAAATAATGTGAATGGAATTAGAACGAAAATGAATGTATAATATGGTTGAAATTGTATTGGATTTGTACAATCTATATTTAGTAGCATGTGGAAACTCTTGTTGAGAATGAATGTAGATGAAGGTGCATAGAAGACAACCTAAATAGTTGAGATTAGATTGATGATGGTTTTGATTGAAAGTTTATAATTTCTCTTAATATTTTATTGTAGAAAATATATTAAAAGTTTAGTGAAAACAGAATTTGAAATGATACCTACAAATATTAAAGATTAGATGCTTTTATGATCATGGATTTTTTATTGTGGTTTGGTGCCCATGGGCTGACTGTGTTAGGATAAATCCCATTATTTATAAGGATTCTTAACTCTTCTAATATCAACTATCACTACTAAATTTGTAAGGATTGCAAATCCTTACAAAACAAAACAAAGTTATCAACTAAAAAAATCAGATTCTATCTTCTATCTTAATCCCGGTTCATAATTTCAGCTAAAATCTCATTTGTTTTCACATCAACCTCTGCAGTACTCTTGGTAGAGGATGAATATTGATTTAGTGTGCCTTCACTATGATATGGAGGCCACAAATTAGATTCATAGAAAAGAGCTTCCTTGTGAGGTACGTAGTAAGGTTACACTTGCACTAATAGGGAGGCACATGTAGAGATTACAGCGTTGCTTTGCTCTCTGTGCTAATATATTAAGGCTTTACATAAAATCAATGGTAAAACTTCACACTCATCTATTTTTGGTTATGTTTTGTTTAGTAATTTTGCCTTTGGTATTATTCTTTTTTCACTGTTTGTCTGCTACCTTCAAGTATGCTGCTGTCATGTGATTTTCACTAACAATGCTGTGTCCCCGTAATTAGTCGACCAGACTTGCTTGATGCTGCACTTTTACGTCCTGGAAGACTTGATCGTCTTCTATTTTGCGATTTTCCATCATTGTCTGAGCGCTTGGACATTCTCAGAGTACTTTCAAGGAAGGTTGGTCTTTCAAATTTTTTTAGTCACCATACTTAAATATTGGTTGATTAAACTGTTTATATATGTTTTTTAATGTGTCTTTTATATGAATGATAGAAAAACTTAATTTTCTTCCCAACTTTTGGTGTCTCAGCTTCCTTTGTCTGCTGATGTCAATTTGGAAGTGATAGCATCCATGACTGAAGGGTTTAGCGGGGCTGATCTCCAAGCTCTTCTGTCAGACGCTCAACTTGCTTCAGTTCACGAGCTTTTGGACAGGGAAGCGAGTGATAAACGGGAAAAAAATCCTATTATTAATGACGAGCTTCTGAAATCTGTTGCTTCAAAGGCAAGACCCTCAGTTTCAGAAGCTGAGAAGAGGAGACTATATGGGATTTATAGCCAATTCCTGGACTCAAAGAAGTCTGTTGCTGCTCAGGTTTTTCTTTTACCTTCTATACATTTTCACTCCCAAACTTCTATGCTATTTGCATACTCTTATTTATGTTTCTGCTGGATCTTAGTTCCTCTTCCTATTTTTAATCATCTGCCAGAATGTCCTTAAAACAAAAATAACCACTATTATGGAATAGGAATTGAAATTAATTGTCCCACTTGAGCATTATTTATGTTTAGTAAAGTTTAAAGATGATATGTAAACTGATTCCAAAGATATTTAGGCATGTTTACCATTGAGCAACGTAATGTTCATTCAGGGAAGTGTGTGTTGGTCAATTAGGGCAGTTTGCCGAAGCTTATTAGTTGAATAATGTAACGATAGTTTACATGTTCAAATATATGTGTGGTTGAAGAAAACCTAATGCTAACATGGTGGTTTGGTGAAAATACTGTTTTTAATCATTAATGGGTAAAGGATCAACTAAATCATTTTGCGGAGAATAAAAAACATGTGCTGATTATATTATATGGGAAGTGCAAGCTGGATTTTGAATAGATTTTGATGAAGGTTAGTGTTCTAGGCACAAACCATGTGACACCTAATTTGAATTCGACTTAACCTTTCGAATTGGATTCTGGTTTGGTTTTAAAGTTACTAGCTTCTCGCTGTGAGCTCCAAAAATTTGCACCCTAGCTTCCCTCGAATACGATTGAGATGGTGTTTTCACGAGGTTCCGGTTTAATTTTCAGTAGACTCGTGAGATTGTAGATAAGATGATACCCAAATATTTTGTCTTCATTTTGTGAGAACTTTATAGCAAAGGTTTGAGGTTTCCTATAGGCAAAGCTCCTATGACTAATCATCTCCTATGACTTTATAGCAAAGGAACGTTTTTGATTAAGGTTAATCATTTGGATGCAAATTGCTTATGGTATAGTAGCAATATACTTATATTTTGATTATGAGCTTAATAGTGGACGGTGGGGAGATTGATGATGAACCCTATTGTTCCATCATCCTAGGTTATAATCGATCCGAATCTACTAGATCAAAGAAGATAGTTGACTTAGCTTAACTGTAGAATCCTTATTAGCAACCATGAGTTGCTTTGTCCAAAAGAATCTTGCGGACCTGGGATGGATGTTTATTAGAGGGGATTCATTTCAGTCAATTTTAACTTATAGAGGGTTTTGTGCCTTATTAGTTATAACATAGGATTCATAACTCAAAGGGATAAAAACTGATTGATGAAAAACAAGCTATAGAAGTGACCATAATATAATCGAGCATTTCTAGCTAAATAACATATTCAATTGGCTCTGTTTGTAACCACTTCATTTAAGGTGGCATTTGAGTCAATTTTAGCTTATAGAGGTTTGTGCCTTTTTAGGTGTTATATGTGAAGTCCAAATTGTTGACTTTGGAGGAAACCCAGTACTTGGAATGTCGTCTGGCAGCGGCGCTTGAAGTTGTGCCCCAATGCCTGGATTGGTTCCCCGGCGCCTGGAGTAGAGCCTCAAAGCCAGTGGGGGCGCTTAGGCCCCCAAATCCATGCTTTCAGGACAAAACCTTTGAAATTGTGACCCCTAGGAGGGGTGCAACTGTGTTTGGATCATTCCCCGCGTGTTTGTAATCGAATATCGACAGTTTAGCATTTAAATTTCATTTTTTGCTGCTAGAATGTAAGCATCTCTTTTGAAGGCTTTGGATTTCATGATTTCCTCTGGTGTTAGAGAGGGAGAAGAAGCGTCCTTAAGTTCCAAACTTGTAGAGAAGTTTGAGTGGTGTAATTTGTACATTTTTACTCATTTCTTCATAGTGAATTTCTTGGCGTGACCCGACTTTAGGGGATTTTCTCTTTTTTTTGGGTTTTTTCATGTTAAATCTGTGTTGTGTTTTTCCTTCTTTTCTTATTTGTGCATTTATGTTCAAAGTTTTGCTTCAGATCTCTCGAACAGTATTTATGTATTTCATCGTATATCACTCATCACAATAGTGGTATTAGAGTGGAGTTTTCTAAAGATCTTTAATTTGAGTGGAAGCAATGGCCGGCGAAGCGTGTTACAAGTTGGAGAAGTTCAATGGTTCGAAGTTTATGCTTTGAAAAATGCAAAATGGAGATTATTGTATCAAAAGAACTTGTGTTAATCACTTGAAGGAATTACCAAGAAGCTGGAATCTTGGACTCAAAAAGGATGTGAAGTTCTTTATCAAACAACACTAGGTTTGATCCATCTTTCACTTTCTGCATCGGTTGTTTTCAACATTTTGAATGAGAACTATAGTAAATATGGTCACTGAACTAACAAGAATGTATGAGAAATGTTTTACTTCAAACAAAATCTTTCTAATGAAAAAAATATTCAATAAGAAGATAGTGGATGGTAGTTCAATGACAGAGCACTTGAATAACTTTAACACTGTGACTAATCAGGGGTGGTGTCTAGGCTTTTGTAAACGAATTTCTACTGTTTAGTGTTTAAATTTTATTTTTGCTGCTAGAATGTAAGCATCTCTTTCGAAGGCTTTGGATGATGTTGGAGAGAGGAAAGAAACGCCCTTAAGTTCTAAAATTGTAGGAAGTTTGAATGGTATAATTTATACATATTTTCTCATTTTTTTCATAGTGAATTTCTTGGTGTGACATGACTTTAGGGATTTTTCCTGTTTTTGGGTTTTTTCATGTTAAATCTGTGTTTTGTTTTTCCTTTGCACGTTTGCTCAAAGTTCCTTTTCAGATCTCTTGAACGGTATTTATGCATTTCATCGTATATCTCTCATCACAACAGTGGTATCAGAGTGGAGTTTTCTGAAAATCTTTAATTTGAGCAGGAGCAATGACCGACGAAGCGTGGTACAAGTTGGAGAAGTTTAATGGTTTGAAGTTTATGCGTTGAAAATGTCGGTCATAATTTTTGGAAATAATTTAAAATTAATATAATATATATATATGTATATATATATATATATATGTATATATATATATATATATATATATATATATATATATATATATATATATATATATGATGTCGTCGTCGTCCCGCTCCCGCTCCGCTAGGGTTTCGCCGCATGACGAACTCTAGCGCATGCTCCACGGATTCTCGCGTCCTCTCCATCGCATGCCGTGAGGAGTGTTCGCGTCTCTTCTCACGTTCGTGCTTCCTCCTGCTCTACTCGACCGCTGCGCTGCTACTGTTGGCCGAGCTAGCGGAATCTGCTCGACAGCTGTGCCGAGCTCGACTGCTGAGGCTCGACATCTGCGAGCACCAGTGTCTTCGATCCATCGTGCTCGCTGGCTGCGGACCGAGGCTACCGTCGGCTCGACATCTGTGCCGGGCTCGATAGTTGCGTCGACAACAGCGGCTCCCTCCTGCAGGCCCTGTAGGACTTGCACAATTGAAGCAATGGCCTCGGGCCGTTCATATGCTGAAGCCCTCGCCGGCAATAACCCGTCTCGCGCCCCCTCCCGTTCTAACATTTTCGTGCAGAGATCACGATGCTTTCGCGCAAGGCATTGAAATTGAGTTTCTCAAAAAGGCTTCCCGCAAAGGCGGAAAACCTGCAAATTTTCTTACAGAGGAAGAGATCTCCACTCTACTGCACCTCGCTGATTGTTTTAAGTAGGTAAGTTCTTATACGACAATCCTAAACTCGAACCGATCCGAAAAGAATTTGAGCAAATGAAGTTGAATGGAAGTTGGAAGATTGGTAGATTTGATGGGCGGCACGTTCTCATCCAATTAATCGATGATGGAGATTACGCCCAAGTGTTTGCTAGAAGACTCCTTCGAATTGACAATCGAGTGATGAAGGTGCTAAAATGGACGGTGGATTTCGACCATCGTACTGAGCCTCCCATCATCCCTGTTTGACTGCGCTTCCCGAATCTGCGAGTACACGCTTTAAGATCAAGAGCACATTCACCTTCGCAAAGATCTATGGCACACCACTCCAAGCCGACCCGCCTACAGAGCATATGACTCGACCTTCTGATGCTAGAATACTGATAGAACGAGACATCACACTGCCTTCTCCGAGAAAGATATGAATTGACACACAACATCAGGGATTTTAGCAACCAGCAGAATTAGAACAAATACCTCTTTACTGTACCCACTTCCGTATGTTTGACCACTCTCCCCATCAGTGTTACCACTTGCATCCGAACCTCAAACCTCCACATGCAAATACTACTAGACCGCACATTCCTGCGACGGGTATACCGCTTTCCTCACCGTCAGTGATACCCACTACTGTTCCGGAACAGGTCGAGAAAGATCGACCCTGGAGGAGCGTCGGGTAGTTGCAACGCTGAGACGGGATGAGGTCATCTCTGCTTGTCTTCTTCTGCTAGGCAATTCTAGCTATCGTCTCGAGTACGCCACTACTTATAGAGGAGATCAAACCATTGCTCGAAGATAGGAAAGAAACAAACACTCGTATTATGATGACGGAAAAGGTGTCTACTACTACCGAGGAAGAGCTATCTGCATAATAAGTAAGCTTGGTTGTTCTACTCGCTCGATGGGTAGGAGATTCTCGAGTATTGGAACCTATCACGGAATAACCTTTCTCGCTTCGGATCGGATCATCGAGTCTATCGAAGAAGAATGACCAGTGTATACTTCTCCAGGAGGAAGAAGAAAGGTGAGAGGTTACTATCTCCCTTGGAAAGCTTAATGGATGATATTTTGGTCTCCCCAGTAATTGAGAAGCCCTCGTAGTCGTGATTTATGGATGCGCTACAAGAACCAGGGGTAGAGGGAAGCTTTTGCGACCTCATCCTCTTTAGTTGCTTGTTTCTTTTGTTCAAACTTTTATATTACTCTGTTTGAGTTTTATTTGCTTTGTGTTTCTTATGAGTCGAGCTCAATTTTTTGGGCCCTCTCATAATACTTGCTTTGTACCCCTTTTTATTTTAATGAAATAGGCCATACGACTCTTTCTTTATATATGGACGATGGATGAAGAACACTTCGCATCGACAATCGGGTGATGAAGGTGCTGAAATGGACGGTGGATTTTGACCATCGCACTGAACCTCCCATCATCCCCGTCTGGTTGCGCTTCCCAGATCTGCAGTTACACCTCTACGATCATGAGCTTTTTTTTACCTTTGCAAAGGTCTATGACACTCCACTTCAATCCGACCCGCCCACAGAACACCTGACTCGCCCTCCGAGGCGAGAATGCCGATAGAACGAGACATCGCGCAGTACCTTTACCGAAAGAAGTTCGGACGTGGCATGCAACGCCGCGAGACTCGGCAACCAGCGGACTACAACAGTGCTCTCTTTCTGTACCCACTATCGTATGTTTGGACACTCCCCATCAGTTGTTACCAATCGCATCCGAATCTCAAACCTCCACGTGCCAATACTACTTGGACCACATACTCTGCGTCGGATGTCGCGCTTCCCTTCCCTTCGGAGATGCCCGCTGTCGTTGCGGATCGATTGAGTTGGCTCGACTTGTGGAGGAGCAACGATGCAGTTCCCATCGATAGTCGGGATGAGGCCATCGCTCGCCTCCTTCTGCTTGGAGCGGCTACACTTCCACCTCAGTGCTCGCTATTGCTGAGGGAGAGCGGACTCCCACCATGTGTATGACTGGATGACGAGGAAGAGACACACACTCATGTGGATATTAATATTCAATCCAAAGATTTGACTTCGTATCGCATACTCGCTCATTCGTTCCTATGCCTACGGATCATATGTCTCCCCATGAAAGGGGGCCACAGTTTCTCCTCCGGTCTCCACCCACCTACGAAATCTATAATCGCGTGCCACTAAAGCATATCTCCGGTCAATCGAAGAAGAATGACAAGTGTTTACCTCCGGAGAAGAATGAAAGCGGGAGGCACTATCCCCCTTGGAAATATTATGGACGATAGTCCGGTTTCCACGACATTGGGAAGCTCTTGGAATGCGAGTTAGAGCATGTCTTTTTATCGCTAGAGGCGGGGGCCTCGGGAACCTTCTCCTCTTTAAGCATTAGTTTTTGTGTTGTATCTTACAGTATCGCTCCGATAGAGCTCTATTTTGGATTTATGGGATGTGCTCAAGTTTGTTTGAGTCATCTTATATTACTCTTTGTACCCCCCTTTTAATTTCAATGCAATAGGCCTACGGCCTTTTTCAAAAAAAAAAAAAATATATATATATAGATCTGTGTGTGTGTGTGATTTTGATTATGAAAATAATATTTTAATTTTGAAATAAATGAGACCAAATAGATCTCACATGGTCGATAGTTTAGATGGTTGAGTGTGATACCACAAGTAATACATTATCCCGAAGAATAAACATGTCACTTATCAGTAGGCTTAACCACATGAACTAAGGAGTTTGTGGCATCCGTTTGGTCCGTGAAACCTTTTATGTTTGACCGTTAAGTTCCCTTACCTAATATAAGGATTGTGTAGAGTTTATTTTATTTGGATTCTTAGTTTCTTAAAGAGGCAAACCCTTATACTTAATTACATCTTAAATGACTGAAATCACTTAAGAAAACTCTCGATTAAGACTAATGATTCTGTCTTCAAGATTTCAAAGTTTAGGTTTTCAATGTTGGACACAAAAGAGTCAAAATGGAATGACTCAAGTATGAACAATTTTTTTAGGATTCTGAAAGAGCGAAAAAGTATGAGATGTCATAGATTTTGAGCCAAGTCCCAGTGATTTCCCAACTATCCTATTGTTTGGCTTTATGTCTTTGAAATGATCTTATTTAGTGTTTCAACCCTACAATTTATTTTATAACTTATGACTTACATTTACACAATATTCGATTGTGTCAATAACCTAGGAAGATAAGATGATTTATGCTGTATCGAACGACAACCTCAGAATCCTAAAAGGAGTTAGGACTTATGATGCACAACATAGATTGTGCAAAAGGCTAAAGATAATGTGAGGATTTATGTCGCATTAGGCGGACTACCTCGAAACCCTATGGGTTTGTTGTTGTTTAGGAAAGGGTTTAGTTAATAGTAGATCTGTTTCATGTTTTGTCCTGCTGGAGTTAATCCACTTTTTGTGGTGTCTTGATCGTCGCCCTCCATCCGTTTGCTTTCTCGTTCCGATTCCTGAAAAGGCTGCTTCAAGCTCTTTAACGTTGCGCTTCCAGTTTAGGGTTAGGTTTTATGTGTGAACATGCAGTTGTTGGGTCACGACCCGTCGTAGGGTACTTCCTAAACAAATGTCATACTGTTCTCTATACTTGGGGGCCCTGCGGGTTCTGTGAATAAATGCAACAGAAGACTAATATGAGAGCGGTAAAGAAAAACTGTATAAAGATACAATAAAGAAAAACAGTAAAAGTGCAATAAATATGGTAAAATGCAGTAAATATAAAATAGGCCTGTGTACCTGGCGTGTTTGTTGCTGTTGCAAAAGGTGTTAGTATCACAGACAATATAAACAAGCATCACAGAAAATTTAACTAGTACGACGAACATGTATGTATATGTAAGTACAAGAATTGAATGACAAGTAAAATGACAAGTGAAAAGCAAAAGAACAGTTGATTTATATAAAAAAAATCGAGGCGGACCATAAGAATTTAGGCTCGGCGTAGGCTCAGATTTGTCACTCCCGAAGGACTCCGTGGGCAATTATCGGTCATCCACGTGTATAAAGCCTTACATTCAATTAGAAATTTTCAACAAGACAATTATAGGAGGCAATCTTTAACCTAGTACAAGTAACCGACAAGTAGACATTCAGATTGTGTTATCTAAATTTCATTGTTTATCATGCATACATATTAGTTTTGTTAATCAGCAACCAAAAGTATTTGTGTGGTAATGAATGTATTTAGCAATCAAAAGTATTTATGTGCTAAATAATGTATTTGTTTTGTTGTTATAGTTACGTATTTTGAGGAAAACGAGTTGTCCACAATTCGATTACGCTATCGGACTAGGACCACTTGCAGTCTAAGAAAGCAAGGGTCATCGCTAATTTATTGTCGGTGAATAATATTGTCACCTACATTCTCACTAGATTCTTGGGTTAGGTCTTGATGTCGTAGGATGTAATATTATTTTGTCTTATCCGCATATGTTTTTATCATCACCGCCCTTAAACTCCGAAACCATCCAACTTATAGCCTTGTTTGTCGATTCATATATAGTCAAAGCCATATATGCGCACTTATATTTAAATATAAGCACATAAACTCAACCATTAAGCAAGTAAAAGAAAACAAAAAAGAACAAAAGAAAACAAGAGGCCGACCCACCTCCAATATCACGGGAGCAAAGAGACGAAACAGCAAGTGGGTCAGTAAAAAAAAAAAAAAAAAAAAAAAAAAAAAAATGCTCAAGTTCTTTTAAGAGCCACAAGCAAATCAGCTCTAACTATGTATAACGGCTTGTATGAGTGTACTATGAAGATCTCAATCAATGCATTTTCTACTCCTCAATTCCTATGTGATCCACTTCGCTTCCCTTTAAGCTTATGCCACCCAAATCTTTCATACCGTAATAAAGGTACTCTCATTACTATATTTTTAAAAGTGAAATACAAATTTTCACGCATATGTTTATGACGCCAAAAGGTTATAAGTGTAAATATCAAAGTTGGAGTGTTAGATATGTACACACATATATATATATATATAAGAATTGTATGATCTGTGTGTAAATAAAAAATAATTGTGGGTGTAGATAGAGGCATTCATACACATCAAATAAGACTTATGTTTTTACATATCAAACACCTAAACATTCATATTTACATACACACACAAGATTCAATAGTAAAAGACAACTAACTTTTGGTACACTTGTAATATCTGATTATGTGATCAAGTCCATGATCATTTAGCAATTTGCAGGCGCAATTCAATGTTAGATGCCAAAGAACTGAAAGCATATGAAGTTCACACACTCAATTCTTATTTGTTTGTTTTTTTTTTCAGATCTTTCATTTAGATTTAGATCTGCCTGCATATAAAGCAGCATGAAAATGCAGCCATTTAAATTTTAAAATAGAGAACATTTCTTCTTATATAGGTTAAGTGGTAAGTATGTGAAAATTAAAGTTTAGGTGTTATATATGTAAAGGCATAGGGATTAAATGGTATGTACGTAAATGCAAATTTTTCTAAGAGCAGCGGTTAAACAATCAGCAGAAGTCCACTAAGGTAATGCCATTTATGTTAAATAAGATAATAAAGCCATACGTGGCTATAAAAGACAAAAAATGATGATAAATAAGCATCTTTAAAAAAAAAAAGAACATGAAAGCTACTTACAGCATTATTGCAGTCATACCACCAGCATTAAATACAATTAATATTTAATATTAGCATTCAAGAAGGATTGTCCATGCATCACCATAATATACATGCGGAATCAGTGACGAGTACCTCTAATGCATAGATACCTTAAGAAGAGCCCTAACAAAGAAAGATGAAATTACAAACTCAATATCACCACGAATTCACAATTCAAATATGGTGATGCTGAGGCAGACAAAACATAATTGAATATTCCTCTTTTTTTGTCGAGTACGCAGAAATTGAGTGGTGTGTATGTAAGTAAATACATAGAGATTGGCTGGTATGTACAGTCACATAACAATTGTGGTATTCTTGTAAACTAACTCATAGAGATTGGATGGTATGTACAGCCACATAACAATTGAGTGGTATGTATATAAATGCTGCCAATTTATCAATAAACCCAAAAGAACTCCCCATTGTTAACAGGTTAAATAACCTCAGATAACGAACCATAGCTGTAATTGTAGCTCAATATTGCATCATTAGCAAAATTGGAAGCACAAACTGAGCTCTGTCTTATGTGCATCATAAACACATGAAAGTATGAAGTTGAAGGTAAGATCAGATGTCACATGCCAAATGTACTGCTTGGGAATAACATTTCTAGAAGCATGTCTCTAAAAAGGGCTTTCCAATATCGACTCAAAGAAGCATGTTGAGTCTAAAATGCATGAAATTAAACCATCGGCGATGTAATGGCATCTTGCCAACAGCAAAGCATATAATGCATTACCTCTATAGACAGCCCATATCCACCCCATATCCACTTAATCAAACATTTATTTCCCCGAAATCATATCCACTTAGTCAAATGTTTACCATCCAGAAATCCTGAATTAGCTAAATTTCACCTTACTGCAAATCACTAGTAATAACAACGACAGAAACTCCAATCTTGATTGAAAGCATGCTCAAAATCGGATTAGCATTAAGATTGAGTTCAGAACGCAATAACCAAGCTTCCTAGCAAAGTTTCGGTCCAGGATGGGTTCTGTAAGAGTAAAGGAAACTTACCACAAAATTCTTATGTATTTACATGCATAACATCTAAAATTCATTTTTTATTTTTACACTGCCCAATTCTTTCACATCACATAAGAAAGCCCACGAATTTATCTCTTTTTTTCTTCTTTTTTTTTTCTTTTTTTTTAATACAAAAGAAAGGTGGAATACACCATTTCATTCATATGTTAAAATACCATGGTGTTATAAATATAAATATCAAACTTTGGGTATTAGATATGTGAACACATAAAAATTGTGCGGTGCTTATGTAAAGTTCTTCTAAAGGAAAGGTGATCTGTCAACATTTAATTTATTCGTATCAAACATAGTTCTCCAGAAAAGCATACAGCTAAACCAACGTTTATGGATCAACCAACAAAGTTAACTAAAACTACTGAAGGATTGCCAATTGAATTTAATGCCCAGAGTTATAGAATGGCATAGCTAACAATCAAAAAGGTGATATGACCATCATACTTCGTGTCATCCTTCTTAAAAGAGAATCAAGCTAAACTTTTGAGGATAAATACAGGAATTAGCAGTCAAGATAGACTCGGCAAACGATTTATGAACACATTAGAGCAAAGCTACTCAAAGATAACACCTCAGCAGTTAAACAAGAAACCAAGTAAGAGTCACGAGTAACCAAGCAAGCTTACACCTCATTCTTTAACCTCTTTTCTTTTTTTTAAAGAGTCAAATACACTTTTTCATGTATTGGTTTATGGGATCAGGATATTGTAAATTTAAGCTCCAAACTCTTAAGTGTTAGGTATGCACACCCATAAGGGCAACTAGAAGAGCACCAAGCCATTGGAACAAAGTTTGAACGAAACTCCCAAATTTCCAAGAATGCACAGATATCCCCCCACCCGTTTTTTTTTATTATTATTTTAGAGCAAATCGACCAGAATAACATAATGAAGTAGGTTTTTTTTCTCTTTTCTTTTTTTTTATTTTTTTATTATTTTAGAGCAAACTAACCAGAATAACATAATGAAGTAGGTTTTTCTTCTCTTCTCTTTTTTTTTTTGTTGTATAACTTGCACGCAAATATCTTCTAAGATATGTGGATCCCAAACTAGCTAATCAAAAGAAAAAAAGGAAAGAAAGGAGAGGAGAAGAGGGAAAGAGGCTTACCTGCGCAACGCTCATCCAAAAAAAAAAAAAAGAACTCTTCAAGGCCTTAAGCACTCACACAATATGAGCAAACTAGAAAACAAAATGCCAAAAACCTCTTCCTTCTTCTCTAGAGGAGTTTCATAGACAAGAGGGAGGAGTAGAAATACCTTCAACTTACCTGGGGTGAGCCGAAGCCGACAGGGGCGGGGAAAGTGGCGACCGGAACGCACAGAGGACGTGGCGACATGAGTGCAAAGGAAGTGGCGCACAGGGGATGTAGGAAGAGTGATGAGGAGCAATGGGGCACGAAGGAGGGGGGCCTCGGGTCGAGGCTTTGCGAAGAAGAGGTGGTGTGGTCGATGAGTCAGGGCTTGGCAAGGGTTCGAGTGCGGCTGATCGCAGGAGAGAAGAGAATTGGGAGGGGGGTTTTGGTAGGCCGAATGGGGGGCTGCTTGAGTTTAGGTTTAAGTAGGTTTTTTTTTTATTATTATAATAATCATTATTATTTAAAGCCCCGATTTGCGCATAATTCACACGTGCATGTAACCATATCAAAATGGGTGTCCTCACTAGGCAAAATCGTTATCCTTGACGCGTCAACACGGTCCGTTTCGTCATCCGATGTTGTCCGAACAACTTTGTCGACGATCGGGTAAAAAAAATGTATCAAATTTGGTTTTATTTAAATTTTAGCTCGTGACTGAACCTCTTAACAATTGATTTTAGTTTTAATTGACGGTGCAATGTATGTAAGTGGTAGTGACATGGATCGCGATGTTGTTGTTCATCGAATGTTGTGAATTGTAGTATTTATGTGTATCAAATATGTGAATGTGTGCATGGCCAATCCATGAAGGGATTTCCTAAAGCCTTTCAATCCTATGGGGGCTCTCTCTGGGCCCCCACACGTCGGTCTTATGCACTCAACCCAATAGTAATAGCTTGTGCTCCTAGCCACTCAACCTAATGGGGATGACTTGTAGCTAAATAGGGATGGCTCGAGACCATCTATGTGTGGCCTCTCTAAAGAACTAAGAGATGGTTCAAAGTTCTAAATGGGGTGGGTTTCATCACTAGTCTTCTAAGATAGTCAATAGGAATACCCTAAGGCTAGATCCTATGCTCTAAGGAAAGGAGAAAGGAAGACCTCAAAATGAGGTCAATAGGAAAATACAAATTGGAGATTTTATTGTATCGAAAGAAATTGTATTAATCACTTGAAGGAATTACCAAGAAGCTGGAATCTAGGACTCTAACATGATGTGAAGTTCTTGATCAAACAATACTAGGTTTGATCCATCTTTCACTTTCTTCATCTATTGTTTTCAACATTGTGAATGAGAACTATTGTTTATTTAATGACTGCACTAAAAAGAATGTATGAGAAATGATTTACTTAAAACAAAATCTTTCTAATGAAGAAATTATTCTAAGTGAAGATAATTGATGGTAGTTCAGTGCTGAGCACTTGAATAACTTCAACACAGTGACTGATCTGTTGTGCTTTGTTGGCATTAAGTTCGATGAAGAGGTCATGATAGCATTGCTTTTATCTTCATTTTTAGATAGTTGGATGCAACTCTTCAGGTAATATTAAGTTAAATTTTGATGACATTGTGAAGTTAGTGTTGAATGAAGTTCGCAAAAACATGAGTGGTGAAAACAAAGAAAAGAATCTTGATAAAAACATAAGCATAGAAATATTCAAATTATGGAGAGGAAAGTCCAAGTCAGGGAGGGAAAAAGGCAGAGGTGATTTCTAGAACTATGGGAAGAAATGCCACTTATAAAAATATTGCAAATCTTCTAAGAATATCAGTGGAGGTTTAGATAGAAAGCTCTATAAACGTCTCCAAAGATGAAATCAAAAGTGTCTTATTTTGTCCATAGATAGTACTCTATCATGGATAGTGGATTCATGTTTCTGTTTTCATGCTTGTTCCCACAAAGAGATGTTTAAACCTACACTCTAGGTGAGCTTGGGAAGGTATATTTTGGTGACAACAAGGCCTGCAGTATTTTTCATTGTTTTAGAACCAGACCGGATTGGCTTTTCCATCAGTTCAATCGTGAACCAGTCATTCATTCGGTTCGGTCCAAACTCAACCGTTTTTTCATAGAGCCGGGAGTGAATCTGCTAGAATAGGGTTGAACTAAAGAACCTGTGAACCGGTTCAATTTTTAAAGGACTTGAGAATTTGGATAGTCCAATTTTGAACTTTTGATTTTGATCGAATGACCAAAAATAATATATTTAAATTAAAAATAGAGAAATTATCGGTTTTTAAATTAATTATTTTAGAATATTGTTCTAAATTTTAAAACGTTTTGCCTTGAATTAAAATATTATTTGATGAATCAATAAAAATAAATTTAATATATTATCATTCTATTATTTAAATTATATTAAAATAATTTTAATATTTATTATATCTTTCGGTTACACCTCCAGTTCAACCCCGACCAAACATTTTGTTCTTTCGGTTCGATGTCTGGTTCGATTTTCACAACATTGGTATTTTTGGAAAGGGTGGTATTAATATCAGGTTGCCAAATGGATCAGTATGGAAGCTCAATGAAGTTAGACACTTCCATGTTTGAAACAAAATATGATTTATGTGAGTCAGCTGCAAGGTCAGGGTATGTGACTTTCTCAGTTGACTCGGCGAAGGTGTCCAATGGAATAATGATGATGATTCGAAGCAATATTAACAACACTTTTTATCTTATTTATATTTGTTGTCGGAATAAAAGATAATGCAGGTCTATGACATAGTAGGTTTGGCCATATAAATGAGAAAGAGAAGAAGTTCTTACTTTCTAAAAATAAGCTTCTTGGTTTAAAATTTATAGATTTAGATTGTTGTGAAAATTATGTTTTTGACAGACAAAAGAATGTTACTTTCTATAAAAATGAGTTAGAAATGAAATCGAGGAAGCTGGAGATTTGATAGATTATATCAGACAGTGGGTATGAAAATCAACAGAGATAAAAGTGCATGTATTGAAGTTGTCTCAATCATAATATATTTAGAAGGCTTTACACAAATTCAACATGAGTAAGAAAATCACTTTACACTCCCTTAGATAGTCACTTTAAGCTATCTAAGGAACAATCGCCTATGTCTAATGTAGAGCAAACACATATAAGAATAAATTCTTATGCTTAAGTAGTTGAAAGTTTGATGTATGTGATGATATGTACAAAGCCAGACATTGCACATGCAGTGGCAGAAGTCAATTGGTACATGAGTAATTCAAATAAATATTATTGGGAGACGATGAAGTGAATTCTTTGATACTTGAGTGGAACAATCAATAAATCAATTTGTTTTAGAAGTGTTGGGATTGATTTACCGGGATATTTTGATTTAGATCTAGCAGGATATATTAATGGTAGAAGAAGTATATGTTACATCTTCACTTTGAGGAACACAAAATTGTGTTCAGTTTCCAGATTACAAAAAAATGTTTTATTGCCAACCATAGAAGTTAAGTATATCGCTTTTACTGAGGATGGCAAGGAAATTATTTGACTACAGAGCTTTATGACATAACTGGGCAAGGAACACGAGAATGAAAAGCTTTATAGTGGCAGTATGAGTATTCTTCATATAGCTAATAATGTCACATTTCATGTCAGGACGAAATACATTCAACTACGATATCACTTCATTTATTCACTCCTAGAAGGTGGTCTATTATCTTTGGAGAAGATGCACATAACTTAGAATCCGACATATATCTTGACTAAAGCTGGGAAGTCATGCTTGGCTTTAGTTGGAGTTTAGGAATGTTGAGACCAAAGTTGAGCGACACTACAATACATTATTACATTGAAGATGGTACAAATTTGAAGGTGCAAGATTGGTTGCAATCAGCCTCTAAGTAGGTGATTGCTACATCTAGAGTATGATTGTGGAGTTTAGAGGAAACCCAACACTTGGAATGGTGTCGGTTGCAGTGTCTGGAGTCTTGCCTCGACACCTTGAGTGGCATCCGAATGCCATTGGGTGCGCCTAGGCTCTCAACACCATGCTTTCGGGGTAGAATCTTTGGAATTGCAACACCCATGAGGGGTGCAGTCGTGCCCGAAACGTTCCTCGAATCAGTGCGCCCGGGGTAGCGCCTATTACCAAATTTTTATAGTTTAGTGCTTAAATTTAGTTTTTACTGTTGAAATGTAAGTTTTATCTATTACAATTGAATGAAAGTTTGACACTTAATAGGATGCAATGGAGAAAAATGATTCATGTAGCCGGCCCTGCTTAGTGGGATAAAGGCTTGTTGTTGTTGTCAGAATGTAATTGTGTTGAATGCTTTGGATTTCGCGATTTTCTTTGGTGTTTGAGAGGAGCGTCTTTAAGTTCCAAAGTTGTAGAGTGGCTTGAGCGCGGTGTAATGTGTATATTTCTCATCATTCTATCATAATGAATTTCTTGGTGCGGTGTAGTTCTATGATTGGGTCTTCCACATTAAATATTGATGTTCTTATATTTTTATATAATTTCTTGTTTGTACGCTTCTGTTTAATGTTTTAATTCGGATCTCTCGAACGGTTTATGCGTCTCAATTCAATTACATTAAATAACCTTAATAAAACCCTAAATATCTTAATAAATCATTCAACTGTACTCTAACTCTCTAATGAGAGCTCGGTCCAGCACACACAAGCCAGCTCCCTTCTCTTCCTTCAGTCTAGCCTCGACCCAGCACAATAGCGCGCCTCCTTTCTCCTTTGCCTTTGCATGCGTGGCTTGACTTCTACCTGTACGTACGAGTCTTATTCACCTCTTCCTCTGCACGCACACACACATGTAGAGTCTCTTCTCCTTTGATAGCACACGAGTTCTACTTCCCTTGCTCGCACTCGATGTCGCCTTCTCCTTCTCCTTCTTTGTCTCCTTCTTCTCCTTCATTAGATTATGACATAACATCCCCTCCTTCGGCTGCGCAAACTTTGAAGCCTCGCACACCTGCAATCGGTGACTTCTTTCCTTCTCTATCTTCCTTTTTTTTGTCTTCTTCATTCTCTCAATCACTCTACTCTCTCTGTCTCGCTCTCTCGGTTTTTTGGTTTGAAAAGGACACATATGGCTCTTAAGTCCAACTATAACGATGTTTAACCCACACTGTTGATTCAGTTATTATTATTATTATTATTATTATTATTTTATTTATTTATTTATTTAAAATTTCAGTTATTACATCTTTGAACTAATAATGAAGTTCCAAGAGAAGTACTTGAACTATGTTAATATTGCTTATATTTGATTCATTAAAGATTTGTATATTAGAGTTGTTACTTGCGTTCGAACACTAGGAGGATTGACTAAGTATTTTCCTATTTTAGTTGGATTACATTAGGGATTGGCTTAAAGCAAAAAATGAAAATTCATAACTAGAGGGAGTTCAGGAAAAAAATTGAATTGTGAAGGTCAAGTGTAGCGCCTATATGCATTCGTTTGAGTAAGATCTATAATTGAATACATGGAATGTATTTTAGTAGCAATAGATCTAGTGGCAGGGGTGTAATAATGGGCGATCAAGCTATTAAAAGCAGTGAACATATTAGATATCTCAGGCATATTATTTGAAGTGATGGTGTTATAGATGGGGATATTATTAGTAGAATTCAAGTTAGATGGTTGAACTGGAGGAATGTATCGGGCCTATTGTGTGATGGAAGAGTGCCACTTAAAATTAAGGAAAATTTTGTAATTTGGTGGTGAGACCTTGCTGCAGAATGTTTGCCTTTAAAAATGAAGCATAAAATCAAGTGTTGCTGATATAAGACTGCTCAGGTGGATGAATGGATTTACGCTTAGAGACAAATGTAAGACGAACATATCTGTGAAAGGTTTGGAGTAGCTACAGTGACGGACAAGATTAGAGAGAGTCTCCTTTAGATTGTTTGGCCACATCGAACATCGACCATCGACCATCTGATGCCATTTAGGAGAGTAGATGTTTTAAATTTGATTTATGTTAAGAAAGATAGATGTAGCACTAAATAGATTTGGGGATGTTGTACAAAAAATGATATTAATTTATTAGTGTTAAATGAAAATATGACACTTAATAGGCAATAATGAAGAAAAATAATTCATGTAGTCGATCCCACTTAGTGGGATAAAAGCTTGTTGTGCGTGTACTAGTTGTTGTCGACCGTCTTCGAGCTTAATTTGACATTCATTAAGCGGACTTTAAATGAGTGGAATTAGGATGGTATATAACCCCTACTTAAAGAGTTTTATGGTTCTATAGGAGGATGTTTAATGATATTATTGAAGCATGAACATGGTTGCTTGAATCCCATCTTTTATTTAATTTGTTAAGACATGGCCCAAAGGCTATAAATTATTAATGTGGAAATGAACAATCAGACTAAAATATTAAATTTTAATTTCTATCACTAATTAATAAAATGATCATCCAAATAATTGAAAGAGCCATTAACATAATAAAATTCAATTCAATTTAAATGTAAATCAATTGTAAATATAAACACTGTTCACTTATATATATGTTCACATTTTTTATAAATATTTTAATTTTCATTTATTTTCTATTAAAAGACTTTTGAAAATGTTTGTTTAAATTATCACTGAGTTGTCAACAATTTAGTGTCTGCTCATATCCCTAAAATTACATTAACATAAAGGAATTGAACAGATAAGAACATGCATAGATTATGATACAATAAATCTAAAAGATCTAAATCACTATTTTATAATAATAAAAATATCATATCTTATCTATACATATTTTTATATTATAATATAGCATTCTTAGGTCTATTTCGAGGTCAGAATCGCATCATAATTGCCTCGTGAAGTCGGCTACGTGAAAACCGATTGCCTATTTATTTTTCACGATTCGAAAAAGCTCTGCGTGACAATCGTTTCTGATAAATAACCATTCTCGCTCCTGCGGTAATGTTGTTGTTATGATGTAACTCGTCATAACAATATATTTGATACTTGAGAAATAAAAAACTACTTCAGAACAGTAGAAAAAAATAAGTTACGCACCTCACATAACAGTAAGTATCAAGTGTACTAAAAAAAGAAAAAAAAAGGTATGAAATTACATTTAGAAAATTATAATATTAATTGTAAAATTCATCCGGCGTATGTCCCGAGCTACGTCGCCCTCCGGGGATGCCATCCAACCCGTATCACTATTGGCAGTGCAATCTGCTGGATTGTCTGCCAACTGGAAGAAGTCACACTTCTCCGGATCATCTGCCCAACCCGAGCATCTGTAGAACTGTCTCTCGTAGCTATTTGTCTGGCGTCATGTCAGTAGGGAAGGCTGTAGTCCGCAGTGACAGCACTCGTCAGGAGGTCCCTGAAATCTTGGAGCTAATCTTTCCTTAATGATTAAAAAGACAATCCATTAGTCATAATAAAAGTTGAAATTGCTAAAAGAACTAATTAATTATAGTTCTTTGCAGGCGCGAGTCTCAGAGAACTCAACATATCAACCAACGAATCAGTCACTATAGAAAAGACAGTAGATCATGTAAAAAAATGAGGTTTTGATGGTCTTTAACTAACGTAAAGCCAATCTCCCATGTGTCACACGCGCATGTCACCAAAAAATGCTATGCTAAAGAACCTCATAAACCGATGCAAGTGTAACAATCTCTTCATTCTTAGTCATCGCTTTGTTATGATTATAAGAAGAAAGATAAGTAAATACAAAACAAGCAACATATGCACAAGCCAATAATCACCTAGCCCAAACCACATCCACCAGCCCACCACTAAACAATATGGCTAAGAACACACCCTCCAATAACCCCAAGCCACGACCACCATAACCCGAAGCCACAACCATCATAACCCCAACATACACCCACCAATAACCCTAAGCCATAGCCACTATAACCTTAAGCTACAACCACCATAACCCCAAGATACACCCACCAATAACCCCAAACCACAACCACCATAACACCAAGCTAAAACCATCATAACCCCAAGATACACCCACCAAGAACCACAAGATACTCCCACCAATAACCCTCAAGCCACAACCACCAATAACCCCAAGTTACAGCTAGCATACCCCAAGAGACACGCACAAATAATCCCAAGCCACAACCAATAATAACCCAAAGCCACATCTACCATAATCCCAAGATACACCCACCAATAATCCAAGTCACAACCACCAATAACCCCAAGCCACACTCATCATAACCCCAAGATACACCCAGCATAACCCCAAGATGCACCCACCAACAACCCCAAGCCACATCCACCATAACCCCAAGCCACACCCACCAATAATCCCAAGAGACACCCACCAATAACCCCAAGCCAAAACCACTATAACCCCAAGCCTCAGCCACCAATAACCCCAAGCTACATCCACCATAACTCCAAGCCACATCCACGAGTGACCCCAAACTACAACCACCATAAACCTAAGATACACCCACCAATAACCCCAAACCAAACCACCATATCCCCAAGCCACATCCACCAATAACACCAAGCTACATCCACTATAACCCCAAGCTGCATCCAATATAACCCCAAGATCCACCAATAACCCCAAGCCACACCCACCAATAATCTCAAGTCACAACCACAAATAACTCCAAGCTACATCCACCATAACCCCATGTCACATCCACCATAACCTCATGTCACGTCCACCAGTAACCTCAAGTCACATCCACAAATAACCCCAAGCTAGATCAACCATAACCCCTTGTCACATCCACCATAACCCCATGTCACATCCACCAATAAACCCAAACTACAACCACCAATAACCCCAAGCTACAACCACTATAACCCCAAGATACACCACCAATAACCCCAAGATATACCCACCAATAACCCCAAGTCACAGCCACAAATAACCCCAAGTTACAACCAACATAACCCCAAGATGCACCCACCAATAATCCCAAGCCACAGCCACCAATAACCCTAAGCCACATCCATCATAACCTCAATTCACTTGAAGCTGTGGGTACTGCAAGAAGCCACTAGTAAAGGATAAACATATGCACCAACTCGTAACCACCATCTCACCAACAAGATAGAAACATATGCCCCAACCCACAACCACCATCTCACCAACAAGACAAACATATGCCTCAACCCACAACCACCATCACATCAACAAAATATAACCATATGCCCCAACCCACAGACACCATCTCATAAGCAAACTACAAGCATATGCCCCAACCCACAACCAAAAATGCTCCAACCCATATCCACCATCTCATCATCAGCAAACCACGAGCATGTGCCTCAATAGTGTAAAAAGAAAATTAGCATTCACATACATACTGTCAAATTTATATGTATTTACATATCCAACATCTAAACGTTAGTTGTAACATACATACCAACCAAAACCTTTCATCTCATTGAAAATAAACACCATAAAAACGACTCAAAGGAGGAAGACAGAGAGTCTTCAGTAGCTTGCGGTTATTGGTGGATGTGGCTTGGGGTTATTAGTGTCAATCAGGAAAGACGGAAATCAGGCAGCTACATTTAAGAGTTTTCTATAATTAGGAGCTTCCTTATTTAAATTATTTCCAATGTCTTTATTTTGATTTATTTCCCTTTTAGCTAAATATTTAGATTAAGAATATGTATTATTAAGTTATCTAAAATAGATTATGCACTTTATTTTGTACCTAAAATAGATTGTATGATTTTTATTTAATGGAATGAAAGTTAAATGGAAAAGACATCCAACCTATTTGCTCAATATATTGACATGGTATCAAAGCCAGGTTGAATTATTCCAGCTTGAATCTTTGGTCATGGCTTGCCTTTGGAATTGTTTGTCTCCATCTTGTACTCGAGCTCATGCAATCTTTGCACTTTCTTCGGTTTGAAATCCTCCACGTAGACTGGCTCCCTGTGCTGAGATCGTTGTCGTCCCCTACTCACGCGACTCGGGCCCATGCAATCCTAAACCTTCCTTCGCTTCCTCCGCTCATTGCTTGTCCCTGACTTCGCCTCTAGTTTCACTCTTCACGCCGGAAGCTCTCATCGTCGAATAACAGCCTCATCTGTTGCGATCCTCTACGCGATCCATCTTGTCCTCCCTGCACGCGATCCTCTCTGTCGTTGACTTTCTTTGCCCTACCTTGTCTTATCTTCTCCCGAGCCAACAAAAAGTCGAGGATCTCTTCCCTACCTTAGAGCTTGACCCTAGAGCACATTTGATCCTCACTCGAGCTCATTCGATCTTCACCAGCGGCTTCCGATGTCTTCGATTGCTTCGTCCGCCTTCGTTCACCATCGATTGCTTAGCCTGTTTGACTGTTTCGTCTGGCTTCGTCCACTTCGGATTCATCTAAACGCCATCATAAGTTTCACTAGCCTTTACTGCTTCAGCCGAGTTTCGTCTCCCACATCTAGTTTCAGCTGCAATCTACGATCCTGTCCGTTTGTTTTCTTGTCTGCAATCCCGCAATAGGTTATCTCATCAGCGATCCAAGTCTCATCCGTAATCTACGATCTCGTCCGCTTCGTCCACATTTGCTTCGTCAGCTTCGGCTTCGGTACTAAGAATAGTCGGCGTATTTCAGCGTTGAGATATTTCCTAGATCTTCGGTACTCAAGGATAGTCGGCGTATTTCAGCGTCGAGATACTTTCTAGATCTTCGCACTCAAGGATCGTAGGTTTCGGCTTCAGATTCCTCTCCGATCTCGGATTGAATTCAAGGCAGTGCACGATTTTTTGGTTCTCTTTAGTTTTCTTTGGATCTCTTGGCTTTTTGGCTTTAGGTTGATTTCGATCAACAATTTTTTTAGTAATCAACTTGTAAGCGACAATTCTATTTAGAATGTCTTCTGAAATCTTAGCTATCAGATTTACGGGAAAAAAATATGCAGCATGAGAATTTCAGTTCAAGATGTTTTTGAAAGGTAAGGAGTTTTGGGGGCATATTGATGGGCTTTCTCCAGCACCTATAGAGCCGAAAGATCTTGGTCAATGGGAGGCAAAAGATGCTCGTATTGTTTCTTGGATTTTGGGATATATTGAAGCTGTTTCTCAACAACGTCATCAGTTTCTTTTTGACAAATTAATGCTTCCTGATCAGTCAACATCAATTTGAGGGGGGATGTCAATCAGGAAGGACGAAATTCAGGCAGCTACGTTAGGAGTTTTCTATAATTAGGAGCTTCCTTATGTAAATTATTTCCAATGTCTTTATTTTGATTTATTTCTCTTTTAACTGAATATTTAGATTAAGAATATGTATTATTAAGTTACTTAAAATAGATTATGCACTTTATTTTGTACCTAAAATAGATTGTAAGATTATTATTTAATGAAATTAAAGCAAAGGGAAAGGGCATCCAACCTATTTGCTCAAAATATTGACAATTGGTATACCAACTAAAACCACCACCAAAATCCTAGTTTAAACCCTGAAGACTGCATCAAAAATTACTCAAGAATGGACTCCTATGTATGTAATCTTCCATAAAAACGACAACAAACTATCAACTACTCAAGCACTATTCCAACATACAAAAACAACATCAAACTACACAAGAATCGAGTGCTATGTATGTAAACTTCCATAAAAAAACAGTTTAGGTCGATGATATGTGACTCCAACAGAATTGAGTGGTATGTATTGATACTTACCAGAAGGGAACAGAGATGGGAGAAACCGGAAGATAGATCCCAGATGCCAAGAAGGGGATGAGGAAGCAAGAAGAGAAGAGGAAGCGAGAGATCGCAGACGAACATACTCGAAAACGAGCTATGGCAAAGGGGCTTTCGTGAAAATGGAGGGCAATGCTGTATTTTGGTAAGTAAGAACCATGGGGCGCGGGGTCGCACCCGCGACACACATAAGAAAATGCGGCTCGCCGCGGCAAAAACGTCGCCCCAAACACCACAAATTCACGGCAGGAGGCCGCACCGCGGCAAGAACGTCAACCTAAATGGGGCCTTGGTGCAATTAAGGGTTGAACTCTGTGAGCTGGTATGCACATGTAAATGTTCTATCTATTTCATTTTATTCCTATTGTTCATATCATTCAGTATTTTTCTTTTAATAAATCGTGTGGAATATAATGAAATTTAATCATGTTGAGAAACTATAACATTCATTTAGTTGGACTTGATCAGTACATGTAAATGAATAGACAAATAATGATAAAATTTTACCATAAAAAATGTTTTGAACAAGTATCGATAAAAATTCATGTATTTGATTTAGAGGAAACAAATGTATTATAATAATTTATAAATATGATTACTTACGTCAATGCCAGATGATTTAAAATTCTGCCTTTTTCAATTTAGCATCTATAATAACGTATAAAATAATTTATTATATTTATACATTTTCTTTTAACTGTAATTTGATTCACTTTATTCTAGTTCATAAAGATTCTCTTGTTCAATTCTATAAATCATCATTATGTTTTAAATAACCTAATTAACTTTTTTAATATAGTTTTGTTATAAACTTGCAAGATCTAACATCATATCATTAAAAATTTATATGACTAAATAAGTTATATATTATATCTTATCAAACAAATATATATCTATATAATTTTTGTTACAAATCTCTATTTTATTCCATAAATAAATTGTTGCTAAAAATTAATTTAATATTTGACATTTTATCACAATTTAATTATTAAGGTTCTTATCAAGTTTTTTCTTATTATAAATTTTAAATATCATATCCAATTTTTCTAGTTTCTCGAAATTTTGATCTGCTATTTATAGCTGCTTTATTTCTGGTGGAAGATTTTTTTTTCTCAACATTTTGAAAAGTTGAACTTTAGCTCATTTACTTTTATGCCTCTTGAAGTGGCTGTGGAATAGAAGCATAAGTTCCTATTTCCCATTTTGAAAATATATTTTCTTTTCTTGCAGTCAAGGGACGCCAAAGGTAAAAGAGCAACCCTTGCATAATTTTGTACATTGGAGCGAACACTAGAGACAACTAGCGGTATGTAATTCCCTCAAATTTGATCAATCCTCCCATTCTTATATTGTGTCTGTTCAGTTGAGTGTTGGCTTAGTGGTAAAGAAAACCAAACGGTACTGTGTTTCGCTGTTTCAGTTGGAGGATAAGTGTGTGCAAACTGAACTTTTGTTCTAGGGACATGTTAATCATGGAGACTTAATTTACTCAAGCAAATAAAGATTTGAAATTTAATTCCTATGTATTTACATATCTTGTACCTATATTTCAATTTTTAGATATAAGTCACCTTTTGCATGAAAAATGTGTATTCCACTTTTTAAAAGTTAAAAGGATAGTATGTTTTTTGATATGATATTGATGTAAAAAATAAAGTTGTTTTTAGATATGTAAGTGATTTTGGGCGGCTTGTCACGCTCCTAAAAGAGCTCTTAAGAGAGGTGGGCAGCCCAAGACTTATATATTGCTTTTCGGCCCTACACTTAGCCGATGTGGGACTAAATGTCTGTGACATTCTCCTCCACCCAATCACGTGACGTCCTCGTCACAGATCGGCTCCACCGAGGGCCCTACACCGTGGAGAGTCTCCACACCCGGCAGGCGATTCTCGCACTGATACCACTTGTCACGCTCCCAAAAGAGCTCTTAAGAGAGGTGGGCAGCCCAGGACTTATATACTGCTTTTCGGCCCTACACTTAGCCGATGTGGGACTAAATGTCTATGACAGGCTGCTGCAGAAAAATATGAAATGATTGTTTTACATTTGTAATATATATATATATATATATATATATGTATGTATGTATGTATATATGTATGTATGTATGTATGTATGTATATATTTGTGTCGCATACCTTGGTCTGTTGGTGGCGGAATCACTATAAGTCCCCTCAGGTCAGGGGTTCGATCTCACCGTGGCGCGGGGGCTCTCGAATTATAGGCACATGGTGCGGCTCTCATTATGGGGCTAGAATGCGCATGAGAAATCGATATATGGGTCTCTGCTAAATTTCAAATTCCTTTTTTTGAGAGAGAGAGAGAGAGAGAGAGAGAGAGAGAGAGAGAGAGAGAGAGAGAGATTTGTGTGTAGCCCTACCCTGTGCTTCCTTTGTCACTCCTGCACTTCATGTTTGCGACATTGTCTTAAACCTCGTGATGATGACTTGTGTTTTGGGAACTAAAATAATATGAGTGTTCTCTCTAAGTAATTTTGACCATTCTGATGTGATGACGCTTGAACGAATCTCATTTGATTAATTTTAGGTGGATGTCGAGGTAATTTAGGCTCAAATTATGCATGTCACGCTAATGATCCACCATTTCAATCATGGAAATCTTTATGTTGATCAAAAGAGTTGGGACTCGATCCCGGTGCATCAATCATATTGTTTCCTCTCAGTTTTTTTATTTTAAATTTCAACACCTTACTCATACCAATATGATGAGGTAGTTTTGATTCTAGTCGAACCATTTTGAGTTGCCTCAATGCGAAGTTGTGTTTAGTGACTACCTTTAACTTGACTTTATTTGTGCCTCAACCTGTACCACATAGTGATACAAATATATGGATCAACAAATATCCCTTAATAAATATGATCCGTATATGAAGTAGACTATATTTGTTATAAACTAATTGAGCCTGTGGTTTTCCAATTAATGTTTTTGATGTCACCCCAAGAGATTCAATTTTGCTTATCTCTAGGAATTTTCATGCATGTGACAGTGTGAAATTGAAGTAGAAAATGTAGGCTTATATCATTATATATAACACTGGTTGAAGCTACAGTTTCACCTGATAGTGCTGAAAGTTTTATTTTTATTTTTATTTTTATTTATTTATTTATTGTCGAGCTTTGAGCACAGAATCTTGCCAGTGTGGGTGGCATCGTTTGGTTGAGTGAGTAGCTTTAGACTGGTTTGCAACTTGCAATTTTCAAATTCTATGGGCAACTATGACCTTAATCTCTACCACTCATGATGGCATACAGATATTTGCCGAGATGATTTCAGGATCTGTTTGGAGCAGCTGCAGCTTATTATTTAATCTGTTGATAAGCTTATTAAAAATAATCTGCTGATATGTTTGGTACGGTGGCTATTATAATTTTTTATTTTTTTGAAAAAGCCAACCAGAAAGCTGCCACCGATAGGTGCGGTGTGAAAACGTTGTTTTTCAGTAATTTGAAAACGTTGTTTCCAGCATTTTGAAAATGCATAAGTTGCAAAACGCGGTTTATCCAAACATGTCTGGTGCGTTTTCAAAACGCCACCGCACCAAATAAGCTAGCTACCTTTTAACAAATTAACTGGCAACCCACTAAATTAAATTCATATTAATAATGTCATACTGAGCATAATCATTGAAGATCTATTACCATATACATATTAGAAAGTTTACCTACTCAGCACACAAATCTTATGTATTTACATATATATATTTCAAAGCCCTAGGGTCTGATTTATTGAAATAAAGCGGTTACAGAAGATTTGAGGATAGGGCCGAAAGATGAAGCCTTAACACTACAATACAAAACAAACAAGGATACAAAAGACATAAAGGAAAAAATGCAAATAACAATGTCTAAGAACGGTATTGCTGAGAGCAGTATTCGTTCGGTTGCTTGCGTTCCAGAAAGTAATCTCTTAAGTCTTACTTCATTGTCGGGAGTAGCAGATGTATCATCAATTAAGTTTCCAAGTATACTCCGAAGCCTTGCATCGAGAAGTGTAAACTTGTCAATTTTCTTCTTCTTCTTCTGAGGACTAAATATTTATATATATATATATACCATTTCACAATTTTGGCATCACATAAAAAATACAATCGTTAATTTCAAAGTGAAGTACAGCTTCTCATGCATAATCTGTAATAGTATAATGTTATAAATGGAAATATCAAAGTTTAGGTATTATATAAATACATAAAGTTTGTGGTACGAATGTAGACTTCTAAGAAAAGTAAAAGGAAAGAAAAAAAAAAAAAAAGGAAAATGTCACCTTTCGTTATTGTTCAATGTTAATCGAAGTCTGAGTCACTCGTGGACGTATTTATATTATTAATTCAGAGTATTTCAATGAAGATTTGGTAAATATATATTATAGCGACATAAATAAAAAATAAATAAGTAAATGAATATTACAGTAATCTGACCTTTCGTCATTAATGATGTCCACTGCAATACGTTTAAGCAATAACTATTTTCTTAATAAGGTGATAAAAGACCATATTCTTATTCATATTTTTTATAAATCTCTAGCGTGTTTTAAATAATTTTTTTAGAAAAAATTTAACATATCATTGGAAAATATTATTTTAAAATAAATTATTATTATTTTCTTATTTTGAATTCTTTCCACATTTAATGCATTATTTATTTATTTTTCTTCTTATTTTTCGAGATTTTGAAGGTGATAGAATTAAAATCATAATCACTAATTGTAAAACTGTATATTGGCCAGTGTTGAATTTAGATGTCTGGGAGACACTCTCAAGGAATAGAGCAGCAATTGTATTATGCCCAACTGCTCATTCCCTTCACTTGAAAAATAAAAAAGTGGGTCGGCCGGTGTTACTAACCGATCAGTCCGAAAATTAAGCTTATCGAACACTGACTTGAACAAAATGTTTACGGAGCTGCCAATGCCGATGAAGATACTCTCGACTTAGAAGTTACTAATTATGCCCGTAATGACTATGGCCTCATCGTAGGGGGTTTCCTCATCGGGAAAGATCGTTGTCCGTGAATATGATAGGAGGACAACCTCCTCTCCTTTACATGGATGTGAGGTTGCACAACTCGCCCGTTCTAGCCATCTCATGGAAGCTTTGTCAAGGGTCATAAGGATAGTCGGGACTCCCGACGACATGGATGACTAGCGTCCGGAAGGGCCTGAGAGGGACCTCCAGCGCTGACGCTTTCCTATGCCTCTGACCCGAGTGTCCCTAGGTCCTGAACTCCTTCAACTTCCCCACCATGATCAACTCTTCGATGAGACCTTGAAGGTGCCTACATTCCTTTTTGTCGTGGTTATGATACCGGTGATATTTACAATACTTCCTTGTGTCTTGAAGAAAACCTCCGGCTTTTATCGGCGTGGGATTCTTGAAATATTCTTTGTCATGGATATCGTCCACTATTTCCGCCATTTACACACTCAATGAGATAGTTCACAAGCTCTCATAGTCTTTGTACGATTGTTCATAATGTTGTGTTGGCCTTTCATAAGACCAAGCATCGATTCCTTGCATGGCCACCATGTTGTTTGTATCTTCTAGACCTTCCATTTTTGTTAGAAGACTAATCATCATTGAAACAACACCAGACGGGAGGTCTTTGTTACTCCCTTGGCTTCGACCCGTCACAGAAGGGAGCTCTTTTCTGAGCATGGTGACCTTCCTTTTTCTTGTGAGAACTCTCCTTTGCTAGCATGTGTTTGTTGGCTCTCTCCAGCAATTCAGTCAAGTTTTGAGATTCATTAATGATAAGGTCATAGAAAAGCATTGCTTCAAGGTGACTAAGGTCGCGTTGACCTTGAGTTCATTTACCTCCAACATCTACCTTTGGAACGGTGCAATGAATGTGCCCAAACTCTCATGCTGACTCTACTTAAGTTGCCACAAGGACTACACACACTTAGTGGGCTTCTGGGCACTAGCAAATTGCGCTAAGAATGACCTCTTGAAATAAAAAAAGTTGTTGATGCTCCCAGCCAGAAGTGCATTGAACCACTTCAAGGCAAACAACCTCAAAGTGGTAAAGAACATATGATAATTGAACGCGTGTGAGATTTTAAGCAAACAGATGACTGACTACAATACAAAAATATGGTCGGTGGGGTCTGACCACCCCCTGTAAGCCTCCAAGACCGGTAGTTTGAATTTTTTTAGGGGCTTCGCTCCACATACTTAGAGGGAGAAAGGGTTCTCTGGTTGATGCGGCACCTCAATGCACCCTAACCATTTCCTTTACACCTACGTGGATCTTGTACAACCTTGATACTATAAGTCACCGACCCCCTGCTACCATTTTTTCCCCTTTTGCATTGTGCGTCGGTGCTACCTCCCGTGGCTGGTTTTGTTGTTGTTGGGCCTGATTCCCTCCCAGGCCAATAAAGGACCTCATAACTTTAACAATCTAACCTTACACCGGCTCTATGATCTGTGTTCTCATCTCCTGCATTCCTCTCTGCATACGTTCTTCGATGTCATCTTGTGGGGGATCTACATTGGCTACTGCCCTTTGCTCACTCAATTCTCTCTATAATCGTTGTGCTCCTCATCTTGTCGACTACTTGACTTTAAGCTCACTACACCTTTTAGGATGCTAAATTCAAATCTGTCTGGGAGACATGCCTAAGGAATAAAGCACTGAGGGAGGGAGGGAGGGAGCAATAACACAATAATCAATAATAAATTAGCGTAGCCTTTATTCCTTAAATGGATCCCCTATTCATAGGAACGAGACATCTACAGTTACACACTTTACTCCTAAAATATGTTAGTATGGCGGGAGTGTCAGTTTGTAAATAATATAGCTTGTGGGGCCCATGGATGTGGTTGGGTGGGTGTTAAGCTGAGAGGCCATTCGGCCAGACTACCATCATACTAGGTATCCGTGAGGCCGGGCAGCCGTCAAGCTGGGTGGACATCCAGCGAGGTAGATATGAGTTTTATCGACTATTAGGATGGGCCACTGTGCAGCAGAATGGTTGTCAGGCCAGGTGTCTGTGAGACCAGATGGTCTTTAAGTTGGGCGACTACTTGCTGAGGATTCATGTCAACCACTTTGGAACTAGAGGATTTGTTTCACTTTTCTGGGCTATCTGGGTTAGAAGGCGGCTCATCCGAGTGAATTTGGTTAGATGGATTCTTCTGGGGTGATCTGCCCTTTATCTGTTTGAGGTGCACCGTCTTTCCGATACGTGGGGCCGCCATGCTAAGTATGTGGTTCAATGTTGTTTTTGGTAGGCCCTGCGGGGCCACGTCACCTCTTCCGCCATCCACTAGATGTCTTTGTAATTTGTGTTGACACATTTATTAGCTAGTGTTGAATTTGAATATGTCTAGGAGACACGCCTAAGGAATAGAGCGCCAATGATATTACACACAATGCCTTGTTCCTTTCACTTGAAAAACCAAAAAGTGGGTTGGTCGGCCCAAGCCGATCGGTCTAAAAATTAAGCTTATTGAATATTGAATCGAACAAAATGTTCACGGAGCTACCAGTGTCTAGATCATTTTTTTTATTTTTTTACGTCTAGAAATTAATCTCAAATGTGTTACAATTTCTTCTCCTTAACTTGTGAGTTACTGATAAAACTTGGAGAATAATAAGGTTTATAGTTAGAATTTCCTTGGTTGTTTGAATTTCCCAATGGGTTTACTGAATTGTTATTATTATTCCAATTTAAATTAAGGTGATTCTTCTAACCAAGATTATGATAATTAGAATAGGGATTATTGAGTCTATTATTTATGGCCTTCAAAGTTTCGCAAGATGATTGAGATTCCATTATTTGTCCTAATGGATTTTTCTTTAACACCGGAGGCGTTAGAGAATAGTTCATTCCAAATTGATATATTTTCTTTGATATTGTTGTAATTTGAGAAGCCAAAATAGAAATTGCATCAGAATTATGAATATTAGCTACTCTTTTTGGATTTACCCGTTCAGAGGTCCATTGAAAATTATTAGTAGTCATTTCTTATATTAAAGAATATGCTTCATCAAAAGATTTTTACATTAATGATCCATAGCAGTTGCATCGATAATAGATATAAGAGATCCAATTAATCAATTGTAAAAAGTTTGAATTATTAACCAATCAAGTAAAGCCTGGCGTGGACTCTCTCTGAGGAGAGCTTTAAATCTTTCACAAGCTTCAATATTGATTCCCCTTCGAACTGACAAAAAGATGTAATATCATTCCTAAGCTTAGCAGTTTTTGAAGGTGAAAAATATTTAGCCAAAAATTTTTGAGACAGATCTCCCCAAGTTCTGATGGATCCAGGTGCTAAAAAATTTAACCACGCATGAAAAAATTCTAAGTCTGATTGCGTCATTCAACACTCTGTCATATTTAATAGTAGCACACAATTCTAAAAAATTAGCGAGATGTAAATTAGGATCTTCAATAGGTGTTCCTCCAAACTGATTATTTTGTATCATCTGGATAATAAATGGTTTAAGCTCAAATGAATTAGTAACAACATTAGAATTTTAAATAATTAAGTGAATTTTATCTGTTATAGGGTTAGCATAATCTCTTAAAGGTCTATGTTAATATTCGTTTTCAATTCTTTAATTATCTAAGTTGTTCTCCATTTTGTTTGAAGTTTCAAATTCTTTTTATTGTTTTTGAATTTTTCTAACAGTACGTACTAACTCTAGGTCGTAAGATATTAAATCTTCAGATCCAATACTATGCATAAATAAACACATTCAACACACTTAAAAATAAGCAATACACGAATATAAGTTTTATAGATCAAATAAAAGTCTTTCAAATACTGCTAAATTTCTCGTTACCTTCTCCGGCAACGACGCTAAAAACTTGATGCAGTGTTTTGTATTTTTATATATTTTTATATATTCACCAGGATACAAACACAGTATACGTATCCCTCAAGTAATACAGGGCTCTAGTGGAGTACTGGTTATCGATCCCACAGAGAAAGTGTAAATTTATGATAGTAGCACTAAAACAAAACATTGAAACTATATAAAACTTACAAGCGAAAAGCACAAATTGCTAGTGTTTAATGTTGCTAATAGAACTAAGTTTACCAAACTACCTTCTAAATTTCAAAGTAAATTTACTGCTTTTAAATAAAATTTTACTATTTTGTAAAGAAAGATTTAAATTGGAGAAAGTATAATTCCTCTTGCAATGAGGTTATGGTTAGTGAAAAATTTAGATTGTCGGAAATTGTATTGTGTTAAATAGGAGCAATCATATTCTTTACAATTTTCCGAGTGCATAATGAACATTGGCTAATCTTAGGTTTAGTCTCTAAATCTGTGGTTAGGCTAGGAGGGTACTGGCTCTCACTCCAGAGCTCCACTTCCCCATCGCCTGAGGGCTAACTCTCGCTTTAGTTTCCAAAAACTAGAACCAAATTGGAGATTTTAGTCTGTCACTTTAAAAGCTCTAATTCTACGCCGAAAATAATATTTCTCTGTTTATTTGCACTCAACTTCATGGACTACATTCTCATACATGAAATTGAATGTGATTCTCACTTTGTTGTAGAATGCACAGTCCTTTCAGATCGTATATTTTACAACAAATTTTAACATTTCAACTGGCCAAATCGAGAAGTAAATGAAGTATGAAGTGTAAAATCATAACAAGTATTTAATATTTAAATTGCATATCCAATCTATCTCTTCATTTTATCATATCTCATTGCAAGGAAAAAAAACAAATAAATCTACTCAGAATTCATGAGGAAGATACAACAAAACATAAATTTTATATATAAAAAAGTTCATACAAACAACAATTAATAAACACAACTTATCTAAAACTATTTCCCAAAGCAAATCCCTTGAAATCTCTTTCTCTTTTTACAACAACACTCAATTCTCTCTTAGAAAAGTAAGGAAGAAGAAATTTCTCACTTTCCTTCCTCTCCTACAACTCTAGAGAAAACCCACTTTTTACTTGACTCATTAAACTTATACTGATTTCTCCTTTTTTTCCTGGCATTTAAGTACTCTAATATAATGTAGGGACGATTTTCCCAAGAGATGTCTCAAGCAACCTTCCAAAAATAGTTCCAATGCATTGAATATGCCAAAAATTCTCAATTAACAGTCATGGGTGCCGTGAGCGCCCAGGCTCTGTCAAATGGCGCCGTCGGCGCTAGAGAAATTTCCAAAAATGCTTTATTTGAATCCAAATTTCTTCATTTTTGCTCCAAATGTCAAAAATCAACATACCTGCAACAAAACATGAAAATGCCCCTTTAAAGTGCAATAATACCAAAAATGAGTAGAAAATATATGTGAAAAATCAAACATATTTTTGGTTATCATGCTATTCTTGTTGACACATTTTCGATGTACAGTCGACTTTTCTTATCTTAAGAAAATAAATATGTAAACTTTGAGAAATTCGAAACTTTGAGAAATTCGAAGGATTGAAAATATTTATTTAATTGAATACTTTCTAAAAAAAATTCTGAATTTAGGTAATGACATCCATATTTTAGACTGAGTATTAGCAGTTAATTTTATGATAATTTTAATGTAATTAAACTAGCTATAATTTTAATGTAATACAATCTGACTTTTTCAAAAAAAAAAAAATTGTAATAGACCACAATTTTTGGAACATCAGATTATTTTTCGAAGTAAGACCATAACCGTTTTTCATAGTTCTGTAATGCCCTAATCGATTAGTATTTTGGATGCTTAGATAAACAACATTTCAGTAGCTTTTTCAAAAGCTGCCGTTGAAATCTGCATTTTCCCACCAGTTTTAGCTAGGTGCGGTGACAACTTTCTAGTTGCGCTCTGACTTAAACAAAAAATGTAACTTTTTGAATATCAGATTATCTTTCAGGAGCTTCACAACTATTTTTTAATAAGTTATAGCTGCCCGGCCTAATCTATCAAAAATTTCAAATAATGCATTAAATATTATATAAACCTTATTATAATATATATTATCACAAACTGAAATGCAAAATTTATTAAAGTTTGAAGTGCTTAAAACTCTGCTAGAGAAATAGCAAAGCCTGGCGTTTGACAAAGAACAATTCTCTGTCTAACAAAATGCAATTTTAAAAAGAAGAGATAAAGTTGGATAAGAATAAAAAAGATGTTTTTTTTTTTCTGTAAATAGCTGAAATAATAGGGGCATTTACATACATACCACCCAACTCTTATGTATTTACACATCTAACTACTTAAATTTACATTATGCAACATAGAATTGGGAAACAATTTGCATCCGGCAAGCGTACGCAGAGCTGCGTCCGGCAAGCCCAGTTACAAGGAGGTTACAGCAGGTTACAATGAGGGTATTTATGTGTTTTATCTCATGTAACCTTTTTGTGAGGTGCATGTAACTTCTGTGTAACCTCCTTATATTCTCTGCAATATGTCTGTAACATCCGTGTAATATTCTTATATTTGGAGGTTACATATAGGTTACAAGTAGGTTATAAGAAAGTTACACATATGTGGCGACCTCTCATTGGCTGTCGTACGCAGCGCTGCGTATGCTTGTCGGACGCAAATTTTTTCCCATAATTGGCATTATGCAACATAGAATTGATGGACATTAGTGGGAATATTAGGGCTTTAATTAAGGTATTGAGATGATGAGAAAAGATTGGCAACCAATCAAAGAACAAGTCAAATTAATTAATTTTCTATACTATTATTAAATCTATAGTGACATATGAGTAGATGGACATTGATTAAATGCAGCATACATAACTTTTTACTTAGAATTAAATCCGAATATAAATTAATTATTTTTTGAAATTTTGAAAGGGTTTTAAGGAGTGTTTGGGAGAGCATAAGATTTAGTCAATCCGGATTTATCATATCCAAATGCTGTAAATTGAGGATAGTGTTTACTTATCCAATTTAAAATTTAGCGGAGTGAAATATTTATTTTACTGTTTATTGGGTTTGGTTGGATTAAATACTATTTAAAATATGCAACTAAGTAAACTCCGTCTTAATGAGTTTAAGGGCCTACTTAGAATAACTTTGTATCTGTGTTGAGTATTAGACCAGATGAGTGCTAGAAAGTTGGTGGCGGTAGAGTAATGAACTGTTGTCTTAGTATTGCACGAGAATTCAACACACACTCAGTTAAAAGAAAAATAACCAGTATTGATGTTAGAAGTTTTTACGTGGAAAACCTGTAAAGGGAAAAACCAAGGGGTTTGGCTCAGTTGTAAAAGCTCACTATTAGTAGATGATTACAAAGATTCGCTATCCCACAGACGAGAAATGTAACGGTATTTTCCAAATTAAAGAGTTGACTGACGGTGTGGTTGGTGTTGATTGACGGTGATGGTCAACGGTGGGTGAGGACGATCGGCGAGCGTCGACACTGTCGGCGGTGACCGATGAAGGCTGACGGTGGCCGAAAGAGGCCAGCGGTAGTCGACAGCGATTGACGGGTGTCGACGACGGTCGGTGGGTGTCAGTGACGGTTGGCGGGTGTCGATGATGGTCAGCGGTGGATGGACGGTCCAGAGAGCTTCCTTCGATCATATGCATTTAAGGGATATTTGGATGTCTTAATGATGTCGGAATTGTGGTCTCGTTAGATTCGTCTTGTCGAGACGCTCAATTCGACTATGAACTTATAGGATTCAACATTTGTTTAATCTTTCAAATGTGTCATGGAATCTTCCAAAACCGGTTAAATTACTTGATCAAGGCTTGATTTGACTCGATTTGTCTAACTTTGATATCATTAGGTTCCTCTCATCGAGCCGGTCAGTATGACTATAAGTTTGTTGAAATCGGAGCTCTGAATGACTATTTATCAAAATTTGAACGTTTCTTGCTCAAAATATCGTCTCGAGATATGTCTTTCCTCGAGATTAGTGCTAGATAATGAAAATTTGTTGGTGTCGTATCAATTGTCTCTCTATTTTCGGGCGAGTCTAATTTCGTCGTCCGAAAATATTGATATCTAAAAATTTTTTATTTTTTATTTTTATTTATTTATTTTTGGAATATGAAAACTCATTTCTCTTTGTTTTCCTTTTTTTTTAATATAAAAAGTTTTTTTTAAATGACTTGCACTTCTTTTTGGATTTATATATTAATGTGCATTTAATGACTAAGCTATTTTTGAGCCTATAAATAGGCCTAAAGGAGGGGGGTAGAGTCGCTGCGGCGCGTTGTGGCGGTGCATCGTCGCGGCGCGTTGCCGCAGCGCATCACGGTGATGCAATGTTGCGACGTGTTGCTGTGAAGCCTCGTATTGCGGCAGTGCTTCACGCGGACGCGTTGCGGCGAAGCATCACGGCGAGGCATTGTGGTGGTGCGTCGTGATGGCGCGTCGCGACACAGTGTCGTTGTGGCCCCTCGAGGCAGAGCATTGTGATGACGCATCGTTGCGACACAACACAATAACGTGTTGCGGCGGTGCGTTGCAGTGGCGCATTATAGCGGAGCATCACGGTAGCACGTTGCGGTGACACGTTGCGCAGTGCGTCGCAGCACGACGTCATGGCGGAGCTTCGCGGTGGAACGTCGTGGCAGTGCGTCATAGCGATGTGTCGCGGCAATGCATTGCGACGTAGCTTTGCGGTGATACGTCGAGGTAAAGCATCGTGACGCGACGCGACGTGTTGCGGCAATGAATTGCAGCGGTCCATCGCGGTGAGGCATTGCAGCAACATGTTGCAGCGGGGCGTCGTAGCAACGGGACACGTCACGGCAGGGCTTCACGACAACACGTTGCTGCAGAGTGTTGTGAATGGGCGTTATGGAGACGCGTTGTGGCGGCGCGTCACAACAACGAGATGTGTTGTGTTGCAATGTCGCGTTGCGGCGAAGACTTGCGGTGCCGAGTTACTGTGCAGAGTTGCGGCACCGAGCTGTGGTGCAAAGTGGCGATGCTGAGTTACGATTAAGAGGAAAGTCATCTCCGTCTTGCGTAGCAGGCAAGCAACATGATCTTCTTTCTCGTTACGGCAAAGAGGAAAGTCGTCCCCGTCCTACGTAGAAGGTAAGCAATGTGATCTTCTTTTCTCGTTGCGCGAAGATGAAAGTTGTTCCCGTCCTGCGTAGCAGGGAAATAGCGAGATCTTCTTTCTCATTTATGTCATGCATTTTGCAGGAGATTCTAGTATCGCTTCTGCACATTCTGGAGGTGATGAAGAAATGTTGTAGCTTTCCTGCCTCGCTTTGAGGGGAAGATTTTAATGCTTATGTTGTCGTGATATCTGAAGACCCCCTGACGATCATCAGAAGTGCTGTGGTTTTAGGGAGGCGATTCTGACTCCACTCGAAGATGAACGGATTTATTGTAACTCTTGTATAAGTATATGTTGGTCTTTGTAGCATTTTTAATCATCTGATATGGCATATATGATGATAGTATATTTCTTTGCTTCTGAGGTTGTTGTAGTTTCTCAACCGTACAAAATTCTGCAATTAAAGTTAGCACACTCATTTTATAAAATGAAGAATCACATACCTTTTGAGGCTCGTGCTTTCCGAGGTTGTGCCCTCTCGGGAATATGCCTTATAGTGGCTTGAAATGAACTGTACCTTCCCATCGAGTCTTGCCCCTCTGCTCAACTTTCAGGGGCATGGTTCAAAGAAAAATTCATTAAGGTTGTAAGACCAGTTCTGAATTGTTTAACTGGAGACGCTCAACTATATTAACCCGCAGTGAACATATTCATATGAAATCCACTGAGGATGGTTGAACTATCCTAGGTTATTGGTCGAAGCTTTTGCTTGACGACCAAAACCTATTTTGGAAGAGGTCGAAGAAAATCCATCAACGTTTGACTTATTCAAGGTTGTATGTCGAAGATTTTGCTTGACGACTGTAGCCTGTAATAGAAGATGTTAAAGGGAATCCACCAAGGATTTTTGACCTATCCGAGGCTGTATGTCGAAGCTTTTGCTTGACGACAGTAGCCTGTAATGGAAACGTCGAAGGGAATCCACCAAGGATTTTTTACCTATCTGAGACTGTATGTCGAAGCTTTTGCTTGACGACAATAACATGTAATGGAAGAGGTCGAATCGATTCCCATTGGGATCGATTATGCCTAAAATGAGGTGTCAGAGATGCTCTGCATTTCTCGAGACTAGGGCGTAGATCGTAATGGATCATATGTTTTCTTGAAAATATTGTTGCAGTCATACTAAAGAATCATGTTTGGCAACTTATCAATTGTTGCTTTTGAACTTCTTATTCCTCTGGCGAGTGTGTTTTCCATGCCTACTTGTAAAACAACACATGTATTGGGCTTGAAGAGATCAACTTCTTGATCAAGTTCAAGAGGAACTCCAATACGATGAGAAAGCGCAGATGATGCGTTATTTGCGGTGAAGATTGCCCCCAGTCTATAATCGATAGTTGTCAACTGGTAATATGAATGAAATATGGGATGGCGAACCTACCACAGTGGTGCCCAAGATGTTAACGTAAACGACTATTTGAGACAGCAGTGAAGGTTGCCCCCCACTTTAAAGAATGCTCCAGGGATGACCCTCTAGATGCAAATAAGATTTCTTCTCCAGTTGGAAAATACACATCATCGGGGAATGAAGTAGTGGATCGACGTCTTAGAATTGAAGACAGTGTCAAACGGTGCTTCGTTTCCCACATACGATGTCAAACTGATGTGTGCTAGAAAATTCGTGGTGGTAGAGTAATAGATTATTGTCTTAGTATTGCACCAGAACTCAGCACACACTAAGATAAAAGAAAAATAACCAGTAGGACGGTAGAGGTTTTTTGGTGGAAAACCCATAAAAAAAACCACAAGGCCTGACCCAGTTGTAAAAGTTCACTATTAGTAAATGATTACAAAAATCCTCATCCCACAGAAAAAAAAGGGTAACGATATTTTCCAAATTAAAGAGTCGACTGACGGTGTCTGGTTTGTGGTGATCAACGATGACAGTCAATAGTGGCTGATGGCGATCGACGAGCGTCGACACTACCGACGGTGGTCGATGGAGGCTGATGGTGGCCGAAGGAGGCCAGTGGTAGACAAAAGTGATTGGAGGGTGTCGACAACGGTTGGCGGGTGTCGATGACGGTCGACGGTCAATGAAGGTCGACGGTGGCCGACAGTGATTGTCAGGTTAGTGGCGGTTAACAGTGGTCGCAGCTGTCGGTTGTGGTCGACGACTGTCTGCGGTGGTCAATGACGGTCGACGGTGGTCGACGACAGTCGGCGATGGTGCTGGACTTCAGCTCATTCTCAAAGCCTCAAGCTCTTTCCCAAAGCTTCAACCCCCCACTCATGTAAGGGGTGGGGGGCTATTTATAGTTTTCTAGGTACAATTAATGCAGGAATATGAACCATTTTGATAGGACGGTTTAGAGAGCTTCATTTGATCATATGTCATTTAAGGGGTATTTGGATCTCTTAATAATTTCAGAATTGAGTGATCTTGGTCTCGTTAAATTTGTCTTGTCGAGACGCTCAATTCGACTATGAACTTGCAGGATTCGACATCTGTTTGATCTTCCAAATCTGTCAGAAAATCTTCCAAAAGCGGTTAAATTACTTGATCAAGGCTTGATTTGACTCAAATTTGTCCAACTTTGATGTCATAAGGTGCCTCTCATCGAGCCGGTCAGTATGACTATAAGTTTGCTGAAATCTGAGCTTTTGATGACTATTTATCAAAATTTGAACGTTTCTTGCTCAAAATATCGTCTCGAGATCCGTGTCACCCCTCGAGCTTCATGTCAGATAATAAAAATTTGCTGGTGTCGTATCAAGACCGCCACCTAACTGTGTTTGGGGTCTCATTTTTTATTATTTTTTAAAAATTTCTACGATGAGAAACTAATTTTTACAATATAATTTATTAAAGATCGTTGATTTTACGAAAATTATTATATAATTTTTTATAGAATAAATAAATAATTATAATTCTCAACATAATTTTCTAATAAATTATTTTTCCGCTAGTGTAATGCTGTTTTTGAATTATATATAGGGAAATAAGTCGTTATTGCAGAGCGGTTAGGGGATGCCTTTACATATTGCGGCACACAATTCTTATGCATTTACATATTTTATGCCTAAATTTTCATATACAAATATAAAACTTTAGTGCTTTAAACTTATGAATCAAAATGTATATTTCACTTTTAAAAAGTGATAATAATTTTTTATTTTTTGTGTTTTATTAAAAATTTGAGTGTTATGTGTGTTGTTGAACTCAAATTTGTCTGTAAATCACACCGAAAGAGTTGAGTGAAAAAGAGAGACGTATAAAGATTTACGAGAAATCGGGTATTTTTGTATGTAGTTTCAACGAACTCCATTACATTTAGTGCTCCTTTATTATAAAAGTTAAGGAATAATGTGAAATATATTAAACATATAATTTATATCATATCACACTACATTTTTTTTAACATATCACACTTATAGTTGAGCTTAGGTAAATTTCACTTAAAATCTCAGCTTTGTTGTGAGAAAGGGCCACGTTGAAGGATTTGATTGTGTTTTGTCTTGTGAAAAGAAGAGTCTTGTCTTGAAGTGTTCCAAAGAGAGGTGAAGCCTGAGTATGGTGTAATTTATATAATTATACTCATGTTCTTCATAGTAGATTTCTAGACATGGTGTGTCTCTATGATTTTTTTCCAGTTCTTACTTTTTTAAACGTAAGTCTAGCATTTTCCTATTTTGTACACCTTCATTCAAGTTTCTTACTTTTGATCTCTCAAATTTGTTTTTGCATCTCTCATAACAAGTGGTATCAAAATGGGGTTTCTGAAATCTTTAGTTCGAGAGGGAATAATGACCAATTAAGTGAAGTTGAAGGTTGAGAAGTTCAATGATTCAAACATTATTTTCTAGAAAATACAAATTTAAAATATATTAAATCAACATAAATAATATTTTTCACTGGATGGAATCACTAAGAAGCCATAATTTATGACAATGGAAAAACGAGAAGTTCTTGATCGAACATTCTTAAATTTGATCTAACTTTCAGTTTTCTCATATATTACTTTTGACATTATGAATAAGAAGACTATAATTGATTTTATGGTTGCATTAATAAGAATGTATAAGAAGCCTTCAGTTTCAAATAAAATTTTTCTGATAAAGAGATTATTCAATATCAGATTGTGGATGGTACTTCAGTGGTTGGACAGCTGAATAACTTCAATAATATGACAAAACAATTATATTTTGTTGGCAGAAAGTTTGATGACAAGTTCATGACACTCTTTCTCTTATCTTCATTGCTAGGTAATTGGGATGGGATTGTCATAGTAGTGTCTTTTAGAAAAATGGAGTTGAACCTTGATGATATGATAAGTTTAGTACTGAATGAAGAAGTTCACGATAAAATGAACACTGAAACTCCAAATTCGACTTTGAGTATTTATACTAGAGTATGGAATCTAGATATAAATACAAGTAGAGAAAGATCCAGTTTCATAAGAGGAAAGTTTAGGTCATTGAGAGAAATAGACAAGGGATTAATGGAACTGTGTAAGAAAGATCACTCTAAAAAAGACTGCAAAGCTCCGCAGAAGGTGGGTGGTGGAGGTTCAATTAGAAAATCATCTATAAATATCTTATTAGATGAAATTAAAAGTAACTTTATTATTTTATCCTTAGATAGTACTAAATTATGTATAGTAAATTCATGTGTCTCTTTTCATGCTAGCCCAAATAAAAAGGTGCTTAAAAACTACACTCAAAGTGAACTAGAGAATATGTATTTGAGAGATAACAAGACCTACAATATTATTAAAAAGGTTGATATTGTAATCAGGTTGCCAAATAGACCAGTCTTGAAATTGAATGAAGTTAGACAAGTTCAATGTTTGAAGTAAAATTTGATTTTCGTGAGTTAGCTTGTAAGTTCAAGGCATGCAACTACTTTCACAAAAGATTCATGAAAGGTGACTACTGGTGCAATGATGATTGTTCAAAGGAACAATGAAGACACCCTTTACTTGATCAATGAAATGTCTAAATCCATTGGAGTAGCTAGAAAAAAGGTTGATGTAGGTCTTGCACTCATATGCGGTTGCTCTGTGTTCGTAGGGCACACAGGCACCCAGTGAACCGACTACTCGAAGTCCAACGTTCATTCAGACTGCAACTCAGTGAACTAAGTACAAGGTGGAGAAGTTCAATAGGTTTAAATTTGCGTTCTAAAAAATACAAGTTGAAGATTTATTGTACTAAGGAAAGTATCTATGGCACTGGAAGGAACCACCAAAAAGAATGAATCAATGAATCTAGAAGAATGTGAAGTGCTTGATCGAACAACCCTAGGTTTGATTTGTCTTTCATGAAAATATGCATTTGCATTAAAATAACAAACAATACAAAAACTATGCATGTATGCATCTATGAAGTATAAAACTGAGAACTATCATCTACAAGTATGGTAGAAAGATATCTACCATCATCTACATTCATCAAAACAAATGAACGACTAAGGGTGTGCTTAGCATAAAAATGGGTGGCCCTATTGCAATCTTTAGAAGTATGCAAAAAAGGAACTTGTTCGAACTTCAAAAGGAAGACAAATTTAGTTTCAAGGTGCGGGGGGGAGTTACCAAACATCATTCTTCATTGAAGAGCTCAAATGTTTGATGTTCTTCGCATTATGCCCTTCAACTATGACGCCATTAAGATTAAAGATGCACGATTGACAAATATTTTGGAGAGATCGAACCATCATAAGCTCCACTTGTGAGCTTTTCCAGTGCTCGAAATGATTTCCCATTGTTATAAAGCCCATGTCGTTTCATCTTGAATAATTGTGCCAGTGACAACGATTTTAAATGGTAAAAGTACACCGTCAACATTTATTTTTATCCACCCGGGAGAGGGCGGGGGGTGTGCAGTGCGGTGGCAGAATGGAGAAGTGCCAATCAAAATAGGTTGGCCAGCATCCCATTGCTCATGAAATGGATAAAGAGATGTTTGGTAATAGTTTCCAGAAAATTCACAACAATGATCGTCGAAGAATTATAAGGACCACCATTACTCTTAACATTATTAGCTTGCTAGTTGTGATGGATCACGTAGCAATAACATCGAGCTTCATCAATGCTTCAAATTTTTATAGTGCCTAAACCAACAACAGCATCTTGAAAATTGTTAAATGCCAATAAGAGAATCCCCCAAGACATCATGATTTTCTCAACCTTTCAAAACAATAAGCAGATAGAAATAAGATGGTCGCGGTCTTTGATGTCAGGGTAGCACCAAGGACAAGCAATGTTGTCCATAAGGCCTTTTTTGGCAAGCCATGATGAGCAAGTGGGGATGGAGTCCTAAACAAACGAGGGTTTAGTCAGTTGCTTTCAACATAGTGAATGAAAAAAATTATGGTGGATCTAATAATTATGCTGACAAAGATGTATGAGAAACCTTCAATGTCAAATTAAATGTTTATGATGAATATATTATTTAACATAAAGATACTGGAAGATAGTTTGGTGGTTGAACACTAGAATAATTTCAAATGCTATGATTGACCATTTGTGTTCAATGTGCATCAAGTTTGATGATAAGATCAAAGCAACGTTAGTTCCATCTACAATGCCAACAATCGGAAAGGATTGATCACATTGGTGAGTAACTCTTCAATTAATATGAAGTTACATATAGATGATATTGTGGTGTCAATGCTGAATGAAGAAGCTCGTAAGAAGGCGAGCAATGAATCTTTAAATTCCATGTTGAATGTTGAGAATAGAAGAAGTAATTTGGATATGAATACATGTAGAGATAGATTCAAGTCCATAAAAGGAAAAGTCCAGGTCCAGAAGAGAAAATAACAATGGTAAATGCTAGAACTACGGAAAAAATGTCATTTCATGAAAGACTATAAAACTTCGAAGAAGGCTGGTGGTAGAGGCCTTGATAGAAACTTCTTTATAAATATCTTCAAAGTCGAAATATGATGACGACCTAGTTTTATCCATTGTCAGTTATGAATGTTGGATAGTTGATTAATGTGCATCTTTTCATACTTATCCTGACAATCAGATGACATAATCCATTGATATGATCGAAATAAAAGTTGATGCAGGTCTTTGGCACATCATGTTTAACCAAATGAACGTGAAATGTATGAGGTCTCTATTTTTTAACGACAAACTTCAGTGTTTAAAATCTATAGATCTAAAATTTTGTGAATATATTCCATATGTGAACAAAAAGAAACTCTCTCTAAAAGTTTGTCAAGGGAAAAGTACAATAAGTTGGACGGGGTTAAACAAAACAAAAATAAAAATTTGGGGGAAAAATTAATTATAGTAAGTTAAAATAAAATTAAAATAATTTGATAATTTATTTTAATTAATCATTTTAGATCATAAATTTCTAATTCCTTTGAAAATATTTATTATTATTTTTTATTTAAATATTTGGCCACTCGTAGATGTCAATTCATAAGTTATTTCTTGAGTAAAAATTAAATCGCTTACAACATCACCCAATTTTTATGTGTTTACATATCTACCATCTAAAGGAAAATTTGGGGATTAAATATATAAATACATAGATATTAGGTGGTATGTATGTAAATGTTCTTAAGATATTTAACATGAGGAAAAACAATAAATCAAACAACATAATAATAATTATTATTATTTTAATTTTGTTGCCATTTTGGCGCCATCTATATATGCGTCTCTTGATTCTCCTGCATTTTTAATCCAATCTGAAGAACACGTTTTTCTTTCTGTTAACTGACATTGTGCTGAATTCTTCAGCGGCAGGCAGGCTCAATCCGAAGTTTCGATAGAGGTAACGGAAGAGAGGAGGCCGGATTCCGACGCACTGGTATCGCCTGAGAAGTGACAGCTGCCGGCGAGGGTTTTGATCCATGGATTTTGAATCCGGCCCCAGCAATCCGAAGGCGAAGCGTGTGGTGAGCTTTGCAGGCATTTACTGCTGTTCCGAGTAGTTTTTATTTGAATGCATTCACTGTTTTTGGGGGGAAACAGAGGTTTGTGGGTTCTTGAACCCATTTTGCCGGCGATTCTAGCGGGAAAGGGATTCTTGCTGTGAATAGTTTTGGATTGAAAAAAAGCTAGGAAAATGAAATCCAAACAAAGTTTTGGTTGATTATGAATCTGAATCAATTGATTTGAGCTTTTCAATTTTTAGGCGCTAGATAGACTCTTAACGTGTAGCTAGTGAAGAAAACGTTTAAGCTAATTGTTTCGTTAATGTTTAGCACTATTTGGTGCTATTACTTATGCATTCATGTAGTGAATTTATTTTGTTTGAGTCGGCATCCTTCAATTTTTTTGCTTCTCTATTGCTTTTATTTAAGGGGGAGAAATTTTGATTTTGTTCGCAGAAACTATCGATGACGACTTTTTGGTTGGCCTACCAGAGTTTGGGTGTTGTTTATGGCGATCTGTGCATTTCCCCTATTTTTGTTTATAATAATATTTTTTCGGGAAGGAGTCTTAGTGAAGATGAGACTGAAATCTTTGGAGTTCTCTCTTTGGTTTTCTGGACTCTTACTCTGATTGCTCTCTTGAAGTACATCGTTATTGTGTTAGGAGCAGATGATAACGGCGAAGGTTTTGTTTTCTCTTCTCTTTTTTCCAGTAATTTTAAATATGTGACACTCTGATTTGGGGTTAAAAACCCATGTTTTCCTTTTGATTTGGAGAAGAAACAAAAACCCCAGGAAGAATTTGAAAAAGCTTTATTCTATGTAGGGTTTAGGTTATGTTTTTTTAATTTTGAGAAGTTGGGTCTTAATGAGAATTAATTTAGAAATTAATCATTAGTTGTTAGAATTTGCTTTGAATTTGGGTCTCCAAATTGGAGTGAAAATTCTCTGCCAACTTCTCCACAAGCCTTACACTATGTAGGGTTTAATTTCTTTACTTGAACTGTTTGATGTTGTTGTTTCTTTACTCAAACCAGTGGAGAATAGATTGATGAATTGATTATTATAGTAAACTTCTCATTCTTTCTTCCTGTGTGGGTATATCACTAGTAGTATTATTCATTTATATTCTTCCTTCTTGAGAGTATTTGATTAGGTCCCATGTCTTATATGTGAAAAATATAATGAAATGTATAGAAAAATTTTTCAACCAAAAAAATATTTTAACCCCAGGTTTATTTGGCTCATATACCCGGACTCCCAATGAAAAATTGAATGTATAACTTTCTTCATCCTAATTTTGTCAATCAAAAATAAAATAACTTCAGTATTCTTTTATTTTCTCCCCTCAACTCCCAATCAGAGTGTTAAAAGTTGGATTCTTTATGAAAATTTTGACGATTTTTGCAGGAGGAGTCTTTGCTTTGTACTCGAGATTATGTCGGAGCTCGAAGCTTGGCCTTATCAATACATCCATTGCTGCTTATAAGCACTTGCCTGTATTTGAGTTCCAAACTTCTCATGAAGAAAATAAGACTAGTTTGATGATAAAAGGCTTTTTAGAGAAGCATCAAATATCTCGAGTTGTTCTCTTCTTCATTGTGCTGTTGGGAACTGGCATGTTCATTTGTGATGGTGTCTTGACGCCTTCAATGTCAGGTATTATTATGCTTTCAGAAAAAATTACTTAAATTGTTATATTCGTGGATAGTCTTTTGCTAGCTTCCCATTGCACCCCCCACCTTCTCAACACAAACACACAAAAAGGGAAGATTTTATGTTGATTAGGGCTATAAATGAGGCAATGCACTTGACCAACAACTAGAATTCGACTTGGTTAATTTGTAAATATTAATGTTTTGGGCGGTCTGTATGTAATTATTCATTGTTTAAATTAGTAAATAAACAAATTTGAATGCTTTTTAAAAGATCGAAACTTAAATGAATTAAACATGAATATGATCAAACTTTTTATTTATGTTCACGAATAAACTCATTTATAGTTGAATAAATAACTTGTTAAATATTCTATTTTAAACTCGAAGATGACTCATATCATATATGAAATATCATTTGAATAATATTTGATTTATTAAAACTTACATAAGTATAAATTCAAAAGTAATGTATTATTATACCAAGATTATTTTAGGATTAATTATTAATTATGTGTTTATTAATTAACCTAATTTCATAATTAGTATATCATTATCCAACATATTCAATCAATCACAATTTTTAATATTAATTAATTAATCATTATATATATATATATATATATATATTCATTAATCATTTAATTCATATTAATTATATAAAATTAGATATCCTTAATCTTTTTCCTCATCTTTGGATCACGATTTGCTCAGTACTCAGTTGTCTCAGATTATTAGTCATGCCATTTTTTTTCTCATTCATAGTTTGCCGAAATCCCCTTCTATCTCTACCTAAGAATTTGTTCATTTCATATGATGTTGGCAATTCACAACTGATAGGAAATATGATGAAAATGATGGTGTACTTTTAGAAAAAACTATTGCCGAGTTTCTTGTCCATAATAATTTATGCATTCAATGTGAATGAATGTTGATTATATTAATGGTTAAACAGTTTATAGAATATTTTTTTCCCTTGATGCAGTTGATGCATCGTATTTGTCATTGACTTTTTTAACTGTAATAAATCATCTCGCTTTTAATGAGATCAAAGTGATTATTTTGAGGATTTGTGATGCTCCTGCTCTACATGAATTGTTTGCTATCCATGTAACCCTTTTTCAAATTATTCAAGTTGTTGTTAATGAATGTGCCAATTAATTTAATACAATTAATTTTTACTTTTTTTTATTTTAATAAATTAGTTTATTAGTACTTATTTATATGAATACTATATATTTTCTTATTTAATTTGTGTGAAATAATTAAATACCAATTGATAATTTATTCAGTTGCTTATTTTCTTAGATTTGTTTGTAAAATTATTTGCAAAAAATTTTATATCAAAACCTTGAAATTCGTTCGAATTTTTGGCTTGTTTATTAACTCATTTTATTGACATAAATATATCAAATACAAATCAAATTTAAGTATTATAAAATTTAAACATGTCAATCTTGATCATACATGTAAAAGCTTGGCTCAAGTTCATGCCGAACATGAACAACTTAATAATATTACCAAGCCAAGTTTATTCAAAGATATACTCAACTCAACTCTGTTTGATGCAGCCCTAATGATGATTCTTATAAGAAAAAAGAAGCATAATCAGTTCCAGAAATTATTCTTTGGAAGATTTACATACATACCACTCAATTTGTATGTATTTACGTATATAACACCTAAATTTTAATTGTTATAGATATGACACCATATCTATGTATGAAAATCCGTATTTCACTTTGATTTGAGTTGTGTGTATATAAGTACTCCTTATTCTTTTATCGCAACAACATATAATTATTCAATATAAAGTGATATATGAGTGATATTTCTGTTATTTTCTTTAGTGGTCACATGCGCTGCGTGATTTTTACACGCAAACAGGGGGGAAAAAATCCACACTACCACGAACTTCATTGCCTTTTTTTTCCCTGAATAAGATGGGCTTACCATTTTTTTTTCTTCAACCCAAGCTATGATGACCTCATTGACTCTTCATTTTTTGCAGTTCTATCAGCTATATCAGGCCTCAGAGTTAAAGTACCTGAGCTAAATGAAAGTGAGCGCCCCACCCCACCCTATTTCAGCACATTGCAAAAGAATTATTTTATACGATGGCTAACGTCAGTATCACTTTTGCTTTCAAATTGAAATCTTGACCATGATTAGATTCTTATTGGGTTTTAGTTTGATTTAATCATCCTCATTATTTACAGTCTATCATCTCTGTTTAGAATTGGTTTCATCGAACTTTTTTTTTTTCTGTGTTTGTCTTTTAATCATTCTAATTAAATTATGTTTCAATGCAGATTACACAGTGGTCATTTCCTGTTTTATTTTAGCTGGCCTTTTTACATTGCAACAGTATGGGACGCATAGAGTTGGATTCCTTTTTGCTCCTGTTCTAATTACTTGGATGGGATGTCTCAGTTTGATGGGCATTTACAACATCTTCAAGTGGAATCCTGCAATTGTTCGAGCTTTATCGCCGTATTATATTTATAAGTTTCTTAGAGTGGTTGACAAACATCAATGGAGCACACTTGGAGGAATTGTTCTTTGTATTACAGGTATGAGAATTAGCAATTTGAGACTGCGTTTTGTTTACTGATGCTCTTGCTAATAGTTTTCATCATCAGGTGCTGAAGCCTTGTTTGCTGATCTTGGTCACTTCTCGAAGCTATCTCTCAGGGTAAAATCTTTTCGCTTCTTTTCGAAAAAGCACTGGCCGTCTGTTTTTTTTGTTAGGGAGGACTAGAACTTTTAATAATTATTATCTCCTAATCTATTCCTTTCTTTTTACAATAGTTAATTAAAGGTATTGGACTTGTTTGGCATTGCTATTGAGATGGTGTCTTTCAAAACTGAAAGTACAATTTTTTATTTTAATGAGAAGCATGTGAAGAAATAACTTACCCGTATTTGTATACTGAAAACGTTAAATCAAATTGATGATGGTGGGTGGCCTTTTGCTCGGATTGGTAGCTAAAAATAACTACGGGTGTGTAGTTTAGCTCTGATCTAGAACGATGGTGTGAAAATGAGTGATCTGGAGGGTTAGTTTGAGTTGATCTAAAAGTTCTCTTTTAGATTTGGGTGTCAAGTTAAATGTGTGAAAATGATGGTGGAGAATTAGGTTAAGATGCGTACTTATCATCTGGAGTAATTGGTGGGATTTAGTGGACACTAAAGGGTTGTAGTGAAGTAGGGAATAAGATTATAGGACTTAGTCTTTCCTGATGCAGTCAAGAGCTTAAAGAAGGTGTTTGGAGTGGGTGTGGGCCTTTGGTCGTGGATGTTTGGTCTTGGGAGGGGCTTGTTTGTGGAGGAAGATGCGAGGAAGGTTTCGATCAACTGTATAGAGGAGTGATAATTAAATTTAAAGAATATAGACGGGTAACTACCAGTCTCATCAAAGATGAGCACCAATGGAAGCCACTACGCACCACGTAATGATAAGAGCATTTCTACATCAATAATTATGATTTCAAATAAAAAAACTACAAAGCATGTCAGCCTATATTTTGAGGCATTACAAGACTCTTTGACTATAATATCTGAAGGAAAAAAATGGAGGAAAAGACAAAGGGGGCAGCCACTTAATGCACGGAGTGGTTTCAACATCCATTTAATATAAATCATTTTTTCTAGGCTTGTCAGCTGTAATTAGACCTACTTACTGATCCAATATTTGATATGCTACATCTCTGTTGACCTTTGCACTTGCTCCAGTAGTCGAACAAATATGATGAAAACAGTCGACAATGAATGCTATAATGTATGATTTGAGCCTGAATTGCTTCGACAACAATTAACATTGCCCAAATGTTGTCCAATTACAACATGGACTACCGCCATGAATCTGGAACGTAAAAAATAACTAGGATCGACAAACATATTGCATAGGTCTCATATAAATGTGACATGCAGAAATTTACCTGGAAGAGATGCTAGGAACACGCATTTCAAGAATGTTTCACCTCACGCGGGTATAAATTCTCAAATACACTTTGTATTTGTACATGTTCTTTCAACATGACAGGAAAAACCCTATCAAACTAGGTACCCGTATATGTTGTTTAATTAACTAATACACTTGTATGTTGTTTAATGTGACTGGAAAACCTGCTGATTAAGTACTTGAGCACGTTGTTTCAATATGGCAGAAAAATTTGTCTCTCATATGTATGTTTTTTTAAGCACTGTAGATGTAAAGACCCCCGACCTGCGTGTGTTGCGAGACACCGACCAAACAAGCTTTTTTTTAAGTGCGGCGGAAAGTCTTAGCAACCCCATGCAGCTCCCTACTCGGGGAAGACGTCGGGATACTGATAGATTTTTTATTGATAGCGGACCTAAATATAACCTAAATATGAAAATAAAAATAAAATTTAAAAAATAATAATAATAATAAAACTAAAGAATGACTTACAAGAACTTGAACACAATCATGAGCACAAATTTTTTTTACAAAATTTCTTGAAACAGAAAGATGAAACACAAAGCTATGAATGGAAGTGAACATGAAAAATACTTTACAGGGAACATTAATCATAAATTGAACATAATATTGAACTATTAGGGGACTTAAAAAATAATTAAAAATGCACTAATAACATGAGCAGAATCTCTCAACTCCAACGACACACCCCAACCTTTCAAACCCTTCCCAAATGGTAAAAATGAGCCAAAATCTTTCTCTCTATTTATAGGAAAATATTTACTCTAATTCACTAAAGCCTATAAGCTCTGAAAATTCATTGCCACTCTCCTCAAGAACTCTTTGCATTTTATTTATTTATTATTATTTTTTTTTTGTGAGAAAGAGCTTTGGAGGGTCCAATTTTCAGAGGGCAGATTAGATAGTAGATAAAACGCTACATAGAGATTTCGTCCTCATTTAGCGAGGAATCTGTGATTTGGGTTTCGAGGTTTCCCATAAACGCAAGCCCTTATGATTAATTACCTCTCCCGACTACAAGAGAGCACTTTCGATTAAGGCTAATCGTTAAAAATCAAATATTTAACCTTCAATAACAACATACTTAGGATTTTTTGTTGTAGCATTCACTACTTGAAGCTTAAAGCGTATGGTGGGAGAATGAAGATGAAACCTGATCAATATCTATGGTTCCGTCATCCCGAGTCATCATGATCCCTAATCTACTTACTCAGAGGAAATAGTCGACCCAACCCGACAAAATGAATCTTGTCAGCAGTCATGGGTTGAGTCGTCCAAGAGTTCTTTATAGATTTGAGGTGGATGGTTGACTAAAGGGACAAATTTACATTGACCTTAGCCAATTAATTGTACTCTTATGATTCACAACTCAAATAGTAGAAAGTAGTTGAGGAACATATGGGATGCGGCCGTGACCGTAATATAATAGCATCATTTGGTGGCAACCACCCGGTCAGAAGACTCTAGTCGTAATCGCTACTTTGTGGCTCAATTTGATTATAAGCATGCTATATTCATAATCCGTTTGACCCTCCAATTATATCGAAAAACTTTCAACCACAGTTTTATGACTTGATTTAGGTTTGATTTCACTTGGATTGGACTGATTTCGGTATTGTTGGGTCCGTGTTGTCAAGTCGATCAGTTTGACTATAAGTTTGTTGAAATCAGAGTTTTGGATGACCTTTAATCTAAGTTTGAACTTTTCTTGATCAAAATTTTACCTTAAGAGCTGTGCTATGTCTCAAGATTCATGCCAGAAGATGGAAACTTGTTGACAACGTATCAAGTACCATTTTAAAAATTAAATGTTTGCGATCTTATTATGGGAAAGAATATTATACATAGAATTAAAAAATTATTATATTGCTAATATAATTCATACTGAGAGAATGGTACTACGTATTCCCTACCAAGATAGTCATTGGAATAATGAACAAAATTTTGAATGAATGGCCATTGGGCTAGAGATTGCACATTGAATTGCTAAAAATGTTTTGAGCTGATGTAGTGAACACAACAATATATCTCACTATTCAAGGATCAGCTGTTGATTTTGGGTTTTCCAGAAGAAGCCTAGAGTAGGAAAGAAGTACATATTTCACAATTAATAGTTTTATAATTCCTTGTTTTATTTGCATATAGATCATAATGAAAGAGATAGTTTGACTCAATTTAAGTATGATTATTTAGATATTAAAAAAATAAGAAAACAATTTAAAGTAGAAATATTATTTTAAATGAACTATAAGGCCAAGCAATAATGAGAAAAGACTTCAATAAAAGACATGTTAAATTACAAGAGCCCATTAATTTCATGAAGAATAGAAGAGCATAGAAAAAAATCAAAACCAACCTCAGATTAACACTCATATGACAAAAGTTCCAAAGATTATTAATGATTCATTTTCCTTTTTATATTATTTTATATTTATTGATGCTTGTGAACTTGAATGCTATGAAGAAGTTATTAAGCTATTCATTTAGTGGGAACTAATCATGTGGGAACTAATCATAAGTAGATCATACGCTTCCTAGAAGAAATAATTAATCACCCATTGAAATTAGAAAAGCTTGACCTAAAACTACATGGGCATGTTGTTTCTAATGGTGAGACTTAGATACACGGAGAAGTGTTATTATGTGCATTTACACCTTTAATACATAAAATAGTTGCATTATCAACTATAGAGGTTTAATACACGGCTTTCATGAAATGCAGCGAGGAAATGGTTTAGATGACAAGATGTTTGGCAGAAATGAATCAGTCACAAGAAGATATCACTCTCTGTTATGACAATCAAAGTTTTATTCAATTGGGAAAGAATACGTCCTTCCACTCTCAAAAAAAGTTATAACTCAAATGTCATTATATACGCAGCTTGCTGAAAGTTGATGATGCTTTATAGATCATAAAAATCTTACAAAATAGGCTTTGCAGAGTCTCAATTAATCTCTGCCAAGGGTTATATGGAGGTGTAATATAAATAGGTGTTATCTTTAATTTTGTAAAAATTATATGGACGTTTGATTCAATGCTCACATTTAAAAATATTTAGATGATCTTACCGAATTATTTAAATGTCTTATGATTGCAAATTTGGTGTGTTTATTTTTCATCTTTATCTAATCTTGTTGTTTTGACCCCCAATTAGTCACTAAGGTAAGTGACACTCTTGTAAATTTCTACATACTTTAAGCCTCCATTGTTGACTTCAGAAAGGTGTCACCTCATTATGGAAGACCCTAGAAGAGGACATGTGGAAGGACATGTGGAGGCCATGCGGTGGAAGGAGGACATGTGAAAGGACATGTGGAGACCATGCGACGGAGGACTCTAAAGGGTGGACATGTGGAAGCCATGCGATCCTTGAAGGTTACACCTCATCTATTTATAGAATATTATAATGTAATCTAATCTACTATAAATAGATGAGAGGAGGAGGCTTTAGTGTGGGTTTTGTAAGAGTGAAAAAGAACTCGACGGAGTGTGGGCTAGCTTGTTAAGGGTGAGGAGAGCATCTTGGAGGCCTTGGATGTGAAGGGAGGCCATGGAAGATGAGGGCTCATCTATGTAAAGCTAAGTACTTCTGTTCTTGTCTTAGTGAATTATTTCGATTCCTCCTTGGACGTAGGTCAAAAAGACCGAACCACGTAAATCATCTTGTTTGCTTGTGCTCTTGTGTTTGCATATTCTTTGTTGTGATTTGCGGTTTGTTCTCTTACCAAGATTGAGGAAAGAAAGTGTTTTTCCCACAACAATTGGCGCCGTCTGTGGGAAAATCTCGACACATCTTGGTCGGAGGAATCGCACCCAAAAAATCGCAGCAAGAAGAGGTGTTTGGCGGGGACAATGGGTTCCACCAAATTCGACATCGAGAAATTCACGGAAAGAACGACTTCGGCTCGTGGAGAGTAAAGATGAGAGCCCTACTGGTTCGGCGCAGGTGTCGCATAAGCCTTGCGAGGGCCGACGACACCGCCGACCGACATGACGAGAGAAAGAGAAGATTGGCATACCGGAGAAAGCTCATAGTTTGATAATCTCGAGCTCGGGCGACAAGGTTCCGAGGGAGGTGTCGAGGGAGACAACGGCTCGAGCGCTTTGGGCCAAACTCGAGGTACTCTACCCGACCAAGTCCCCGCTAATAGTGCTATTTCCGAAACGGCGCCTATACTCTTTCAAAATGCACGAAGACAAATCAGTCTCGGAGCAGATAGACGAGTTCAACAAGATCATAGATGATCTTGAGAACATCGACGTCAAGATGGATGATGAGGACAAGGCGCTGTTGTTGCTAAACTCTAGTCATAAGAGCTACGAGCAGTTCAAGGATGCGATGCTCTATGGAAGGGCGCAAACGATTACCCTGGAAGAGGTTCAATCATTGATCAGAGCCAAAGAACTTCAGAAGAAGCACGACATGAAGGAGGAAACCAGCGGAGACAGTCTGATGGTTAGAGGAAGATCAAGCAATAAAGGTTATAAAAGTGATCAGAGCAGATCAAGGTCCAGAAGAAATGTTAGAGGTCAGTCTTCTAAGAGATCTTACAAGTGCTACCATTGCCACAAGGAAGGTCATTTTAAGAAGAACTGTCCGAATAGAAAGAAAGGCTTTCAGGAGAAGACTAAAGATTCTGGAGAAGCAAGCATAGTCTCAAACGGCTATGATTCAGTCGAAGCTCTGGTGATCACAGAATCTGAATCCAGCAGGAGTGGATCCTCGACTCGGGGTGCTCCTTCCACATGTGTTCTCACAAAGACCGGTTCGAGACACTACAATCGACAAATGGTGGATCCGTTCTACTTGGAGACAATAAAGCTCGCAAGGTGATCGGCGAGTCGGATGATCGGAATAAAGATGTTCGATGGAGGCGAACGGATATCGCAGAGATGTCGGTACGTCCCGTAACTTAAAAGAAATTTGATTTCTTTATTGACACTCTGAGTCGAATGGATACTCATTCAAGACAGAGAATAGCTGTATCAGAGTAGCTAAGGGCTCTCTCATAGTCATGAAAGGAATCAGAAAGAATGGGCTATACTCCTCGTTGGAAGAACTGTGATCGGGAACTTCTCAAATGCAGTTCAATCAGAGCCTGACAGATCCAAACTATGGCACATGAGGCTGGGGCATGTAAGTGAAAAGGGCTTACAAGAATTGTCCAAGCAGAACCTGTTATGCGGAGATCGGGTCAGGAACCTGAATTCCGCGAACAATGTGTCTGAGGAAGGCCACCGGGGTGAAGTTCTCTACTGGAATACATACATCAAAGAAACCTCTTGATTATGTACACAGTGATCTATGGGGCCCAACTAGAACTCAAACTCATGGAGGAGGAAGATACTTCATGTCTATCATCGATGACTACACCAGGAAGGTATGGGTCTTTATCCTAAAAACAAAAGATGAAGCTTTTCAACGATTCAGGGACTGGTTAACTCTCACCGAAAATAAGATGGGAGCAAAGCCGAAGCACTCGAGAACCGACAATGGCTTGGAGTACTGTTCAGAGCAGTTTGAGAAGCTGTGCAGGAGGAATGACATCACAAGGCACAAGACGGTCCGGAACACTCCTCAACAAAACGGCCTAGCTGAGAGGATGAACAGGACTCTCCTAGAGAGAGTGCGGTGCATGCTGTTAAATGCGAGTCTACCCAAAAGTTTCTGGGGCGAAGCTGTGTCAACCGCCTGCTACCTTATTAACAGATGTCCATCGACAACCGTTGATATGAAGACTCCTCGGAGATGTGGTACGAAAGCCGAGTAACTATGATAATCTTAAAGTCTTTGGATGTATCGCATACGCTCACGTTAGGACAGGATAAGTTTGGAAGCGAGGGCTTTGAAGTGCATCTTCATCGGATACTCACTCGGAACCAAAGGTTACAAACTTCGGTGCTTAGATCAACAAAAATACATCATCGGTAGGGATGTGACATTCGATGAGTCCAAAATGGGGAATCCGCAAAGCTATGTTACCAGGAACGATGTGTCACTAAGGAGGATTCGTCAATCGAGGTGGAGCCGCAACAACGACAAACTTTGATCGATCAAAGGATAATCGGGAACGATCAAGACGAAGTGGCGGAAGACCAGCCAAGTGATCGAACCGGAAAGAAGATCCGACGACTACGACTTGGTAAGGGACGGACAAAGGAGAACTATCGACCGCCGAGAGATACGGCCATGCGGATATGATCTCCTATGCTCCGAGTGTTGCCGAAGTGATAGAAGAAGCGAGAACCAAGCAGCCTACAAGGAAGCCTCGAAGAGCAAGGAAAGACACAAGTGGGGAGAGGCAATGGATGAGGAAATGGCTTCTCTGATGAAGAACAAAGCCTGGGAGCTTGTGGATCGACCAACGAACAAACGCGTAGTCGGTTGCAAGTGGACCTTTAAGAAGAAGGAAGGCATGTCAGGTACTGAGAGGATCAGGTACAAAGCCAGACTCGTTGCAAAGAGATTCACACAGGTTGAAGGAATTGACTTCAACGAAATCTTCTCACCCGTGGTGAAGCACTGCTCAATTAGGATAGTCTTAGCACTAGCAGTTCAATTCAACTCGGAATTAGAACAACTAGATGTTAAGACTGCGTTCTGCATGGAGAGCTTGATGAAACCATCTACATGGACCAACCGGATAGGTACAACACACCCGAGACAAAGGACAAAGTTTGCTTGCTGAAGAAGGCTTTGTATGGACTGAAACAAAGCCCAAGACAATGGTACAAACGATTTAATAAGTTCATGCTAAAGATCGGTTTTGTCAAAAGCAGCTACGACAGTTGCGTGTACATGAAGTGGCAAGACTGTGAAATGGGAACGTACTTGCTCCTTTCTGTGGATGATATGTTAGTAGCCAGCAGAAGCAAGGAGGAAGTCCAGAAGATCAAAGGTATGCTCAATTCTGAATTCGACATGAAGGACCTAGGACCAGCTACAAAGATCCTAGGGATGTAGATTACCAGAGACAAGAAAAATGGTAGCTTGTTCTTGTCTCAAAAGTCATATATTCAGAAGGTTCTACAAAGTTCAACATGCACGAGGCTAAGCAGGTTGCAACACCTATTGGCCAACAATTCAGACTATCGAACTCCCAAGCACCAGAGACTAAAGAGGAGAAAAGGTACATGAAGGGTGTCCCCTATGCCAGTGGGGTTGGTAGCATCATGTATGGTATGGTTTGCAGACTGGACAGTTAGCTTACTGCTGTCAGCATTGTAAGCAGGTTCATGGAAAGCCCAGGACAGGCTCACTGGGAAGCACTAAAATGGATCCTTGGATACTTAAGAGGTACCACTGACTTGGGGATACTGTTCAAAAGGCAGGAAGACAGAGAAGAAAAGATAGTTGGTTACGTAGATTCTGATTACGCAGGAAGCATTGACACCAGAAAGTCACTGACTGGATTCATCTTCACTGTCTTCGATACTACAGTCGATTGGAAGTCTAACCTCCAATCAGCTGTGGCCCTCTCAACAACGTAGGCCGAATACATCGCCGCGATCGAAGCAATCGAGGAAGTTATGTGGCTAAAGGGCATGATCGAAGAGCTTCGAGATACATCGAAAGCGTGATAATCGTGTTTTGCGACAATTAAAGCACCATCCACCTAACCAGGAATCAGGTATTTCATGAAAGATCCAAGCACATAGATGTGAAGCTTCATTTCGTAAGGGACGTCGTCGCTAAAGGCTCAATAGTGGTAGAGAAAATACCAACTGAAGAGAACCCCGCCGATATGGTCACCAAGGCGTCGCCCATACTGAAGTTCGGACACTTGTCCGGACTTAGTGAACTTTTCCATCGGCCGAGGGCCCCTCGGGGCCACGTGGAGGAATCACTACTCTCAAGCATAATCGAGGGTCAAGGTGGAGATTTGTTGTTTGACCCCCAATTAGTCACTAAGGTAAGTGGCACTCTTAGTAATTTCTACTTACTTTAAGCCTCCATTGTTGACTTTAGAAAGGTGTCACCTCATTATGGAAGATCCTAGAAGAGGACATGTGGAAGGACATGTGAGGCCATGCGGTGGAAGGAGGACACGTGAAAGCGACATGTGGAGACCATGCGATGGAGGACTCTAAAGGGTGGACATGTGAGCCATGCGATCCTCGAAGGTTACACCTCATCTATTTATGAATCATTATAATGTAATCTAATCTACTATAAATACGATGAGAGGAGTGGAGGCTTTAGTGTGGGTTTTGTAAGAGTGAAAAAGAACTCGAGAGTGCGGGATAGCTTGTTAAGGGTGAGGAGAGCATCTTGGAGGCCTTGGATGTGAAGGAGGCCATGGAAGATGAGGGCTCATCTATGTAAAGCTAAGTACTCCTGTTTCTTGTCTTAGTGAATTATTTCGATTCCCTCCCGTGGACGTAGGTCAAAAAGACCGAACTACGTAAATCCTCTTGTTTGCTTGTGCTCTTGTGTTTGCATCTTCTTTGTTGTGATTTGTGGTTTGTTCTCTTACCAAGATTAAGGAAAGAAAGTGTTTTTCCCACAACAAATCTTGATCAAAGTTTTATTACTATCATAATATGGACTGTTTAAGGAAAAATACTCATGCGTTATTTGAGTTTTCATTTTCATTTCATTAAGCAGTAAATCTATTTTGTTGCAGATGGCATTTTCAACTCTAGTTTTTCCGTGTTTGGTCATTACATACATGGGTGAAGCCGCCTTCCTTTCCAAGCACAAAGAGGATCCTGAAATGAGTTTTTACAAATCTATCCCAGGCACAGGCCTAATTCTTTTACCTTTTTTTCTTATTCTCTCTGTTTAAATGGTCAGACTAACATAACTAATTTTTTTTTTTTTTTTTCCAATATAGAGAACATATTTTGGCCAGTATATATCATTGCTACAATAGCAACCATAGCTGCGAGCCAGCCGACAATTTCAGCCACTTTCTCCATAATCAGTCAATGTAGAGCCCTCAACTGCTTTCCTCGTGTGAAGATCATACATACATCCAACCATGTCCATGGCCAGATATACATCCCCGAAATCAACTGGCTTTTAATGCTTTCATGCATGTCTGTCACAATCGGCTTCAGAGATACCATGACCATTGGAAATGCTTATGGTGCGTGTTCCCCGAAGTTTGATCATTACAGTTATAACATCTTAGTATCATAAGTTTATGCGTGAAAAGGTGTATTTCACTTTTAAAAGGATAGCGCTAGTGATATTTTGATGTGATGTTAAAGATATTAGGTGTTGTGCATATAAATATATAAAATCAGTGTGGCCTTGCAAAAAATTCACAACTTCTCTATTATGTCCAGAGCTTTCAGTGATCACAGTAATGCTCGTCACAACATGCCTCATGTTCCTCATCATCACCACTGTGTGGAATCAAAACATTCTCTTAGCAATTCTCTTCATCGTCAGCTTTGGCTCTGTGGAGCTTTTCTATTTATCAGCCTGCCTTGCCAAGTTCAAATATGGAGGTTGGCTTCCTCTCGTCCTCTCTCTGATCATTCTATCTGTTATGTCTATTTGGCATTATGGCTCGTCAATGAAACTTTCCTATGAGCTACAGAACAAAGTCCATTTTGACAGCATTCGAAACTTCAACACCAACCTCGGCCTTCTCCGTGTTCCTGGCATTTGTTTCTTCTTCTCCACAATCCCAGACGACATTCCCCCAATGTTTTTTCACTTCATCACCAACTTCCCTGCCGTCCATCGTATCATAATCTTTGTATGCATGAAAACCGTGGCCTTGCCAAGAGTCCCACTTGAAGAGCGTTTTTTGATCAGCAGAATTGGTCCTAAAGAGTTTGGCTTCTTTGGCTGCATTGTAACATACGGGTATAAGGATTCTCGTGTAGAAAGTGGTGACTTTGAAGAGAATCTGCTCAACAAAGTTACAGAATTTCTGCTGCATGAAGGCGGCGATGTTGATGTTTTTGATTGGCCTTCTGATCTGTTGGTGAATGGTGTCTCTAGTTCTGATGAGTCTGATAAGAACTTAACGATAGAGAGAAGAGAGAAGACTCCATTGAGAGATGAGGTGATGGGGTTCATGGAGCAAAGGGAAGTTGGTGTGGCTTACATGATTGGTCACACAGAAGTCCTTGCTCATTCTTCCTCATCATTGCTGAAGAAGAATGTGATAAACTTTATCTATGGATTTATGAGGCGGAATTGCCGGCAGGTGGCGGTGGCGCTAGGGATCCCGCGTCCCTCATTGATGGAGGTTGGCATAGTTTATCGTGTTTGATTGATTGTAGATGGTGATTCTCTTTCTTTGTTGCCTACCAGCAGAAATATGAAGCATCTTCAGAGTTTCAATACTATCCAGCCTGAAGGGAAGAAGCTGATTCTTTTTGCTGCAATAAGTTCGCCAAGCTATTCTTTTCAACTCAGGGGCTGTATGGTAACAATTTTAACAGCTTTACTAAATCTTGTAAGCTAGGATTTATTAAATCTTTTCAACAATAGGATTTCTTAAATCCGGGATTTAAGACAAAACTAAGAAGGGATTGGGAAAGGAATTGGATTCAATAAATTCTGGATCTAAAATTGACATTTTTTTCTGTCTAAGATTCAAGTTAAAACTGACCTAAATCTGTTATCATACAGCCCTTTAATGTTTGTACAATGAACTTATTGCATACAGGAAGTTATTGCTGATACAGTTCAGGAGTGAAAATTATCTTCATTTGATGCAGGACTCTCATTTGTATTCATCCTGACAAATCATGTGTATCTCCATGAAAGCCAAACTTCATAAGGGCACATATTGGAAATAATACTAGCAAAAGCAATATATTAATCATTAACATTCTTCTCTGGGGAATTATCTAAAATATCTAGGAATTGTCTACCTTAAAATCCCCTTACTATTTTCTCAACCGATTTGTTAAGTTTAAATTATTTCAGTTACTGCAAATTTTTGTTGGTGATTTCCCTATGTTTTGGTTTGAACTTTTTTGAGGTTTAGGGTTTAGGGTTTAAATTGAATAGGGTTTCAACCATATTTGAAATTATTTAAAAGGGATTTAAACACCATTAGAACAATATTCAAATTTGGTTCATATCTCATTCAAATATGGTTTATTTACGATAGATATGATAGAGATTAATCTAATTGCTATAACAGAATTTATATTTATGGAGACGAACAATCAAAGAATAAATATTTAAGATCAAGATAAATAATCAGTATTTGAATCAATCAAAGAATTAATGAAAAGAAATAATAGAAACATAAACTAAAAAATAAACTATCATAATGTTAGTGGCAACTTAGCCCAATAAGTAACTCCATTGATATCTGTCATATACCTATCCTGCACTATATATTTCTCTCACGTTGAAGCCCTTTCCCTTTTTTTTGGACGATCAACCTTCAGCTTCAATAATCGGATTGGCAGAACACTATTTCATGTAGAAAATGCAAGTATTCCCATTTTTGTCATCGTATATGGTTGACCATAATTCTTATGTATAAAATTTGGAGCACTGGTTATAATAACTAATACTACAATTTCAAGTTGTAGCCAACATATATGCTCACACGGGAGCCCCATCATATCAAACTTTTAAGTATATGTTTTTTTTCTTTTTAAATCAATATCATTATAATTCATGCATGTTGGAATATTTGTGTGGTAGAATGATTATTTAGTGTCTTAGCGTTGGACGAAAATTGAGCCCACACTCAGGTAATTAAAGTGAAGAGACACCTCAATTTTTATGTGGAAAACCCTGGAAATGGAAAAAAACCACCGAGTCTAACCCAATTGAAATAATTCACTTTGTATATGTGAGTAACTTGGCCCACTCTTCTCTTATGTTAGGGAAGATGGAGGGAAGATGGAGTTACAGAGTTGATATACAAAGATAGTTAAGCAATAATAGTTGTAACGGGTCACGAGAGTCGTAGTTGATTGCTATAGAGACATTAGTTTGTTTCAAATATTATAGACGGTGGTTATAACGACAGCTTGTCATAGAAGTCATGCTAGAAAAACATGGTAGTTGTTGATCATATGGGGTTGTTTTATGAGCGTCAGTTGACAACAGAGGTCATAATAGGGTGATGCAAGAGATGTGAGCCACATCGACCGCCGTTGTTCACATAGGTTGTAGTGTTGAGTTGCGATAACATCTGTAGGTGATAGAGGTCAAAGTTGGGTGTTGCAATAGTTGTGGGTCATGTAGGTTGTATTTGGTCATGTAGATAATAGTTGTGAGTTGCAATAACATCTGTAGGATGCAGAGGCCTAAGTTGAGAGATATATGAGCTGTGAACCACAAAGGTCGTATTTGGCCATGTAGGCTATAGTGGTGGTTGAAGTAACGTTTGTAGACCACAGAGGGCGGAATTGAGAGCTGCATGAGTTGTGGACCACGTAGACTGTAGATTGTCATGTAAGTCGTAGTGGTGAGTAGTGATAACATCATTTAGGCCGCATAGACTGGAGTTGGGAGTTGCATGAGCTATGAACCGCATAGGTTGTAGTGGTGAAATGTGATAATGTCTATATGCTAAAGAGGCCAAAGCTGGGATATACATGAGTTGTGGATCATGAAGGCTGAAATTGGTCATGTTGGTCATTGTTGTGAGCGTTGATAACTTCTGTAGGCTGCAGACTTCGGAGTTAGTTACTGCATGAGCTGGTAATATATGCTGTAGTGGTGAGTTGCGATAACGTTTGTAAGCTATAGAGGCCTAAATTGGGAGCTACATGAGCTATGGACCACGTATATCGTAGTGGTGAGCTACACTAACGTTCATAGGCCACATAAGCTAGAGTGGTGAGCTGCATGAGCTGTGGACCACATAGGCCATAATTGATCACGTAAGCAGTAATTTTGAGTTGCACTAACGTTTGTAGACTATAGAGGCCGAAGCTGGGAGATGCATGAGCTATGTACCACGTAGTTTGTAGTTGGTCAAGTATGTCGTAGTGGTGAGCTACTATAAAATTTGTAGACCGCAGAGGCCAAAGTTGGGAGCTGCATAAGTTGCAGGCCATGTAGGTCGTAGCTGGTCACATAGACCGTAGTGGTGGGCTGCAAGGAGATCAGAGCTTCAGGAGTTCGGAGAAAGTCATTATCCTGAGTACGATGGTTGTAAGCAGTTATTATGGTGTGTGTTGCTATATCATTTTCTAGAGGCATTATTTCACCGCAAGTGAGGTGTATTATTGCACTGTATTCGAAGTGCTTTGTTATATTGTATGCTGGGCGTGTCGTTACACAATCATTGGGGTGTGTTGCTACACTGTATGCAGGGTGCATGTTGCATCAGCTTTGGAGCGTCAAGTTGTCTTCAGGGTGTATTGTTATACCATTTTTAGGGTGCATTGTTTTGTATGATGCTTTGTTACAGTAAGTTTATCGTAATCGAAGTTTTGGATGCTTTATAATTGACATTTGAAGATTCTTTGCTAAAATAAGTATCTCGAAATTCACGCCACGCCTCGAGATCTGATATGATGATGAAAGTATGTCGATGGCGTATCAATAATGATCGTCATCAAGAAAAACATACCAATCAAATTGAACAGTAGAGAATCAAATTTTGAGTCTTATTTAAGGGGTTCTCCAGTTCTTCAAATTTCACTGCAAAACAGTTTCTCTACACTTCTATAGGGTGTTTATTAAAAAAAAAATTACAATATGTGATTGGCATTCATATTTGAAAAATACTCACTTGAAACTATATTATACCAATCCATAAAATAATCATTAGTAATATATTATTCTTTTGTTATGTCTATATATATTTATAATCTTTTTACAATCAATCAAAAGCATCCGACCCATTGCTTCTTTGCTCTTGCTTCTGCCTAATGCTTCATAGGAGTTGTCATTTATCAATGTCCTAATCATGCTTGATTGTCTTCCTCTCGTACTCATTTTGATTCTCGAGCTCACTTGCCCATCATAACATGCCATCACGTTCATAACATCATGCGATTCATGTTGTCATCTACACTTTCAGATGATAGTCATAATATATAAATTTTTTTAAAATAGAGATTTAAGACTTGGTGAGGCAATGAGGGAGGAGCACGAGATAGGACTAATGGGACCTAGATCAATTTTGTCTAAGCGAAATTAACGAGTTATCAAAATAAAATTGATAGTGCAATAGATTTATGTGATTTAGGAGTTGTTTAGTTTGCTGAAGATTAAATGCAACATGATTAGTGTATACTAAATACTTTGATGCTTCTACTTGGTATAACAACACGAGGGTCGTTGATGTCTTCTCTAGCTTGCCTTATTCAGAACTTTGAGAGGCATATGTTTTAGGTTTATTTATTAATATTGATATATTTTTATAATATTTAACATTATTAGATATCAACTAAATTAAGATAATTTTTAATTAATCTTAATAATTAATATTATTTAAATAAAAATGATAGTTTAAATAAATTTATACTATACATATTTATGTTCTTAATTAATTTTATAAATTACTTATAAAATTTTAATTTGTATTATTTATAATTAAATCTATCGTATTAAATATACTCAATTAAATAACTAGCATTTATTAACTTCGCCATAATAATTATTATTAAAATTCATTTAAGCCAACATATTTAAATTTAGAAATAAATAGCTAAACAATACATAAGAAATTATTAACGGACGCTAGGTTTTCGTAAACCCTAATATCCCACTAGCTGTAAGCCGACCCGCGTCCTCCATCCTACGGTTTCTCGGCCTAACAGCGATCATGGCCGAAGAGATAACCGGTAATCTCCAAGATATGGAGGAAGTAGAGACCCGAGTGGAGGAGATGGATCTTGTGACTGGCCTGCCCGATGAAACCATCGTTAGAGAATCCGCTGGAGATCTTCCCGATACGGCGGAGAACGGCGGCTTGAAGAGGGGGAGAGAGGAGGAGAATGATGAGGATGAAGGGGCTACGAAGAAGCCCAATTTGGAGAAGTCTGTGGAAGAGGAGCGGCTTCAGAAACTGGAAAACGAGGAGGGTGGTGGAGAGGATCGAGGAGTGGAGGAGGTGAAAAAGACAGTGGAGGTAGAAGAAATTAGAAAGGAGACAGATCCTGCTGCTGGAAAAGTTGGGCCGAAGATGTTCGTCTCATCTGTGGAAATGTTTGAATATTTTCACAAGTTGCTCCATGATTGGCCTACCAATCTTGATATCAACAAGGTTAGTTTTAGTCTCCGTTTTTATTTTTATCCTTTTTTTTATTATAAGGTTTGGTGTTTGTTAGTTCCCTATCTGAAGAGAATTGATTTTTTGATTCCAGACTGAAGTGTTTGTATGGTTTCTCGCTCGTATAGTTATTGAAAATTTAGGGCAGATGTTTTAGGTATCAATGGCTAACTAGATCTTCAGCGTCCATGATGCCACTTTTTCACGGTAATGATGACCACAATTTGCGTTCAAAAGAAAATATAAGTTCTAAGCGCCTAGTGCAGGGATACGAACCTTTCTGTGCAATGATTCATTTGCTTTAGCTTTCTGTACAGAGCATATGCAATAGCAAATTCTAAAGAGATTGGATAGAAAACCGGTAAATTTATCCAAGTAGGTTTGGTTATGGGTAATAAAAGAGTTGAGTAGAGCTCGAGCCATCCTCGACTTGAGCTTGATTAATTAATCTTGTTCGAACTCGAGCTCGAGTTTAATTATATTAATCTGAGCGGGCTCACGAGCGTGCTTATTTATTATGAAGGTGATAAAATAATATTAATTTAAGCTAGTGTTACGATAAAATGACAAATAGAATGAGCAATTAGGTGATAAATAATAAGATATCACTTGATTTAAAATATAAAGGTTCATTTTTTCTTTCATTTTTAATATTTTAAAATTTTAGTTTTGAGTTTTAATATATTTTGAGTATATTTTAAATTAAATTTTCTTAAACAAGCATAATGATGAAATAATGAGTCAACTCGGGTTGATTTGAGCTTAGTTTGTTAGCTGATGAAGCATAGCTCAAGAGCTACTTATCGAGCTTATCCTGAGCTAGCTTGCGAGTCAGCTTGTCTCGGTTACTCTCCTTGTTTGGGTGTTTCAATCCTGATTGAAATTAGTGAAAAAAAACCAAAAAAACCAAAATTTATATGTTCCTTTTTGTTGTATTTTATAAATAAGTTGAGTGATAGTTTCAGTTATATCTAAAATAAATAAACATCTTATAAGTCTTAAGAATTTGATAGTTGGAATTTCAAAGATGCTTCCTTTTGCTGCATACTAATTATATGGAAAAAAAGATAATTGCAACTTCATGATAGGAAATGGGTTCAATGTGACTTAAAATTTTCTGTAACAAAGTATGTTCTTGTATATATCCCATTACATTGTGGTCATGGTGATGCTGAACCCATCATTAGAGAATATCATTCCTCGTGAAATGGTGATATTAGCTCTGAAATATGGATTAATGAAAATCAAAATTTGAGCCATGATATGACTAAATCTATAATTACTATCATGAGGAGTGTGATGTTGACATCACCCTAGAAATAATGACCATGTAAATTAGATTGTCTCAGAAATAAGAATCTGTTAAAAACTAAGTTAAATAGATGCAATTGAGATAAAGTTGTTGGATGATGAATTTAGATGCAAATAAATGTCAAAAATGATCTTCATTTTTGTGTTATGTGATCCTGAAGAAGTGGGTTATGGATTCTTTTCCCATCTTATAAACTTTTGAACTGAATGTCATGGATGGGTGAGATACTTATTTAGTCATGGGCCTATTAGATGAGATAATTATTACATTTTCAAGGATCCAAGGGGATGTTCAAGATTAATGAAATTTAATGCTCAAGGTGGCCCTTACATTTTGAACTTTAGAGTACTTGGAAGGCTTGATGTTGAAAGTCTGCTTATGTTGTATCTCAATGCAAGATTTATGATGAACAACATGATCTTGTTTTGCATGAGAATTAGGCAGAAAATTCATGTCACTAAAAAAGCTCATATTCCCAAACCCAAGTGATTTATTTCACCAAAGACCCATAAAGTCCTTATTGATAGCATTGATTGGGGTTGCAAGCAAGGTTTCTGAGCTGATTTTTAGTGGCGAGCAAATTTTGATGATCACCAACACTAGAAAATGTAAAATTTCAAGCAAAAGATAAATATGGAGAAGACTAATAGTTGTGTACTCAGGCTACCAAAATACGTGGGTTTGTATTCTTGTGAGTATGGGTACATAACTGTGTACTTCTACTTATATATATAGCACTGCTTTGGTTATCCGTTCGCCATAAATTCGCAGCAGCAGTAGAGAAAAGCAATTTTTTCCATGATCTTGACACACGGTCGGGTTATGATATCCAATTTCAGTTATTTTACCTTTGCTTGCTTGTATTTAGTGACAAAACAACACATTCAATGGGGAGATTAGGGGCAGGGAGGTGGGATCTCTATGATTTGCATTGCTTGCATTTTTTCATAAGAAAATTTTCATTTTTGTAATAAAAAATATCAAATTTTATAATACAAAAATGCCATCAAGAGAATCAAAATCGCTGCTACTTTTTAAAATTAAAAAGGAAAAAAATTGTGCTTTTATTGCTGTGAAAAAAATTATTTTGTGAATTCGATGAAAGTTTATAGAGCAAATGGCTGATGATGTGTCGATGACTCAATATTAGACAATATATTTATTTTTGTATTATTTTGAGATGCATGGTTTCATGATGTGTCAGAATCTGAGGACTTTTTTATATCACTTTTGTTTTCTGTTTTTATTTTTGTTTTTGCTTTTGTTTTTGAAAATATATTTGGTTGGTATAATTTTTATATGTTTTTATTTTTTTTTTTAAATCTCCTTATTTTAAAAGCACTCAAAATACCTAAAAGATATTTTGAGTGTTTTAAAAACAATCACAACAACCAACATGCTTTCCTTCAAATCAAAACAACAACAACAAAAAACAACAAAGCCTAAATCCCACTAAGTGGGGTCGGCTACATGAATCCTTTTTCTCAATTGCGTCCTATTTAGTGTCAAATTTTCATTTAATTCTAATAAATTAAGATCATTTTTTATGCAATAAGCCCAAGTTTTCCTAGGTCTGCCTCTACCTTTCTTAACATAAGTTGTATTTAAAACATCTACTCTCCTAATCGGATCATCGAAGTGGTCGACGTTTAATGTGACCAAACCATCTAAGGCGACTCTCTCTAATTTTATCCGTCACTGGTGCAACTCCAACCCTATTACGGATATATTCATTTCGCATTTTGTCTCTAAGTGTAAAACCACCCATCCACCTAATCATTCTCATCTTGGCAACACTTAACTTAACATTATGCTTCTCTTTTAAAGGCCAGCATTCAGCACCATAGAGCATTGAAGGTCTCACCACCATCTTATAAAATTTTCCTTTCAGTCTAAGCGATACTTTTCTATCACACAAAAGGCCGGACGCATTCCTCCACTTCAACCAACCGACCTGAATTCTACTATTAATATCCCCATCTATATCACCATCGCTTTGAACAATGGACCCGAGATATCTAAATCGTTCACACCTTTTAATAATTTGATCACCCAAAGTTACACTTCTGTCACTAGACCTACTATTACTAAAATTACATTCCATGTATTCAGTTTTAGTTCTACTCAAACGAAGATCATTAGACTTCAATGTAGAACTCCATAATTCAAGTTTTTCCTGGACTTTTTCTCTTGTCTTATCCACAAGGAGGATATCATCAGCAAAAAGCATACACCAAGGTACATCTCTTGTAAATGGCCAGTAAGACCATCCATAAATAAAGCAAAAAGATATGGGCTTAAAGCCGATCCTTGATGTAAACCAACAGAAATAGTAAAATACGTGGTCAATCCTCCTTCAGTTCGAACACATGTAACAGCTCAAGCATACATATCTTTAATGACTTGAATATATCAAAAGATAAATAAAATAGAATAGAAACAAAAAATAAAAGTGATCCCAAACCGCGCATGAGAACTAACAAATTTCTCAGATTCGACACATGTTTTGACAGCAGAATTCAGGTTCCTGAATTGCTAATTTTATCTTCTCTCACTTTGAGTGTGTGGCAAGACACAAGGGATTCTGTAGGGAGCTATGGTTTATTTCATTTTGAGTTTTTTTTTTTTTTTTCATAAGAAAACTTATTGTTTTAATTAGAACATCATCAAATTTTGTAATGAAGCATTTTTTTCTTCAAGCAAATAAAAACTTTACCATGATTATGTTAAATGCTTCACATTTTGTCGGTAGACCAATCTCAGGGGTATAGATTAATTAACACTAATTTACATTAAAAAAAATCAGTACTGCCTCTATTGCTAAGTGACTGTTTGGAATCACTTTTATTTTTTGTTTTTACTTTATTTTTATTTATGTTTTGATTTGAAATAAAATATGTTTGGTATGTTTGATTAAGATATGATTATTTATTAAACTCAAAACGCCTAAATATTATTTTGAATATTTTCAAAAACATGTTTATTTGTTTTTATAAACGAAAAAATAAAAGCATGTCAAAAATATTAAACAAACTTATTTTAAAAAAAAAAAAAAAAATGATCATAAACAAGCCCTAAGTCTGTGAAAGAAAGCTCATGTTGATTTGAATTAGCTATTGGCATTAGATTGAAGCAGTATAATATCAAGTAAAGCGGAAAAAAATTGAAGATCCCTCTAAGCCCGTGAAAGCACCAACCTTTTTTTTTTTTTTGGTCATCCTGTTCAGAATGGTAGTGCTGCGCAGGGATTGACTCTTGTAGTTTAGATTTGGTACAAATGGATAACTAACTAAAGTGTGTTTTTGAAAGAAAACTATCCCCTATTATTATGTTGGCTACGTCCTTTTTAATTACCATATTATTTTTTATCTATGGGTATCTGGGTGCAAGCACCCTTTCTATTCCAAAAAGAAGAGAAATTTACATACGTAGCACATTTTTCTTACTTATTATTTATCTCACGCCCAAACTTTTGTATTTACACACATAAATACATAAGAATTGTGTGCTACTTATGTAAAGGCCCCTTTAAATTATTTCCAACATAACATTTGCAATCATTATCTTCAGTATGAGCACATGGTTTTGATCCACTTGTTGAAGAAGGGGCATGCCGATGCTGTCAAGAAAATTGGAGGAGGGATTCAAGCTTTTCAGGTGCGTTATCACCCAACATGGAAGAGCAGGTGCTTCTTCCTCCTCCGCAATGATGGATCCGCCGATGACTTCAGTTTCAGAAAGTGTGTGGATCATATACTCCCTTTGCCTGATAATATGAAAGTTTCCTCTGCTTCTCCTAATGGCAAGAAAGCTTGGGGCCAACACAATGGCGGAGGTGGAGGTGGTGGTCGGGGAGGTGGTGGAAGAGGTGGAAGAGGTGGACGAGGCCGTGGAAGTAGAGGTAGATAGATATGAATGCCTTGCCACTCTATTTTGGATCCAGTGTCTTTTTATATTTATAATGTTAATTACTCAGATTTTGGACATTTGTGCTACTTTGTAACTTAGCTTTTTTGGCTTACATGAGTGTTATTTTTTGGTGTTTTGGTTGGTCTAAATACTTTCGTATGGCCTTTAAATCTCAAGTTTCAAGGCAATAGTACCCTTATTGCATAATACAGATTTTGGATTACTAGTTTGCAGCCTTGTTATGTGCTTCAGGTAACTAGCATTTGAATATTTTAGGGGGGCTACCAATTTGTGAGAGATTATTTAATTGTTTCACTTATATCTAACACCTATTTAGGTGCCTAACACTCATAGTAACATCACATTAAAAAAATGTTATTATTATTAACTTTTTAATAGTGGAATACAATTTTATAACACAAAAATGTTATAAGTATAAATATTAAATTTTAGGTGTTAGATATGTGGATGCATAAGAATTGTATGGTGTGAATGTAAATTTTCCTATTATTTTCCTATTATTACAACTTTTTATTTCTTTAATGAGAGCTAAGAAACATTTAAATTTGTATTGTGTTGGAACATATATTTGGGCTGAAGTTAGACGAGTAGTTGATCGAATATAATAATTGAAAAAAGAATCTAATAGTAAAATTACTAAAGAGTAGAGTGTACATTCTCTTTATGCGAACCCCCAATCTTGCAAGCCTCTTCATCCATTGACTAACCAAACTTTGGATCCAAATCTCACACTAATGATGATTAGGGCTGTGAATTTAGCTCAAAGATCATTAATTGTTCGAAAATTGATTCTAAATTTGATTCGGTTCGAAATAAATGAGTCGAGGTACGAGCCCAAATTTTGGATCGAATTTTTGAGTTGACCCAGTTTGGCTTCAAAATCGTATCATTAACAACTCTAATAATGACCACATGAAAGTCCTAAACCACTCCCAGTCTCCATGTAACACCCAAGTGCCAATACTGAATCTAAACCAACCTAACTCTTAAATTACTTCGAAAGAGCTTTGCCAAGTTAGAGCCCAGTAATCGATCTTTGAAGCCATAAGCTGTACAATTTAATAATTTAGCAATGGAAGGGAGCAGTGGGTGACTTTTTGACTAGAGATATTTGTCTCGAGGGACTAAAAAGCCTAGTGATAAGATTTTGCGAGTTAAAAGGAAGAAGAGGCAATAAAAAAGAAACTCTGCCTTCTCATCCCGGCAAATGACAGTGTGAACTCTAGCTACATGATTCGGGCAATGGAAACCCCAACCGATGGGAAATGAGGAAGAAATAGTGCTCGAGTCGCACGCCACGATTTTCATTTCAAATGCAATGAATTTACTTTTGGAGGCTTAGATGGATTTGGGCCAGATCGGGCAGGAAAAAAAAAACACTTTTTTATTTTTTAATCGATAAGACTAGGGCTGTCAAAACAGCTCGTTATTCGCGAGCAGCTCGTGTTCGGCCCGTTCGCTAAGCTTAACGAGCCGAACACAAACAATTATATATATATACATATATATATATATATATATATATATATATATATATATACAATGATTTATAATCAATTAAAAGTATTAAGTAATAACATAGAATAAAAATTATTAAATTAGATTCAAATGATGTTTTAATATAAATAATAATTTTTAAAACTTGCACCAATCCTTAATATTTTATGGGTAAGTGATTAGGGCTGTCAAAACAATTCTTTGTTCGTGAACGGCTCGTGTTCGGCTCGCGAAGCAAACGAACCGAACACGAATATACTTTTTGAGTTAGAAATATAAACAAATCGAACACAAACACGAATTGAACCTGACTCACATTTACACCCCCCTAGATAAGACTCACACTTACGGATGACGATTTCTAATTGTCACCGGACCGAATAATTTCTGGTATAATAGAGATGGATGTAAAAGCCAAAATTCCATCTGTTAATCTCACTCCGAATCCGCACTAGACGTTGCCTACTCAATTCTCTTTCCTTTCTCTGTCCCCCGCCTCCACCTGCCTTCACGAATCGCTAGCTTCCTTTTCATGGCTCGCTGCCGCGCTTCCTAATTTGCTTCAAGCGTTGAAGTTCTGCGGGCAAGAACATTCAATGACTTGTAAACCCTCTCCTCTCTCCCTCTGGGCTCCCTACTCCTCAGCAGCTGAGGTTCCCTCCTCGCACCTCTTCCCGTAGCATGTTAGAGCAAATGATTTTTGAGCCATTTCGACGCAGCATGTTCCAGGATGCAACGATGCATCAATCCTGCGAAGTGGCGAACAATATGTACCCCCTTATTACTAGTCGATTTCAATATTTTAACCTATCAACAAAGTATGTTTTGCGAAATTAGTGATGGTTAGTTGGTTTTAGTTAAGGTCAAGGCAATTCAAACTCAATCTATACGGTGTCTCATTAGTCATTCACCCTTCTGGTTGTGCTTGATTGAATTGCATTATGGGACAATTATGAAAGTTAACGGTTGGTATTTGAGATGGAGTGAATTTAGCTTGAGATAGTCTCTCCAAATAATAATTTCATTGTATTTCTCAAAGCTATTTAACCAATCACAGTAGAATAAATTTGTACAACTAAAATAAAAGATGGTGATTTGATTAAGCTGCTAGAGCAAGTTTAGAAGACGTTGAAATTTGAGTTCATTGTTGATCAAACAAGTGTTTTCAGATTTAAAGATCGCTTTTGTAATCCATATCATATAGGACTTCAATAGGAGATATTTCAGGAATCTTATTCCACATATTTTGCTCATTTAGAGAGTAATAGGTCTATCATGATCTGAAGAAACAACTTGACATAAAAAATGATGTGACAGACTTAGTAACTAGGTATTTAACTTGTCAAATAGTGAGTAATGAAAATCGCAAACTTGGAGGCCTATTGTAACATCTTTCTATTTTAGAATGAAAGTGTGAAGAGAATGTAATACATTCGATAGTTGGCTTGCTTAGATCAAAGTATGATTATAGTAAGGTTTGAAGATTGCTCATTTTCTATCAATCGTGTTGAAATACCCAATGGAAAGCTAGTAAAAAATTATATGAATAATATTATTCTAAAAACATAGAATTTCAATCATTTTTGTGTCGAATCAATAAGAAAAGCTTACTTTGAAGTTGTAAAGAAAGTGCTAGAGCTTCGAATTTGAGGTTCTACTTCAATAGTATGCTTCGTCCTTAAACAGAATATTAGTCACAGCATATCATCCAAACATTAGGAATTTATAGAGAGCTTGCTATTTTGAGTTTGGAGATACCTGAGATGATTACTTTTTGCTTTTGGAGTTCTCCTATAATTATAATTTTAAGCTAGTAACAATATGATATTATATTATATGAGGCTCCTTATGGCAGGAGCTATAGATCTCTTCTATGTTGGTTTAAGTTTGGTAAGAAGAACTCTTAGGACTGCATTTGGTTGACCAAGGTACTAAGAAAATCTATTGGATTTGAGAATAATTGTTTTTAGTTCAGGAGCTTCAGATGAGATAGTCTGACCTTAAGTATAAAGAGATTAAATTTCATTTTGGAGATTGTATCTTTCATAAGATTTCACCTATACAAGCAGTTATAAGATTTTGCAAAAGTGGCAAGTCTTATCCCAATTTTATTCAGTTCTTTTAAAGTAATTGAGAGATTTGATTTGGGTTTCTTACATGACTAAGACTTGTAGGTGTGCATGTCTTATTACTATGCCACTACTACTTGCATGATGACTTTCACATAATTCATTTTGAGTCTTTAATAATTCAAGAATATTTGAATTATATAGATGCATCTGAGCGCTCTTTAGATGTAAATTTTAATGACTTTTTGTTAATCTATATCTCTTTCAAAGTATTTTGAATAAACCAGTCAAAACTAGAGCCAAGATAGAGATTGAAGTGGAGATGATCGTAAAATCATCACAACTATTCAAAACTCAAATATGAGTTTGAGTGTAAAATTTTTATAGGGGCATTTACAAGTATACCATTTACAAGTATACCACACAACTTTTATGTATTTACATATTTAACACCTAAATTTTGATTTTTATGTTCATAACACCCAAATTTTTTTTTATCACATAAAAATGCCACCAATACGAACTTTAAGAAGTGAAATAAACATTTTCAAGCATAAATGATGTAAATGTAAAAATTAAAGTTTAGGTGATATATATGTAAATACATAAGAATTGTGTAGTATGTAAATTTTTCACACTTTTAAGGGCCAATATGTGAGAAATAAATCTAGACTTTTGCCTTTTACTTAACCACAGTAGTCCGACTCCATGTTTACTTCACGTGAATCATAGAACTGAAGCTTTTGTTCACGTGAATCATGTGAACTATTGCTTGCCCTTCCACATCTTGCAAATCACGCAACCCCTTTAAACCAAAATTATTGTTCAATTGTGCGAGTCTCCCTCACTTAGTGTCACCTTTGCTCGCAGTATAAGTGCTGACTGTTATGGCATTGCGTGCCTCTCCTACATAGCAGCAAAAAGATTAGCCTCCCTCTCCTCATTCCTCCTTCGAGCCATTTATTTTCACCTGAAAATTTGGGCTCAAATTTTTTCCTCTTCAATCATGAGACAATAGCTGAGCTCCTTCCTTCTTCTTTCATGATCGTGCGAACAAAAATATTGAGGTTAATAATTTTCTTCTTCTTCTGTCTTCGTCTTCTCAGCATATACGCACAAGCACATATTGAGATGAGACTAAAGTAGTTTATCTAAGATTTAAAATTAATGGCATGTTTAGAAATGAATTTTTTGAAATTATATATGAAAGGATTGGTTAAATCTTGTTGGTATTTTATTAAGGCTATTTATGAGATGAATTGGATTAGTTATTATTACACTTATTTCATTTAACCATTGGTGTTAATTGCTTTATTTGCATGCTTGTAATTAACTGAATATCTATATATATAATGTATGAACTTCTAGTTGAGTTTCAGTTGCAATCGTTAATTGAATCTCAAATAAAATTGATATTCTGTAGCACTCACTTTAAGATAATTAATTCTTTATTATTAGGATTTAAATATATCATTATTTATTAGGAGTGTATCCTTTATGATTGTATTATATTATTATATATTTTTAAGGTTGACAATTATACTTTTATTCTCAGTTATAGAGACCAATAAAACTTTTTTATTTTTTTGAATTGAAATATTAAGTTAGATGGTCTTGTCCTAAACTATTCTTGCTCAAATTCCTATATATTAAATTGATTCATGTAATAATAGGAGCTATTTTTCATAATGTTACATTTATCTAATGCAATAAATTTTATTTCTATAACATGTTTCTGTACGTAAATAGCATTGGTCATATTATTTATAAAATATATATTTTTTATATTTTTTGATAAATAAAATGTTTAAGCTTATGTATAGTAGTGTGTAGGTTTGTATAATCATTTTAGATATATGTTTTGTCAGTTGACGAATCTATAGAATGACGACGATGAAAAATTATTAATTTTTATGAGTCGATATTTTTTTTGTTTTGTTTCATGGTGTATTGATAAAATTGATTATAAATATATAAATAGATATACAATAGGATGATAAAACACTGTTAAGTCATCTTTAGAGATGTGTGATTATATTTGATGTGTTGTATATGTAGACTATAGAATACAATTATATTGTTTGTAAATTTTATACAAATGATGATGTACATCATCATACTTGGAACCATATTTAATCACGCGATTTTTTTATTACTCGAGCATGATTGCTTATTGATATTTATCACCATCTTGTATATATTTAATTGTCTTTTATTTTTTCATTTTGTGTGCTTTATACCATTTATGCTTTAATAAGTAGGAGTCATTTGTTGGGTTTGAATTATCAAACTTATGTTAAATTTTTCTTTTTACAGGTTTTATCAGAGTGCATGGTGGAACTTCACCACAAGAATAGATTTTTTAGTAGTTGTCTTTCATTCGATATTTTTGAGATTATGTTATAGTACTTTTATTTATATGTATGTTGGATTTAGGTAGTCTTTTTCCTACATATGCTGCTTTTACTTTCTTTTCATTAGTCATAGTTGTTATTTTTGTTGTATCATTATGATGAACTCTATTAATGGAATAAAATATTCACTACTTTCCTTTTGTTTATTCTTGTTATTTATTAATTACTTAAGTTTAACTTGATCTTAACTTTTGAAATTGTTTCAATGGTTAAGATTCATCCCTTTATTGGGTTTTACTTTACTGGATTGTACTGCCTTTAGAACTTAAGATGTGACAATTGAATCCCAACTATCCAGTGTGTAGAGGATATGAGCCCGATATCTCATTATATTTTGCACACCTCTGAAGTCTTCTATGGCACATTCAAAATGGTAATAGTTAGATCTATTATTTAATAATTATATTCATAACAACAGCGTAATTATGTTAATTATTTTAATAATCATATCCATTACAATAATAATAAAGTATTTAATGGGCTAAATAATATTTTATGATCAGCCCCTGCTAAATATTATTCCATTGGTATTAGATTGGGAGCAAGATGTAAAGGGATGCTAGAATCATGAATTTGACCTCATTTTTTTTCAAGCATCAACACTATGTTTGCATGGTTTCACAAGCCAAGAATTACATGCTCTTAAATGCGCATGCATAGAAGTTATGTAAGATACATTAAATAGACCATTTTTTCAAACTTTTTCATGTTAAGAAAGAGACTTAAAAGTTTTCTCTTGAATTCTATCAAAACCTATATATGCTTGTGGTCGCATAGTATTAATTTTATATATTAAGAAAGCATGAATTGATTTGCACTATGAAGATTAGGAAGATTTACATATATACCATTCAATTCTTATGTATTTACATATCTAACACCTAAACCTCAATTTTTACATACATGCCACCTTCCATGTGCATGAAAAGGTTTATTTCACTTTTAAAAGTTAAAATGGTGGCATTTTTTAGTGATATGAAAGATGTGGGTATTATAAATGTAAAAACTAAAGTTTAGGTTTTAGAGATGTAAACACATAAGAATTGGATGGAATGTATGTAAATGATCCTTTGTTTTACCTGGGAGGAAAGAGATCACCTTCCTTCCTCCATAGAGGTGAAAGTTAAAAGCACATCAGTTGAAGGATTAGTGCTTATGTACATGCTTGGATCTGATGATGAACTTGCTTGGTTATTTGTTAGTCCTGAGCTTATTGATCTGGACAAATCATCATTAACAAAATTGCTGCTTATATCCTTAAACTGCCATTCTGTTAGGTAGCTAGGCCTTGAGGTAACCTCGTTAACCTCGATGTCTCCGGCCAACATAGCCACCACCCTTGACATCGGTGGTCGTAATGCTGGCGATGTTTGGATGCATAGAAGAGCAATGCCGATTACTCGAGTGGCTTCATCTCTATTATAAGATGATAGACTTGGATCCACCATGTGCAGTTCGTGCTTCTCCTCATATAAATGCCAAGCCTGAGATAAAGGTAATGTTTCAGTCACCACATTCTGTTATAACTTCTTCAAAATTTGAATTTATTTGTACAGTAAGTTAAAACTGCTAGATGTAAAATATAGGTACATATTAAAGCTTTTCAGTAAGTTTTGCTATTAGAAGCTGCATATAAATAGTGATGCAATGTAGAAGGAGTGGGAGTTCATGTTCCTTTGACATGTTCCTTTGAAACCGCTTCAATACCCAAAATTTCTAGTTTGACCAAAAAGTTATAATTGTCCGTTTTCAACATATAACCTTACTTTTTAAGCTGAAAAGTGACATTCTGATCAAACCTCATGGGCAATGCCCTATAGCTCTACATAATTTTGGCTAAATTTGATTGTCTCAGCTTTTAATGCAGTACTTTTATAATTTACATATTAATTAGCTATTATTTTGATAGTTCTTCAATAATTTAGATTCTCGGTATAATTTTGTTTTATTTTCTTATGTTATTGTTTGTTTTTATAATCTTAACGCCTCATTTGAATAAGGTTATCTTTATTTAGTAATTTGTGAGTCTTATTCTCATCTTTAATTTTTTAATATTTTTTGAATCAACGAGTAATTGAATCTGTGTGCACATGTGTGTGTTTATTCCTCTTTTGCTGAGTTCTCTTCATATAAAAGGATAGGCATTTGAATGATAGTTTGGTAGTTATTTTATTTAAAGCTAAGAACTGAAGTGTAGAAATCTTTGCGTACCCAATCAAGCAAGTAGACTTTCTCTTCATCAAGAGCAGGGTCTGAATTCGGCCTACCACTGACAATTTCAAGAGCAACAACTCCAAAACCAAACACATCAGCCTTCTCTGTTAGATGCCCTCTCATAGCATATTCTGGTGCAAGATAACCTCTGAAAATATCACAATATTGAAATATAAATGACACGGAAAAAAGAAGAAAAATATATGTGAAAGATAAGCATTGAAATCTCCACACACATTGTGCCGGCAACTCTTGTGCTGATGTGTGTCTTCTTGTCATCGTAAAGCTTAGCCAAACCAAAATCTGATATCTTTGGGTTAAGATCGCCATCTAATAGAATGTTACTGGCTTTAACATCCCTGTGAACAATTCTCACACTTGATTCCTCATGAAGATAAGCTAAACCTCTTGCTGTGCCCACACAAATCTCAAAGCGTGTTTTCCAATCAAGATGCAACCCACTTTTCCCTGCAAAATGAGAGAAATGAGATGCAAGAATACTTGAAGCATTCTCTGAGCTTCTAGTTTTCTTTTAGAACATACCGAAAACAGCTTTATCTAAGCTCTTATTTTCCAAATACTCATAAACCAAGAGCCTCTTGTCTCCCTCAATGCAGCAACCATGCAATTTAACTAAATTACGGTGTTGAACGGCTGATATTGTTGCTATTTCTGCCATGAATTGGCTCTTCCCTTGGTGAGATGCTACCGATAGTTGCTTTACTGCTATCATTCTTCCATCATATAGTTTACCCTAAGATGAAACAAGTAAATGCATTTTACTCTCAACTTCTACAAGGCTTATATTTAGTTTGTATCATATTAATGTGTATATGGATGGTTGATTAGCATTAACAATGTGCTTAGTTTTCAGTGAAATAAATCCACTTTACTCTCATTTTGGTTCTGAGACTTTATTTCGGGGGAGCGGATGAAAAATGTGCTAAAAAATAGATTGTTTTAAGGGGAACAATATTGTAAAATAAAAACTTAATGTTGTCAAATATAGGCAAATCAAACCTTGTACACAGGCCCAAATCCTCCCTCGCCTAACAAATTAGACTGGTTGAAATCCTCTGTTGCTGCCCTCAATTCAGCATGGCTGAATGTATTTGGTTTGATAGTCATTCCTAACAACTCTGTATCATTTGATTTATTAACTTAGTCTCAAATTGAGAAAAAAAATAAACATTCATAGGTTCATAAATAATTAAAAAAAATCATATTCCGTAAAGAAGTCTACCTTCATCATCTTTGCTGAGTCTTTTTTGCTTATGTCTCCACAATAATATTGCAAAAATGACTACTCCCAGCACCACCACAACACCAACTACAATACCCACAATTAGACCTATTTTGTTACTTGATGAAGAGGAATTTGAGGGTTTGTTACTGACAGATGGGATAAAGTCTGTAAATATTGATAATCATAAGGTAATGGTCATCTAGATGAATTTATGAAAAAATTGAAATTAAAATTTCATAAAATCAAATGAAATTGCGTACCATAAGGAGATACGCTGATTGCAGAAATGGATGGGCCATAATAGCCTTGAGTAGGAATACAACATGTACCCTTTCCAGCCCAAAAGAAATGTATTTCTAGGAAGTTGTTTGTTACAGGAGCTTGGTACTCCTTCAATACTGCTGTAAAAGATTTCTCATCAGCTTCCTTTCTTATATCGAAGTCCTTCTCCTTAAGCCTTCCCTGAAATTATGTATTAGATCCTGTTAACAACTTAAAAAATAAAACAAAATATATTTATAATAAAAATGACTCAATTAATTGCTATGACAAAATGCTTTCATCTGTTGGTTTCAAGAGCGCAGCTTTTCATATATAAAGATATCTTACTACCATTCAAAAATTACTAAGGTTGATTTAAATATTTTTTCTTTTTGATTTAGTTGACCTTACAAAATCATAAATCTAACACTGCACAACAAAAACCCATCCACAAACTACTATTTCCTTTAAAATTTGAATACACCCATAGGTTGTAAAAGATGATAAAAATAATAAAAGAAATAAACTATCAGTTGCATTATAAAGGCTCGCCTTGAGTTAAAATGAGTGAGGTTGATCAAATTAATTTAAATTTCAAAGTTGATTATTATTAATTATTATTACCTTTTTTTTGGCATGAAGTAACAAATATAAATCTAATACTGCCCAACAAAAATCCACCCACAGTGTCTTTTGTCCTTGTTAACCAAAGTTGGATGCTATCAGTTTCTTGTAATTAACAAATAAGACACTCATTTATACATTCCTTGTCAATGTGTGCTTTGCTTACCTGTATATAAATATCGAAAATTCTTCTTCCTAAACTCTTCCAAGTGGGAGGATTTATTATTCCCATCTCAGCAAACTGTAGCTTTATCGTGTAATTTCCATTTTCAAGTCCTATGCCATAGTATCTTAATGAGGAAGGTGACATCCTTGCAGTCTGAAACAGTTCTGTATCCAGTGTGTTCTGGAATTGGGACTGAGAACTAATTATATAATTTGCATCAGGATTTGTGGCATCTACAAAACTTCCAGTGTTGCTTACTGCCCATTTGTATGGATCAGTCGCATAATAAGACGCTGTACTGAGATTAGCATTATCCTTGTCATAGTCAGTTCCATCAGAACTTGTCACACTTGCACTTCCACCACATTTTATTCCAAACTGAGAATCTGCATTTTAAAATATTTGAAATTTGTTTATTTACATAATATACTGATAATTTCTATTTGTTTTTCATGAGGTAAAGAAAATGCATTAAGATGTGGAGAATGACTTACAGACTGGTGAACCACGGTTGCATGGTATGCCCCTCTGAAGACACTGTAAACCTAAAGGCAATACACTGAAAATGGAGTTGTAGATAAATTTCAAGTTCATCAATGTAAAAATTAAAATGTAAATGAACTTACGTATGACGGAAAATGAGCGTGGTTACCTGATATTAGAATTGTCTAGGACGAAGTTGTTGGCAACCAAGTTTCTGTCACCAAGTGAAAAAAAATAAATCTAAATTTGTGCTTTCTTTTAATTTGTAATGAACAAAAATAATTATTATAAAGTAGGATGTGATGGATCAAACTAATGTATCTAAATGTTCATGTCTGTTAATTATTTGGGGATTTTACAGACATGGCATCAAAACATCCTAATTTACATATCTCAGACTCCAAACTTCTAATTTACAAATTAGGCACCCAAATTACAGCCCATCTACTTTGCTGTTAAACTTCTCTTCTCCATTTCAATTAGCGAAAAAATTCCTTCTTCAATCTTGTTTTAGAGCTACATCACTAGATTTGCCACCTAGTACATATAAATTTTGACACATATTATGGTATAAACCCATTCTTCCATCTTTCTTCTCTCAATTTGTCTTCCTGTCAATGTTGTTATCTCTATCTTCAGAATAAAGTAAGAATTAATTTGCCGGCCTCCGGATAAAGTCACGACCGCCACCATCTCATCTTTCCTTTCCCGCACGTACCGGTCACCGTAAGACGAACCGCAGCCACTAACCATCTTCCCTGTAGCCCTCTCTGTAGCCACTGCCGGAGCAGTGCACCTTTGAGAGCCGGGTACACGATAAGCAGACCTTCCGTGAAGGCAAAACCAAACCCCACTCTTTCTTGGTCGCAATCTGCTCTCACGCCAACATCGAGGGACCGCCGATTATAAAGGAGATACCTTTACCTAAGTTCTCGGAATCCACAGTACTCTTACGATGGGAAATTCGCTGGTTGCGCAGCAGCCGGGGCCGGCGATAAGCTGGTGGCGGCTGCTAGGATTGACGGTGATGTCGCAGAGGTGGCTGCTCTGCTCGAGCGGAACCCCTGCCTCGCGAGGTACTGCACCTTCGCCGCTCAGAACTCACCTTTACATTTCGCCGCGGCAAAAGAGGTCACGTTGAGGTTCTTTCTTCCTCCGCATTCCACCTCCTCCTTCTTCAATTACTTTTCGCTTTTCTTCAGTCTTATGTGAGCATGGTTGATCAGATAGTCTCGCTTTTACTGGAGAAGGGCGCTGACGTGAACTCGCAAACTACTCCGGGCTGGTATTAAATAAAAAACAAAAAAGAAAAATCGCTTTTTCAGTTCGTTTTATGATTCAAAATCTAATTTTAGTCTAGAAGAAGAAGAGGAGGGACGGGAGGAACTCTCACAAGGCTCAAATATAGAGGTACGACTATATGCCCTCGTTAGTTTGAATACAGAAATTCAGAGCCACCCTCTCCCTAGTAACTTCGAGAAGATTTGTGGAAAGTAGAAGCTTGGTAAATATACAATAATCTCATGCCTTAGATTCAGTTGATAAAACAGAAGAAGGGAAATTGATCTTCTTATCATCTATCCCCTATCATCAAAAAGGAAAAAATTTCATCCAAATCCCGTCCATGGGTGTAAAATAGTAAAATAAATTATCGGGCTTATCAGGCAAATCATACTTATCATTGATTTGGATAGACGAGAAATCACCTTGCTTTCCTCTGACAAACACCGAATTAGAGTTGGATTTGGGCATATTTTGTGCGGGATTTACAACAATACCAGAATGGAAGCAAAAAATTTCTCAGTCTCTCTAATCTATCATGGATTCCACTTTATTCTGATATGAGCGCCTAGGTGCTCGGGTGTTGGCGTTTAGGTGCCCAAATAGATTTGTAATAATAACAGTGTGGCGCCTAGCGCTCCTAGCGCCGCAATAGCAGCGCCTAAGCGTCGTAATCACGAGCCACTAGCACTTAGGCACCCAAGGGGCGACGCCTAGGCGCAGGCTCAATTTATGCCCAGTTCACCAAATTTCATTAAACACACCAAACATCACATTATACTCAAATCAAATCACAACAAATATCACAAATAAGTGAAAATAAACATAGCACTCCTGAAAGTACAACAATTACTGATAAACTTGTGTTGCCTCCCGAGAAGCGCTCAGTTTATTCTCCTCAGCCTGACAATGTCAGATCCTTCAATCGCTTTGACCCAAACTCAATGTCTTCTAAGTTTAGGTTTATCTCCTCTTAAATACAACTTAAGTCTTTGGCCATTAACTTTAAAAATCTTTCTACTCTTCCGATAAGCAATATCAACAGCTTCAAAAGGGTAAACCTTTACTACAATAAATAGTTCTGACCACCTTGATTTAAGTTTTTTTAAAATAATTTCAATCGAGTACTATATAATAAAACTCAAAAGTCCAAACTCCAAATCTTTCCTAAAGTTATTTTGACCATATCATTGTTTCAATTTAAAAAACTTCATTAGATTCGCAACATATTAACGAGCGAACAAAAGGCAACTCCTTTCTGAAGCCCAAAAATGTAATTTTGCATGTACTCAAAATAAAATAATACTTCAACTCAAAAGATCTATTTTGAAACACGTGCAAGTAAAAAACGCCATTTCAAGTGGTTTATAAGTGCAATCAAAATATGTGCAAATGGTTAAAACTTCATGTTATACTTTGAAGGTCAAAATATATTATAATTGTATATATGCGTATTATTTCAAAATTAACTACAAAACCAGTATGTGCTCCAACTAATGTATTAAATGCTCAAATACTATGTTTAAGAATGCCATGCGAGCTAATCGGATCGCCTTATTTATAGAAAAAGGTTGTAAGTCCCACTCAACTAGTCCGATCGTACTTCTCGCAATGACTGAAAATGACGAGTCTAGTAATTTTTAAATAAACCTCCAAATCTTAAAATAAAAATTTGCAATTACAAATCACCTAATCTGATCTCCTCCCTAAAAAACAAGAGTCGACAGAACTAATACCCTATAAAGTTTAAACTAACAAAATTAAATGTTCATTCAAATATAAATGTTTTAGATGCTTAAATCCTTGAAGATGGTCTGTTGATTGAAGATTTCAATTAAATGGGTCAATTTTTAAGATCAAAATTTTAAAATTAACCAACCAAAACACTCTAAGTTAAAATTGAATCACTTAACAATTTAAAGTAAAAATCGATCCACCCTCCAAACAGTTTATCGGGGTGACAAATTTATGATTGGCTTCAGTTCACAAAGAGCGAATGTCATTAACTGTATTCTTATATTCACGATCGAAGCAATCACATGCCAATAAGGATATGACTCGAGTCCTCTGTTTACGTGGTTCTACCCCCAACTGACACTACAAATTAACAGTTACAACCAAAGCCATCCGGCAAAGTGGTTGCCGCCAAATAGCATAATACAGTCACGACCATAGCCCGTATGATCCCCAACGGCTTTCTATCATTTGAGTTGTAAATCATAAGGGTACAAGTGATTGGCATAAATTATTTTATCAGCTAAGGTCGACTTAAGTTTGTCCCCTTAGACAAAAATCCACCCTAAAGCTGCAAGGATCCCTTGGACGATGCAACCAATGATTGTCGATAAGAATCATTCTGCCAAGTTAGGTCGACTACCTCCTCTGACTAAGAAGATAAGGAACCACAACGATCCAGGATGATGGAACAACGGGATCTTGATCGGAGTTTGTCTTCATTTCCCCGCCATCCGTTTTAAGCTTTAAGTAATAAATTTTGCAATATAAATCATAATTTTATTGCTATTATATTTTGAATATTTTATTATTAATACCTAGTATTGGGATTGTTACGTTGGACAAAACAGCGAAAATATTATTCCCGTCCGTTTGTTATATTTTTGCCTTCCCACAGTGTGTCGATCACAAAGGTATTTCACAACCATTTTATAATGTTGAATCGAAGCAGCTTCACACCTACTACACCTGCGCGGTTCGCCTTTTGTAACAAAAAGTCAAAAATAGCCTCTTCATCTTCTTCTTTCCATGTTCTATGTTTCAACTTCTTGCGGAGAGCTTCTCTAGCTACTCTTTCCTTGTTCTCTTTGCCATGGGACGAAGCTTTTCGTCAAGAGCACTTATGATAGTGATATCCCTGCGAAAAGAAAAGACCTTTCAAAAGAAAATGTTTTTTGAGGTCATAGAAAACAAAAAACAAAAAAAAACAAAAACAAAAAAAAAATTCAATTGAATTAAAGTATTCCATATGAAGGTTCTGCAAGGGGAGTTTCCATTGGAAAGAAATAAATGCTGCTAACGATTTGAGTCTTTTAGATTATTTAATTTTTATTGGTAATTAGTTAGATTTTTTTATTTAAAAGTTGGCTACTAATCTCATTATGAGAACGGAGCGCTTTGAGTATCACAATGATAACTACATAAAGTTCAATGATAATTCATTCATCAGTGTTAAAAATGATGATTATAATTTAAAACCATTTAGAGTATCATAGTCTTTTATTTTAAAAAATTATAACTAATATTCTTAAAAAACACCTAAATTTTTTTCAAATTCAAACGGTAATATTGGCTTTAGTAACTATCACTTTATATCGTTGTTTATTCTAAAATTGTTTTAAAGAATCTTTTTTGAATGAAGAAGCCCTCCCAAACAAAGTCTTAATTGAAAGTGTTCTCCCATTATCGAGAGGGGTACTTAACGATAGGGGTTTGCGCATATGGAAATCTGGGGGGTGGGACTTCAGAATTTTTGAAGCCCACAATAACCTTAATCGAAAGTGCTCTTGTTATCGAAAGGGATACTAATCACAGGGGCTTGCCCCTATGAAAAACCTCGAAACTCGGATATTAAGTTCATCGCAAAATAAAGCAAAATCTATGCACAATATTTCATCTACACAATTTAACATGCCTTCTGAAAATTTGAATTGAAATCTCACGTAGAACTCTCTCATTCATATTTGAGGGAGGCTGAAACATGAATTTTGCGGCAAAAAGACTCTTTGCTTCTCCACTTCTTCAAGTTGACTCAATTTGTTCATTAGCTCGCGGAGTCTTTCCTTGCTTCCGTAAATTCTTTTATGATATTTACCCACTCAAGATGCAACTGATGTTAGGCATACTGGGATAAATTGTTAGCCCGGTATTAGAAATCATCCATGAGAGTTTGCTCACTTTAGTATTGAGCCCACCTTCCTCTGCCGTCATTAATTTTTAGCTTAAATCCATCCCGGATTTGATTTAATTCAGCTATGTGTCTTGTGCTCTCATTGTAAGCTTCAATCTTCTTAGCCTCCAACTCCCTTATCCGTTCTTCAAAACCTTGAAGATTGCATGCAAGGAGGTTCCCTGTGTTCATCGAGCTGCAAAAATTAGATTCCAACATTATCTTCTCACGAAGAAATTATTTATAAGATCCTTCCAAACTGGCTTTCGGTTCCTTGATCATTACTCCAGCTCCAAATAACAGATTTCAAGGTTCAATTCTTCTCAGAAAGTTGCTTATCCTCCAGTCTGACGCCACCTATTCTGACATTTCTAGAAAGAATTTGTTCATTGCTGCATGAAGCTGTGCACTGTACCATTCAATAATAAGATGCTTCTGTAAACTACTAGCCTCAATTGATTAGCAGCAGCCTCCACTGCTTCCATGAGGCACTTAATTTCACTTTTATGGTTTGATAATTCTGCCTCTAGAAATATCGTTCTATCCTTTGATTCAGGACAAGTCTCAACTTTTACTCCTACAACTGCTACAATTCTCAGATTTTGAATTCTCATACTTCAACTTCAGTCATGGATTGGGCAAGCTATAAACTATCGGCTCTACTATCACTGGCATATACAAAGCATGGAGCTACTGCTCACCTCCAATTAATTCTTTGATTAAATTCTTACATAGAACAAAACAGAATAAATCTCAAAAAAATCTATTAGCAGGCAGGGTTACACACCTTCCTAATAAGGTGGTCAACCACTCTCATTCTCTTGTATTTTTGGTTGCCTACTAGCTCCTACAACCATCCTTTCAAAAAGTAAAATTCTTACACTATTTAATATTTTATTTACTGATATTACATCATAGTTATCGACAACTACATTTTATCTACTATAGCTATGTACATTTAAAGAATGTGCAATTTGTGACTAGTTGCGTTCAATAACCATCAGCACACCCAGCATCAGCCATATATTAAAAATTTGAGTGTTGTGTGAAAACATAATAGTTTAGGTGTGAGATATGTAAATAAATAAGAGAAAAGAAGGTATCGTTGGTAAATGTTGTCATTCAGCCATCCATGCATAATTTCAAACTGACATCCATAGATGGTTATTTTAGGCAGGTGATTTTACAAATCGTGTTAAATAACCATCAGCCCACCCAGCATCAGCCATATGATAAAGATTCATGTCGGAAAGTTTAGGCATGAGATATGTAAATACATAAGAATTATGTGCTGCACATGTAAATGGCCCTTAGGAAAAAAGAAAGGTATCTTTGGGTCTATTTACGTAAATGTTGATGTTCAGCCATCCATGCATAATTTCAAAATGAAATACATAGATGCATACATGGAATGTCCATAAACTGTAAAAGACTGATGCGTGCATTTTAGATTAAGTTCGTTCATATTATCAATACTTGCTCATAATCAACATCCGTATTGCATAAATAGAGTTCCACGAAGAAACTTATAATTTTTATATGTTCTACTCGTACTTGAGAGAAACTCTATACCAACACTCTGGTTTATTAGCTATGATATGAATATTGGATTATTGATTATAGAGTAAGGCTGAATACCCCTTCCAAAATTGCCGTTATAGAACAAAAAAAATAAATTTACCGGGTCAAGCTGTGATCTGAAATCTCTGTCAACAACAATTCTGGCCAAAGCCTGCAAAAGGTAATGTAAAACCTATAAAATTTATTCTGGAGATGATGGTAACAAAAAATAATGAGCTTAAACAACAACAACAACAACAACAAAAAACTTATATCTCAAATTTAATATATAGTTGTAAAATAAATCCATCTTTGAAAATCCATAAAATATCACCAATTTCACTCAACTCAAGTCATGTGGCTAAACTTAGCATCATATGTACAAAAACATGGCCTGCTTTTCAAGAAAAGGCATACACACTGTCATAAAGATTTCATTATGACCTTTGAAAGGAATAACATCAAAAAATTTATGTTTCTCTTCCTTCAACAAGAGCAAGCAAGACAAGGAACACTAAAATAAGTATGGCAAATACTAGAGCTCTGCTCAACTATATAAAAAATCACTGAATTAAAATGGAAACTGAACCTGGCCCTATTTTCATTCCCACAGAAATTAATATGATCCAAAATACATAATGGGAAAAAATCAATAATATTATGAAAGAAACATTTCAATCCAGAAATATATTTGTCCTGTATTTTCCCAATAAGTCGCACAGATAATTCTCACTATATTGTTGGAAAGAAAAAAAAGCAATACAGGGATAAAAATTATCCAAGTCAAAAAAATTACAGAGTGGTTCGTTAAAATTAATCCATGAATTGTCAGTAAACAGAAAGTTTTCAGAAAATATTTGTGTATTAATTTTGAAGGAAAGTAAAATGAAATTCAATGGGCTGCAGACTAGAGACTCCGGTAAAAAATATACTCTTTCATTTACCCTCATTTCAGTCTGTGTAAGATATGTCTGCCCATCAGGATCACGTGACAAGTGAACTTTCTGTCCGAACCTCTCTCCAGCATCAGCCCATTCTTTACTTACATCAGTATCATCCCACATTAGCAACATGTCTTTCGAATCAACACAGTCATCCCAATATTTGTAGTACATAGTCATATTAAAGCATTTAACAATCTACAATGAAGTCAAATAAATAATATAAAATAAAAAATAAGCAAAAATTGCAGCCTCTCTAAGGCAGTCGCTCTCTGCAACTAATGTGGTAGTTGTATTTAGTATAAGCATAAGGAATACATGTAAACAATTGAGCTTACTGTACAAGAATAAATTCTTGGCTAAAATATTCAGCTACATTACATTCCTGATTAAGGAGAAAATGTTTACAGTGCATGTAAAAATGTACAATGATTTTTTAATTTGTGAGTTTAGAAAAGCCATACCAGTTGCCGCTATTAATCTTCCTAATCTTGCACCTTCATTAACTTAAAATAATTCTAATAAATGGTTTATAATCTTCATTATAGTAGTGTCAGAAGCTTGAGAAAAATATCGAAGCAAAGTGACTTGTTTCATAGAAGCTAGAAGTTGATGACTTGGATGTATTATGGGCAACGAAACACCAAGAAGTTAATGACATAAAGTATATAAATTACACCAAGCTAATTGTTTCTGAGTTTATGGTAGCCTAATTGTTAATCGAAGACTAAACTTCTCAAAAGATCAAGGATTGTAATGCTCATAAAAATCATGAAGACAATCATGTGACTAAACTTTTCTTATAAGAAAAAGGCAATTTTAGAAGTTCTAATAACAGGCAACAAGCGACATTTACTTAAATGAATCATGAAAGATTGTGCGACCAGAATTAACCCAAATAACAATAGTGAAAAAAAATATATTATTTCTGAAAGCAAAATAGATGGGGACAATCAAACACACTTGAAAGGGAAATGACAATAATCACAACACAAACTCACTCTAAAGTTCGATCCATGAGTGATGGGGGTTGGCTAAGTGGTCAGGGAGCAAAGGTTGTGGCTGAAATGGGTTGTAAGTGGTTGGGACGGCCAAAAAAGGGATTGGACGGGTGGCGCCAGCAAAGAAAAGTGGCCATACAGTAGAAAATTGGCTAGAAAGAAAGGTCCTGGGTTGCAGCAGAAAGGGAGGAGGACGTCAGCAACGAAGGAGAGTTGCAGCAAGCGCAGCCAGCTGGAATGAGAGAAACTGCTGCTCGAGTGGGTAGAGCAGCAGAAATGGCCAGGAATGGCTATTTCCGGTAAGGAGCAGCAAGCAGGAATAATGGAGGCGGTCGGGAAGGCACGAGACTATGAGACAGCCAAAGGGAGCTGCGAGGAAGGCTAGGAAAGGGCGTCAGTGGATTGGGCGGGCTATGTGGGCTGCTGGGCTAGATGGCAGCAAGGTTGGCGACTGGTTGGAGGCCATAGTAGCAGGTTGGCAGCTGGAGGGAGGAACGGGGGTATAGTTTGGGGACGGACACATCGGAATGAGTTACAGATGAAGGGTCGGCGGGACTCCTGACCGGTCCAAGCCGCGACTGCCACTATTGTTACAATGACTCACAATTAGCAAACTAATGCAATGACATACTCGTAATTCTATCAACAACTGTTAAAGAAGAATGGAAGCTTCTAATTGGTGAACCAGACCTACTTGTGGAAGGCTCGTTACTTATAAATAATGAGGAATACTTTGTAGAGAGGAGGCTAAGGAAAGAAAATCAGTTGGCTAGAGAAAGAAGAGGATAGGCTTCAAGAAATTGAGGAGAGCATCTTGGAGAGCTTGTATTAAATTGAATCGAGAGGGAGATTATGGCAAGATGAGACCTCATCTCTCAATGTAAAAGCTACGTAAATCATCTTTATTGTCTTGGTGGATTTGATGGTTGATTTCCCTCCCATGGATGTAGGTCCTATAAATCGAACCACGTAATTCTCGGTGTTCTTGTTTGCATTTTCTTTCTGCAGTTTTTCTTTTTTTTTCACTGTTATTTGCTTGCTTGCTGTTGTTTTCCCTCTCCTTCGGCGATCCGGACTGCATGTTTTTCATCTACCCAAACCAGCAAGGAGCTCTTCGGCCTGTAGGTATTCGGCCTCTTGGTAATCGACAATCTAGGAGGCAGGGGTATTCGGCATTGCTCTTCATCGAACTGCAGGAACAGTGCTCTTCATCGAACTGCAGGTATCCAGGCTACAGGTATTCGGCAATTCTTTCGGCCAGCAATCCTCGACGGTTCCTCAACCTACAGCCGGCAGGTATTAATCGGCCAGCAGGAGTTCTCGTGAATTTCTTGGTTTTCAGCGGTCATGTTTTTTCCAACAATTGGCGCCGTCTGTGGGAATTCTAGCCACGACAAAGGGAATCGCCAAATTTGACATCGAGAAATTCACCGGAAAGAATTATTTCGGTCTGTGGAGAGTCAAGATGAGAGCTTTATCAGCAAGGTGTCACAGAAGTTTTGCAAGGGTCGGCGGCATTGCCTGCCGAGATTTCCGAGAAAGAAAAGAATGACATCCTAGACAGGGCTCACAGCTTGATACTCTTAAGCTTGAGTGACAAAATTCTGAGGGAAGTGTCGAGGGAGACGACGGCTCAAGCGCTTTGGGCCAAACTCGAACTACTCTATGAAACGAAATCCATGGCTAATAGGATCTTCTTGAAGCAACGTCTGTACTCTTTCAAGATGCATGAAGATTAATCCGTCTTGAGCAAATCGATGAGTGATAATAGATGATCTTGAAAATATCAACGTCAAGATGTATGATGAAGACAAGGCACTGCTACTGCTAAACTTCATTCCTAAGAGCTACGAGTACTTCAAAGATGCGAGGTTCTATGGAATGGTGCAAATAATTTCTCTAGAAGAGGTTCAATCGCTGATTAGAGTCAAAGAACTTCAAAAGAAACATGACATGAACAAGGAAATCAACGGAGACGGTCTTACCGTCAGAGGAAGATCGGATAAGAAAGATTCAAGAAATGGTCAGAGCAGATCAAGATCCAGAAAGAAGGGCAAAAATCAGTTATCAAAAGAACCTTATAAGTGTTAATATTGCCACAAGAAAGGTCACTTCAAGAAGAACTGTCCGGATATGAAGAAGAAATTTCAAGAAAAGCCTAAAGATTCTGGAGAAGCAAGTATAGTCTCAGATGGCTATGATTCATCTGAAGCTCTGATGATCACCGAATCAGAATCCAAAGAACGAGTGGATTCTCGACTCGGGGTGCTCTTTCTATATGTGCCCTCATAAAGACTGGTTCGAGACATTGCAACTGGCAAATGGTGGGTCCGTACTACTTTGAGATAATAAAGCTTGAACGGTAATCGACAATGGAAAAATCAGAATAAAGATGTTTGATTGAGCTGAACAAATACTGCAACATGTCAGGTATGTTCCTAAACTCAAAAGAAATCTGATTTTTTTAGGTACGCTGGAGTCCAACGGATACTCGTTCAAGGCAGAAAATAGTTATAGCAGAGTAATTAAATGTTCTCTCATCTTCATGAAAAGAGTCAGAAAAAAAGGACTATACTCCCTAATTGAAAGAACTGTGATTGATAACTTCTCTAATGTAGCTCAGTCAAAAACTGACAGGACCAGACTATGGCACATGCGACTGTGGCACGTAAGTGAAAGAGGCTTACAAAAACTGTCTAAACAAAACCTGTTATGTGGAGATCGAGTCAATAAACTGGAGTTTTGCGAACAATGTATGTTAGGGAAGGATATCAGAGTGAAGTTCTCTATCGGAACTCACACATCAAAAAAACCACTAGATTATGTTCAAAGTGATATATGGGGTCCAGCAAGAACTCAAACTCATGGAGGAGGGAGGTACTTCATGTCCATCATAGATGACTAAACCAGGAAAGTATGAGTCTTCATTCTAAAAACAAAAGATGAAGCTTTTCAACGGTTCAAGGACTGGTTAACTCTCACTGAAAACAAGATGGAAACAAAATTGAAGCACTTGAGAACTGACAATGGCTTGGAATATTGTTCAGAGCAGTTCAATGAGTTGTGCAGGAAGAATGGCATTACAAGGCATAAGGCAGTTCGAAACACCCCTCAACAGAATGGATTGGCCGAAAGAATGAACAGGACTCTTTTAGAGAGAGTGAGGTGCATGTTGCTAAACGTCGGTTTACCCAAAACCTTCTGGGGAGAAGCTGTGTTAACCGTTTGCTACTTTATCAACAAATAATCATCAACTGTTATTGGAATGAAGACTCCTTTGGAGATGTGGTACAGGTGACTATGATAATCTCAATTTTTTTTTTGTTTAGCAAATGCACATATTAAACAGGATAAACTGGAAGCAAGAGCTTTGAAGTGTATCTTCATTGGCTACCCACCTGGAACCAAGTGTTACAAATTGTGATGTCGAGGCCAACAGAAATGCATCATCAGTAGAGATGTGGTATTCGATGAGTCTAAAATGGCGAACTTGCAAAGCTATATCACCAGGAACAGTGCAACTAAGGAGGATACTCCAATTGAGGTGGAGCTGCAACAACAGCAAACCTTGACTGACCAAAAGACTGATATGAAGAACCAAGATGAGGTGATAGAAGACCAACAAGAAACTGAACCAAAAATCATATTGGAAGACTATAATCTGGTGAGAGATGGGCAAAAAAGAACCATCAGACCTCCAGAGAGATGACCATGCAGACTTAATCTCCTACGCATTGAGTGTCACAGAAGAGATAGAAGAGGCTGAACCGAAAAATTACAAGGAAACTCTAAAGACTAAGGAAAGACACAAGTGGGTTGATGCAATGAATGAGGAAATAGCTTCTCTAATGAAAACAAGACTTGGGAACTTGTGGAAAGACCAAAGAACCAACGTGTAGTTGGTTGTAAGTAGAACTTCAAGAAGAAGAAAGGCATGTGAGGCATTGAAAATGTCAGGTATAAAGTCATACTCGTTGCAAAGGGATTCACACAGGTAGAAGGAATTGTCTTCAATGAAAAATTCTCGCCCGTGGTAAAACACTGCTCGATCAGGATAGTTTTAGCTCTACTGGCCCAATTTGATTTGGAATTAGAGCAACTACATGTTAAAACTACGTTTCTACACGGAGAATTGGAAGAAACCATCTTCATGGATCAGCTAGATGGGTATCGCACACCTGAAAGGAATGAAAAATTCTGCTTGCTGAAGAAATATTTGTATGGACTGAAACAAAGCCCAAGACAACGGTACAAAAAATTTGATGAATTTATGCTAATGATTGGTTTTGTCAGAAACAACTACGACAGTTGTGCATACATGAAGAAGAAAGATGTGATATAAGTATTTACTCCTATTACGTAGATGATATGTTAGTAGCTAGCAAAAGCAAGAAGGAAGTCCAAAAGATCAAAGGTATGCTCAACTCAGAATTTGATATGAAGGACCTAGGATCTGCCACAGAGATCCTAGGGATGGAGATTACAAGAGACAGAATGAAGGGCAGCTTGTTCTTGTCTCATAAGTCATACATTCAGAAAGTTCTAGCAAAATTCAATATGCATGAGGCCAAGCAGGTTACAACATCAATTTATCAACACTTTAGATTGTCGAACTCTCAAGCACCTAAGAGTGAAGATGAGAAAAGATACATGGAGAGTGTTTCTTACGCCAGTGGGATTGGTAGCATCATGTATGGGATGGTTTGCAGCAGACCGAGTTTGACCTGCGTCGTCAGTATTGTAAGCAGGTACATGGCAAATCCAGGACAGACTCATTGGGAAGCACTAAAATGGATCTTGAGATACTGAAGAAGTACTACTAATTTGGTGATGCTCTTTGACAAGCAAAAGAATAAAGATGAAAATATAGTCGGTTACGTGAACTCTGATTATGCAGGAAGCATTGACACCAAGCAGGAAGCATTGACACCAGGAAGTCACTGAATTAATTCATTTTCACTGTTTTCGGTACTGCAGTTAGCTAGAAGTCCAACATTTAATCCGTTGTGGCTCACTCAACAACAGAGGTTGAACACATTGCTATGACAGAAGCTATTAAGGAGGTTATGTGGCTAAAAGGCATGGTTGGAGAGCTTAGCATACATCAGAAGGTTATAATTGTATTCTATGATAACCAAAGCACAATTCACTTAACCAGGAATCAGGTATTTCATGAAATATCTAAGAATTTAGACGTGAACCTTCATTCTGTGAGGGATGTTGTCTCTAAGGGTTCAATAGTTATGGAGAAGATACCTACTGAAGAAAATCCAGCTGACATACTCACTAAGGTGCTACCTACAGACTCAAACAAGGGCTAAGGGCCCCTCAGGGCTAGAGGGAATCTCTATTATGAAGTTTTGTAATTGAGAATCAAGGTGGAGAAATGTTACAATGACTCACAATTAGCAAACTAAGGCAATGGCATACTCTTAATTATATCAAAAACTGTTAAAAAGGAATGAAAGCTTCTAATTGGTGAACCGAGTCGACTTGTGGAAGGCTCATTACTTATAAATAATGAGGAATACTTGTAGAGAGAAGGCTAAGAAAAGAAAATCAGTTAGTTAGAGAAAGAAGATGATAGGCTTCAAGAAATTGAGGAGAGCATCTTGGAGATCTTGTATCGAGTTGTTTCGAGAGAGATTATGGCAAGATGAGAGCTCATCTCTCAATGTAAAAGCTATGTAAATCTTCTTTATTGTCTTAGTGGATTTGATGGTTGATTTCCCTCTCGTAGAAGTAAGTCCTATGGACCAAACCACGTAATTCTCGGTGTTCTTGTTTGCATTTTATTTCTGCAGTTTTTCTTTTCTTTTTTGCCTTTATCTGCTTGCTTGTTATTGTTTTCCCTCTCCTTCGGCTACTCAGACTTCAGGTTTTTCGGCTGCCCAGACCAGCAAGGAGCTTTTCGGCCTGCAGGTATTTAACCTCCTGGTAATCGACATTCCAGCAGGCAGGGGGTATCGGCATTGCTCTTCATCGAACTGCAGGTATCCAGGCTACAGGTATTCGGCAATTCCTTCGGCCAGCAGTCCTCGACAGTTCTTCAACCTGCAGCAAGCAGGTATTAATCGGCCAGCAGGAGTTCTTCTGAATTTCTTGGTGTTCGACGAGAAGAAATATTACATCAGGACTCCGCACATAGAGCTAGGTGCGGAGTCCAATAAAATAAATTCACGTCAAAGTGGCAAAAATAAAAAATAAAAAAAACGGCGCGGTAATACGGGGGAATATTTATGTCGTGTTATTCCGCATTATTAAGTGTTATTGTGGTGATTTTGATGTATTATTGACGTTTTATTGTGTTATTATAATATAGGGAATATTCTCATAACACAATAACACAAAATAACACATAAATAACACACAATAACACTTGAATAACACGGGGGGAATATTCTCCTATCGGCCCAGTAACACAGAAAATATTCTCTCCGTGTTATTCCACGCTATTCAGGTGTTATTATGTGTTATTCAGGTATTATTGATGTGTTATTATGTTATTATAACACCGATAATATTCTCATAACACAATAACACATCAAAACGACCACAATAACACTTAATAATGAGGAATAACAAGGGAGAATATTCCCCCATGTTACTCCTGTGTTACTCTCGTGTTACCGTGCCGTTTTTTTATTTTTTTGTCATTTACACGTGGAGTCATTTTATTGGACTCCGCACGTAGCTCTATGTGTCGAGTCCTTATGTAATATTTCTTCGTTCGGCGATCAGGTTTTTTCCAACAGCTACAGTTACCGCCAGTTCGCACTACTGTAGCATGTAACAGGTGTCGCAGAAATATGCGGGAAACTCTCGCTCCCGCTTCAGATTGGTAGATGTATAGTTTGGCTTTTGAAGAGAAGCTTGCAAGAAGGATTATGGTCTGAAGAAAATGGATAGAGAAGAGTTTTTGCAACCCAACAAAGGGATCATTTTGTTGCTTCAATTTAGAAAAAAATTAATTTGAAATATTGATGTTGAGTTCTGGAGTTTGATCTCTGTCTTGCAAAGAAAATGTGCTGTGAAATTTTAAACATAAATTATATTTTCCCCAGAATTAATATTGAATTGGCAGCAACAGGACATAGCCATCAATTAAAAGAACCTATAAAACCTTTATATTTATAGAGTGATGACGTTTTTCCGCAGTGTTTTGCATGGATTTCACTTATTTTTCCAACAATTCTTGATTTGTTAGAGTTGATACGAAATAAAAACTAGCATTAAACTCCATGAACAACTTTAAAACTCCTTTGGAGATTGTTTTCACGCGAAATACGTTAAAAATGAAATAATTTCTAACTACTAGCACCCACAGAAGCCCAAATATTACATCCAACTCCACTTTGCTCTAATCAACAATTAACTTCGTGCAGATTATATAATAAAAGGAGCTCAAAAAAATTTAACACTACATTTAACCAGTGTGAAATTATATCAATAAATGCTTTATTCCTCCAAGTGCAAAGCCTTTGTGGAATGTCTTTGATTCCCATTTAAATTGTAAAGGTTCTTACCAATGACAGTTTTGCGAGTTCATCGAATCAAAAAACCGTATTATTGCAATGTTACGGAACCAAAAAAAAAGGTAATCGAGATACAAAACCAAGCTTCCAGCAAGCACTATTTCTCCATAACAAGAACCACAATCGAAATAAAAGAATATCCAGTTATAACCATGATTAGGTCAAGCAAAATCAAACTGAACGCGAAGTGAACACATAATGCATTGCGATTACCCAGCTAAATGATCTTTGCAAGGCAATAGAATCTATCTTGAAGAAGATTCGTGTATGGATAAATGTGGGGGGAAGACAGACAGAGAGGAATGAAAATCGTCTTAAAACTGAAGGTTGTGAACAAAAATCGAAGAACACGTACCTGTGAGAATTTTGGTGATTTCTTAGGGTGGGGAGAGAGGAAGAGGGAGACGGAATTTAGAAATGGGACAGTGGAGAGATCCCGTATCCGGTGAAAGCTGTTGGACTGGAGCTAAAGATAGTGCGTTGTTGTTGGAAGACGCGGGGCAAGAGTCGAATGGCTTTTGTTTGGCCGTGCGGTGTTTAAAACTGTTCAACTGTCAACTTCATGCGTGTGTTTCAAGTGACTCTTCAATCACAGCTCACAATTCAAAATTAAAAAAAAAAAAAAAAAATTAAAAATGAGACCCACTCTCATACACGTTCATTTGCATGAATATGAATTAAGAGCCGTGATCAAAGAGCATACGCAACTCTGCGTACGCTCTCCGTATGAAAGTTTTTTTCCAATATTTGACACTAATATTTGTTAGAAATTTTCTTTGATTTTCCAAATAGATTTTGATCGAATCAAAATCTCTTAGGAAATTGTCACGAGAATCTTTCGTTCACGTTCAAATCAATGAGAAAAACTGAATCGATACAATAGCGGAAGCGTACTCGAATCCATTTGATCGATCACAAGTAACGATCTTCCAATCTGCAATTTATCCTGAAGTTTTCTGGCTTCTCTCGTTGATGGAACAAGAGAATTTTTAAAAGATGCAGATCGTGACCAAAGAAACGATCTTCCAATCTGCAATTTATCCCGAGTTTTCGCTTTCTCATCGATGTGAACAAGAGAATTTTTAAAAGTATGCAGATCGTAGATCATTACCTTCGTATTTATCAGAACTAACCCATGGTTACAAATGATCGTTTAATTCCAATTCGCCCTCATTAAATCGAATTTGCTCTTATAAGTATCCACACTTATAATTTCACGACAAATGTGCCTAAAGTCATAAACTTTACTATTAATTGCACCACAATAATTTTGACTTATTAAATAATCGATCCAACACATTTATTAATTACATCAGTAATTCCATAATTAATCTAACAATCTCCCACCTGACTATATATGTAAAAAAATAAATGTGTCAACCTTAGAGACGCTCAAAATTTGTTGTCATTATTATAAAGCGCACATTACAATCTCGGTCCATTAATCATATCAATATAGAATCAAAGCAAGCTTTTCATTGTATTTGTCACAACTAAACCCATCAATGGTCACATATATTAATATAATCAAATGACATAGATCAATCATAAATGTGTGGAATGAAAATTACATGCAAGGTGGTCGGCTCATGTCAATTTTCAACCTGGTCCTACTTTACTTAAGTGAGATCAAACTTTAACTATACAGAGTGTATCGAATCGAATAAAATACCATATTTCGATCGTAAAATATCCAAATATGTTTTGTACACAAAATAAAACATAGAGCTAAAAATATAAGTTAACAAACTCCCACTGAATCTAAATTTCTTCAAGCTCTATAACACCCATACGAGCAGTATGCTCATGAAAGACCCTGGGTATCAGACCCTTTGTAAGAGGGTCCGCAATCATGGAGTTTGTTCCAATATGCTCTATGCAAATCTGGCCACTCTGTATTTTTTCCTTCACAACAAGAAATTTGATGTCAATATGCTTTAACTTGGATGAACTCCTGTTGTTATTGGAATACAATACAGCTGATTTATTGTCACAAAACAACTTTAGTGTTCTTTCAATTCCTTCCATAATGCGCAGCCTAGTGACAAAATTTCTCACCATATGTCATGGTTGGATGCCTCATAACATGCTATATACTCTGCTGCCATAGTGGATGAAGCTATTAGTGTTTGTTTTGCACTCCTCCAGGATATAGCTCCGCCACTTAACAAAAATATGTAACTGATATGGATCTTCTCATTGCCTTCGCATCCAAAGAAAATCGGAGTCGAATACCCAATGATCTCCAAATGATCCGATCTCCTATATGTAAGCATGTAATCTTTGTTCTCCTTAAGTACCTCATAACCCTTTTCGTCGCTTTCCAATGATCCATTCCCAGGTTACTTAAGTATCCGCCTAAAACTCCAACAATGTACGCAATATCCGGCCGCGTACAAACTTGAAGCATACATGAGACTCCCTATTCGTCGAAGCATGGGAATCTTTTGCATTTCCCGAATCTCAAGGTTTCCTTTGAGCACCGATTGAGACCGAACTTGTCTCCTTTAGCGACACGGGTGTGAATTGGTCTACTATTCCGCATGTCATATCTTTTAAGCACTTTATCAATATAACTCTTTCGTGATAATCCAAGAATACACCGAGAACGATCTCGGTGAATTTGAATTCCTAAAACAAATGAGGCATCGCCAAGATCTTTCATCTCAAAATTATTTGATAGAAATCTTTTGGTTTCTCGCAACATGCCTATATCATTTCGTGGCAGTGAGTATGTCATCCACATACAAAATCGAAAAATATGTTTTATCCCATCGAATTTATGATACACGCAATCATCAACTCGTATTCATTTCAAAACCAAATGAAAGAATCACTTGATGAAATTTGTGATACCATCGACGGAAGCTTGTTTGAGCCCATAAATGGATTTCGTCACTTGCATACCATATTCTTTGGGTCTCCTATTACAAAGTTTTCCGGTCGCACCATATAGATCGTTTCATCAATGTCTCCATCGAGAAATGCGGTCTTCGACATCCATTTGATATAGCTCCATATCATAATGAGCAACAAGTGCTATGATTACTATAAAAGAGTCCTTTGTTGAAACCGGAGAAAAGGTCTCTTTATAGCCAATCCTTCCTTTCGAGTAAAGCCTTTAGCTACTGAGACGAGCTTTATGTCTTTCCACATCGCTTTCAATCCCTTTTAGTTTTAAAAATCCATTTACAACCAATGGGTTTCTTTCCTTCGGCAATGGAACAAGTTCCCAAACTTTATTGTCTTCGCATAGACTTATACTCCTCATTCATCGCTTTCGATCCATTTTTCCGAATTGGAACTTTGCATAGCTTCGATGAAAGTCGATAGGATCATCTTCCATCATACTAATATTTTCCTCATGTTCCTGAAGAAATACAATATAATCATCTGAAATAACATTTCTTCTTTCCCTAGTGGATCGTCGCAAAAACACTTGCTCTTGAATTTGTTCTTGAGGTTGTTGAATTTGTTCCTCAAGGGGTTCTTGATTTGCAACTTGATCAATGTCAGGAGTAAGATTCTGATCATTATCAAAAACAATTACAGGAATAGGAATCAATTCCTCTTCAACAAGAATAGTATGGTCTGATTCATCCTCAAAAATAAAGTCTCTAACCTGATTTCTCCCCCCAAATTCAATATCCTCAAAGAACACTGCAGTTCCCGTCTCAAAAATTATCTTTAGTTTGGGATCATAAAACTCGAAACCCCTATATCGCTCCGAATAACCAACAAAGTAATTGCCATCGTTTTAGTGGTCTAACTTTTTCTCAAGTGGCTTGTAAGGCCTCGCTCAACTTGAGCAACCCCAAACATGAAAATGCTTTAAACCGGGTTTTCGCCCGTCCAAAGCTCATAAGGTGTAATTGCGAATGCTTTAGTTGTTACTCTATTTAGAATGTAAGTCGTCGTCTCGAGTGCTTCTCCCGCAGTGAATTTAGTAAGGTAGAATGACTGATCATACTTCTTACCATGTCTTTAAGAGTGCGATTTCGTCTTTCAACTACACCATTCAAGCTAGGTGAACCTGACATAGTGTATTATGGGACAATTCTATCATAAAGAAAATGTGAATTTAAATTTGAAAATTTGAAATAGTGCATTTTAGTTTTGAAATAGCAGCGCTTGCGTTGCTAGTAGAAAATAATGGGTGGTATATATATATATATATATAGATACACGCGCGTGCACATACACACACGTCGCCAATAAAATTTCATCATCTGACACGAATCTCGATGTAATTTTTTGAACAGGAAATATTCAAATGTTGATGAAAAGTCATCCAGAGCTCTGATTTCAACAAATTTATATTCAAAATGACCGACTTGATGAAACGGATCCAATGATATCAAAACTAGTCTAATCCGAGTCAAATCAAGCCCAGATCAAATCATTAAACCACATTTAAAAGATTTTCGGACACATTGGAAGGTCAAATGGATGCCGACACCAGCAAGCTCATACTCGAATCGAGCGTCTCGACAAGACGAATCCAACGAGCTCAAGGTCACACAATTCTGACATCGTTAAGGTCATCAAATGTCCATTAAACGTCGTCTGATCAAAGGGAGCCCTCTGAACCGTTCGATCAAAATAGTTGCATTAATTGCACTCAAAACCCTATAAATAAACCTCACGCCGCGAATTTTCTAAAGACGCATCAACACACACACACACACACACACATAACAAAAATAAAAAAATAAACTAAGCGGTATGTACCAAAATATCCCTGTTTTATTTTTATTTAATAATTAATTCCAATAATTTTATTTATGAGAATTTTTTATGTAAATAGTATGCGGTCAAAGATTTTAAGGGCCCATTTGATTGTTTTAAATTAGGTTAAATAACTGATAACAATGGCAACTTTATTGATTATTTTTCAAATTTTCTTCAATACGGAAATTTTATTTAAGGGAAATTAATTAAATTATTATTTTATTAAACATATATCTTACCGCTTTTTTATGCTATAAAAATAGGCGTTTAAATTTTAATGCATGCTAATACCCCGTAGACTGAGGAGCAAAAGCAGGAATTCGCCCGACGAGGGGCTCCGTCTGATTAGCTAGTTGGTGAGGCAATAGCTTACCAAGGCAATGATCAGTAATGCCGCGAGGGACTGAGACAGGGCCCAGACTCCTACAGGAGGCAGCAGTTGGGAATTTTTTGCAATGGGCGAGGGCTTGACGAAGCAATGCCGCGTGGAGGTAGAAGGCCCGCGGGTCGTGAACTTCTTTTCTCATAGTAGAAGCAATGATAGTATCGGAGGAATATGCATCAGCTAACTCTGTGCCAGCAGTCACGGTAAGACAAAGAAATAGATGATATCACACGTGCATTAAAAATAACAACATAACAAAGCATATCACGTTTTAAATGCATATATGATATCACACGTGTTAAATTGTTGTTATTATGTTATAAAAATACTATGGCTTAATCATAGAGTTATATTATTATTATTATTATATGTTAATTTAATGAAAATAGAGGAGTTCGATAAGCATGGTTATTCATTTTTAAAATCCATCCGATTTAAAAATCCAACTGTAAAGTATTTTTATGTAAATTGGCAGAGCTTAACCGGCTTAACGTTGGATCTTACGACAGATTATTAGATATACATGGTGCATATTTACGAAGAAATATATGAGCATAAATAATGATAAAGTGGTTAAACAAAAAAATTGGTAATCGACATGTACGAACTTGTATGACCGAAAAGTGCTTGTGTGGATCTAGACGAGATCTGACAGTAGTAGAGAGTAGCCAATCACCTCATTTGGCTAGCCCCAGGTCCGTCGGCCGACCACAGCCTGTCTGCCAACTGTAGGTCGTCCGTCAACTGACCTCAATTTGTATGCCAAAAATAATTCGTCTGCTAACTGTAGTATGTCGGTTGGCAACATTATGTCGAATGACCGTTTCATTGGACAAACTCAAATATGTGAGTATGTACCACCCCTATACGAAAAGGTGCCACGGACATGAAGAGATGCCAATTGAAATAACTATTTTCGTGGACAGTTGTATATATTTTTTATTTGTTCTCCTATAATCTATAAATAGAATAACTTTTTATATATATGGGGAGGAAGACCATTTTGGGCTCTCCCTTTCTCATGTAAACCATCTTTCTATATATAAAATGGGTCTGAAGAGCCTTGGGAAGACCCCAAATTTTTGCCCTGGTGGGGCAATCCCTGCATCACTCTCTCTCTCTCTCTCTCTCTCTCTCTCTCTCTCTCTCTCTCTCTCTCTCTCTCTCTCTCTCTCTCTCTCTCTCTGTTTCCTATTGCTCTATGTCTTGGGTATGTACCGCAGAACAAATTTGGATCCAACATACGCTGTGGTGAGCGTGGACATATCGTTAACTAGAAAATGAGAGACACTGAGGGAAAACACTCATGTGCGAATTTTTCCCAACACTCTGATCGTCGCATCCTTTAATCCACCAATGACTTCTCGTCAAGAAAAAATTTTGCAGGTGCAGGGATCCTCAAATAGATCCTGCACGTTTAAAAGCAAGTTGCTAATCATTAACCTTGCCAGATCAGAGAGGATAGATGAATATGGTGTTGATGGTCACTTGTTCGAAGAGCCCAAAATCCGCAATGTGAAATCTTGTATGTCAGCCACCTGATTATCACTCATTGTATGATTATGATCACGCAGTTGGTCACCTAAATCTCAACGGCAGCCATATCACGATTCAGCTAGTCTTCATATCAAGAGCTCATCGATCGTCTAATCCCGAACCTGCGCAATCTGTAACCCAATTTTTTGTCGGTTGTCAAATACCGATCCAAATAGCCGCCAGATCCAAATCTCACTGGTCACCGAATCGCGATCTCGCCAATCTCCAAATTCAAAGCTTGGGGTCATCCGATCTCAATCTCGCAGGGACAATTCCCGAAAACACGCCAATCGCTAGATTTTGATCTCGCTGGTCGTTCCCCTTAATTCCGACTAAAAGCCGGCCAGCCAAACTCCAGTGGAACAACTCTCTCCCCACAAAGCAAACCCACACCTGCAAATAACTGACCCCCCTCTATTGTGGAAGAATTCGCATTAGCCATTTCCAGACTGCAAATTCAACTAGACAACATTTGGTGGCTTGCTTCCCTCTTTATTGTGCAGAAACCCACATGTAGATCATCTTTAGATTGACATCCTTTGTCCCGCAAAAATTCAGGCAGGTATAAAATCCAAAAGACCCAAAATTCCAAAAGAAGTTCAGCTCCGGGTGACTGAAAACGCAAGCAACAGAAAAATTACAGATAGTCGATAAAACTTTGGACAATTGAATGTTAATTCCGACAACCAAAAACACTGGGCGGCCAATAACCATGTACGACCGAAATATCCAATAATTTTATTTTATTTTATTTTTCTCGAAAATATATATGTCAGCGCTTCTAATTTATGTCTGAATAAGACTGTGGGAACTTGAAAAGTTCACACGCAATACTCATAGTATTAAAATCTGATGGAACAAATAGAATACTCTCCTTTTTTCTGGCATCTCTTGACTCAATTTATGACAACTCTCAAAATCACCAAGAGTCACTTCAGATGCCCTTCAAAACCTGTTCAAATTGAATGCATTAAAGTCAGAACTGATTACGACGCCTAGATGCTTAACTGTGGCGCCTAGGAACCAACCTTCTAGAAGCACAACTAAACCGTCCGGCGCCCAGGCGCCCGATCCCGGTGTCATGGCGTCGGGCTCTCGTTTTAACGTATGGGGTTTGGTGCTTAGGAGCTAAAAGCCGTCACTTAGGCTTCAATTCATGTTGTGCTCTTTTTGCTCTATTTGACCCTATTTTGCACCATTTGCTCTAAAAAATCATCTCTTGTACCTGAAATTAAAACCATGCAAAATACATTCCATTAAAGTGCAATATTATTAAAAATGAGCATAAAATGTTGATAGAAAAATAACACATTTTTAGGCGTATCAATGAGTCAGGCGAGACAGTTATTGCATGAACCATGACTTTGCCTAAATCCCATTGGTTGGAATGCATTGAATTGCTGAAAACATATTTAAACCTTAGCTCCTTTTCTTAATGCACCTTGGTTTTTTTTTTATTTTGGACTTTTGGACCTGAACTCCTCTTGCTGAAATTATTTTTAGTATTGAATTTTTTGGAGGCCTTAACTGAAGCATATGGTTTGAATTTTTGTTGGTATATGAAGGAAGTATGCTTGCGTTTTTTGGAGGCCTTCTGAAGCATATGGTTTGAACCTTGGCTCCTCTTTCTTCAAGCTTTATTTTTCTTAAGAGGGTATGACGAGTGATTTGACCCAAGGGGTTCTTTTGAATAGCCCTTTACTCTATTCAACATACATTGTTAAGCGATTTTGGCAACCAAGAACCCATATATCATTGGTATACTACTAATGTCTTATGACAACTTATTTATCTACTTTTATTCACTATGAATTCTGATATTAATTGTAGAAACCCGACAACTATTATGTTTATATTGCTGTTGGAAAGCATAATTGAAAGATCTCGTACCATGACATTATTGGAAACCTTTATGATAATTTAATATGAATGCATATAATTTGATTTTGTATTCATATGATTTTATAAACCTTTATTTTTTTAGTTATCGCTGGGTGCAAGAAAGCAAAGTATATTTGTGTTACGATCATATTCACAAACATCAAATTGTACTAATCATTAATGTACATAATTGTACCACTGGAGATGAGCTCAAGCAATTCAACAAGTGCTAGGGGGATTAATCATCGATCGATTTGCTGGACTGCAATATTTTATGTTTTATTTTCACAGCTCAAATAGGGGACAATGTAGGACGAAAGTTCTATAGATGCCCAAAGAATTAATGAATAGAGATTGCAAGTTTTTCCAGTGAGTTGATGAACCAAGCAATGCAATATAGGAGCGAGCTGTCAAGAAGATATATTCAGTTGACGATAATTTGAAAATGATGTGAATGACCTGGAATCTCTTGTGAAGGCTTTATTCATATTTGTTTTGTTATTTTGGCATTACTGCTATAGTTTTTAGCTTTACATATATTTTGATAATGTTTATGCAGTTCAAAGAACAAATTGTACTGCATTAGATCTTTTTTTTTAAATAAACTTGTATTTATTGGCTGAGATGATCTTCTTGACAGACAAAATATATGATCTTTTTTTTAAATAAACTTGTATTTATTGGCTGAAATTGTACTGCATTAGATCTTTTTTTTTTTAAACTTTGAATTTCATAGTTTAGTTAAACAACCAGACAATTTGTTATTGTGGTTAAGATGTTTATACCCACTACTATCTGAGTCATGGAGTGATGTACTGTTTAATCTGTGACAATCGCTGCTTATTATACTACTACTAGAGGGCATAATTTAAAGATTTATTATGATTGACTTATTGTTCACCTGAATTTGCTTCTTGATGTTGCGAGTTATAAAAATTTGATAAACTATGTTTGAATTCAATTCACAGGAAGTACTTTCGGAATTATATTTTTCAAACAATTTAAACTGAATTATGTTTACATTTCAGGAGTATAACAGTCATTATCTCAAGTAAGACAACACTTTCAAAACTATATATTTCAAATATACCAACTATTTTTGAAACATAAACATCAGAACAACAGAAAAAACTAGTCTACACACACAACCTAAAATCTGACTCACATCTTCGCTGCCCCAATGAATTAACGCACGTGCCCCAGCCTGAAACTGGTAAACTGTGCCGCGAAACGGGATAAACCAGCAAAAAGCCCGCTGAAACTAAATCTGTCCGTCATCCAACGGTACAGAGCACGCGACGAATGGACCGAACGGCCATCTGAACGGCCATTGACGGGCTCCACCGGTTCGGTCGATCTTCCCCCGGTTTCAAAGGTTACGCCGCCTACCGCAGGATCTAGCCAATCAGCAATTCAACGCAACTTTCGCGAAATTGCCTCTCGAAACCCTTCCGCGGGCATAAATACCCCCGCCACCAACCTCTGTAATCTTCTGCTTACCTTAAATTCTCCGCCTATAGGTCCCGTTGTAGTTTGGGAAGAAGAGAAAGCGGGGAGGTAACTACGCATTCCTAGTAGTAATTAGTATAATGGCTTTCTCCACTCTCCTAAGATCCGCCATTCCTCTTCCCGAAGCTTACCGTGATTATTTGCATCCCGATTCAAGAGCTCGAGCTCCGGAGCCGTTCAAGGTATCGATATCGGTCATCCTCTTCGGTTGTGCTGTCTGTGTTGATTAACTAATTAAGCTTATGTGTAATTTTAATGCGGGATCGTATATTCTTTTTTTTCTTTTTGCGATTCCTTCCTTTTTTGCCAAGCTGCCGGTTATGCTTAGCGGTTTAATGCAGTATTAATCACCGGATTTTTGCAGCCTCTTTCATCTTGCATATACATTTTACTAAATAGCATAATTGATTGAGATGGAACATAAGATGTAAAAATTATGTATATTAATAACCCAATTTGTTCTGATTGTACGCTTCTACACCTGGTTAGGTTTTTTGTGGGAGGAGATCTTTCGCCGGTTCTGCTCGCATCCGTTCAAGTGCCTTGCGTTCTGCGCTTTCTTCGGGCGTGGTCTCATTACAGTTAAGTAGTATCACAGTTGTTAATCACATAATTTGTTTTTATTGTCTACTTTTACATTCAAAGTTTTTTCCTCTAGTTTTTCTTACGGAATATGTTTTTATGTGATTTACAGGACAACTAATGAAATAAGCTTTCAGCCCGCCAAGGCTACAGCAACCGAAGCACCTCTGGTTGTTCCAAGTAATCATCTTTTAGTGGTGTTGGATATTGAGTTATTTTTTAAAAGTTCTTCTTGGTTATGTGATTAAAAAAACTGTCTTTTCTTCCCCTTTCCATGATTAGGATCGTCAAGTGATGGGAGGGCAAAGATTGGCATCAATGGTACGCATTATCAATAATCTTACACCTGCTCTTCATTTATCAGAGAAGCGCACAGGAGAAGCATGTTTAAACAAGGAAAATTGTTTTGGTAGTTTAGTCTACTTGCGGTTTTATATATTTTGTCCCTGTATGAACACATTAGCAACCCAGGTTTTGTGTTGAAAAATCAGGTAAGGAGGAAACATGACAGATGAGGTCAATTCATCGGATGCCATGCATGAGGTTGATTTTGGGGTCAACATGAAGTTTCTATATTATTACTTGAAAAGGAAACCATTTGTTGATACTTGGCTTCACGTTCCTTTGCTTCTATATTTCTGAAACACACACCATTAGTCTAATATTTTTTGTTTCATTTAGTGGTATTTTTTATTATTTAGAAAGCCATAGTTTTGCAAAACACTTTTGATTTCACCCTTCTTTGTTCACAAATAACTGAAGCATGCATTCGAAGATTGAAAGCCTCACAAAAGGATCATAAATAATTAGAAAATATAATAAGATGCATAAAACTAAATTTGCATGATTAAGAAAAGTAACAAAATAAGCAAGCATAACAACCCGATTGCCTGTCTTGTTTGAGTTTCCTGGCCAAGGATCGTAATCTTACGCTAGATTAAGAAGTGTATTTGCATGCAAAATATTAATTTTATTCATGTTTTTGATGTACTACGATATTTTGTCTTTGAATACGTAGCAGGATATGACTGTTAGCATAGCCACAAAAGTAGAACCTATATGACCCACACAACTATTTGGAATAGCCACGAAGGTAGAAGCTGTTGGATTTACCAAAGGAGAACTTGAAGGCGCACACAAGAAGGACATGTTTAGGAACGATGGAGTTTTCATAGGATTGAAAGAGCCCACATACAAGCTCTGAGTTAAAGAAGCTTCCATGGACCAGCTACAATAAAATTTGTAATAGGCTCCAATTAGTTATATTAATATCCAGAAAGAGATAAGATTGGGGATTAGCTGCGAGAAAGCCATCACAATAGTGTTAAAAAAGTTGGAAAAGTCTCGTGCATAGGCATTGTCATAGAGGAACATTCCATTTAAAAATTGTTTATGAATAGAATCCAAGTTTTAATCTAAATTCAGTTACAAGAGTTATATCACGGGCATTTTACTGCATGCTCAAATAGCTAGTTAGAATACCATAAGTAAAATAAAAATCTATATCGTAAGTGATCTTAAATGGTTGAAGTTATGCAAACATTTTTATGTTCACAATAAATGTTTAGTTTGGGTTTCACGTTACCATAATTATTGCCTATTTTGTTTTTTTTTAATATTAATTTTTTTGTATATACTCATAAGTTTGTGCCAATACTAGGAATGTCATATCGACCCCACACTAATTAGATAAAAAATATGTTTGCTTTGCCTTTCCAAGACTTGTTTTGATTGTTGGGCTAAAGTCACATATTTGATCGATTATGTCATAAAATGTGGTTAAAATACCTGATATCTTTTACAACTGATTGAATTGTTGATGATGGTTGGTAATTATTGAAGATGTCCTCTCCGACATCTCCTCTGGAAAAAGTCTATTAGTGTGGGTTCCCTATATTTACTTTATAGAAGATGCACAATTGCACATGCTTGGTATGATGACTAAATTGTAATTCACTCAACCAATATTCTTCAATTTTGAACTAAAGAAATACTTAGGAGTTTCTGTGAGATTGATTGCACACAATTTGTGAAGTCTTACAAAATGGGCCATTTTTTCTATGATGATGATTTTTGTTTTCAAGTCAAATTTTTATTTAATTGTTCAATTGTGGCTTATACTTAGTTCGGTTTCTTAACATAATTCATTTGAGGGAATAATATTCTGTGCTGATAAAAAATGCAAAATAATCTAAGAAATGTGTTACAGGTAGCTTTTTGTGGAAGGACATTGTTATTCTGTATTGAAGCGCTGTGTTCTCGGTATTTTTCTCATAGTTTTCAAGCACATAGATGAAAGGTTAAAGCATATATTTGTTAATGTATTCGGCAAGTCTGTTGTGTGAAGGAAAAAACTTGCTTATGTTTATTTTGTTGATAACCCATGCTGGTTTCTAGGAACATCTACTTAAGATTTCTAATTGAACTATTATTTGCATCGTTATGTCAAGTTTGTACTGTTTATGATAATGCAATAAACTTTTATTTTTTTATTGTAGTGAAGATAGTGACACTTATTCTTTTATGCTTATAGAACTTGAACTATTTCAGGTTTTGGTCGTATTGGGAGGTTGGTCTTACGCATAGCTGTTTCAAGAGATGACATTGACGTGGTGACTATCAATGATCCATTTGTTGATGCTAAATATATGGTATGTTTGAACTTATCATTTTACCCATCTATGGAATGGATGAGATATGAAATCACCATTCAGAGGATATAGTTTTGTAATATTGTAATTTAATACTGTGTTATTAGGGTTAAAGATTTTGGATAGATGTCCAACTATAACTTAGATTCAATTTATTTTTTCTTTTGTTATTTACGTGTAGGATTAATTAGAGAGTAAAGCTATGCTTTGTTGGAGGTTGACTATGCACAATTACTCTTTCTTTTATAGATAGATCAAACAAAGTACACAAGTTGGAATTGCAAGAAGATGGTAGTGGCGATCCAATTCTATTTCAATATTTAGGTCGTCTTGTATTCCGTTGAGGAATCGAGAATGATCCTTATTTTCAACATTTCATCAGCAGGAGAGCTCCACCTAAATTTATAGATTTTGAATCACCAGTTGGCCAATAGGGAGGAATGTTCTATGTCATAGGTAACTGTTGACCTCATTTTTGGAGAGGTTTAGTTTTTTTCTTAGTATTTAGGGTCCAGCCTTAGGTTTATTCTGTTGACTATCCTAGAGGACTAGTGATGTGACCCACGTCATTTTAGAAATCCAAACCGTTTTTTTACTCGTTTTGGAGTTCCGCATGTGCGGTTCTTTACCTTTAGCAATTAGGAGATTGAAACTAACACGAGTGAACTCAAAGAAGTCCCCATGTGACCATTAATCCTTAGGGTTGCCTTATGCACAATTTGCATCTTTGCGCGCACAAATATCACAATTCGGACGGTCGACACGTTTAAACACCACAATTCACATCAAATATGCCTTTATATGTTGCATAATTAACCAAAACTTAAACAAAATTTTGAAACGATCGATCACAAATATGAAATTTTAAGAAAATCAAATTCGACGCGTTTTTAACTCGATAGTCGACGAGGTTGTCCGAACGACCCGGATGACGAAACGGACTGCACCGACCATTCCGGAACGTCAAAATTACTTAGAAAGGACATGCACTGCTATAGTTTCAAGCATGAACAAATCACACGAAAATTGATGCGCCTAAGTGAAATAAAAAATGGAAAAATTCCTAAAGCCTAAATCCCTATACTCATGCACCCGAGCCCTTGCCCTGCTTTGTCCTCTCATCCGCGGCTCGCCTCTTCTTCCCAGTCGCCACCTAGGTAAAACCCTAGGGCCAAAATTTTCCCAACAAACTACTCTTCTTTTCGTGAAGGTTCGCCCGAGGTTCCCCTCCCCTATGCTCTGATTTCTGATAAAGCTTCCCTTTTGTCGGCACTAGCCTCAGCGCTCTGTCGTCACCTGCCCTGCGCGCCTTGTCGCCACTCATAGTCGTCCCTGTCTCCTTTGGCTCACCTCCAGGTATGCGGAGGGTGTGGCTTTCTCCTCCTCTTGGCTATAAATACCCCACTTGGGGAGGCTTTTCTGTTGGTTGAAATTTAGGGGGAAGGTGAGGTGCTGCCAAAATTTAGTGGGTTGCTTGGTATCTTTGCTTGTTTACTCGGTATTCTCGCTTGGCTACTCTGTATTTTTGCTTGGTTGTTCGATATTCTTACGTGACTGCTTGTTTGGCTGCTGAGGTATTATCTTCTTGCTTCATTGCTCAAGATTCTTGCTTGATTACTTATATGGGAGTTCTACTTTGAAATTTAGTTCGGTTATTGTGCCTTATTGTTGCTATCCATACATGTTTTAGTATACCTTAAAATGAGAGCTTAATAAGCCTTTCACCTCTTTAATGCCCCCATACTTTGAGGCTAATCAAACTCCTTATCTTACTTTCTGGTTTTCTACAATCTCTTGTTCCCTTGAAGAGGGTATAAAATACACGTGGCTCTGGAATCAATTTTTAGATTAAGAATGACTGAAGAATACTATGCTTTTTCTCCTTTTGTTTTTCAAAACAATAACATGTCTTATCCCAAAAGTTATTTTGAACTTTATCAGTTTCACTTTGGTGGTTCAGGGCATGCATCCTTGTGGTTTTATGCATGCTAAAAAATAATACGCCGTTCAACTTAAAGCTGTAAGTTGGCTTAACTTGTTTCTGGATAAAAGAGTCCAAACTTTGCCTTAGGAGACAAATGTGAAGCACCACCATTGCATTGTGTTGCATGATTATCACTGCACCACCATTGCATTGTGTTGCATGATTATCACTTCACATACAACCAGTCTGATTTCCTTTAAAAAAAAGAAAAAGAAAAAAAAAAAGAAAAAGAAAAGAAAGAGGAAGAAGAAGAGGGATAGTATATGCCATTATTTCTTTAATCCTATTTATGGTGGCATGATTGTTTAGCTTGCACGGAAGTTTAGTCTCTTAAGCATAAATGTTGAATTTGTTTAGCATGGTGTGGTCAATCTCTCTTGTTTGCTTATACTTTTTTTTAGATTTGGAAGATATGCCTATAAAATGCTATTCAATACTCATTTTTTTTGATGGTTTGGAAGGTTTCACATGCTTTATTAAAAGAAGTTTGGAGGGTGTTTTGGCACTCCATTTGTTGGAAGGTTTTGGGGGGTCTTTAAAGGCCTCATTTACTAAAGGAATTCGATGCCATTTTTTGGTTTGGAAGGAACAAAATGCTTTTTTTTATTTTATTTTAGAACTTGATATGTTGTTTTGGGATTTGGTTGACCCTATTTGAGACATGGTTGGTCCTTTTTGGAGGTTTTGCGGGCTGGTTCCTGCTGTCCCTGTTTGAAATATATATCGCAGAAGCTTTGTTGGTTGTTTTGGAGTTGTTTTTGCCTCATGTCGCCATCTGAGGCCATTTGTTAGCACCTGTTTTCCTACTGTTGCTGCCCTTACCTGAGAATCGTGATGTTTGCTTTCCTTTCTTTGTTGGTTTGGGTGTGCTCCTCTTGTTCCCCCTACTCGAGACACATATTGGTGCTTCCTTTTGGCTGATTTGGGTTGTTCCCTGCCCTTTGTCATTGATGCTCACAGTTTTTTTTTTCTTTGGTTTGGGCTTGTGTTAGCTGGCTTTACCTGTGGCCTGATGAGGTTGTTCCCTGCCCCTAGCCGCAGGTGTTGGTTGTTTTTTTCTCAGTATTTGTGGCCCTCTACAGCTGGCCCAAATCGTAACTCTCTTAGGATGCTTGTGGTTGGGCTCAGCGCAGCTCCCTGTTATTGTCCCTACCCGTGAGGTTGTTGGGTGCCTGTTGTTGGGTTTTGTTTGCTGTCTTTGCTGTCCCTTACCCGAGAGCTGTTGCTGCCTCTGGTCGTGGCTCTGGGGGCGCTATTTGTGGAATTTTTTGTGATTCTTTTCGTTGAGATGTTGCTCCCTATTGTTGTCCCTAGCTGTGGGCTTTTAGGAGATGTTTCTCGTTAGTACTATTGTAATGCTTTGTTCCCTCTGTTGCCCCTGGCCGCGAGTCCTTAATTTTTCTTCGTCGTAATAAGTTTGCTCCCTCTCCTTCCCTGTTACAGCCATTACATGAGAATTATTGCTGCCTTATATTGATCTCGGGAAGAGGCTTAAGTGTTGCATTTTGGAATAGTGAAAATTTCAAAAGAGGATTGTTTATGTAGTTGGGTGTTTGGAATGGTTTTAAATGTGATTTTGAGGGTCGATCCATTCTTTACTACTTTCCTATTTCAAATGGATTAGTCCATCCTTTCTCTCACTACATTTTTCTTCTTTTCTTTTCTTGTTTCTTGGTTTGATTTATGTGCTTATGTCTGAAACATAAGCACACATATATAGTCGTAGCTATATATGAACAATCAAGCAAGGCTGTAAGTTGGACGGGTTTGGGGTTTAAAAAGGCGATGATGTTTGACATCTGCACATAGAGCAGAATAATATTACATCCTACAATATCGATACTCGATCTAGGGACCTGATGAGAGTGTAAGATGCAAATATTATTCATCGACACTAGGCTAGCGTGGCCCATTGCCTTTTTAGGTTGCTGGCGGTCCTAACTCGACAATATAATTGACTCGTGGACAATTAAATTTATAAAATACAATAACAAAACAAATGTATCACTTACAAAAATATTTTTCATTATTAAATAGAAACCTTTTGATCATTGTGTAAGTGCTAGGGCGTCCCTGGAGCGACGCTGCTGATGCACTTGAATACAGGTGGAAAGTGTGCAGGGCTGCTACACCGGCGCCTGGCGTGTAGTGTCAAGTAAGCGAGGTTCCCACATTACGGACGGATGCGGGTAAAAGTTAGTCCACGATACTAAGTATTAGGATAGTGATCCCGGAATATAGGTACTCTCAATGGTAAACTAATGGAATTGGTTGATATTATGATCCATAGAAAGATAAATATCCTATGTATTCAAGAAACTAAATGGGTTGGAGAAAAGCTAAGGAGATTGATAACTTAGGTTTTAAACTATGGTATTCCAGTAAGAGTCGTACTTAGAAATGGTGTATGTGTAATTATAGATAAGAGTTTGAAAGATAATGTTGTCAAAATTAATAGAGTTGGAGATAGAATTATAAAGACTTAAGATTATTATCGATACTAAGATTTTTAATATTATAAGTCTTTATGCTCTCTCAAGTTGGTTTAGATATAGATCTAAAGATAAATTCCGGAATGATTTAGAAGACTTAATACACTCGATACCCTCGAAGAAAAAATTTTTATTGGAGGAGATTTAAATGGACATGTCGATAGAGTGGTAGAAGATTTCGAAATATTCATAGGTGCTACGGTTATGGAGCGATTAATGAAGAAGGTAGAACCATTTTAGATTTTGCTTTAGCAGTATGATTTGATTATTACTAATACTTTATTCAAGAAAGAGATGAACATCTTATTACTTATAAGAATTGGATCTAATAAAACACAAATTGATTATTTTCTTATGAGAAGAAGAGATCGTCGAGATTGTAAGGATTGTAAGGTTATTCCAAGTGAGCAATTAAGTACGCAACATCGATTATTAGTTCAGATTTTAAGATGAAGAGTTGTAAAATAAAGAATACTAGAATCAACATCGTAGAATAAGATGGTGGCACCTAAAAGACACAAATAAAATTATTTTTATGAGTAAAATTCAAGATTTAAATATTTGGGATGTTCATGAAGACGTGAATGTTATGTGGGAAAAATTAACTAATACTATTAAACGAGTGAGTAAAGATGATCTTGGAGAATCAAAAGAAAAGTTTCTATAAATAAAAATAGTTGGTGGTGGAATGATAATGTGCAGAAAAGATAAAATATAAGAAGTTATGTTATAAAAATTGGTTTAAATGTAAAAGCGTAGAGAATCTGGAAAAATATAAAACGGCTCGCAGTGAGTGTAAAAGAATAATCTGTGACGCTAAATATTTTGCTTTTAGTGATCTTTATAACATGTTAGATACTTAGGAAGGTGAAAAATATATGTATAAACTAGCTAAACAAAGAGAAAGAAAAGTAAAGATTTAACTCAAGTAAAGTGTATTAAAGCATTGAAAATCAAAAAGTCTTTTCTTGAAAAGATATTCAACATAGGTGGGTGAGTTATTTTGATAAACTTTTTAATGATGATCGTTGAAAGTACGATTGACCTTAGTGATCTTAATATCGTTAATAATAATAAAACTTTTCATTTTTACCGTCGCATTAGTAAAAAGAAGTTGATGAGGCTTTAAAGAAAACTAAGGGGCAAGTCCGTAGGACTCGATGATATCCCAATTGAAGTGTGGAAATGTTTAGGTGATTTGGGGGTTTCTGGCTTACTAAACTTTTTAATATTATTTTAAAAACTAAAAGGATGCCCGAGGAGTGGAGAAAGAGCATTTTGGTCCCCATTTTTAAGAATAAAGGAGATGCACAAGAGTGTGCAAATTATAGAGGAATTAAATTGATGTGTCATACTTTAAAATTATGGGAGAGGGTAATTGAACATAGGTTAAGACGTATTACGAAGATTTCTCATAATCAGTTTGGATTTATGACGAGACAGTCTACCATGGAAGCTATACATTTATTGAGAGGTTTGATGGAGAAGTATAAAGATAATAAGGAGGATCTACATTTGATTTTTATTGATTTAGAAAAAGCTTACGATAAGGTTCCTAGAGATGTTCTTTGGAGAGTCCTTGAGAAGAAAGGTGTTGATATGACTTATATTCAAGTCATTAAAGATATGTATGCTAGAGTCGTTACATGTGTTCGAACCGAAGGAGGATTGACCAAGTATTTTACTATTTCGTTGGTTTACATCAAGGATCGGCTTTAAGCCCATATCTTTTGCTTTATTTATGGATGGTCTTACTTGGGCATTTACAAGAGGATGTACCTTGGTGTATGCTTTTTGTCGATGATATCCTCCTTGTGGATAAGACAAGAGAAAAGTCCAGGAAAAACTTGAATTATGGAGGTCTACATTGAGTCTAAAGGTCTTCGTTTGAGTAGAACTAAAGCCGAATACATGGAATGTAATTTTAGTAATAGTAGGTCTGAGTGACGTGCAGTGTAACTTTGGGTGATCAAATTATTAAAAGGTGTGAACGATTTAGATATCTTGGGTCCATTGTTCAAAGCGATGGTGATATAGATGGGGATGTGAATAGTAGAATTCGGGTTGGTTGGTTGAAGTGGAGGAATGCGTCGGCTCTATTGTGTGATAAGAAAGTACCACTTAGGTCGAAAGGAAAATTTTACAAGATGGTGGTGAGACCTTCGATGCTACTATGGTCTTGAATGTTGGCCTTTAAAAGAGAAGCATAATGTTAAGTTAAGTGTTGTCGAGATGAGAATGATTAGGTGGATGAGTGGCTTTACTCTTAGAGACAAAATGCAAAATGAATATATCCGTAAAAGGGTTGGAGTTGCACCGGTGACGGATAAAATTGAGAGAGTCGCCTTAGATGGTTTGGTCACATTAAACGTCGACCACTCGATGATCCGATTAGGAGAGTAGATGTTTTAAATACAACTTATGTTAAGAAAGGCGAGAGGCGGACCTAGGAAAACTTGGGCTTATTGCATAAAAAATGATCTTAATTTATTAGAATTGAACGAAAATTTGACACTAAATCGGACACAATGGAGAAAAAGGATTCATGTAGCCGACCCCACTTAGTGGGATTAAGGCTTTGTTGTTGTTGTTGTTGTATTAAATAGAAACCCAATTTTGCTTGTATGCAAAAAGTCTATATGCATGATAAATCATGAACTTTGAATGACATAAATCTGCTTGTCCACTTACCAATTACCTGTATTAGACTAAGAATTGCCCTTCTAGGATTGTATTGTTGGAAATTTTGACCGGAATATCGGGTTTATGTATGTGGATAAATTATGGTTGCCTACGGAGTCTTTCGGGAATGATAAATCTGAGCCTACGGAGTCCTTCAAAATATCGGGTTCAAATTTCGTTTTGTTCGTTTATAGTTTAAAAAAAAAATTGTTAGGAATGAAATAATTAAAGGAGAAAGGGTAGACAAAGGTAAAAGACCCAATCCAGAACCGGAAAGGAAGAGAAAACCTAAATGCTTAATTTTCCTCGATTTTTGTGTGTTTCCTATGATTTTCTTCGAGTTTTCATGAGTCACTTGTGGTTTTCCTCGAATTTTTTTATGTGATGCTTTGTCATTTATTTTCTATATATAAATGCATCTTTACCCCACCCGTTAAATTCTCCACTATACTCGTTCACTCAACTGCAACGCTAATCCCATTTACAGGAGCAGCAGACTCGCTAGGTACACAAGTTTATTTTATGTTTACAGTATTTTACCGTCTCTACTGTAGATTCTACGGTCTTTTCTTCACGCTGCTTTTCTTTACTGCACTATATACTGCTTTTCTTTTACTGCACTCTCTTATAACATATCTTTTTCTTGCATGCTTTAAATTAATCGCAAAACCTTCAGGATAAGAACGATAGTCGGTATACTTAGGGTGGATCACTATAAAACACTAAACCTGAAATTGCTACTACGTGGAGCATGGAGCAAGCCTTCGTGGGTAGCACGATGAAGCCGCAACAGATGGAGGATTATGAGCTGCAATAGCAAAACAAGTCTACACCAGCTAAACTTTTTCTTAGTTTAAATAACATAAGCCATAAGACTTCGAGGTGGTCTGTCTAGCGCGACATAAATTCTCACTTTATCTTATAGGATTTTACACATCGTGCAATATAAACCTTAAATCGCCTTAGGATTCCGAGGTCGTTGTCGATACGATGTAAATCCTCATATCTTTTGGGTTATTTGCATAATTTGATATTATGCAAGTGTAATTCATATTACTAAGAATTGACAAGATTGAAATTTAAATAAATTCGCTTCTAAAATTTAAACCTCAACAATATGATAGTTTGAGAAGTTATCGAGGTTCGTTTCTATTCCATGACATCCCCTAGTCACTCACTTTGATTCAAGAAATAAATGTTCCAATTTGATCATTTTCTCACTTGACTTTTCTATGTCCAACCTTGAAACCCAAACCTTGAATTGATGAAGTAAATACCTATGATTATCATTGAGAGTTCTCTTAAGTGACTTCAGTCATTTGACATGTTTGTCTTTATAGGGAGCTTTAAGAACCCAAGTAATATGAACCCCATCTAATTTTCAATATTAGGTAGGGGAACTTGTCAGTCAAAATAAAATGCTCGCAGACCAGAACATATGTCATTAATTTTGTAGTTTATTTGATCGAGCCACATTACCAAGTAATATGTCTATTCCTCGGGATAGGTGCGTTACTTATGATGTTGTGCTCGTTTACTTAAACTATTAAATGAATGAGATTCGTCCATTCTCATTTTTCAAAAATTAAAATAATATTTTTTAAAAATCAATATATATATATATATATATATATATATATATATATTAAATCAAAACCATAAATATTTTTTTAATATTTTTCCAAGAAAATAATTTTAACGGCCGATAGTAACCTTCAAGGAGTTTGCTTGTGATATTAAATCAAAACCATAAATATTTTTTTAATATTTTTCCAAGAAAATAATTTTAACGGCCGATAGTAACCTTCAAGGAGTTTGCTTGTGAAGACAAAATGAAGATTACCTTACTGGCGTGGCTATTCCTTTTAGTACCAATGACCCAATGTTTAAAATATGGAAATAGATGGCAATGTCATGGCTCATCAATTTTATGATAAACATAAATGGAAAGAATTTCTTGTATCACAAAGATACACAAAGAATGTGGGATGCAATGAGAGATCTACTTTAACAACAAGGATAATATTTCAGAAATTTTTGAAATCGATGTGACGCTTTATTACCTCAGATGAGGTGAACTTTTGTCGTTAACATACTTAGATATTATAAGAAGGAATTGACACAAAATGTTTTATTTGAAGGTTTTGATTAGTAGTGTTATTAAGATTGCCATCTATAAAAGGAAATTATTTGGAATGAAAATGCATACAAATTCTTACTTGGCCTCAATAAAAATCTTGATAAATCATGAAATGATATTTAGTAACAAGTGTTGCAGAGCTGCAGGGGGTTGAACTGGGCTTTGGTTCAATAAGGAGTCGCCGGTTTAGCAAGAAAGTTGAACTAAATCGATCGACCCTTATTAGGGTTGGGAGGGCTGTGGCCTCCCCCCTAATTATCTTAGTTTATCATAAATATATTGTTCTTTGGTTTTAAGGTTCAGTTTTGGTTGAGATTTCTGTTTAGATAGATTTCGACGCTCCCCTTTTCCCTTATAGGCCTGAATCTAATGGAGAGAAAGTTCTTTGATTGTAACTCGTCCGAGGTGGTGTGTATCTTCTCTTTTCCTTTTTTCTGCCCTCTTCCTGCGCCGCATTTCCCTTATCTTTTCCCCTGCTAAAGCTGCCATAAATCTGCCCTACACCTTCCATGCTTGCTGTAACTCTTCCACATCCTCCATATCCGCCGCACTCTTCCCCGCCCCCCAGCCACCTCCTAGATCTGTTGCAAACCCCTCTAGGCCATCCAACTGTTGCTGCAGCCCCCACTACCAGACTTTTCTACCACAAACAATATGTGTAGCCCCTCTCTTACTACTGCATCTCCTAAAACCACATTCGATACCCCTCCTGCTATCACCACCACTGCCTCCCTGCTCGTCTACCTGTGGGCCATCTGTCATCCACCCCCTTTATTGTCGTCCTAAGGTGCCTTTTTGTTCTGTTATCATTTATTTCTTGTTTTGAAGAGTCGTTGTTAAAACATATTTGAATTCTAACAATATATCTGCATTTTTTTGGTGGTTTGGGTTAATTTCGCGTGAGGCTTTTTGTTTAAGTCTAATTATAGGCCAATAATAACAACCAAACTAACAATTATTTCCTTTTTATTTTTCATTTCACCAATGACTCACATTAAAAGAAAAATATGCCGTGGTGCGAGCATTGCCATAAATTTGGACACCGATAAAAGATGGAAGTCTCAAGGAAAAACCATCCAACTTGAAGCTTGCTTGCTATCCACAACGTTGGGGCCATAATTGCAATCTTGTTGCCATTATTGATACCCATATGCCAATTGAACCATGCCCTTTAATGAGGAGCAATTGGAGATTATTTAAGAAATATTATAACAAACGCTATCTAGTTTGGTACATGTTCTTAAAAAAAGGTAAATTTGAAAGTGCCCTAAGTTTAAGATGAGTGGCATCTAGTCCATGGATTGTAGATTGGGGTGCCATAGATCATATGGCTGTATATGCCACTATATTTTATAGATGCAATCATGCAGAAAATCTCATTGTTAGTGTTACGTGCGTAAATATTCATAGCGATAAAATTCTAATGTTTATCGTCTTAATTTTTTTCGAAGAACATAAGAGATAGTACAAGTCACCACAAATTTTTGTGTGGAAAACTTGAAAAAGGGACAAATCAGAAACTTAGAACAGTTGAAATGATTCCACTATGTAGATGCTAGTTATCGAATTGTACTCCTCTTGAATAGGAGAAGATGTGCTATAAGAGTGTGGAATGTTGACTTTACTTTTTTCTGACATGAAAGATATTGGAGAAACATTGACGATCAAACAAAAGTGGTGGGTGACATTGATTTGATGTCTATGTCTTTGATGGTGATCCAAAGGCGATTGGTGATAGGCCATTGACAGTGGTGGTTAGATGATGATGGTGCTGAGCTGTGACGACTACCGTTCAACAATGGCGGTAGTTCAATGATGAAGATGGTGGTATTGCGACAACAATTTAATTACTCGATGGTCCATCGGTCAAAGTGACGATGGGGATTTGATAATGGCTTGTGGTGGCGACAATGGTGATGGTGGTCCGACAGTAACCATAGTCCAATGACAGCAATTTAGTAGCAATGGAGATGATGGTCCGATAGCGGCCACACAGGAAATTTGATATTTTGTCTATGAGCTTAGACAATATTTTTCAATGAACAATTGGATTGCTACTCTTTACATTGGATGAATTATAGAGGTCCTGATTTGAACACTTAATTGGACAACAAGGGACTGATAGTGAATTTGGTAGCTTGCTTGTGAGCAAAGAACATGATTGTTTACTTCACCTATGAGCATGAATGAGATTCGATAATTCACCTGCAAGTGCGAGTAACATCTCCTTGTAGAACAATCAAAATTTAACGAATTGTTGGCAAGATATAAATAAATTAATTACTTAAAGAGAAAAATAAGAAATTATGATGTTTTATTCCCCATTGAATCTACGACATAATTTTACAAGCAGACCGAAATAATTGTTTGAGTTAAAAATGATGCTTTGCATCCATTAGTATGTTCAAATATATAAGGTCTTGCACGTGTCTCGTGACACTTTTAACTTGTGTATATCGCTTCAAAAGACGTGTTAATTATCTTAAAAAACACAAACCTTATAAAATAATCTCATCCCTGAAGTTCAAAAACCCCATAGGTGCTTTGATCATCGCGCTAAATGCTTGATCATACAATCCGAGAATACTACATGAGCTTAAACTAGCTAGATTTTAAATATCATGCATAAAAAATGCTAAATATTAAATTGCCCAAATCTATTTATTGAAAGTACTCATATGTGCTCTGATTAGTGTGCTACATGTTTAAACGTCTGGTATGAGAATAGTGCACATACTAAATATCAGCTTAAACTAAATTATATTTCATCTTGAAAAATTTATAAATCATAAAAAACACCTCATGTGCTCTGAACATTACTAAATGTTTTAAGCAATTTATTTTAAACTACTACCAAGGCTAGCTAAAAATAAATCTAAAATTCATGAATGATTCTAAATGTTTGAATTTAGGCATATGAGAATATTATGTAGGCTGGCATAAAACTAAATTCTAATCACCCGCATGTGCTTCGACTAAGTTTGAGACTGCTGAGTGGTTAAATATGCTTAAGCTAAATTATAATTCGCTTAGAAAAGCATTTCATCGTTAAAAAGAATTGTATGTGCTCCAACTATTGTGCTAAATATTCAAATTATTGGTCGGACAATGTTGCACGAGCTAGTTAAAATAAACGTAAAAAACCAACTTATATTACAACGCTTCTTCTAATTGTTTGAACTTAAGCATTTAAGAATGTGGCGCAGGCTGACATAAACTGAACTTTGTTTATCGACATATGCTCCAAACAATGTGTTGAATGCTTAAATACTAAGTTTGGGAATACAACACATCTTGAAAAAAGAAATTATCTTAGAATTGCCTCCACACTAATATGCTTGCACAAATATTTTCAAGCTTGAAGAATTTTTTTTTTTGTTTACAGGGCAATTTGTAAGTCCTTATATAGTTCAAATGTTATTCTAACAGGGATAAAAAACAACAAGATTGAGCCTGCTCCTTAACTAGTCGCATTGTCCTTGCAAGGATTGGACTTAATATGATTGATATTTCTATAAATGCTCGAAAGGAAGTTCAATCAAATTATAAATACAAATATTTTAAATATCAAACTCCTCAATGATGATTGTGTTAAAATGAATCTCAATGTTGCACGAGCTTGTTAAAAATAAACTTAAAACACCCACATATATTCCATTAATTGTTCTAATTTTTTGAACTTAATCATTTGAGAATCAAACACTAAGTTCTAGAATACCGCACATATTGAAAAAAAATAATTATATTAGAATTACCTCCACTCTAATAAATGTGCACGTATATTTTCAAGACTTGCAAAAAATTTTCTTTTCAAAATCAAATTCAATACCATTAAATGACATTGGCTCTCGAGCGGAATACTTTGTCTATATGTCAATTCATTAGTCCATCTGGTCCAGTACAATTCTTCTCTTAACAATAAACAAAGTCGATAAGATTGAGCCTTCACCTTAAGCAGTCCCATCCTCCCTACAAGGATTAGAAATTGCCATGCTTGATGTTGCTTGAATACTCATAACGAATTTCAATCAAATTATAAATACAAATATTTTAAATATCAAACTTCTCAATGATAATCGTGTTAAAATGAATCTCAACTGAGGGGATTTATTCATAAAAATCATAAATTCAAATTATGGAAGTCTAAAAAATATTTATATAAAATCTATCATTTAAAGTTAACGAGCAAATTTTATCCAACATATATACCTGTTTGTTAAGAGTGACAAATTTAACATTAATAAAAGTTTATAAAATGCGAATGTCATCTTTAATATATACTTCATTTACACTCAAAATAGCCTGTAAGGATGTGGCTTAATTTTTTGTTTGCATGGTTTGACCACTAGGCTTCATATATGAGACAGTTATAATGAAAGCCATTTGATCGGATGATTTGACTAATAAGCTCCACTATATCACGATCATTTTTGTAGACCTTATGCTCTCCAATGATTTTCTTTCGTTTGAGTTGTCAATTATATGATATACCTGATAGGGTACAAAATCCTATATAAACTAAAATTGATTTGAATTTGTTTCCTTAGTCAACTTTCATCCTAGGTCCACAATTTTCCCTTGGACGAAGTAATTATCATTTGGGTTGGTTAACTCTTCTGACTAAGTAGACCATAAACCATGACAATTCAGGATGATGAAACTATGAGATATTGATTGATTTTGTCATCACCCCCTATCATCTTCTCTTAAGCTCTTAGTGATAAATTTTATAATATCAAATTTTGGTTTACTGCTGCTGCTACATGCTAAGTTTAAATATCTAATACTTAATGATTAACCTTAATCGAAAGTCTTCTCGCGTTATTGAGATGATTAACCATCGGGGCTTGTGCCTATGAAAGAATTCAAATCATAAATGAGAGCGAAATCCTTAGGTAGTGTTTTTTTACTGCCTCATCTACCTTCTAAAAATTTGATCCAAACTCTCACAACACAATCTCTCAATCATTTTGAGGGAGGTCGGGGCGCGAATTTTTGGAGCCCATAATAATTTGATTGCTAATTAGGTCCCTAGGAGGCACATCTAAGACTAATTTGAAAGCCATAAGTCAAACTCAATGGCTTAGTGCTAATAGTCATAAGTAGCTCCTCAGGTTAATGTTTGTGGTAGCTTAACATCACATTTCTAGTTAAGGTAATGTAATATGGTCACATCTCTTCACTCTTTAGATTCGTGTTCACCTTGAACGTGGAATAATAAGATCTTGATAAAGTTTGTCATTTATCCCTGCGTTGATGTCCCAGACAAAAGACAAAGGTGTGAACATAAAACTTCAAGAATGCTAGTGTCATAGAGGGAGGGTCTGAAAGTTAAGAGTTTGGGGATATCTTTAGTCCAGTAAATCCTCTTTGGAGGGAGGGGTAATTAACTATCTGTACTCATGTCCACAAGAAGGGATTTAAGTTATGGTGCCCTCATCTATGTAAATCTATTTTATCAATTTGCATTATGGGAGAAATTATCAAGCTTTTTTCTGGGAAACTTAATTAAGAAAGACTTTTACCCTGTATTCCAATTTATAGAGAACTTGTTATGACATTTGATGACATTATATTAAACTTCATTAAAAATTGTTTCATAATTGACTTGAAAAAAAGTGCAGTTTATTCCACATGCAGCAACTTTAACAGACAAGTTTCGTTGGCATATTCCATGAATAGTTAGCTCTATCTATTGATCTCTGGCCAATAATTGATGCTTTGTAGAAGTTAAAACCTTGATAAAAATACTTTGAGTATCGGGTGGATTGATAAGCCATTTACTTAATAATAGATAGTCCATTGTAACGTTCAAAAATTTGTGGTATGGCTGATTTAATAGATTATTTTCTTCTTCATAAACTAGACTTAACGGAAAACTACCTGTTTATGATCCATTTTCTGAAGTAGCGTTTGTTTTAATACACTACCATAAAGTCGCCTTGAATCAAACCTGTCATAGGAACTCACATTAAATGGGTTTATACTTTATATTTCAATCTTCAACCATTGCGAACACCACACCAGCTATTAGTTATAATGGCTTGCATTGTATGTCCTGTTTCACTTGCCTAACTAATCTAATGTTGATGCCATTTATTCTGCTGAGTTCATGGCCATGATACATGCTTAATAGATAATTCGCGATGCAGGCATATATGTTCAAATATGATTCAACACATGGTGTATTCAAGGGAACCCTGAAGGTTGTGGACGAGTCAACATTAGAAATCAATGGAAAGAGAGTTGCTATTACTAGCAAAAGGTATTTAACAAACGTTCATCCATGGAAACCAGCTCTTGTGATGTATTTTGAACTTACATTGCCAATTTTATGACGTTTTGAGCTTACATTTTCTACTAAGGTCACTGTATATTATTTGAGGGGCTACCAGTGTGCCTTGCCCTGCCAGTATAAATCAGAAATACTCAGAATAGAGTGATAATAATCGTTCAAATAGACAGATAACAAGTCTTTCTGATGTTTCTTTTGCTGGGATATACCCGTAAAACTGAAAAGATACACACTAAATTGAAAATGAAAATAAAAATTAACTTAATTGAATGGGCCTCCTTTACTTGAGGGGGAGTTTATAAGACCCATTGTTTGGTTGAATCTAATATCTGTGTTTATATCCTACATATGTTTGGAAAATTGGTATTACGAGCATCTATCCTTAAGGAAACTCCATAACAGTAAGCTCTAAAAATCAAGTTTAATCTTAATATTGGATGCTGGTCAAAAATCTAAATGACAAACATCAGGCCATCTAACCTATAGGCTATTGGGTAAGTTTGTAAGACTTATTGTTGGACTATTGTTGTATTTTGGGTTGTAAATTCCATTTATCGAGTCTTCCAATGATATAAACCATCTAATTAATATGGGTTAACATAAGTTAACAAACATATTAATTTAAAACTTAAGCTTTCCAATTGATGCAAGCTCCATCTATATGTAAACTTGGGCGGCTCCCATGCTAATATGCCACTAATCAAAATTAAAATAATCAATTAAAACCAAATTAACCAAAAATTACATCTTTATTTAATGAGCTTCTTAGAGTTAAATTGAAATTCATGGATAATTCATAGTCATCGTAATCCCCGAGCTCTTATCAATCATACCGGACACCTTAAAATCACAAATGTCTAAGTTCTATGCCTCATTATTTAGTAAAATAGACACAACAACCCCTTCATTAGTAAACGAGTCAACACCAATATCAAAATTTTATTTTTTGATGCTTGTATGCATGTCTACTCTAGTCTAATCAAGATACGTGAGAGGGTGCAACTTATTATTGGTAATTAAATTTTCTGAATGTTGAAGCCATTTAACATGAATATATTGGCTATGTTGAGTTACACTAGATGATAAATTACGTGATTGTGATAGTGTTTATCTCCACCCTCAACATTTGTTCATCAATTTAATTTAAGCATTCAAAAAATCTAAGCTTAAAGTTTAACCTAAGCAATTTTCTTAATTTAGAGTGTTTCCATACAAGTTTGAGAGTTATTTAACAATTGGTGCTTGTGCCCATAGAACTCACGACCTCTAATCTAAATACACAACATATAGCAGAATTTGGTTAAATCAAACCAAATGTATTTCCAATATCTCTGATGTTATTAGATTGGGTCCATTGGATCATGTGGTCTAGATATGGTCTACCTTAACCGCTACCATTCTCCATCAATTTCATTCAAATCTAAAAATTAAATCTAAACCCAAACTTCCACCAAAGTAACCTTCTTTACTGGGAGTGTTCCCTGCAAGCGGGAGAGCTATTTAAATAGGTGATTGCGCTCATTAGGAAGATCCTTAGCATAAATAATACAATATCGGTAAAAATTTTGTTGAAACAAATCAAATCCATCTCAAGAGAAGTGCAATTCTGAGTTTTCTCATCATATCGAGGAGGCTCAAAGGTTGGGATGTATTTCATAGGCAAACATTTTATTAATGATGCTTTTTGATAATCATTAGAATGACAAGCTATAAAGGGGAAATGATGACAAATATAATTTTTTTTAAAGTAATTAAGAGGAAAGGATGATAAATATAATTAATTTTTAATGTAATCAATGGAATGGGTCTTCCGTGCAGAAATATTTTCAGTTTCAATAATTAGAGGCGTTTCAAAGTAAATTTTGCTTCCACTCCAGAATAAAATGTCTAATTTCATTGGTGGTCACAATACAATCCAATGTTCTACGACACTCTAGAAAGGCTTCTTGAGATATATCCTCCAGGGTTGGAAGGAAAATCTTAAGCTTATTAGGAAAGACATCAGTCAAAATTTTAAAATTCTTTTCGAGAATGCAGATTGGATTAAATTTTTTGGAATTTTTGCAAACATATTTTTTCGGGGATAGTGCAAATAATGATAGAACTCAAATTAGAAACAGATATTCTCAAAAAAAAAAAGAAAAAAAAAAAAATATATATATATATATATATATATACTCATTAAATCTCAATAAAGTTACCCCAAACCATATATGCTAGGAGATATGGAAGTACCCTAAGAGAAAGTATTATTTTTAATCTCCTTCGAGGCAAAAGGGAAATCCATATTTAAAAGGAGGGAAGGATCATCAGAAGAATAAACCTTTTTAAATCACGTGAAAATTTGCCCAACATTTCTGTTTAATTCGTTTTTGAAGTATTCCCTGAAGCAACAAGTCTTTTTGATTGGAGAAGAATACCTAGTCAATTCAGATTTTTGAGTGAAGTGTATTCCTTTATTTTATTGGCAATACGATTAAGGAAGTATTTCTATTCTTTTAGGAACCATTTAGCTTACAGACCTTGGTGTAAATAAATTTCTTCCTTTTTAAGTTTGGTGTAGAGTCTTTTTTTGCCAATTTGATTCAACTTAACAGCTTTGGGATTTTAGTGCTTGATGTTATGTTGTTGTTGCGGCTCCAAATGATAACACTTTTCTTTAGTCTAAGCTTCATAACTAATACGTTGATTGCACCCCCTGGATATTAAAAACTCTTCCCAGAATTAGAAATCCTATTGTTAATATTTTACATTCGGTTTTTTAAGGTCAGAATATCTATAATATATTTTTAAAAATATTCCAACTTAAAAAAAAGAAAGGTAATGATTAGATTTGATATAAAAAATGTATGGTGACAGAAGAGATAAAAGGCTTTCAGAGAAATATTTCAGCACTTTGAAGATTTTATAGCAGATAAATGTCTAGTTGTTTAGGCACCGTTGTTCAACTGCTTTATGTTTAAAATCAGTTATAAGTTTAAGCTTTTTGGTAGTTAGGCCTTTTTATGGGCCTTGTTAAGTCACCGTGCTATTCATTTGTCCGTGTAAAATAAAAATGCTCCCTGAGCAATTTATCCTCCAAATATAAAAGTTATTATAAATTTTATAAGCATGATATTTTATACTTTATTCTGCTGCAAACCCTTTTCAGATCTAAAGGGCTTGGTCAGAAGTTTCAATGATAACTTAGATAACATGAAACGATATGCAACACTAACAAAAAATTTAAGGGAAAAGAAGGATAACAAAGTGGTTGGCATAAGGTTTTAATGATGATGACGATGAGTGGACGACTCCATCCTAATGCATTGATTTGTCTCCGCCATTTATCTTTGGTTTTATAGGCTTGGATGTGAACATCAAATATTGAAGCTCTCTTTTGCTTCAGCTTTGCTTATTCCTTAAATTTAATTTGATACAGTTGATCTAACCTAATTTAGGTATTGTTTTTATTATGTTATATAAAGGGATGATTTAGATATTCTCTTTTTTACTCTTATTATTTCATTCATTCATGAATATTCTCTTCTCTTGCTTAGAGATCCAGCAGAGATCCCTTGGGGTGATTTTGGTGTTGAATATGTGGTCGAATCTTCAGGTGTTTTTACTACCATGGGAAAAGCATCAGCTCACTTGAAGGTGTTCATATATGTCATGCTGTTTAATGTTTTCTTTTTATGAACTGAAATCCGCTAATTCATGTACTGCGACTCTTCTACAGGGTGGTGCTAAGAAGGTGGTAATATCAGCTCCATCAGCTGATGCGCCTATGTTTGTTGTGGGAGTGAATGAGAATGCATATCAATCAAGCATGAACATAGTTTCTAATGCAAGCTGCACAACTAATTGCCTTGCACCCTTAGCTAAGGTCTTGCTTTGCTATAGAAGTTTCTCTATCATCGTTTGACTTATTTATTCAAATCATATATGTATCAAAATTTACAGTTTCTTTGTAAGAGCTATTTGATGATCTCTGGATTATATACCTCATCATATTATACGGCCATCTTTATGTTTGCCTTCAATTTTTTTTTCCTGATTTTCATGCAGGTGGTTCATGAAGAGTTTGGTATTGTTGAGGGTCTCATGACAACCGTACACGCAACTACAGGTATTTTATGAATTCTGAAGGCATCAGAAATGTCATTATAGCTTTGTAATAACGGTTATTGGCACTTGCTTTATCTGTCCAGCAACACAGAAGACTGTTGATGGTCCCTCAATGAAGGACTGGAGGGGAGGCCGTGGAGCGAGTCAGAACATCATCCCTAGTTCAACTGGTGCTGCGAAGGTATGATCAAAAATGATTTTTGTACTTTTTGGTTTTTTTACATTTCATATGCAAAGATTATCCTATTATAGGCAGTTGGAAAAGTTCTTCCTGAGCTCAATGGAAAGCTCACTGGCATGGCCTTCCGTGTTCCAACACCAAATGTTTCCGTCGTGGACCTAACTTGCCGGCTTGAGAAAGATGCATCGTATGAGGACGTCAAGGCAGCTATCAGGTATTGTGCTTTTACTCCGTTATTATTATACACTATGTAGTTTATTCTTGATTCATAAAGTATTTACTTACTCATATCCTCTTTGATTTCTTCTGAACTTATAACCGATTACGCTCTAAAAGAAGCTGAAATGCTTATAAACGGTGACACTTATGAACTAAATAGTTTCCACTAGTTGAAAAAGGTGAATGATGGTATGCTAAACGACCACTTGGTCCATTTTTATAACAATCTTGAATTGTGTGCGACATCTCCATTTCATCTACTTGCTCCTGTGGGAGGAAATGCTAAAAAGAAAAATGAATGAACATTGCCTTTTGTAGCTGAGAATGCCCAGTTACTTTTTCTGCGTTTAGAAATTATGAGTGGTGTTTTTATACGTGTTTAAAAAGATATTTGTGATAATTTTGAAAGTCGTAATCTTAACACTAGCAATAATCCTGATGTTTTTAAAGATAATAATATTAGTATAATATTAGTATAAAAAAACACTCTACAATTTATAACACAAGTTGCATAACATTAGCATCTTAGTGTTGACCTTTTAATTACAGAGAAACAAAATAAACCCTGAATCAAATGGGCTCATGCTTTTTGTCAAACATCCTCATCCATCTTCAGTTAATGGCTTCTCAAGTTTTCGCTACTTCTGCTCTACTCCTTAATTTCTACAATGCTTGCTGCATTTATTTCAGCCTTCTTATTTTTTTTGTCTGTTCTCTTTTAGCTCTGCATAACGTCATTCCTACTTTCTTTCATCAACAACAAGGTCTTATTTTAGTTCCATTCATCCATGCCATATCTCGTGGTTCTGAAACTCATTTATAATTATTCTCTGCTTTGTTGATCCGACATTGATGTAAATTTGTGAAATATTTTTACAGGTTTGCATCAGAGGGTTCCCTGAAGGGAATCCTTGGGTACACCGATGAAGATGTTGTTTCTAATGATTTCATTGGCGATTCCAGGTATGAGGAGTATTTCTGTGCTACTCTTTTCTGCAATACTTATTTCATATCCTGCTATGTTTTGCTGCCAGGTCAAGCATCTTTGATGCCAAGGCTGGAATGGGATTGAGCTCTCAGTTCATGAAATTTGTCTCATGGTATGACAACGAGTGGGGTTACAGGTAAATAAAACTGTCTATGAATTCTCTCGTACTGAACTTTTAATGGAGAAAATTGTCAAATAGTCCCCTAATGTTTTGCAGAGGGTCATTGTATTCACGAGTATATAAAATGTCAATTTAATCCTTTATTTTTTTTAATATGAATTGAAATAGTCTCCATGGAAAATTATTTCAACCCCAATTTAAAAAGTATGGGGACTAATTTGAGGCTTTTACAGACTTGGAACTAAAATGACCAAATCTAAACAATCAGTAGACTATTTTGACAATTTACTCTTTTTCTTCTTAAAGCTTTTTGAGCTAATAAGATAGCGTCCTGATTTGTTTGCAGCAACCGAGTGTTGGATCTGATAGAGCACATGTCCCTTGTCTGTGCTCATAATTGAAGCATGATTTTTGGCTAGCAACTGATGCAAATGATGCTTTGCCGCTTGTTTCTCCAATAATTTTTCGGAGCCAACAATTATATTTTTTTAAATTATTATTTAGTGGTTTTAGTTTTGAGAAGAGCAAGCTGCATTTCTGATTAATATACCCTGATCTGTTTGGCAAGAAAAGAAAATAGTTAATTATTTTATTTAGGATTTTATTAAAATTTAAAATTTTGACCGTTTTATTTTTCTTTCAAATTTGAAGTAATATTGTTGTGTTTGTTGATGTGAATTCTGATGATCTATCACTGTAAGCTACAGGCTAACTATTAGCTGCTGCTTTAATTCATTCAAAAGTAAGCATTGCCGAAGGTCTTCATAGTTGAACTTTGAATAAGATGAATTAATGTTCATGAACTTTATTAAGCAATCATATATGATTCTTTAATGTGAAAATCACCGCTGCATGATTACTAACATCGAAGGTTGCAATGCTCACATTATTATCTATAATACAAGAGAAGCAATTCATTACTACTGAAACAAATATGGGGGAAAGCACATCCATAACGCTTTAATTACATCAACTGATTAAAGAGAGGAGACAATCTCTTGTCAAAAGCCTAGATATAAAGGCAACAAAATTCACACTAGAAAATTTGTAGTAGTAGAGAATGCTTTTAGGGAAAAAGAAACAAAGAAAGGAAAAACATACAAAAAAAACAAAGATCATACAAATCTATTACCACCGAGGTGTTCCCCTAAGAGGTCAAATATCCTTCAATTCGTGTTCTCATAGCATTTTTAGCACAGTACGGTTTGATCTTGGAATAGCTCGATGCGAGTCTGGATTCATAACATAGAATTGCACGAGGAGATTTACATGTTGCAGCTATTTGGATATAAAAAATTAAAAGATTTAGTTTGCAAACTTGGAAAAGTCTTTGTTTGGGTTGACGTAGTCACCACAACAGTGATATAAAAAAAATTGATTAGTTTATGAGGGGACATTAGTACACAAGAAGCCAATAGGATCATTGTGCATCTTTCAAAGGTTGACCAACAGCGAGTTCATTTACTTATTTTTATATGTTGATGTATGCTGATTGTGTATGCGAGTTAGATTAAGGTTGATAAGATGAACTAATTATCCACACAATTCGAAATGAAATGAGTTTGTTGAAGCTTGCAGAATTCTTAGTATAGATTTATAGGGACAAGACAACTAGAATGGTTTGACTCTTGTAAGAAGCTTATGTTCGGAAGGTGTTGAAGAAATTTGGGTTTGATGACTCTGGTAAGGTGGTAAGTCTACTCATTGCATCTCTCTTTCAGTTGAATTCAGATCAGTGTCCTAAAGATGATCGAGAGATGAAAGATATGTGATCAATTCCTTATGCTAGTATAGTGGGTGATGTGATGTAAGTCAATGGTTTGTGCTATAACGGACATTGCACAATTAGTTGGTGTTGTGAGTAGGTTCATGCATGACCTAGAAAGGGTCATTGACAGGTTGTGAAAAGTATTCTAAGGTATCTAAATGGCACAATTGATGTTGATTTGATGTTTGAAGGAAATCATCTTGTGCAGATTTGTATGTTGGCTACACTGACAGACTATGTAGGTGATATGGATTGATGAAGATCCACTACTAGCTATTTATTCACATTGAAAGAAGTAAGTTGGAGTTTGTTCTTTAGTTTACTGTTTCTTTGTATAAGGAGGCTGATGAAGGATTCAATATGAATGCAGGGTCTATTGGATGACTTGGGATTGATCAAGAATCTCTGACGGTATTTCATGGTAGTCACAGTGCGATATTCATGGTCTTAAATCTAGTTCATTATGCTCGTACCAAACACATTGACGCGAGATATCACTTCGTTCGGGGCTTGATTGAAGAAGACGAGGTTCTATTAAAGAAGATAGATATGAAGGAGAATCCAACATACACGCTCACAAATGTACTACTAGTAAAAAAAATCACATATTACTGGAGTTTGGTCAACATCCGAGCTCATGACTGATAGACCGTCGTGTATTTTGAAGAAACTACACGAGGCTTGATCCCTTCGAGAGGGGGGTAAGTAGGCAAACATCTTGGTGCAATTGAGTTGGAGTTTAGAGCTCATTTGGCCATCTCTCCTTATTTGGAAGTAAGAGATGAGGTGTAGATTGTTGTATTTATTATATTATTTACTTTATTATTATTGTGAAAAACGATGACGATACAACGACATTAATGAGAAAAATATGGAACGAGAAATTCACACAGGCACACAGCTTTATGTTGTTAGAAAAATTGCCTACGTCCACGAAGTTGCAGAGGATTTTATTGCTTGAAAATATGTACAGTTTCTCAACAGGGTTACAAGACATCGACTCTAGTTAAATCCCTCTCATTCTCTCTCTGTTATTTCCGCCGCCCACAAGCCCTTGCTTGCTCAATCTCGCAATGCTTGCTTCACCCCTACCTTTCCGAACCTTTCTGCTTCTTCAATTTTAGCCGCTCAGAACTTCTTTCCCACTGTTGCAGTCCCTCAATATTGCTTGCGATTGGTTCAAACAAAAAATTTAGTCTTAATAGCTGCGAAAACCAAAAGAGGGATCCCGTTTGAAAAAAGTCTGATCAAACTAAAAATGTACTATTTTTTGCTATATTTTATAATGATAATGCACTTTAAATTTAAGTTTTCTTGTGTTTTTGGTTGTAGGTACATCAAATTGAAGAATTTGGAGAGATTGGAGCAAAAGGAACAAAAATAGACCAAAATGGAGCATACCGAAGCAAAACGGGTCGAACCGAAGCATACCAGAGCATACTGCGAGCAAAACGGGTCGAATCAGACACTTATGTACCTATGTTCGGCGCCTAGGCGCCACTAGATGGCGTTTAGCTGCTAGGCAGTGGCACATATGCGCCAAACCGTCGACACATAGCAGCCAGTTATGGTTTTTGGCATAACTTTTAGAAGAAACGTCAGATTTGGACGATTTTCAAAGCGTTGCGAAGTGTATCTCGTGGGGAATTCATTGGGAATGATAAAATAAACTTTCTAGAAGAGTTTGGGTAGTGTTAGAGGGAGTTATTATGGAAGAGATGTGTTTCTTGGAGTGAAAGACACTTAAGGCACCCTTTGGAAGATTCATTGAATATGGACTCTTTTGAAGAGACACTTAAGCATCTCCTAGGAAATTATGAAAACACTCTTTACTCTCTTGAAAGGATGAACAATTGGAAAGGTGAAGATTAGAAGAGGAGAAGAAGACTTGGAGAAGAAGTGAAGGCTTGGGTGTGAGCCCAAGTAGGGCGACAAGGTGAGAGAGAAAGAGCGAGTGTGAGAGACTTTTTTTCTTTTCTTTTCACTTTGTTTTTGGAGAGGATTGAAATGAGATTGCTTTTGCTATACAAGGAGAGTTTGTTTTCCATCAAAGATAAGTTTTCATTGTATTTTGATTTGAATCTTGTACTTTGTATGTGTGGTTTCAAAGACTTTTTCAATGAAAAGTTCTTGTTGTTTCTCTATGTGTAGTGAGTAGTTTTCTTTACTCTTCCCTCTTACAATAAATTAGTATGCATGTGTAGGATATAAAATTGAGTAGAGTTAGAATATATTGTGATGATTTTACTTTGAACTTCATTTACATGTAAACTTGATCAACTTGCATGTTAAAATCTGTTGTGAGAACATGTAAGAACCAATGCAGTATTGTCTCAGTCAACTATTTGTAAAAATCACATGAGATTATATGGGTGAGAATGTAGTTCATATGGTTGAGTGCAAATAATAGAGAGATATGCATGTTTAAGAGGTGTAGAATTAGATGACTTTAGAGTGACAGGCTAAAGCCCCTAATTTGGTTTGATGTGAAAAGTTTTGTTATGAGATGTTAACCCCCAGGTGGAGGGAGAAGAGGGAACTCTAGAGTGAAAGCTAGTATCTTCTCTGCCTAACCCATCTTCAAGATTTTAAAGCATCAGATGAACCTATGTTCTTTATAGAACCAAGTAAGAGTAAATAATATAATTGCTCCTATTTGTCACAATCTCTCTCACTAATTGTTTTATTTTTACACATGTCACTAATTTCATTGCATGAGGAAGAGTACTTTTAATATATTAAACTCCATTTTCTGATTTTCACTAAGTATTTTAGTTAAGGATTAGAAGTAGTATTGTACTGATAATTTTAGGATTTAATTAAAACCAAACTTTTATCAACTTTCCAAGCTAGGGCATGTTCTTGTAGACTAGAACTTCTCTTGAAAGCCATCATGATTAACCGCGATCTCCGTAGGATCGATATTCGCGGCTTAATCAGAAAGCTCTATATTACTTGATAATGATACATATACTTGCGTAAAATCCCTACTACTTAAAGACATAATTGAAATCTTACTTTGCTTTGGAGTTAAGTTTTTGACACCGTTGTGAAGGAAGAAATTTTAACAAGAAAATTAAAGGGCTAAACTCTTGTATATTGTAATCGGAGATCAAGGTCCAAGTAGGGCTTTGAAAGGAAGGAAATAACTTAAATGAAGGTTCAAGTAATTTCCATAAAGAAGAAGCCACCAAAAGGAGAAGTGGACTGGACTCCACAATATTCAAAAAATCTCTCACTTGGAGACTGATACACTGGCTGCATCGTCCTTTTTCTCAAACGTGATATCCTTAACCTCTGCAACTCAATGACACCGTCCTCTTGCTAGAAGACCAACTGAAGTTGATCCAACTTCAGTTTCTCAAGTGTAACATTCTTAGTCAACATATCAGCAAAGTTCTTGCTTCCATAAATTTCTTAAGTAGCAATTGTCTGTCATCTAACAATGATCGTATGAAGTGATACATGATCTGAATGTGCTTGGTCTTGGATTGAAATGTTGGGTTCTTTGCAAGGAATATGGTGTTTTGACTGTCACTGTAGAGAGTACCCCTTTGATTCTTCTTACCCAATTCCTCCAAGAAACCTTGTAGTCATATAATTTTCTTTGCAACCTCTGACAATGCTATATAATAAGCTTCTTTAATCGACAAATAAACTATTTTCTGTAGATTAGAACCCCATGATACTAAAGTGCCACCAAGAGTATAAATGTACCCAGTAGTACTCCTTATGCTATCAATGTTTCCAGCTAAATTAGCATCAATATAGCCCAATACCTCTAAACTCACAAGCAGGTTTTTACGGAGTCCTTTAGATACCTCAAAATCCACTTAACATCTTCCCAATGTTTCTTTTCTGGGTTACTCATGTATCTGTTCACAATTCTTACTGCATGGGCAATATCCAGTCTTGTGCAAACCATAACATACATAAGTGAACCAATAGCTGAGGCATATGGAACCTTACTCATGTAGTCTTGTTCCACATTTGACTTGGGTGACAGATTCTTGCTGAGTCTGAAGGGACTGCCTAAAGGTGTGCTAACTGGTTACCTAGTCCATATTGAATATGATGAATACCTTTTTCATATACTCAGCCTGTGAGAGTCTCAACGTGCCTCCGACTCTATCTCCGACAATCTTCATGCCAAGAATTTGCTTTGTAGCTCCTAAATCCTTCATTAAAAAGTGTTCTAACATCTGCTTCTTCAGATTATTGATCTCATCAATATTGGCCCCTGCAATAAGCATGTCATCCACTTACAATAGTGAATAATATAAGTATTATCAAAATGTTTGATATAGCAACAGTGATCTGCCTAACATCTACTATACCCTGTATTGTGCATGAAATTAACAAATTTTATGTACCATTGTCTAAGAGCATGTTTCAGTCCATACAAGCCCTTCTATAGTTTGCAAACTGAATCTTCTTTTTACTGTACTATAAACCCTTCAAGCTAGTGCATGTTGATGTATTCTTCAAGGTCTCAATGAGGAAAATCTATCTTCACATCTAACTGCTCAAAAAATAGATCTTCAATAATAACCATAGACAGTACCATCTTGTTGGTTGTGAGCTTCAACACAGGAGAAAAGATCTCAAGGTAATCAATGTCCTGCTTCTGCTGAAAGTATTTTACAACAAATCTAGCCTTGTACCTCTTACTACCATCATGCTCAGTTTTCACCTGATACACCCACTTGTTGTGTAATGCCTTCTTGCCTGGTGGAAGTTTTGTTACCTCCCATGCCTAATTTTTTAGTAGCGAATCCATCTCTTTTTTCATGGCCAGCTCCCACTTGCTAGAATTTTTATCTTGCAGGGTTTCTTCATAACTTTTTTGTTGTCCACTATCTGTCAAAAAAATGTAGTTCAAGGTTGGTGAGAAACGTTGATAAGAACGTCTAGTCCTGACAGACTTGCGGAATGATAGGAATGGGTTCACTGGACCCACTCTCCTCATCTCTTACATCTCTGCCCTGCATTGTGACCTCTGCTAGGTCATCAAATCTTACCAACTCAGATTTCTGAGAAGCTATTTCAGAAACTATACTGGACTTGTTCTTATACATAATCTTCTCATTAAAAATCACATGTTTGCTTTTTACGATCTTTTGACCCTGATCATCACAAAAATGACAACCAAATGCCTCATCTCCATAGTCGATGACATAACATTTCTTTGACTTAGCGTCAAGTTTACTACGAGCATCAGGATTAATAAAAGCATAAGAAAGACAACCAAAAGTTTTAAGAAAATAAAATTTGACTTCTTTCCCGCTCCAAACCCCCTCAGGTAATTCAAAATCTAATGAAACATATAACCTATATTGATCAAGAAAACTGTAGTATTGACCGCATTTGCCAGAAAGTTGGTGGCTGTCTGATGTGCAATATCATGTTTCTAGCACTCTCATTTATGATCTTGTTCATACATTCTCCAACTCCATTTTATTGTGGTGTCCCATGAATGATCTTCTCCATTCTGATACCCTAAGCTGCATAGTGCTATTTGAATTCACCATCAATGTACTCACCACCATTATTAGACCTCAAACATTTTAGTTGTAGGTCTATCTCTATCTCAATAATGGCCTTTCAAGTTTTAAATATAATAATGTGACAGAGTAGCAAGAACCTCTAAGAGATGCTACTAGAGAAGGTCCCCATACATCTGTGTGTACAAGTTCTAATTTTCCTGCCTTTGGCGCTTGTTGACCTCATTTTTGATGAAGTCTTTTCTCTTCTCTCTCCTTAGTACTTAGGATCTAGCCTTAGGCTTTCTCTTTGACTATCTTAGAGGATTAGAAATGGGACCCACCACTTAGAAATTTAAACACCTCTTAACTCCCTGCAAACTCCATAAGTTTGATTGTAAACCCCTAAGTCACTTGGAGGGTTAAGATCAAATGTGGAGGTTTAAAAGATGAGTTCCCTATAGGACTCTTTGGCATTAGGACTACCCTGGGTGGCCTGGTCTGGTGAGGTTTGACCTGCACACATTACACTTTCACACACATTCCAAATCCTAAAACCATTCATACCTAGCTTGACTTCCTTACTCATATAGGTAATCCATATGGATGGTCCTCAACCCTAAGCCCTTGGCTAAGAGAGTTAGGAACAAGATAGTGAATGACTCAAATGAGTCCTCTCATGGCTCTTATGGGCTTGATATGACTTCATGGTTCAACCAAAGTGATTCCATTTCACTCAAACTTGATCAATCTTCATTTTTCCAAAATTTCAATTTTTGACCTCTTGGGCCCTACACCCACTAAACCTACTAAATGCCCTTGAAACTACCCAAAATTTGCAAAATCACCTAAATTACCCAAAATTCCTTAAAATCAATCCTAAATATTTTCCCCCACTCAAATTTATCATCCATAGACAAATATACCAAAATTTCCAAAAACACCCTACAATACCCTCCAAGTACCCAAAATGCCCTTCTTAGCCTAAAATTCTATAAATTCAAAAATTTCCCAGAAAATTCCAGAAAATCCCAAATATTCCCAATTTCATTTTGTTCAACTACAACATAAGCTAATTTTGCCAATTTAGTCTACTTTTACCAAAACCCCCAATTTTACCCATTCTTAACCCAAATGAACCCAATGTCAAACCAAATCAACCCAGTTGACCTCAAATTTGACCCAGTTCAATTCTAAACTTCAATTAAATATCCCCAATATCAATTTAGACCAAATCCAAGCCCAATTTGATTAACATTTGGATCTAATTCCAATTTGAAGCTTAAAGCCCAATTTTGGCCCATGACATAAACTTATCCCAAACCAACCCAATTCAACTTCAATTGGCCCCAAATCTTTTCTAAAACCTTCCTAATATCCCCACAAAAAAAACACTAACAAGATTTGCCCCAAATTTGAATCTAAACTCCACCCAAACCTAACCCAAAGTCAAAATCCCCTAAATTGGCTTAAACCCACACCTAACCCAAATAGGCCCAAATCCCAAAATTAAAGCCCAACCAAAGTTGAAAACTCTTTGTAACACTCCCATAAACATTTCTCAACATTAATTTTACATCAAATCCAACCTTAGCCCAGATTAGCCCAATTTGACCCACTTTGGCCCCTTTACCAAAAAAAGCCCAAATTAAATCCAATTTCACTTTAAATGACACCAAACCTTTTCTAAAATGTTCATGACACATCCCTAAGCTAAACCCAACACTTGTTTGGCCCAATCCTTCATAAAATTTCCATCCACTAATTTGTTTTAAAACCTAAATGCCCACCTCCTTAAACCTTTCTAAAGGCCCATCCAAATTAAATCCAAAAAAGCCCAAAATCTATCCTAAAGCCCACATGAAATTTCCCCTCATCATTCCCTTTGATTTAAATCACTCCCTAAGTTTCAAATTCATCATTAAACTTTTCTAAACCAAGTCATGTGCCAAATTACCTCTAAATATTCTAAATCCTTAAAACCCACTTTCATGAAATCAAGCTAAGCCATCCCTAAGCCATATGGAGCCATGGAGCCATGCATAAGCCATATGCAAGCCTTGGGAGCCCCTTTCCACCTCACCAACCCATTAATGGCAAAGGAGGGGATTACTTTCTTAAGCCTTCCTTAAGCACTTTTAACCCCATTCATGCTACACACTAAACCAAGTTTAGCCACCTCACCATGGATGGAGACCACACCATTTTCTCTGACCGACCCAAGTGATTCTTTTCAGCCCAAAACCAGGCCTTGGGTGGTGAACTCTAGCCCAAAACCATGGGTTGACTCATTTGAACCCAAAATAGCCTTCTCCCCATTCCATTTCAATTCAACTCCTTTACACATGTCCATGGCCAATTGACTGCACTAAACCCCGACCCTGACCTCCCTGACCTTGAGGGTGACCTGACCCTGGCCGGCCAGCCACCACAGCCGCCGGAAACCACCAGGCCGAGAGCACCCATGTGAGCCAATTTTTGAATTCTGCCTTGCTGACTTGTCCCATGCCTAATGGCCACCATGGCTGTTCTTCTCCTCCCCTAGGCAGCTGATCAGAAGCCTTAAACCCCCATGGGAAGCTCTCCAGCCATGTCTATTTAAACCCACCACCCTCCCGGCCAAAGAAGGTGCTGAACCAAAATCCTACTGAAACTCTGTCAAAATTGTTCCAGACCACTCTCCACACATAGAGCACTTGATCCCAATTGGATTCCAACCCCAATTTCCCCCAGCTGAGCTTAATTTCTGAGTTCAAATTCAAGCCCAAAACTAGGACATCTCCCAAACCTCCACCAAATCCAAATTAAACACACCCACACCTGCACAGGACCAAGAGAAGGAGTTTCCCAGTGAAAGCCCCCTCTCCAGGCCACCCAGTTTCTCTAGCCTCCAAGCTTCGGAATCGGCCGTGGACGCTTTCATACCTAGAAAATTCCCCAGAGCCAGAGACTTCATCTGGAGCTTCCTTGGGTGCAATCGAAGGTGACACAACTCTCTGATTGAAGCTACACTTCTCAGAGCAAAGGTATGGATCATTCCTTCCTCCTGAGCTTCCAGTGATTCTCCATTTTGTTTTACTTAATTTCATAGCATGTAAACCGTATGGATGTATTCTTCTCTTCAAGACGAATCCATAGAGCATAAGAACACGAAAATCCGTTGAGAAATGAGAGAGTTCTTAGGGTTTTAGTGTGGACGGTCACGGGTGCACACTAGTCGTAGACGATGACCAGGCGCCGTCCGATCGAGCGTGTATCGAGTGGACGGTCAAGATTGCGCCGGACCAGAGAACGTTACATGAACCGCGGGCCCCTGGAGCGCTGAATCAGATGGCTGCGTCGAATGGGAGCAGGACGCGTGGGCTTTCGGATGTGCCGAGAATGAGTCGGCGCCGCGTGGATAAGTAGGAAAATATGGATTTTTTGATTTATTTAAATACCCAAAACTTAGAAAATCCATATCTTTGTGTAGGAAAATCATAAAAATAAACTAAAAATACCCTCTTGCTCAGTGAACAGAGGAGAATAATGTGGAAAAGAAACCAAGTTATTTTGATGAGTATTTTATTTTTAATTAATTATTTACTCATTTCAGTATTTTGATTCTCTATTTGCAAAGACAATTCATCATGGCATGAGACCATAGGGCTTTTGAAGCCTCTAATCTTGGGAACATTCCCTGAATTTTTCAAGATCAGAGACCATCTCTATGGAAAGTTATGTATTTTTCAAGTTTATGTCATGATTTTTGGTATTTTAATTCCAATAATTAACATATTATCCAATAAATTCTAGAAAAATTTGGTGAAGTTTCTTAGGACCAGAGGACCCTAGGATAATTATATTTTGAATTAAATCATTAAGAATAATCCTAATTAACCTAAATACCTAAAATTGAATTTTAATTAATTAGGATTAACCACACATTAAAATAACTTGAAAATAATTCTCCACTGAACTTTAGGATCAGAGGAACCTCATATAAAAATTTGATGTCAATTGAGAATGTTTAGCCCCACTAGATGAATTAATTAAGTCACATAACCAAAATTAAACTTTAAAAATTCATAACTCCAAAAATACATTTAAAAAATTCACCAAATTGGTTTTGTGGGCTCTCTGGTATCAGAGGAGTCTATAAAAATTAAAATTAGAATTTTCTAAAATTTTTCATTTTTAATCATATTTTAATATTTTAAATAATTAAAAAATAATAAAAATCATAAAAATAATAAAAATTATAAAAATGTCATATTTTGAATCCTAATCACTTAGGAATAAACCAAATATTTTTCCCAAGTCTCAAAGTAAAAATGTTGAATTTTAAATGCTTAAAACAACTTTTAATATTAAAAAATGTATTTTCCAACATTTTCACTAAATTAATTCCAATAAATCAAAGAAAAATCAGAAAATTGTAAAATTTATTTCTATGAACTCCTTGAGGTCAAACAGATTTAATAAAAATATAAAATCCATTTTTCAACTTTAATTTTTATTTTATAATTAATTAATACTCTAAAACTCAAAATAATTATAATAAATAAAATTTAATTCAAAAAATCACCAAAATTGGTCCAAGTGGTCTTTTGGTGATTAGGAACATCTCATAATTTTCTTAAGGACAGAAACCATACTTTGGTCATGTTGTTGAATTTTCTTTGAAATCCCTTATTTTTCACTAAAGATAATTATATAAATAAATTAAATTCAGAAAAATCACATTTTCTCCTCTAATGTCTTAATTGACATGTAAGTAAAGTGATATAAAAATTTCAAGTTCATTTGAACTCAATTTAGTGAGTTATGAAATAAATAAGCTTAAAAGGGCATATTAATAATTAAAGAATTTAAACCCCTTTATTAGAATTTTAGGTTTAATTAAAATGAAGGGTAAAATATTTGATTTTATCTTTCTTGGATGATTGAAACTTTGAGAAATTAAGAGGGTAGGAACTCATTAATCACTTTTAATAAAAAATGAAACTTTAATTATTTAAACAATTTAAATTTTTGGAAGAATAATAAAAATTTGAATTATTAAAAATAAGGATATAACTTGAGAGGATATTAATCCTTTAATAAAAAAATCCCTAAATAAATCACTTCAACAATATTTAACTTTTAATTAAGATTAAAATGATAATCCAAACTAAATAAATTAAAAATTAAAAAAAAAACCCTTAAATTAAAGAAAAAAAGGTTCAAAATATTAAATAGTTTAATAATTAAATTAAATTAAATTAAAGTAAATTAAATTAAATTAAATTAAATTAAATTAAGTAAAAATTAAATTAAAATTAAAATTAAATTAAATTAAAATTTTAACAATTAAGTTAAGCTAAATTAAAAAATATTTAAGTTAAATTAAATTAAATTAAATCAAATTTAAATTAAATTAAGGTAACATCATAAAAGTAAAACAAATTTAAAATATTTAGATCACCTAAAGTATAAAGATTTAAACCAAAAATAATTTGAACACTATTCCAAACTTAAAATTATTAATTAAAACCTCATAATTAAACTAAATCACTTTAAACCATTAACTTAAACTTTAAATTAAGAATGATTAAAATTCTCAACAAACCAACTTGCCCTTAAAGGCTTTAATTATTATAACTCTTAAATAGAGTATTAAGTGAGATGTCACTTCATTCATCAGGTAATCAAATACCCAAGTTCACTGAGCAAGAGACAAAGTTTAACTAAACTCCGGGATGATTAATTCACCTGTGCAATTAAATTTGCTTGGACTCAAAATAATCTCGGAAATATTGAAAAGATGTTTAGGACTCGTCCCAAGCACTTTCTCAATGTGATGAGATGTTTTAGAAGAACAATTGAATTTAATTGTTCTTTGATGAAGAAAATCATCCTTAAACAAAACACAAGAACCTAGACGTCATAGGAGATGACTAGTTATAGGACTAGGATCTTGGTAGACAACCAAAACCCTTCCCTTAGCTTTACCTAGGTACTTGTTGAAATATTTAAATGCCTTAACATGTGTTGTAAGTGCAACTTGGGATGACGGGAAGACCCTCCAGGTATGCTTTTATTTTATTACAATTTACTTACATGCACTGTACTTTACTTTTTCTTGCATGTTAAACAAGATTGTTGTATGAAAATTGAAACCTTCTAGGATAGCCACAAAACTGAAACCAGAACTAAATTAAAAGTCACCACAAGATAAAATTCACCGCCACAACATTCCAAAATATAAAACAACTCAAAATTTAATCACAAACAAAACAACAAAACTATAATTGCAACTAAATTAAAACGTTTCGTTGAATGATCGGGAATACCTCGGATGATGTAACCCACGTGTTGCTAACGGGATTTTCCACGGTCTAAATGAAAGTGTGGAACTCATTCAGTTGAGTTTAGCAAATTCATCTGCACTCAAGTGAATTTGATGAAAATAACGGTACCGGGATGACGGAACCGTGGGATCTTAATCGGTTCTATTTAAACAACTTTAAGATTTGTTTTAATTAAAATATTAAAAATATTTGGACTTTAAGATTTATAAACCAAAGCACTTCTCTCATCTCCTTATTTTCACCTTCTAAAACTAAACCTCTGCGACAACTACAAGGAGCTTGGAGCATAGTGGGCAGCACGACCATCGTCATCAGCTAAACTTGTGTCTACTTCAGCAAAACCTTTTCCAAGTAAATAACCAAGCCATAGGATTTCGAGGTAGTTTGGCTAGTGTAACATAAATCCTCAACTTTTCGTTAGGCATTTGCATGATCATGTTATGCAAATTAAGTCGTAACCGGTCTTAGGACTCTGAGGTAGTCGTTTGGTACAACATAAACCCTCACATCTTCGAGGCTATTTGTATGATTATGTCATATAAATATAAGTCCTAATTAATTAAAATTGGCAGGATTGAAATATTAAATAATTTTCCCAAATTGAAGCCAAACAATAGGATAATTTGAGAAGTTGTCAAGATTCTTCTTTGATCATCAACTTCTCCTACTTTTCTTCCATTGGACTATTAAGATGAACTGTTCCGAATTCGAGCTAATCCCTTTTGAAATTTCCAAAATTCAATCCTTTGAAACCTTAAACTTTGAAATTCTTGAGAGCAAAACCACTGATCATTATCGAGAGTTTTCTTAAGTGATTCCCGTCACTTAGGATTTAATTAACTATAGGGACTTGCCCTTATAGGGAACTTTAAGAACCCAGGTAATATAAACCCTGCTTAATTTCTTTATATTAAGCAGGGGAACTTGTCGGCTTATAAAATTGGTTCGCAGACCAAACGGATGTCACAAATCTTTTAGTTTATTTAATAGAGCCCCATCATCAAGCAGTGTGTCTATTCTTCGGGATAGATACACGGTTTTTCGATGCGGTGCTCGTTTATATAAACTATGTGGGATGTGAGATCAGTTTGATTTCATATCTTAAAATTTTCAAACTTAAAAGTATTTTAAAAATCAAATGCTACTTTCTAAATTATATTTATATATATTTAAATTAAATTTAAAATTTAAAATTAGCCGACAATTTCTATAGGCGACTCTCTTTTCAAAACACATAACCGAAAAATATGCCGACAGCGCTCTGCCACCTTGATCGCTGAAAATTTTATTAAGAAATTCATACCTATTTTTGATGAAATTGCACTTTGAAGAAAGGTATTTTCTTTATTTTATTGCAGGAATGGAGAATTTAGGTGATAAAAGCAAAAATCATAAAAAGGAGCGAATGTGGAGCAAAAAGGAAGAAAATAATGAAATTTGTGCTGAGTCGCCGACGGCGAGATCGAGCCCGCCGACGGCGAGGCTACGAGGAGACATTTCTGAAGGAATTATAACTGTCTCGTTGACAGCGAGCCCGAGCCCGCTGACAGCGAGCTAGCGCGGTTTGAAGATCTTCTAGAAACCTCGCCGACAGCGAGGTAGTTCGTCGCCGACGGCGAGCTAGTTCAAATGGCTCTGATACATTGAACCTAGACACTTTTTGAAGGGATGCTTACACACCTCTTGGTCCTTTGCTCACCTCTATATATAGAGGCCGAAATTAAGTCTTTAGTGTGCAGTTTTGTGTCTTAGTGTGTGTCTTAGAGAGTCCTTGAGTGTTATAAGTAAGTTATTTTGAGTCTTTATTGAGTATTTAGTGAGTTAGTGAGTTTTTAGTGAGTCTGCTGTACTGGAAGGAAGAGTCAAAGGAACTGCGAGGAGTCCGTCTGGGATAAATCGAGATAAGTATTTGTATTTATTGTTTTTTTAACTTTAAATGAAATCCATGCTTAGTTTAGTTCCCATGCATTCTGAGTAGTTTATTAGTCTTTTTCCCTGTTATGAAATTAAGTGACTTGATGAACTAAAAATAGAAGTACTTTTATATATTAATAAATTATGATAATTTTTACTTAAAACTTAATTTACTTTCAAACTGGCCATTTGAATTGTTAAAATGTGTTGATTATCAACTATAGTAAAAATTACATCTGATATTCGGGGAATTCAAAAGCCTTGGAAGGAAGGTACAAATAAATAGGAAATAATATCATCTGGGCGTAGAATTGAGCATTTTAGTGTGACGGACTAAAATATTCAATTCGGTCCCATTGTTTGAGAGCCGAAGTGTAGATGTTAGCCCTCGGGCGAGGGAACGTGGGAGCTCGAAGTGGCGATCGGTATCCTCCTGACTCTAGCCGCGATTCAGTAATCAAACATAGGATTAGTCAATATTCTTTACACCCGGACCAAAGGGTAAAGAATAGGAATGCTCCTATTTGTCACAATACCTTAAAATTATCTATTTAATTTCATCAATCACTTAAATTTCTAAACAAGGGGAAATATACTTTTTCTGAATAGTTAAGACTTATTTAGCAATTAGTTTAAATTCCTGCACTTTCAATACATATTAATTTTCTACTTAGTTAAGTTACCTAATTAGAATACTCAGTTTACTTTATTGCGCTTAAATTTAGAACTCCAAATTTTCGTATACTATTTTAGAATTATTATTATTATTTTAAAATTAGCTCGTTATTTTATTTTCTCTTTCCTCGTGGGATCGATAACCAGGGACTCCACTAGAGCCTCGTATTACTTGATACGATACGTATACTTGCGTAGCATCCACAACATAAACAATTACAATTCTATACATATAATATAGCGGGGTTAAGTTTTTTGGCACCGTTGCAATTAAATTAAAATATCATAATATAAAATTGTGGGTCAAGTTTTTGGCGTCGTTGCCGGGGAAAGTAAGAAAAATTTATTAAAGTAACGGACTATTTTAAAATAATCATAATAAATAAATTAATATCTATTCTAAAAATTGTATGTGCAAATTTGGACACGAAAATTTAATACCTTACGATTCTGAATTAGAGCGTACAATTAAAAGAATTAGAAAACAAAAGAAACAAATAATAAATTTAACACAAATGGCGAATATTCTAGAAATTCAAAATATGAACCAACAAAGACCATTAAGAGATTATGCCAACCCTACATCGGATGAAATTCATTTAACTATTCAAAACCATGATGTAGTCTGCTAATTCATTTGAACTTAAACCCGCAATTATCCAAATGGTACAAAACAATCAATTTAGTGGTTCACCTATCGAAGATCCTAACTTACATCTTGCTAGTTTTCTAGAACTTTGTGCTACTTTTAAATATCGAGGAGTATCCGACGATGCTTATAAGACTTAGACTTTTTCCTTTTTCATTAAGGGATAAGGCTAAAATGTGGTTGAATTCATCGACACCTGGATCTATTAAAACTTGGGGAGAATTATCACAAAAATTTCTATCCAAATATTTTCCACCATCTAAAACTCGCTAAGTTTAGAAATGATATAACTTCTTTTGTCGGTTAGATGGAGAATCAATATATGAATCTTGGGAGAGATTTAAGGAACTTCTTAGGAAATGCCCACATCATGCGCTACCGTATCAGGCTAATTATTCAAACCTTTTATAATGGATTAATAGGATCCTTAAGATTAATCATCGATGTCATTGCTGGAGGTTCATTAATGTCTAAACCATTTGATGAAGCTTATGCACTAATCGAAGAAATGGTAACAAATAATTTCCAATGGCCCAATGATAGAGTAAATCCGAAAAGATAGCCAGCATTCATGAAAACGATGCAATATCTATGTTAGCTTCTCAAATTGCTCGCTATATCTAAGAAATTAGATCATTTTGGAATAAACTACTCTCCTACTTTAAAAGAAAACCCATCTCGGACAAATCATAGAATCTCAATCTAATTATGAAACTTTAAATGCTATTAATAATAGAACTAATAACCCTTATTCAAACTATTATAATCCCGGTTGGAAAACTCATCCAAATTTTAATTGGAATAACACATCTAATCAACAATGGATGAATCAACCTAATCAAGCAAATCCAAACTATAAACCTAATTACCCACCTAGATTTAATAACAATAACCCTCAATTCAAAGATAAGAAATTATCTATGGATGAATTAATTTTGAATATGGGTCATCAACTACAAAATCAAGGAAATCAACTACAAATTTAAGGAAATCAACTACAAATTCAAGGAACATCTATTAAAAAAATCGAAACTCAACTTGGACATATTACTACTGCGCTAAATAATAGAATACCTGGAACTTTTCCTAGTAATGTGGAAATAAATCCTAAAGATCAAGGAAAAGAACAAATTAAAGCAATACAACTAAGGAGTGGAAAAGAATTAGAACCTCAATTTCAAAAAGAACTTGAAAGCCAAAAAGAGGAAGTGGAAATCGAAAAGAAACAATTTAACAAGATTCAAACTTAGAACATCCTTTAATACCTATGAAAATTTCTGTTGAAAAACCTTCACCACCATTTCCTCAACGACTAGCTCAACATAAAAAACATAAACAATTTGCTAAATTCCTTGAAATATTAAAGAAATTAACAATCAATATACCTTTTGTCGAAGCTTTAGATTAGATGCCAAATTATGTAGAATTTATGAAAGATATTTTAAATAAGAAAAGAAAATTCACTGATAATGAAACAATCGCACTTAGTGAAGAGTGTAGTGCTATTATTCAGAAGAAGCTTCCTGAAAAATTAAAAGATCGTGGTAGTTTCACTATACCCTGTGCTATAGGAGAAAAATTTTATGGAAAAGCTTTGTGTGACTTAGGAGCAAGCATCAATCTAATGCCTCTATCTATTTTTAAGAGATTAGGATTAGGAAAAATTACACCTACTTCAGTAACCCTTCAATTAGCTGATCGTTCAATTACCTATCCTAAGAGAGTTATTGAAGATGTGTTAGTAAAAGTGGATAAATTTATCTTCCCAGTAGATTTTATTGTTTTAGATATGGAGGAAGATAAAGAAATTCCTATCAGTTTAGGAAGACCATTTTTAGCTACTGGAAAAGCTATGATTGATGTTCAGAAAGGAGAATTAACTATGAGAGTAAATGACCAAAAAGTTACCTTTAATATTGAAAAATCAATTAAATATCCTGCGCTAGAAAAAGATGATGAATGTTTTCGGATGGAAATACTTGAACATTTACAACAAGAACATCTTAAAGAATATTACTAAGATAAATTAGAAAAAGAAAATATTGAATTAATTGAAGATAATAATGAAGAACTAGATTATATTCAGGAAAAATTTAAATTTTTGGATAATACTGAAAACACTGACAAGAATATAGTTCCATCAATTATTAAACCTCCTGAACTTGAGCTAAAAATATTACCTGATCATTTAAAATATGCTTATTTAGGTAATTCTTCAACTTTACCAGTTATTATTTCATCTGCATTAAACGAATCTCAAGAACAAAAACTTTTAGAAACTTTAAAAAAATATAAGAAAACTTTTGGTTGGACTTTAGTAGATATTAAAGGAATTAGTCCTTCAATATGTATGCGTAGAATTATTTTAGATGATGAACATAAACCTAAAGCAGATCCCCAAAGGAGATTAAACCTGATAATGAAAGAAGTAGTTAAGAAAGAAATTTTAAAATGGTTAGATAATGGTATCATATATCCTATATTCGATGGTGTCAGGTAAGCCTAATTCACTGTGTTCCTAAGAAGGGAGGAGTGACCGTCATCGCTAATGAAAATAACGATCTTATTCCTATAAGACAAGTTACCGGTTGGCGTATATGTATTGATTATAGGAAATTAAATACCGCCACCGGGAAAGATCACTTCCCTTTACCATTTTTAGACCGTATGTTAGATAGATTAATCGGACATAAGTATTTTTATTTTCTAGATAGATACACCGATTATCATCAAATACAAATTGCTCCTGAGGATCAAGAGAAAACTACATTTACTAGTCCTTATGGAACTTTCGCTTTTCGAAGAATGCCTTTTGGATTATGTAATGCACCAGCAACATTCCAAAGATGTATGATGTCTATATTTAGTAAGTTAATTGACAATTGAATAGAAGTATTTATGGATGATTTCTCCGTATTTGGAACATCATTTGACACATGCTTAACTCATCTTGAAAAAGTATTAGAAGTATGTGAGAAAACAAATTTAGTTCTAAATTGGGAGAAATGTCAATTTATGGTTGCGGGCGGCATTGTATTAGGGCATAAAATTTCGAAAAAAGGCATGGAAGTGGACCCTGCAAAAATTCAAGTTATAGCTAAATTACCACCTCCAACTAAGGTAAAAGGGGTAAGAAGTTTTCTTGGACATGCTCGGATTCTACGGACGCTATATTAAAGATTTTTCAAAAATTACTAAACCTCTATGCCAACTTCTCGAAAAGGACAAGAAATTTGAATTTACAATCGAATGCCCGAATGCTTTTGAACTCTTAAAAGAAAAATTAATTGCAACACCTATAATAGTTTCACCTAACTCGGGAGAAACCATTTTAGCTTATGTGTGATGCTAGTGATTATGCTCGTAGGAGCGATTCTTGGCAAAGATATGAAAAGATTTTTAAAGTTATATACTATGCTTAAGTAAAACTCTAAATGATGCCGAAATAAATTATACGATTACGTAAAGAGAATTATTAGCGGTAGTATATGGTTTTAATAAATTTAGACCTTATCCGATTGGAACAAAATGTATCGTGCATACCGATCATTCTGCTATCAAATATTTAATGCAAAAGAAAGATTCCAAACCAAGATTAATTAGATGGATGTTATTAATGCAAGAATTCGATTTTGAGATCGTTAATAAGAAAGGAACCGATAATCAAATTGCGGATCATTTATCAAGATTAGAAAATCATGAATTATCCGATATTGAAAATGAAAATATAGACAGTTTTCCCGATGAACAACTATATAATATCAATGAATGGAAAATACCATGGTATGCTTGATATAGTAAACTATATAGTTAGTAATATTTTACCACCTATGCTAACTTTGCAACAACGAAAAAATTCATCCATGATACGAAAACCTATTTTTGGGATGAACCATATTTATATAAGCAATGTAAGGATTTAATTATTAGAAGATGTGTACCTTATGAAGAAACCGAACCAATTATTCAAAAATGTCATGATTCCGATTTTGAGGACATTTTGGGACCGATAAAACTCGCTTATAAGATTCTACAACTGGATTTTACTCGGCCTACTCTATTTAGAGATGTATACGGATATATTAAAACTTGCGATAAATGTCAAAGAGTAGGAAATATATCTAGAAGAAACGAAATGCCTCTAAATTTTATATTAGAAGTTGAAATTTTTGATGTTTGGGGATTAGATTTTATGGGACCTTTTATTCCTTCGTTTGGAAACTCATATATATTAGTAGTCATTGATTATGTTTCCAAATGGATTGAGGCACAAGCTTTACCTAGGTGTGATGCTAAGAGTGTTTCAAAATTTCGATGAAAAATATTTTTACTAGATTTGGAATGCGAGAGTGATTATCACCGACGGAGGAACTCATTTTAGAAATAAATACATTCACAAACTAGTAGAAAAATACAATATTACTCATAAGATATCCATCGCTTATCATCCACGGACTAGCGGATTAGTCGAAGTATCTAATCGTGAGATTAAACGTATTTTAGAAAAATCCGTAAACCCAAATAGGTTAGATCGGTCTATTAGATTAGACATAATCGCATTATGGGCTTATAGGACTGCTTATAAAAATCTGATTGGAATGACTCCTTACAGGCTTATATATGAAAAAACATGCCACTTACCAGTTGAATTAGAACATAAAGCAAATTGGGTGATTAAAGAATTTAATTATAATATGAAGGAAGCTGGAGAGAAGAGATTGCTACAATTAAATGAATTGGAAGAATTAAGAAATGAATCATATGATAATGATCAGATTTATAAGGAAAAGATGAAGTTGTGGCATGATCGAAAGATTAATCAGAGAAATTTTGAACCAGAATAGGAAGTTTTGCTATATAATACTAGATTGAAATTATTTCCTGGAAAATTGAAGTCTCGATGGTTAGGACCTTTCACCATAACTCAAATATTTTCATACAAAACTATAGAAATCGAAGATCCAAAAACTGGACATAAATTTAAAGTTAATGGACATAGATTAAAACCATATTTTCAAGGTATAAGACCTAACTATAAAGAGGTTTTAATGCTTAGTCGACTCGATTAATAATTGAAATTAGGTCGGGCCGACGACATTAAACCAAGCGCTTTATGGGAGGCAACCCATATTAGTTATTTATTTTTATTGTATCTTAATAGTTAGTCTATATTATTGAAACTTTACTACTCAATTATTATTAAGAATCATCACATATTCGAACCATTATGATGAGAAAAGAAATTATTCGATTTAGAGCATAATTGAACATTATTTTGGAATCTCGCCGACGGCGAGGTCGATACTCGCCGATAGCGAGGTTCACGCCTAATTTAATATCAGTTATTTATCGAACTCGCTAACGGCGAGAAACATCTCGCCGACAGTGAGAACCTGAAAGGCAGTTTTTATAACTGAGTCGCCGACGGCGAGAAACTTCTCGCCGACAACGAGGAAGTTATAAAGATGAGTTATTTATACTTTGAATGCTGATCTGGACGGTTTCAACACCAAATCCTTAGTGAAAAACCATTCTTAATTCATTCTAAATCTGCCTTCTTCACTATAATTCCTTCTATTCACCATAATGGCCTCCAAATTCTTAGATTCCTCTAAATCTGGAGTGTTTAACAGAAGAAAATTTGTGAGTGCGGAAGCACAGCGGATCTTCAACAAGGTTTTGGTAAAGAAAAGAGTTATCAAGGAACGGGGATTTGTCAATCGAGGATTAGAGAATTCCACTACGAAGATAGAAGAAATGATCGCGCGATGGCACTCGGGAGGTATTTTGTTACACTACGTCTCGTCGTTGTTATTCCAGCTTGTGAAAGAGTTCTACTCTAACTTACATGCGATCAACAATGGGAATATCTACGTCCGAGGAAGATGGGTGACGTTTACTCCATCAAGAGTAAATGAATTATTCTCTATGAAAACACCCCGTATGTCACTATTCAAATTTTGTGCCTTCTCGATATAATATGAATGAGATATTTCGATATCCGACCGATGAACCGGAAGATCGGGAAATGCGTGAAGACGGGTATGTTAGTTTCTCTGCATCACTTTTGAATCCTGTCTCAAAGCACTGACACTTTTTCATCTCATCTAAATTGTTACCTACTATGAAGGTAAACAAGGTTTCGAAAGAATGCTCTATATTGAATTATTGTATTCAAATTGGATTGCCTATTGATGTGGGATCTATAATTGTTAAGTCTGCATTGGGTTTAATTGTGCATGGGTCGGTTCACTGACTAGGACACCCATCTACTATTTTTGCATTATGCGATGCCGCACTGTGTTTCTTATGAAGCTTGGGAAAAGGTTCTCGTTACCTTGGAAGCGACTTGATCCTACGTATATGTTCCCTACTTTGGACAATAATGAAGACATTACATTCATCTCTCGATAGAGCTTCACGGAATCATCCTATAAGCAAGGCCTATTTCGTATAAAACAGAGTTACTTATGAAGAAAATTAATGGAATGGAGAAAGAACTACGGAATGTGAGAGATTTAATCGACAATATATCCGATTTATTTGATCACATCGATCGGAGGATGAAGGAACACTTCGATCATTCTCGGACACTCGAAGCTAGCTTTCTTCATTTACCGAGACGAAGGGTTGGATCACCGAAGAATCCGCTCGAATTTCCCTTCGGGCCTTTCTATAACTTATTTGTGCATCATCGTCATATCGGAAATATCAGAGAAGATGAAGATTATGACCTCGAAGAGTAGTAGTAAAGATTTCTATAAGTATGTTTGAATTTATGTTATTCGATTTGATTTATATTTTATTATGTGTGGAGTGATGATTCGAATATCTCAAACTTAATCGAGATATGCGTCATAGTTTTGTATCAGCATTTAGTGTGTCGTGGATTAGTTTGCGATGCTCGATTAGTAGTAAGAATTGAAGTTCGAAGTTTGATTATAGAGTTTAAATTATGTTAGTTTGTACATCCCATGGATTTCAATATTAAAGTTAATTTGTTGTGTTGTGTGAATTTGTTTGTGTATAAGTAGCTAATCTTCATATTAAATTAATAAATGATGTGATCGTAAATATAATATAAGGCAAATCAAGGATGAAAATGAGTGACGAATTTCAAAAATTTAAAATTTTTGGAATCTCGCCGACGGCGAGAAAAATCCCGCCGACAGCGAGATCGATCTCGCTGACAGCGAAGAATTTCTCGCCGACAGCGAATTTTTCCCGAGAGTTTTTGGTTTTGAAAAATATTTGCTCGCTGAAGGCGAGAAAAATCTCGCTGACAGCGAGTTCGGAAAAAACATATATTTTGACCGGTCAAAAACACTATTCATCATCCCCAACCTCTCATTTTCGCAAAAACCGACCTAGGGCTTGAGAGATCTTGGATTTGAAGCGATTTCAACACTTTTTGACACCGGATTTCATCTTCCCTTGGTAAGAGCTTCACTCTTATGCAAAAATTTTTGATTTTCACCATATATTTTCACCACATTGCAAATTTTGGGAAAAATCAAAATGTGGAAGAAATATTCGGTGGAAATCCATGGAATTTGATTTAAATTGCTTACAAATGTTGTAGGAAGCCTTCTTAGTATTATTTTTAAATTTATTGAAAATTTTCGTGATTTTCACAGATCGACGTATGGCTCCACGACAGAAACGTCGAGTAGAATTCGACGAAAACCGATTCATCAATGCACGAGCACAGGCTAAATATTTTGAAAACATACAAGGAAGAAAGTGCATTGCGGATCGGGTATTCAAAAATCCGGGAGGAGAAGTAGAGCGGATTATAAAGGAACGAGGTTGGGAGAATTTCTGTTATGTTCAATATAGTAAGTATTGTAGAAGTGGTTAAAGAATTTTATGCCAATTGATCGTCATCGAAGATGCACCAATAAAGGTACGAGGGTTTTTTTGTAGATTTCAATGCCGCAAGAATTAACGAGTTCTATGAAGTTCATGACTCGCACTTTAGCGAGTATGAAACTTTTGAACGATGGAAGGACCACTCTGAGGAAGTCATTAACTTTCTCACCGATGGGACCGGAGTTTGGAAAATTAAGCAACAGGAAAGAGTGAATTTTCCTCTTTCTAAATTAAATGCGATCTCCAAAGCTCGACATTACTTTATTTGTTCTACTCCGTTACCCACATATCACCACAAGTGAGGTAACACGAGATAGAAGCATTCCGAATTTCGCATTCGTAATAACGAAGCATCAACATCGGGAGAGTTATTTATCAAAACATCCTCGCCACTCCTCGAAATGAGAGTGGAGCCGGATTGGGCCACCCCGGATTAATTTTCGCACTCGCCAACTCTCCCGAGTCGAGGCTAGCAGATGATGAAGAATGGGCGGAACCTATGAAACCACTCACTACTCGCCAATATTAAGAAGTATGAATCTCATGAAGGGTGGACATCAGGAGTGAGAAGTTATTTCACTCAGTACAGTAGAGATATACCCTCTACTAGCTATGAGCCTCCTGAACCTACCACACCTACTCTACAAGATCTGATGAATGAATTGACCCTGCATAGGAGGAGTTTTGAGCAGTTTGGAGAAACAATGGGGAGAAGATTTGATCATTTTGATCAAAGGATTGATAATCCGGAGAGGAGACATGATTATGGTAGTGATTACCTCCAACGACATTCGAATACGAAATTGCATACTATGAAGCCGAACGTCGTTATAGGAGTGGAGATTTAGGTGTTGTCTTTCCGTAATGCCCCGTGTACACTCGGCATCATCCTCGCTCGGCCTTCTTAACTTACATATCAAGGATGGGATGATATAGTTTGGGACTTTGATGCTGAAGATTAGGATTTTATTTATTTTATTTGTTTGGTGTAATTATTTTGAGGACTTTATATGTTTGTAATATTCAGTACTTTATATTTTGAGACATTGGATGTTAGTTAGATTAATTTGCTTGAATTGTTATAATAGTTAGTTTTTGTTTTTGTGTTAGTTAATTGCATTTGTTTTTATGTTAAATAGGATGATAGTTTTCTTTAGTATGTTTTTATTTTATTTTGTATAGTTTTAAGTTTTTAAAATTGTTAATGTGTTAGTTCAATTGTTTTTAATATATAGTAATTCATATGTGTAGTGTAGAGTTATTTTAATTGTTGTGTTTAATACTTATCTTAGATTTTTTCCCTACATTTTCTTTAAATTGTTATACATATATGGAGAATACTAACAAGTACGAGTTCAATGAAAAATGAAAAGCTCGCAAAAATTTCAAAGAAAAAAAGAAATACCTAAACTTCAAAGGTATGATTTATTTACTTTTCCTTTTTCATTATTTAGATTAGATATAAAAATTTAAGTTTGGGGGGGAGTAAAATACAAATTTAGTTATTAACTTGTTCTCAAAGTTCTATTTTTCAAATTATTATAAAATGATTTTTATAGCAAAATTTTCAATTTAATTAATATGAATTATTTTATTTAATTATTATAAAAGGTTAAATGAAATATTTCTAGTGCTTTAATTAATTAAATAGAATAAAATATTTGGTTAAAGGGAATAAGAATATAGTAAACTATTTTTAGTAAGGATAACTATATTTTAAAATTAAAATTCTTAAGTATTCAAGTGAAAAAGAAAAGATTGAAAATCAATGAAGTAAAAAATATGAAGTATATATAAGCTAAGTAATATTTCTAAGTTTCAAATTTAGGAAGATGAAAATGAAGTTCAAAATTATTAACAGGCTCTCCAGATATAGTAATCCTCATTAGTTAAAAAAAAAAGGAAAGAAAGAAAGAAAGAAAAGAAAAAGAAAAAGAAAAAGAAAAATGAGGAGAAACTTGAGGAGATATCTTATCAAAAATTGGCTTCATTTGAATTAATCTAAAGGGAAAAACTTAGATATTTCCAAACTTATGTTTATGGATTAGAATTTTACCTAATAGTATTTTCTTGAATTTCTTATCATATGAATATCTTAAGCAGTTATTCTTTTAAATATAAGTCATTCCCGAAATGAATAAGTAAGCTAGTAAATCTTAGATTCGATAACTAAATAATTTATTTCTATAAGATTAATTAAATTACATGAATTATTTTTTATTTAACTTTATTATGATATTACTTAATCTAATTCATAGTTATTTAAATTGAAAAATCTTATTATAAAACTCATTATTTTTATGTAGTACTAAAATTATTTGAGGACAAGTAATAAGTAAGTTTGGGGCATTTTGATCGCTAAAAATTTTATTAAGAAATTCATACCTATTTTTGATGAAATTGCACTTTAAAGAAAGGTATTTTCTTTATTTTATTGCTATGAATGGAGAATTTAGGTGATAAAAGCAAAAATCATAAAAAGGAGCGAATGTGGAGCAAAAAGGAAGAAAATAATGAAATTTAGGCCGAGTCGCCGACGGCGAGATCGAGCCTCGCCGACGGCGAGGCTACGAGGAGACATTTCGAAGGAATTATAACTCGTCTCGTTGACAACGAGCCCGAGCCCGCCGACAGCCGAGCTAGCGCGGCTCGAAGATCTTCAGAAACCTCGCCGACAAGCGAGGTAGTTCGTCGCCGACGGCGAGCTAGTTCAAATGGCTCGATACATTGAACCTGGACACTTTTCAAGGGATGCTTACACACCTCTTGGTCCTTTACTCACCTCTATATATAGAGGCCGAAATTAAGTCTTTAGTGTGCAGTTTTGTGTCTTAGTGTGTGTCTTAGAGAGTCCTTGAGTGTTATAAGTAAGTTATTTTGAGTCTTTATTGAGTATTTAGTGAGTTAGTGAGTTTTTAGTGAGTCTTGCTGTACTGGAAGGAAGAATCAAAGGAACTGCGAGGAGTCTGCTTGGAGATAAATTGAGATAAGTATTTGTATTTATTGTTTTTTTAACTTTAAATGAAATCCATGCTTAGTTTAGTTCCTATGCATTCTGAGTAGTTTATTAGTCTTTCTCCCTGTTATGAAATTAAGCTGACTTGATGAACTAAAAATAGAAGTACTTTTATATATTAATAAATTGTGATAATTTTTACTTAAAACTTAATTTACTTTCAACCGGCCATTTGAATTGTTAAAATGTGTTGATTATCAACTATAGTAAAAATTACATCCGATATTCTGGGAATTCAAAAGCCTTGGAAGGAAGGTACAAATAAATAGGAAATAATATCATCGGGCGTAGAATCGAGCATTTTAGTGCGACGGACTAAAATATTCAATTCGGTCCTATTGTTTCGAGAGCCGAAGTGTAGATGTTAGCCCTCGAGCGAGGGGAACGTGGAGCTTCAAGTGGCGATCGGTATCCTCCCACCTAGTCGCATTCGCAATCAAACATAGTGATTAGTCAATATTCTTTACACTCGACCAAAGGGTAAAGAATAGGAATGCTCCTATTTGTCACAATACCTTAAAATTATCTATTTAATTTCATCAATTACTTAAATTTCTAAACAAGTGGAAATATACTTTTTCGAATAGTTAAGACTTATTTAGCAATTAGTTTAAATTCCCGCACTTTCAATACATATTAATTTTCTACTTAGTTAAGTTACCCGATTAGAATACTTAGTTTACTTTATCGCGCTTAAATTTAGAACTCCAAATTTTCGTATACTATTTTAGAATTATTATTATTATTTTAAAATTAGTCGTTATTTTATTTTCTCTTTCCCCGTGGGATCGATAACCAAGACTCCACTGAGAGCCCTCGTATTACTTGATACGATACGTATACTTGCGTAGCATCCACAACATAAACAATTACAATTCTATACATATAATATAGCGGGGTTAAGTTTTTGGCGCCGTTGCAATTAAATTAAAATATCATAATATAAAATTGTGGGTCACACCTTTCCAAAAAAATGATATTCTTCCGTTTCACCATAATGCAACTCTCACACATACTGAGATCAACTGATTTCAGTTATTCTAACTTACCTCAGGACTGAAGTTATTTCATACTCATCTGACTCATGTGACCAAGCTTGCAATGCCATGTGTTCTCTGCAACGATAGTATCAAAACTGTTAATTAAACCAATAGTCATATATAGTGTGCCGACCTTCTTACCCCGAGCTAGTACTAACGCCCCTTTTAAGACTTTTCAGGTGCAGTTTGACAATACCACTGAATGATCACACTCATTGAGCTACTCAACAGAAATGAGATTTTTCTTCAATTGAAGAATTTCTCTTATCTTTTGCGAAGCCCATTTGTTCTTGTTAGGGAGTGCTATGTCAATGTCTCCCATCCTAACCACGTTTAAAGCTTCTCCATCAGCCATATACACCTTCCCAAAGTCACCTACAACATAATTTTGCATTAATTCTCGGTAGGGAGATGTATGACAAGAAACCCCTGAATCTAATATCCAATTAGTAACAGAAATGCGAACTATAAGCAATAGTGCATCATGTATTTCTTCAGTTACAACATTAGCACTGACTTTATCTGTCTTCTTAGGATTTTTGTACTTCTTCTTTATGTGGTTAGCTTTGCCACAATTCTAGCAGGTTACTTGCTGACCAGGCCTTGACTTACTCTTGCCTCTATGCTTTGATTTTGATCTTCCTCTGTTTAAGTTCTTGTCAAGTAATCTCTCTTTAGAATCAACATTCACTGCAGAACTCGAACCTGAGATCTCGCCAGAATCTTTCCTACGCACCACATCAGCCAAATTCAAATCACGATTATCATCCTATTTTAGCTTAAATTTACCAGCAGAATTACTAATGGTCATCTTCATGGTTTCTCAGCTATTTGACAATGAAGACCACAATATCAGTGTACGCATCTCATCATCAAATAATTGATCTGTGATAGTATTAAAAATCATTCAGACGTTGCGCAACAGATGTACTATCTGTCATCTTTAAGTTGAATAACTTTTTCATCAAGTGTATCTTGTTATTCGCTGACGACTTTTCATACAAATCTGAAAGAGCTGTTATGAGATATGCAGTTGTCCTTTCCTTGATGACTTTGTGTGCAACGTATTTCGACAGAGTTATCGAATAAACCCCAGAACTCGCCAATCCAACATATTCCATTCAACCCTATCCATTTTTTCCGGTCTCTTTCCCAATAACAGAAGATGAATTTTTTTCTCATAGAGATAGTCCTCTATCTTCATCATTCAGTTACCAAAATCCGTGCCATCAAACATCTCGATCCTCGATACCTTCACTTCGTCTCTAGTCATTATTTTCCTTCAGATCCAAACCTTGGCTTTGATATTAATTGTTGTGAAAAATGACGATACGACGACAGTAATGAGAAAAGTATGGAACGAGAAAATTACACAAACACACATATTTACGTGGTTTGACAAATTGCCTACGTCTACGAAGTTGCAGAGGATTTTATTGCTTGAAGAAATACACAGTTTCTTAACATGGTTACAAGACACTGACTCCACTTAAAACCCTCTCCTTCTCTCTCTGTTATTTCCACCGCCCGCAAGCCCTCACTTGCGCAATCTCACAACACATGCTTGTTGACCTCATTTTTGATGAGGTCTTCTCTTCTTCTCTTTAATACTTAGGATCTAGCCTTAGGCTTTTCCTTTGACTATCTTAGAGGATTAGAATCGGGACCCACCACTTAGAAATTCAAACCACTTCTTAACTCCCTGCAAACTCCACAAATTTGACTATAGACCCCTAATCACCTAGAGGGTTGAAATCAAATGTGGAAGTTTAAATGATGAGTTCCTATAGTGACTCTCTGGCCTTGGATCGCCCTGCAGGCGGCTCGGTCCAGTGAAGGGCTGACTTACACATACACTACATTCATACACTACACTTTCACACACATCTTAGAAAACACACCTATACCCAACTTGATCTCCTGACTCATGAAAGTGATCCACATGGATGGTCCTTAACCCCTAAGCCCTTGGCTAAGAGGGTTAGGAACAACATAGTGGATGCCTCAAATGAGTCCCTTCATAGCTCATGTGGGCTTGATATAGCTTCATGGCTCAACCAAAATGATTTCATTCCACTTATATTCACCCAATCTTCAATTTCCGAAATTTTAAATTTTTGACCCCCGGGACCCTACACTAGCCTAACCTACCCAAAACCCTTGAAATTACCCAAATTTTTGAAAAAATTTCCAAATCACCCAAAATTCCTCAAAATCAATCCCAAGCATTCCCAAATTACTCAAATTGATCATACATAGCCAAAAATACCAAAAATTCTAAAAATACCTCCCAATACCCTCCAAATACCCAAAATACCCCTCTTGACCCAAAAATCCAAAAATTCAGAAAATTCCCAGAAAATTCCAGAAAATCCCAAATATTCCCAATTTCATTTTGTTCAACTACACCATAGGCCAATTTTGTCAATTTACCCTAGTTTTGTCAAAACACCCAATTTGACCCATTTTAACCCTAAGTGAACCCAATGTCAAACCAAACCTACCCAATTGACCCAAATTATGGTCCAATTCAATTATAAACTTCCATTCAACATTCCCAACACCAATATAGACCAAATCCAAGTCCAATTTGATTGACATTTGGATCCAATTTCACTTTTGGCCTTAAAGCCCAATTTGGACCCATGACCCAAACCTAACCCAAACTCACCCAATTCAACTCCAATTAACCCCAAATCTTTTCTAAACCTTCCTTAACATTCCCAAAAATAAAATACTAACATGATTTGCCCAAAATTTAGACCCAAACCCCACTCAAATTCAACCCAAAGCTAAAAGGCCCAATTTTAACCTAAACCCAAACCTAACCCAAATAAGCCCAAACCCCAAAATCAAAACCCAACCAAAGCCAAAACCTCTTTGAAACACTCCCATAAAAATTTCCCAACATTTATTTTACATCAATTTCAACCCTAGCCCAACATTGGCCCAAGTTAACCCAATTTGACCTACATTGGCCCATTTACCAAAGAAGCCCAAATCCAACCCAATTCAAACCCAAATCATTCCAAACTCATTTCAAATCACTCATGACACATCCATGAACTAAACCCAACATTTGTTTGGCCCAATCCTTCACAAAATTCCCATCCATGAATTCATTTTGAAACCAAAAAGCCCACTTACATGAAACCTTCCTAAAAGCCCAAATTTCATGCTAAAGCCCATATGACAATTGCTCTACATCATACCCTTAATTAAAATCAATCCCTAAGTTTCAAAAACTCATCATGAAGCCATTAAAAATTAAGCCCCATACAAATTCCCATCAAAATACCAAATTTTTCTTAAATCCATTTCCATGAAATTGACTTAACTTTTCCCAAGCCAAAGATGAGCCATGAAGCCATGCATGAGCCACATGAAAGCCATGAGAGCCTCTTTACATGTCACCATGCCATTTTGGGCAAAAGGAGGAGACTCTTTCCTTAATTCCTAAAGGTGATTAACCACTCCCATGATTCCCCTTAACCATGCTTAGTGCCTAATCGTGCTTGGATGGTGACTTGACCCTACTGATTATGCCGAGCCAAATCACTTTCTCTTCAAACTTCAAACCAAGCCTTGGGTGGTGCACCTAGCCCAAAGGGATGGGTTGACCAATTTGAGCCAAAATGAGCCCTCTCCCATTCCATTTTAATCCAAGCCTTTTACACATGGCATTTGCCAATCGCCTACACTAAACCCTGCACTCGACCCACTCGAACAAGATGGTGACCAAGTAGCCAGGCTGGCCACCACTGAGTCACCTGGAAAACACCATGGCCGAGACCTCGGGAGGAGCCAAACTTTGGAATTCCACCTTGCTCGAGCCGCCCCATGCCCAATGGCCACCATGGCCGTTCTTCCCATGCCCAGAAGCGACTGATCCCAACCCTCGGCCATCCCCGCGAGGCTCTCCAGCCACCTCTATTTAAACCCGACCCCCTCACGGCCATAGAGGAGAGTTGCACAAACCTTGCCGAAACTCTGCCAAAATTGTTCCAAACTCTACTCCATACTTAGAGCAGTTGATCCCCAGTGTCAATTTTCCCTAATCCCCACTGACAGAATCCAATTTCTCAATTGAAATTTCACCAAAAACCAGGACACTTTGCCACAGTGAGCCAATCCTCAAATTGATTGGTCCTACACCTTCACTGGACCAAGAGGAGAAGTTTCCCACCGAAAGCCCCATCTCCAGGCCACCCAGCTTGTTTCGGCCTCCAAGCTTTGTGATCGGCTGTGGTCACTTTCATAGCTAGGCAATTCACTGGACCGGGAGACTTCATCTGGAGCTTGTTGGGATCCAATCGAAGGTGACACAACCCTCAGATTGAAGCTACACTTCTCTGAGCAAAGGTATGAGCTAATTCTTCATCCCGAGCTTCTGGAGATTCTCCATTTTAAATGCTTTAATTTCAATGCATGATCACCGTATAGATGTATTCGTCTCTTCAAGACGAATCCATAGAGCATAAGAACACGAAAATCCATTGAGTATCGAGTGAGATATTAGGGATTTAGTGTGGACGGCTCTCGGGTGAGGACGCTTGGGGACGATGAACGGATGCCGTTCATTTAATACACGCGCGGACGGACGGCCAGGATCGCGCCGGATCAGGAGATGGAACGACACAGCGGGCCCCTGGAGCGCTGAGTCGGATGGCGGCGCCGAATCAGAAGGCGACGCATGTGCGTTCGGAGCTGCCGAGGTTGACGCGGCGCCGCGTGGATAAATAGAAAATTAGGTTATTTTCTGATTTCTTTAATTCCCTAAACTTCAAAAATGCATAACTTTGAGTAGAAAAATCAGAAAAATAAAATAAAAATACCCTCTTGCTCAGTGAATAGAGGAGAATAATGTGGAAAAGAAATCATTTAATTTCATCAAGTATTTTATTTTTAATAATTTATTTACCCTCTGCATGATTTTAATTCTCCATGCATATAGGAAATTCACTATGGCATGAGACCATCTGAATTTGGGAACATTCCCTGAATTTTCCAAAGTCAGAGGCCATCCCTATGAGAAGTTATTGATTTTTCAAATTCATGTTACTGTTTTGAATATTTTAAATCCAATAATTAGCATGTTGTGAAATAGATTCTAGGAAAATTTGGTGATGTCTCTTATGACCAGAGGACCCTAGGAAAAATAGGTTTTAAATTAGTTCATTTAAAATAACCCTAATTGAATTAAACACCCAAAATAGGTCCCTAATTAATTAGAATTAACCATACATCAAATTGACTTGAAATCAATTATCCACTGACCTTTAGGATCAGAGAAACCCACCATAAAAGTTTGAAGTCAATTGGACTTGGTTAGCCCTACTAAATGGGTAGGTTAAGCCATTTAGCAATTTTAATCTTTAAAAATTCATAACTTTCAAAATACTTTTTAAAAATTCACCAAATCGGTTTTGGAGCCTCTCTGATATCAGGGGAATTTAAGAAAATTAAAATTTCAATTTTCTAAAAAAGTTGATTTTTTGGTATTATTTTAATATTTTAATAATTTAGAAATAATAAAAATCACAAAAATAATAAAATTCACCAAAATGTCACATTTTGAATTTTAATCACTTAGGAACAAACCCCATATTTTTATTAGGTCTATTTGGTGAGATATTAAATTTTAAAGCCCTAAGGTAATTTTAAAATTAAAAAAAATATATTTTCTAGTATTTCCACTAAAATAATTCTAATAAATCATAGAAAAATCAGAAAATTGTTAAAATTGATTCTCTGATTTCCTTGATATCATAGAGATTTTTGAAAAATATAAAATTCATTTTTCAACCTTTATTTTATTTTTAAATTAATTAATACCCCAAAATTTAAAATAATTATAAAAAAATAATATAATTCAAAAAATCACCAAAATTGGTCCAAGTGGTCCTTCGGTCATTTGGAATGTTCCATAATTTTCTTAAGGATTTAAACTTTCCCTTGGTCATATTATTAAATTTTCCTCGGAAATTTCTATTTTCCACCAAAAATAATTATATAAATAAATTAGATATAGAAAAATCACATTTTCTCCTCTAATGTCTTTATTGACATGTGAGTGAAGTCACATAAAAATTTCAAGTTTATTTAAGCTCAATTTAGTGAGTTATGGAATTATTAAGCTTGAAGGGCAAAATGGTAATTAAAGTTTAACCTTTAATTAAAACTTTAGGTTTAATAAAATTAAAGAATAAAATATTTGATCTTAATCTGATTTGGATGATTGAAATTTAAATAATTAAAGGGTAGAAACCTACTAAATAATTTAAAAATAATTAAAATAAACCTTAATTAAATAATTGATTAAATTTGGAAGAATAATAAAGTTGGAATTATTAAATAGGGATATTATTAGGAAGAGATTTGTTCTTTAATTTAAAAATCCCTAAATTAGTCATCTCAATAATATTTAATTCCTAATTAAAATGATAATTCAAATTCAAGTTTTAAAAAGTTAAAGGACTTAATCATTAAAATTAAGAATAAAATTAAATTAAAAATTAAATTAAATTAAATCAAATTAAATTAAATTAAATTAAAATTAAAAATAAAATTGAATTAAATTAAATTAAATTTAAATTTAAAATTAAATTAAATTAAAACATATTAAATTAAATCAAATTAAACTAAATTAATTAAATTAAATTAAATTAAAGCATGTCAAATTAAATTAAATTAAATTAAAATAAAATAATAAAATCAAGTTAAAATTAATATCAAATCAAATTAAATTAAATTAAAATTAAAACTAAACCAAATTAAATTAAATTAAAGTTAAATAAAAAATAATAACATCACATAAGACATAAAGAAATTCAAAATAAAGCAACTTGAACACTATTCCAAATTTAAACCCATTAATTTAAATTAAATCATAAACCACTTGAACACCAATTTGCCCTCGAAAGCTTTGGTTATCATAACTCCTAAACAAAACGTTAAATGAAATGTTACTTCACCTATAGGATATTCAAATGTCCTAGCTTCATCGAGCAAGATAACAAAACTTGAATTCCTGGACGATTAATTCATTTGTATGATTAAATTCATTCTGGACTTAAAACAATTCTAGCAATATTGAAAAGATGTTTAAGATTCTTCTTAAGCACTTCCTCAATATGACGGGATGTTTATAAGAACAACTAAACTTAATTATGCTTTGATGAAGAAAATCGTCCTCAAACCAAAATACAAGAACCTAGATGTCATAGGAAATGACTAGCTATAGGATTAGAAATTTGGTAGAAAACCATAACCCTTCCCTTAGCTTTACCTAGGAACTTGCTTAAATATTCTAATTTTGTTTCAAGTGCAGCTTGGGATGACGGGAAGACCCTCCAGGTACGCTTTTATTTTATTGCAATTTACCTTATCGCAATTTATTTAATCGCATCGCACTTACTTTTCTCGCATGATAACAATCGTTGCATGAAAACCCACACCTTTAGGATAGTCCCTAAAAATGAAACCAAAACTAAGTTAAAAGTCATTGCAAGATAAAATTCACCGCCACAACATTTCAAAATATAAAACAACTCAAAATTTAATCACAAACAGAACACAAAACTGCAATTACAACTAAATTAAAACGTCCCGTTGGATGATCGGGAATACCTCGGATGATGTAACCTACGTGTTGCTAACGGGATTTCCCACGGTCTAAATGAAAGTGTGGAACTCATTCGACTGAGTTTAGCAAATTCATCTGGACTAAGTGAATCTGATAAAAATAACGATGCCGGAAGGATGGAACCGTAGGATCTTAACCGGTGTTGTTATAATCAACTTTAAGGTTTGTTTAAATAAAACATAAAAATACTTGGAAATTAAGAGTTTCTCTAAACCAAAACACTTTTCTCATCTCCTGATTTATGACTTCTAAAATTAAACCTCTGCAACAACAAGAAGCTCGGAACATGGTGGGCAAGCACGGCCATCGTCATCGGCGAAAACTCGAATCTACATCAAGCAAAACCATTCTTAGAATTAAATAACCAAGCCATAGGACTTCGAGGTAGTTTGCCTAGTGCAACATAAATCCTCAACCTTTTGTTAGGCATTTGCATGATCATGTCATGTAAATTAAGCCCTAACCGGTCTTAGGACTCCGAGGTAGTCGTTTAGTACGACATAAACCCTCATATCTTCGAGGCTATTCGTATGATTATGTCATACGAATATAAGTCTAAATTAATTAAAATTGGCAAGATTGAAATACACTGCAACACTTGATGACTCGTCCAACACTTTCCGGCAGACTTGCCAGATGGTCAATGATATTATTGCAATTCGATATAACTTTCGTGCCTCTTTGTGCCGTAAAGGGACAAGTCTTAGCAGACTTCCTCGCAAGACACCCTTTGCCGTGCAGAATCTCCTCTCAATGACGATTTGCCAGATGAACAAATAATGAGCCTAGAAGACCCTGATGATCGACGTTGGGAATTATACTTCGACGGAGCATCTTCAGCACACAAAGACGAAGAATCGCAAGTGATAGTGCCTGGTAAGGCAGGAATCGGGCTAATCTTTATAACACCGGAGCGGGGGATGTTAAGATACTCCTACCACTTAACAGAACCGTGTACAAACAACGGCGGAATATGAAGCTCTCATAACGGGGCTGGAATTAGCTATTCAAATGGGGATAACAGACATCAACATCTACGGGGATTCGCAGTTAATCATTCAACAGATAGCCGGACAGTACATAATTTTTAAACCAAGACTCGAGCAATACTTCCGGTATGCCATACAATTGTTGGAACAAATTTCGAATGTGACAATCTACGAAATTCCCAGAAAAGAAAATGCCTTAGCAGATGCGTTAGCTCGCCTCGCAAAAGAATTTGCTCGTTTGCAAGATGAGTCAAGTAGAAGTGTCGGTTCACGTGACGTCAGGTCCTATCACGACTCAACATATACACAATACACAAATCGGAAAAAGAAAAAGAATCAGCTTGCAACGATGGACGTGAAAACACAGAAGATTGGCGACGACCATTGATAGACTACCCGCAAACAGAAAACTACCGGACGATAGGTCGCTAGCCCATCGGATCAAGAAAAGAACTCGTCCTACGCATTAATAAACAATACATTATACATAAGGTCATTCGATCAAATGTGGCTAAGATGCCTAAGCGGGTCCGAGGCCCGTGAAATTGTTAAAGAGGTGCATTCATGACTCTGTGGCGCTCACCAGTCGGGTCCGAAGATGAAAATGAAAATTAAAAGATTGAGGTACTACCGGCCCTCGATGATGACCGATCGCATGAAAATCGCCAAGAGCCGTCACCAATGCCAAGTGCACGGAGTGGTTCTACACCAACCTCCAAATGTGCTACATCCGACAATTGCGTCGTGGCCATTCGAATGTTGGGGCACGGATATAGTGGGTCCAATGAACCACCATCTTCAAAAGGACATCGCTTCATTCTTGCGGCTACAAATTACTTTTCCAAGTGGGCGAGGCAGCTCCACCTAGAGAAGTGAAAGCACACCACGTGCTGCGTTTTTCAAGAACCAAGTTGTCTACCGTTTCGGAGTGCCGCGCGAGATTATCTCGTATAATGGGTCGGCATTTAGAAGCACACAAATCAATAATTTTGTCGGGAGACATGGAATCGACCGGTGATATTCAACAATTTACTACCCAAGAGCAAACGACTCAGTCGAGGCTTTTAATAAAACCCTCGTTCAAATCTTAAAGAAAACCCCGGACGATAATAAGAGAAATTGGCACGAGAAGTTATTAGAAGCCTTATGGGCCTACCGGACAACCTTCGAACTCCTACTCGAAGCTACACCTTACGCTCCGGTGTATGGGTCCGAGGCGAGTGTTACCTTTAGAGGTTCAACTCCCTTCACTCGAATTGCAGCTGCAAATAAAATCACGACGAAGAGAATGCCAAATTACGACTAGAAGAATTAGAAAGCCTGGAAGGGAAAAGACTTGCAGCGCAACAGAATTTAGAATTATATCAAGCTAAGATGGTTCAAGCCCATGACAGACTGGTCCACCCGAGAACCTTCAAAGTTGGTGACTTAGTTCTCGTTCTCAAAAGACCTATCCTTGCACACCGCATGATAGGAGGAAAATTTGAACCCACTTGGGAAGGGCCGTTCGTGGTTGAAGCAGTATACTCAAGAGGTTCCTACTAGCTAGTGAATTGCCAGGGAGAACGACATATGCTTCCGATCAATGGACGATACTTGAAAAAGTATTACGCTACTTGATGTTTTTGAAGGAATGAATTCTTCATCCCTAAGAAACACGGGCGGAGTAATTACTTATGACTGGGTCCGAACCCAAAAATAATAAAAAATGTGCTAAAATAAATAAAATCATGATAATAAAGTTTTCTTTGTTTTCTCCTCCATATCAAAATCTCTTTCCTGATCTTATCCCACTTCATTCCTGTTAAATTTAAAAATACAAGAAGTAATAAAAAAATGTCTTTAATAAACATTTTATTAATGTTCTTGTTCTTAGTACAGCCCCTGATCCTTTTCCTTGTCTTTTCGCAGGGAAATGTCGAACGGGCGGTTGATCCTGAACTTTAGAAATGGCGTAAGCCTTGCACTCGATGAAAAGAGGGTGAAAGATGGAGCGATAATCAAGATTGACTCGGATTTCGCACCAGCAGGCCTACAGTACGAGGAAAGTGACTGGGTCCCGCTTGACCGAGAAGAACCGCCCGGGCGGACAATGATGAAAGTGGGTGGCCCAAGCCACCAATCCAAAGAAGAAGAAAAGAAAGGTAAACACCGAAGAAGATAAGAAAATGAAGTCCGTAGTCGCTACGACGGAGGGCGAGCTTGTCGCCGCCGCGCCCACAGAGATACAGGAAGTTCGAAGAGCTACTCTCACAACAACGTAACGAAGAAATAAGAATCGCCGTATCCGTAAGATGTTAACCAAACTAGCAGCGGACCAGCGCGATGAGGCAGTTGCCACTGCCAGTACATACACTTCAAGGACACCGGTTCACCAGGAACCTGAAGAAAGGAGGCCAGCTCCTAGGATACCGTAAAGAACCGCGAGAAATCTCATGGAGATCGGAGAAAGAAGGCTACCACGCCACCGGATAGAACCACCAGCTGATGCATGACCTTGTCGCAGAGCAACCCCGGGGATGTCCCGACGGACATCATCCCCGAGGAGCCGAGGTATGCAGGAGAACGTGAAGGGATCGAGCCGTATATCCCACAATATGTCACTGTGCCTCGCCATTTACAGATTATTCCGAATACGAGCCGGAAAGAATGCACAATGTCGAAAAGAAAACCTTCGAATATTTCGAGAGAATCGAGGCGTAAGGATCAATATACTAGAGGGCCTCGAGCTACATACGTACGTATTCTCGCAGTATGAACAACAACAAATCGTGGATTGCATCTGGGATTTAAAAAGAATGGGCCGAGCGGGCCGCCTAAGGGAAAACACCTACTCAGAACCCCGGAGATGGATGCCAGGGAAGGGAAGAATTACAATACAATGTGGATGCTGTTACAACTTTGCGGAAGACAGGAAGGGAAACCCACCATGGATACTCCGTCATGGCCAAGTGGATCCAATGCCATTAGTCATCAAGAGAATGGTAAAGAGATCGATAACATGGAGGGCACTCGCGAGCGTATCGCATACCCAATAGCTGCATTATTAACATCTACAAGCGGGGTGACCGCATACCCCCGCACATAGATCACCAAGACTTCGTCGACCTTCGCACGGTCTCTTTCCCGAACGAGTGTAACATCATGTTCGGATCCGACCTCCGGATAACGAGGCCAGTGTGAGTTCCGAGGGCCGTTGAAGATACCTTACCGGTAGGTTCCGTCATTATACCGAAGGGCAACGGAGCGGATATTGCTAAGCATTGCATACCAGGAGTACCGATTGAAGCGGATCTCGGCTACTTTCAGGAGGATGGACGACAGGAAGACACCTTACCATTTCCAGCCGTACTCGGAGCTAGAGAGCCTCCGGCCTTACGAGCCGTGAGCTACATGGAAAATATCACACCTCCAATGTACATCCATACGGCATCCTTGCCAAGGATGGCTTGGAAGGTGATGTTATTGACCATGTACCCCACTATTCAGACGTGGATTTTTGACAGATGCTTCTTGGGATGGATCGACAAAGATCATACATAGTCCGTTTTGAGTCTACATGGATTGTATGAGATGTATTCCAGATCGAGTTGTATGATGTATCTTTGACATGATTGGAATGAAAGTGACCATGTCACATTTTTCGGCCTTCACTTCTTTTGTGCAAATTGACCGGAAACGCCATTAAAGTTAAATGAACTTCGAACAAAGAACGTAAAAGAAATAAAAAAAGGGAATAAACAAAAACTTTCCTTAAAAATCTAAAAATGATGAACACCAAATTCACATGGACATTAAATTCATGATAAAATAAATCTGAATCGTTAAAGGACAAACAAAATGAACATAGATTCCAAATCAAATCTCAATCAAATTTCAAATTCAATCTTTCCAGATTCCAAATCAAATCTCAATCAAATTTTAAATTCAATCTTTCCAGATTCCAAAATCAAATCTCAATCAAATTTCAAATTCAATCTTTCCAAATTTCAAATCAAATCTCAATCAAATCAAACTTTTGGGTCGAGGATTTTACATCCAAGACTGCATTGCTTTAGGATCCTTTCCCTATCATAATGAAGTACATCAAATCAAACTTTTGGGTCAAGGATTTTACATCCAAGACTGCATTGCTTTAGGATCCTTTCTCTATCGCAATGAAGTACATCAAATCAAACTTTTGGGTCGAGGATTTTACATCCAAGACTGCATTGCTTTAGGATCCTTTCTCTATCGCAATGAAGTACATCAAATCAAACTTTTGGGTCGAGGATTTTACATCAAAGACTGCATTGCTTTAGGATCCTTTCCCTATCGCAATGAAGTACATCAAATCAAACTTTTGGGTCGACGATTTTACATCCAAGACTGCATTGCTTTAGGATTCTTTCCCTATTGCAATGAAGTACATCAAATCAAACTTTTGGGTCGAGGATTTTACATCCAAGACTGCATTGCTTTAGGATTCTTGCCCTATCGCAATGAAGTATATCAAATTAAACTTTTGTGTTGAGGATTTTACATCCAAGACTGCATTGCTTTAGGATCCTTTCTCTATCGCAATGAAGTACATCAAATCAAACTTTTGGGTCAAGGATTTTACATCCAAGACTGCATTGCTTTAGGATTCTGTCCCTATCACAATGAAGTACATCAAATCAAACTTTTGGGTCGAGGATTTTACATCCAAGACTGCATTGCTTTAGGATCCTTTCCCTATCGCAATGAAATACATCAAATCAAACTTTTGGTCGAGGATTTTACATCCGAGATCGCATTGCTTTAGGATCCTTTCCCTATCGCAATGAAATACATCAAATCAAACTTTTGGAGTCGAGGATTTTGCATCCAAGACCGCATTGCTTTAGGATTCTCGCCTCTATCGCAATGAAGTACATCAAAATTCAAACTTTTGGTGTTGAGGATTTTACATCCGAGACTCGCATCGCTTTAGGATCATTTCCCTATCGCAATGAAATACATCAAATTTAAATTTCTTGGGGTCGAGGATTTTACATCCGAGACCGCACCGCTTTAGGATTCTTTCCCTACCGCAATGAAATACATCAAAATCAAACTCTTAAGGTTAAGGATTTTACATCCAATACCGCATTGCTTCTGAGATCTCTCCTCATTGCAATGATTCAATCCGATCAATTCAATTTTCTTTCGAGGTTGAAGATGTTACATCTAAAACCTCAAAATTCCAATTCTGATTTCAAATCAAATCCATTCAAGTTAATTTTAACAAAACTTCAATCTAAATTGAAACTCAAACTAAAATCTAAGCTCACACATCAAAACTTAAATTGAAACAAAATAAAATCTAAATTGAAATTCCCCCAGGTCATGTGATTTGGGATTCACCTCCTTTTCCTTTCCCAGCCGAGAGTTCGTGGATCTCCAGCCTCGGAGATATACTTGACACTCCCCAGCGGAAACTCTTCTACTTCGTCCTAAGTTTGTCACTTGGACTTTTGTGTTGGTTTTGTTGATCGTGTCGGTCAACACCAATACGCGCGGTGTGCTTAGTCAGCTCACCACACCAATTGGGGGTCCATTTGTTGACCTCATTTTTGATGAGGTCTTCTCTTCTTCTTTTTAGTACTTAGGATCTAGCCTTAGGCTTTTCCTTTCGACTATCTTAGAGGATTAGAATTCGGACCCACCTTTTAGAAATTCAAACCACTTCTTAACTCCCCGCAAACTCCACAAACTTGACCGTAGACCCCTAATCACCTAGAGGGTTGAAATCAAATGTGGAAGTTTAAAGGATGGGTTCCTATAGGACTCTTTGGCCTTAGGACTGCCCTGGGTGGCCTGGTCTGGTGAAGGGACTGACTTACACACACACTACACTTATACACTACACTTTCACACACCTCCTAAAAACACACCTATACCTAACTTGATCTCCTGACTCATGTAGGTGATTCACATTGATGGTCCTTAACCCCTAAGCCCTCAGCAAGAGGGTTGGGAACAACATAGCTGAATGCCTCAAATGAGTCCCTTCATGGCTCATGTGGGCTTAGTATGGCTTCATGGCTTAACCAAAATGATTTTATTCCACTTACATTCACCCAATCTTCAATTTTTTTCAAATTTTCAATTTTTGACCCCCGGGACCCTACACCCGCCTAACCTACCCAAATTTCTCAAAAATTTCCAAATCACCCAAAATTCTCCAAAATCATTTCTAAACATTTCTCTCTACTCAAATTGATCATCCATAGCCAAAAATATCAAGAATTCCAAGAATACATCCCAATACCCTCCAAATACCCAAAATACCCCTATTGACCCAAAAATCCAAAAATTCAGAAAATTCCCAGAAAATTCCAGAAAATCCCAAATATTCCCAATTTCATTTTGTCCAACTACACCATGGTCCAATTTTGTCAATTTACCCCACTTTTATCAAAACCCCCAATTTGACCCATTTTAAACCCAAAGTGAACCCAATGTCAAACCAAACCTACCCAATTGACCCAAATCCTGGTCCAATTCAATTCTAAACTTCAATTCAAAATTCCCAACACCAATCTAGACCAAATCCAAGTCCAATTTGATTGACATTTGGATCCAATGTCACTTTTGGCCTTAAAGCCCAATTTGTACCCATGACCCAAACCTAACCCAAACTCACCCAATTCAACTCCAATTAACCCCAAATCTTTTCCAAATCTTCCTTAACATCCCCACAAACAAAAAACTAACATGATTTGCCCAACATTTTGACCCAAACCCCACTCAAATTCAACCCAAAGCTAAAAGGCCCTTTTTTGACCTAAACCCAAACCTAACCCAAATGAGCCCAAACCCCAAAATCAAAGCCCAACCAAAGTCAAAACCTCTTTGAAACACTCCCATAAACATTTCCCAACATTCATTTTACATCAATTTCAACACTAGCCCAACATTGGCCCAAGTTAGCCCAATTTGACCTATATTGGCCCATTCACCAAAAGAGCCCAAATTCAACCCAATTCAAACCCAAATCACTCCCAATTTGCTCCAAGTCACTCATGACACATCTATGAGCTAAACCCAATAATTATTTGGCCCAAGCCTTTTCCAAAATTTCATCCTAAAATCCATTTTAAAATTCAAAAAGCCCACTTCCCTTAAACCATTTTAAAAGCCCATTTTCACCAAATACAAAAGCCCAAAATAGGCCCTAAAGCCCACATGGCAATTTCTTTTCATCATACCTTTAATTGATATCACCCCTAAGTTTCAAAATCATCATTAAACCATTCCAAATCAAGCTTCATACAAATTCCCATCAAATTACCAAAAATTTCTAAAATCCACTTTCATGAAATTGACCAAGCTTTTTCCCAAGCCAAAGACAAGCCATGCAAGCCATGGACAAGCCACATGAAGCCATGGAAGGTTTGACATGTGATCAAGCCATTAATGGCAAAAGGAGGAGCCTCTTTTAAGCCCCTTAAAAAAGGTTTTAACCCTTTTAATGCTTCACCCTAATCCATGATTAATCAAAATATTCATGGATGGTGACTTCTCTACCCTTTTCAAGCCGATTCACCTCGATCCTCCCTCAAGCACAAATCAGCCATGGAAGGGTGCACCAAACCCAAAATGGTGGGTTGACCCATTTGGACCCAAAATGAGCTTCTCCCCATACCCTTTCGATTCAAACCCTTTACACATGTCCATGGCCAATCGATCGCACAAACCTCCACCCCCGACCCACCCGGACCCGAGGGTGACCCATGCCCGCCGGCCACCCGCCCGGGTCGCCGGAAAACACCATGGCCGAGACCTTGGGAGGAGCCAAACTTTGGAATTCCACCTTGCTGAGCTGCCCCATCCCCAGTGGCCATTACAGCTGTTCTTCCCATGCCCAGAGCAGTTGATCCCAAGCCCTAACTCCCCCTGGGAGGCCCTCCACCCTCTCCTATTTAAACACCACCTCCTCTCGGCCATGAGAGGTGCTGAAAGAAACCTTAAGGAAACTCTGCCAAAATTATTCCAGACTACTCCCCACACATAGAGCATTTGATCCCCACCGAATTCCAGCCCCAATCCCTCCAACGAGCTCAATTTCGAGCTCAAACTTTAGCCCAAAAACCAGGACACTTCTTCACAACGGATCAATCTTAAAATCGATTGGTCCTACACCTTCACCGCACCGAGGAGGGAGTCCACCAAGAAAAGCCCCCTCTCTAGGCCACCCGGCTTGCTCCAGCCTCCAAGCTTTGTGATCGGCCGTGGTCGAAATCATACCTAAGCGATTCACTGCACTCGGAGACTTCATCCTGAGCTCGCGGGATCCAATCGAAGGTGAAACAACCCTCGCATCGAAGCCACACTTCTCTGAGCAAAGGTATGGCCTCACTCTTCTTCCCGAGCTTCTGAACATTCTCCATTTTCATTAAGCCAATTTCATGCCACATAAACAATATGGATGTGTTCGTCTTCTCGAGACGAATCCATAGAGCATAAGAACGTTAGATTTTGTCAAGTATCGAGTGAGATCTTAGCCTGTAAGATGGACTGTTCTCGGGCCAGGAGGCTTGGGGACGATGAACGGATGCCGTTCATTTAATACACGCGCGGACGGACGGCCGAGATCGCGCCGGACGAGGAGACGGAACGATATGGCGGGACCTGGTGCCGCCGACTCAAGCGGCGGCGTCGAATGGGAGCGCGCCGCGCGCCGTTCGGAGATGCCGAGGATGACGCGGCGCCGATTCGTATAAATAGAAAATTAGGGATTTTTTCTATTTATTTAATTCCCCGAACTTGGAAAATTCATAACTTTGTGTAGGAAAATCATAAAAATAAAATAAAAATACCCTCTTGCTCAGTGAACAAAGGAGAATAATGTGGAAAAGAAATCATTTAATTTCATCAAGTACTTTATTTTTAATAATTTATTTACTATCTGCATTATTTTAATTCTCCATGCATGTAGGAAATTCACCATGGCATGTGACCATAGGGCTTTTGAAGCATTTGAACTTGGAACATTCCCTGAATTTTCCAAAGTCAGAGGCCATCCCTATGAAAAGTTATTGATTTTTCAAATTCATGTTACTATTTTGAGTATTTTAATTCCAATAATTAGCATGTTGTGAAATAAATTCTAGGAAAATTTGGTGATGTCTCTTATGACCAGAGGACCCTAGGAAAAATAGCTTTTGAATTAATTCACTTGGAATAACCCTAATTGGCCTAAACACCCAAAATAGGTCCCTAATTAATTAGAGCCAACCATACATCAAATTGACTTGAAACCAATTCTCCACTGACCTTTAGGATCAGAGGAACCCACCATAAAAATTTGAGTCAATTGGATTTGGTTAGCCCTACTAAATGGGTCGATTAAGTCATTTAGTCAATTTGAACTTTAAAAATTCATAGCTTTCAAAATACCTTTAAAAAATTCACCAAATTGGTTTTGGAGCCTCTCTGATATCAGAGGAATTTAAGAAAATTAAAATTTCAATTTTCTAAAAAAGTTGATTTTTAATATTATTTTAATATTTTAATAATTAAAAAATAATAAAAATCATAAAAATAATAAAATTCACCAAAATGTCACATTTTGAATTTTAATCACTTAGGAACAAACCCCACATTTTTCTTAGGTCTATTTAATGAGATATTAAATTTTAAAGCCCTAGGGTAATTTTAAAATTAAAAAAAATGTATTTTCTAGCATTTTCACTAAAATAATTATAATAAATCAAAGAAAAATCAGAAAATTACAAAATTTAATTCTCTGATTTCCTTAATATCATAGAGATTTTTAAAAAATATAAAATTCATTTTTCAACCTTTATTTTATTTTTAAATTAATTAATAATCCAAAAATTATAATAATTGTAATAAAAAGAATATAATTCAAAAATCACAAAAATTGGTCCAAGTGGTCCTCTAGTCATTAGGAATGTCCCATAATTTTCTTAAGGACAGAAACTTTCCCTTGGTCATATTATTAAATTTTCCTTGGAAATTCCTATTTTCCACCAAAAATAATTACATAAATAACTTAAATACAGAAAAATCACATTTTCTCCTCTCATGTCTTTATTGGCATATGAGTGAAGTTACATAAAAATTTCATGTTCATTTGAGCTCAATTTAGTGAGTTATGAAATTATTAAGCTTGAAGGGCAAAATAGTAATTAAAATTTTAACCCTTAATTAAAACTTTAGGTTTAATAAAATTAACAAGTAAAATATTTGATCTTAATCTGATTTGGATGATTGAAATTTAAATAATTAAAGGGTAGAAACCCATTGAACAATTTAAAATAATTGAAATAAACCTTAATTAAATAATTGATTAAATTTGGAAGAATAATAAAATTGGAATTATTAAATAGAGATATTATTAGGAAGAGATTTATTCTTTAATTTAAAAATCCCTAAATTAATCATCTCAATAATATTTAATTCCTAATTAAAAATGATAACTCAAATTTAAATTTTAAAATGTTAAAGGATTAAATTAAAAAGTTAAATTATTAAACTCTTTTTAAATTTTCAATTAAATTAAAATTAAAAATCAAATTAAATTAAATTAAATTAAATTAAATTAAATTAAATTAAATTAAATCAAATTAAATAAATTAAATTAAATTAAATTAAATTAAACTAAATTAAATTAAAAAATATTAAATTAAAGATTAAATTAAATTAAATCAAACAAATTAAATTAAATTAAATTAGATTAGATGAGATTAAATTAAAATTAAATCAAATTAAATTAAATTAAAGGAAATTAAATCAAATTAAACTAAATTAATTTAACATCAAATCAAACTAAATTGAATTAAATTAAATTAAATTAAAATTAAAATTAAATTAAATTAAATTAAAGTTAAATGAAATTGAATTAAAAATAATATCACCTAAGACATAAAGAAATTAAATATAAAGCAACTTGAACACTATTCCAAATTTAAACTCGTTAATTGAAATTAAATTAAATCACAAACCATTTGAACATCAATTTACCCTCGAAAGCTTTGGTTATCATAACTCCTAAATGAACATTAAATGAAATACTACTTCACTTATAGGATATTCAAATGTCCTAGTTCACCGAAGCAAGATAACAAAACTTGAATTCCTTGACGATTAATTCATTTGTGTAATTAAATTCATTTCGACTTAAAACAATCCTAGAAATATTGAAAAGATGTTTAAGATTTGTCTTAAGCACTTCCTCGATACGATAGGATGTTCATAAGAACAATCGAACTTAATTATTCTTCGATGAAGAAAATCGTCCCCAAACCAAAACACAAAGACCTAGACGTCATAGGAAATGACTAACTATAGGATTAGGAATTTGGTCGAAAACCATAACCCTTCCCTTAGCTTTACCTAGGAACTTGTTTAAATATTCTAATTGTGTTTTAAGTGCAGCTTGGATGACGGGAAGACCCTCCAGTACGCTTTTATTTTATCGCAATTTACATTATCGCAATTTCTTTAATTGCATCGCACTTACTTTTTCTCGCATGATAAACAACTGTTGCATGAAAACCCACACCTTTAGGATAGTCCCTAAAACTGAAACCAAAACTAAATTAAAAGTCATTACAAGATAAAATTCACCGCCACAACATTTCAAAATATAAAACAACTCAAAATTTAATCACAAACATAACACAAAACTACAATTACAACTAAATTAAAACGTCTTGTTGGATGATCGAGAATACCTCTGATGATGTAACCTACGTGTTGCTAACGAGATTTCCCACGGTCTAAATGAAAGTGTGGAACTCATTCAGACGAGTTTAGCAAATTCATCCGGACTAAGTGAATCCGATAAAAATAACGATGCTCGGAAGGATGGAACCTCGGGATCTTAACCGGTGTCGTTATAATCAACTTTAAGATTTGTTTTAATTAAAACACAAAAACACTTGGAAATTAAGACTTCTCTAAACCAAAACACTTCTCTCATCTCCCGATTTATGACTTCTAAAACTAAACCTCCGCAACAACAAGGAGCTTGGAGCATGGTGGCAGCGACGGCCATCGTCGTCAAGCAAAACTTCGAATCTACATCAGCAAAACTTTCCTAGAATTAAACAACAAAGCCATAGGACTTCGAGGTAGTTTGCCTAGTGCAACATAAATCCTCAACCTTTTGTTAGACATTTGCATTGCAAATTAATCCTTAACCGGTCTTAGGATTCCGAGGTAGTCGTCCGATACGACATAAACCCTCACATCTTCCGTGCCATTTCGTATGATCATGTCATACGGATATAAGTCCTAATTAACTAAAACTCGGCAAGATCAAAACATTAAATAAACATTAGGACTTTCCTAAATCTAAGCCAAACAATAGGATAGTCGGGAAATTACCGAAGTTCGCTTCGAATCCGTAATTTCTCCTACTTTTCTCCCTTTCGAATTCCCAAAACAAAATGTTCCAAACTCGATCCATTCCCCGTCGAAATTCCAAAATTCAATCCTTTCGAAAACTTAAACTTTGAAATTCTCGAGAGCAGAACCACCGATTATTATCGAGAGTTTCTTAGGTGATTCCCGTCACTTAAGATGTAATTAACTATAGGGCTCGCTCTTATAGTGGAATTTTAAAGAACCTGTGTAATATAAACCCCGTTTAATGTTTTCCATATTAAGCAGGGAATTTGTCATGCACATAAAATTGGTTCGCGTAACCAAACGGATGTCACAAATCTTTTAGTTTATTTAATCGAGCCTCACCATCAAGCGTGTGTCTATCCTCGTGGATAGATACACGGTTTGTAGTGCGGTGCTCGTTTATATAAACTATTTGGGATGTGAGATCAGCTTGATTTCATATCTTAAAATTTTTAAATTTAAAATTATTTTCAAAATCAAATACTACTTTCTAAATTATATATATATTTAAATTAAATTTAAAATCTTAAAATTCGCCGACAATTTCTGTTAGGCGACCCCTTTTCTAAATACAACACACCCTAAAAATAATGCCGATATTATTTCGGCGACTCACTGGGACAATTCCTCTCTCCATTTTAATCGATGATTCTCGCTTTCAAAAATCGGTAGTGTATCCATGTCCCTCGTGGATCAAGCTACCCTTCTTTCCGTTGGAACACTATATTCATTTCTACCTCGAACAAGTGTAGCCAACATTCTCTCGGATTTAGGAGCCACCGTTTAGACACCCCTAAACAGAGAGGTTCCGAGATCCTTTTACCTCATTTCGAAGTGGGGCGGACCCCCAATAGGTGTTAGTTTAGGAGTAATCCTTCGAGTCGAGAAGTCTCGCATAAGACTTTCTCTTCCTTTCCAAGTCCGAATCGAACTCCTTACCTTCTATACACCTTCGAACATTCCGTTCTAAATAAACAAACCCTTTAATGAATGACTCTTTTAACAAATAACTCCTTCTTATAAATACATGAACAAGAATGTGTTCTGACTCTTTTCGATTCCTTTCTTTTCGTCCTAATGAGAAGAAGCATAACTCGGGACTCGACAATCGAATCCGCCCGCGTAAATGGAAGCCCCAAAGCCGATTTTCTCCTTCACCAATGGACTCGGACTTCGCCGTTTACAAGGATGAGCCGCCCGACAATGGGATCATCCGATTCGGACAAGGATTCGAGAACACAAATGTCAAGATTACCAACGTTTCCCTTTTCGCGCCGACGAACAAAGTATCCGAAGCCGAGAAGCCGTTGCTCGAGTTCAACCTCAGTCAACTCGAGAGTTTCCTCCCCGCAAAAGATCCCGACCGAGAGGAGTACCGCCGTCCGCAGGAGGACCGTCCTTGCTACCCCCATCGGTCTAGTCGTCTCGCACCTACCCCGACTTCGCCGATTAAAGGGGAAGGAAATCCGAACTATGGTGAACTCCGCTACCGTGGAGGGTACGGACTTTCCGCGAGACCTTCGTTTTGAAATCGGGTCCAGCCTCAAGAATTCCATCACTAACACGGACCCAAAGAAGGAACGAAGTAGGAAGATCGCCGTGAAGCGCCGTAGCCGCCGAAGTCGCTTTCCGGAGGAAATCCCGAAATCCCCGAGTACACACCATTACCCGAATACATACCATTGCCCGAAGATACACCCTTTTGGAAGGAAGTAGATTCCATCCCTTTCCGCCTCACTCGATGAAGAAAATGTCCGCAGGATTGTTTCTACATTACCTCGACCAAGCATACTACGATGACAAAGAGAAAGAAAAGGGCTAGGATCACGCCATTTACCCGACTACAGACAGTGATCGAGAAGCTAGCAAAGAAAGAGAAATGCCCCGTATCGGAGATTCTAAGAAGAATAGGGCGGGTGCAAGTCAAATCCCGTCTTGGGCCCCGAGTAGAACCCGCCATCGTTACGGAAAAGCCAAATAAAAGGATGAAGGCTAGTCCGCCTGTCGTCGTTTCAGGATTGACAGATAGGAGGATACCACCTTCCAAAGCATTCGGGCCGACGTGCACCATCCGGTCCTAGCACCCTCCGCCGCTAGAAGGATGGTATGGCGTCCCACTACCGGACAGCTAAGATCGAGACAACAGCTCGAGAAGGAAAGTCTCGTCAGAGACTTGAATCGAAGAAAGTGCTACCGCAGTAGAATGGGACTCGCGAGAAGGGAACCCGGCAGCCTATCGCACGACAACCGCGAAGATGTACGTAAAAGACCGCTAGAAGACGCTATGGAAAAGTTGAGGACTGATATTCGACGACTAGCAAAAGAAAGAGAAGAGAAATTTGGAGACGAGATTGATTCATCGAAATTCATGGATGATGAGTATGCAGAAATCAACATGGTCGAAACATGAGCTTCGTCAGCTTCACAAGGTGCTCCTGCAGCCGCAGAGAGAGAGGAGCCAGAAGTGATGAGAAGACAGCTTCAAGAGAAAGACGATATGATCGCCCAAATGGCGAAGAGGATGGAAGAGATGGCTGTAGCCCTAGCCACTCTCCAAAGTCAAATGCAACCCCAAAGAGAAACACCCCCAGAGGTCATTCACATTTTGGACGGAGGAAAGGAGATTACATCCATCAACAGGGACGATCAGCTAAAGAAAGATACAACACAAAGTATGATTCCAAAAAAGGATATCAAAAGCTTGGTGGAACAGCAGATGCGAGAAGCCTTAGCACAATCAAAGAGCGGGACATCCATTCGGACGGATAAACCTTACCCGGAAGAATTCGACGCTGTCCAGTACCCAAAAGGCGTCGTACCACCTCTGATCAAAACCTTTGATGGAACCGGAACCCCCGACAAGCATGTCGCACACTTTGTGCTAGCTTGTTGCAATGCCGGCGGAGCGATGCATTACTCTTCCTACGGCTCGTCGCGCAGCATGTCGTGGATCGCCTTTGATTGGTATGCGAATTACCAAATGGTTCAGTAAAGACATTCTCAGAACTAGAAAACCTCTTCATCAAGAGATTTGCCGGAGCTCAACACCACATCACTATAGGTGATTTAGTGGTAGAGAAGCAGAAGCCGAACGAAACTTTGGTGGATTACAACTTCGATGGAGGAACTTAAGCATGAAGTGTGAACCACAACTACAAGAACAACATGCAATCGACATCTTACTTAAAAGCATTCACGGCCCGATAAGCACTTCTCCTCAAAGGATTCACTATTAAGACTTTCGAGAAGTTGTTAAGCAAGGCCGGAAGCTTGCAAGAGGAGGCGAAGCAATTAAGTTTCGCCGACAGACGTACAAGCAAAAGCCCGTGAAGACTTTTGAAAAGAAATCCGGATCGTTGCAGCTAGCCGACAAAGGCAAGCAACCGATACAAATATCGTCCGAACGGCCGCAACGAACCTCAACAAAATTATCAACAACCTCGGCCCAACTATCAGTCATCTCCACAAGATGAACAACCGCCTCGTCCGCAACGTACATTAAGGGAGTTTCGAGCAGTGGAATATCCATTCAAAAATGAGGCAGCATCAAAAATGTTCCGTAGTTTGATGAAGACTCCGCATTTCCACTGCCAGAGCCTAAGAGACCGGAAGAAGTTAACAAGAAAGGTGATCCCAACTTTTGCCCTTACCACCGGATGCTTGGACACAAGATAGAAGATTGCATTACCTTCAAAAGTTGGCTCAACGATAACCTTCGGAAAGGAAATATAACAATCCCGAAGGAGTACATGAAGGAACCCCAGAAAGGAGGTTCCGTCAATGTTGTCTCGACAGATCTCATTGTTCCGATAGATCCCTATGCAACTGACGATGGATAGACTACCGCTTGGACGAGGTCTTCGAAAAAGATTTTAGACAGTATCCAAACCGCTTCGGTGCGAGCTTCAATTCAGAGTTCGAAACCTGTCAAGTCGGCACTATCACTTGCGATAGAAGAACCACCTCAACAGAGACGATCGAAGAGAAGAAGAAAATCGACGAAGAAGAGAAGACTGAGACTCCTAAGGCTAGGCTAGGGGCTGCTTATCCTAGGATAGTTGTTTTCGATTCGGGGGAGAAATCCCTCGGACCCCTGACTCTGTATGATTATCTGCTCACTTCGGTGAGATCTTATAATGATAAGGGTGATGGCGTTGGCTATGTTTTGACTGTTTCTAACGATTACGTAACTAGCGACAATCCGAACATCGATTTCGATACAAATGACAATTCTCAAATCATACACAATCTCGAAGATCACGATGACAAAGAAGACATCCATCAAGGAGGTTACAAGAGTTCAACAAGCAATGAATTTATCTGCGAGTTTCGAGGAGCTCCAGTCACAATAGAGTTAGAGCCTTCAGACTCGAAGCTAATCAAGAAGAACTCCGTCATTCCGATTCGAGAAGAAACAACAGAAAACTCAACACTAGATTCGAAGAAATTACGGAAGTTAACTTAAGAAGTGAAAGAGTTCTACCTCCGAGAATGGGTCCAAAGGACAAAGGAAAGCGTGTGCTTGTTCAAGAAGAACCAACCCCGGCAGAAGAAATACCCATTCGAGAAGAAGCCGAGACACATGAAAATAAAGTGGACTATAACGTGCTAGCCCATCTTAGGAAACTACCGGCCAAACTGAGCATCTACGACACTCTCATCTTATCAAAGGAAATGAGAGAAGCTCTGATCAAGGCCTTGCTTCGATCCGGAAATTCGCTAGCTCAAATGGCCGGAGATTCCTTAGATGAGGTTTGTTCGTTAAAGGAACAGCCGAGGTGTTACCTTCACGTGACAATGACCTACCGCTCGGGACAACGTACCACAACCGACCGTTGTACATTTCAGCTACAATCGGGAAGTTTACACTCTCCAGAGTATTGGTGGATCCAGGAGCATCAATCAATATAATGAGTCTTCGAACACTGGCACACTTGGAAATTGATGCCCGCGAGCTCGAAGCCGACAAAATGTTATTAAGAGGATTCAACCAGAAAGGAGAAAGAGCCCTCGGCTCAATAACACTACTAATGAAGACCAGTGACTTAGCAAAGACAACCGCAAAATTTCACATAATTGATTCAGAAACATCGTTCAACGCTCTACTGGGCCGACCATGGATACATGAAAACAGGATGGTACCATCATCTCTACACTAGTGCATCAAATACTATGATGGAGGGGAACAGTGCATCAAAGGTGACTTACAACCATTCTCCGTACACGAAATTGGAATTCACGAAGATGCAACTTATTATGCACCACCGAAGAAAACAATCTTCTCCAGAGATACCATGACAAATGAAGCAAAGAAAGTTCGAGACAACGAAGAACCTGAAGTTCTAGTCCAACAAGTCACTCACCACTCCCTTACAGCCGAGATGGTGAAGGTTTCTCCACAACTCGCATCCGAGGTCGAGGCCGGGACGAGGTCGTGGTAGAGACGTTAGGATAGTCGGACGGAGGAAACCAGCCATCAATGTTGATCGAGAAGACGAGCTCCGAAGAAGAAAAAGAAATCAAACAAGAAGCAGCCGACAATAAGTTGGAAAAAGCCGCAATTCAAAATCTCTCTCGAAGATGAGAAGAATGAAGAATATAAATCGATGTACGAGAAGATTAACCACTATGTACATACTATGACCCTAACCCCGATCCATTCTAATAAGATCGAGGGTATGGTGGTTAAAGAGGTACATAGCGGCGGTGCAAAGCCAATCAAATTCTACCATGGTGCTACTTCCTCCAAAACTGAGAATAATGTACAATTTGAAGATGTCACTTCATCGAATTAATGGAATTACCTTTTGAGTGGTATTCTCCCCGTGTTCAAAATTTAATTCAGCTTCGGTTTCTTACCTCGACGATGGACAAAAGGCCAATCACAACATTTTGAAAATTTATGGAATAACTCCGGTCGTCCACCCAATTCAAAGCATGGACTCGGATTCGACACAGCAGGATCGACCGACGATACCGAATTTTGCTTGGTTGTCACTTGCGAATCTAATGAAAACCGCATGGAAACCACGGAAGAATTCGAAGATTCACAAATCGAGACGCTCCACCCGAATTCGAAGAAGAAATTAAATCTACAATGTATGAGTTAACGGAAGTTAACTTAGGTACTAGCGAAGAGCCTAGACCTACCTTTGTTAGCTCCTTACTCAATAAAGAAGACTCCGAAGAAATAATCAAGTTATTAATGGAATTTAAAGACTCGTTTTGCTTGGAACTACGATGAGATGCCGAGATTAGCTCCGCAGGTCGCAATCCATAAGCTAGAGTGGATCCTACTTCTATCCCAGCCGACAAGGTCCCGTAAGAATGCGTCTAGAAATCGAACAACAAGTCATAGCCGAAGTTAAAAAGCTAATAGACGCTAAATTTGTCCGTGAAGAACAATACCCGACTTGGTTAGCCAATGTGGTGCCGCCGTAAAGAAGAATGGTCGATCGAATTTGTGTGGACTTCGTAGATTTAAATAAGGCATGTCCAAAAGATGAATTCCCTCTACCGATCCCGAACTAATGATCGACATTGCTTCAACGCATGAAATATTCTCATTCATGGATGGATCTTTAGGATACAACCGGATAAAAATGGCTCCGTAAGATGAAAAGCTTACAAGCATTCGGAACGCCGATCGGAGTATATTGCTACACAAAGTGATGCCATTTGACCGAAGAACGCAGGAGCAACATACCGTAGAGCGATGACAAGAATTTTTGATGATCACATCCACAATCAAGTCGAATGCTACGTGGACGATGTGGTCATCAAAAGCAAAGTAAAGGACAACCAATCGTATGATTTGAGAATTGTTTTCGAACGATTAAGATAATTTAACCTTAAGATGAATCCCTTAAAATGCGCCTTCGGCGTCACCTCCGGGAAATTCTTAGGATTCGTTGTCCGACATCGTGGAATTGAAATTAACCCGGAAAAGATTAAAGCTATCTTAGAAATGCCGCCTCCCAAAACCTTAAAACAACTACGATCTTTTCAAGGGAAGTTGGCATATCTTCGACGCTTTATCTCAAACTTGTTAGGTAGGTGTCAGCCTTTCTCAGCATTAGTTAAAATGACGCCAAATTTATTTGGGAAGAGAAATGCCGTAGGGCCTTCGAAGACATTAAATAATATTTAATGACACCTCCCGTCTCAAGCAGCTCGGCCTCGGGTAGACCGCGATACTTTATACCGCGGCTTTAGACGACTCTCTCGAGCCCCGTTAGCCTGAGTCAATGATGAGAGTAAAGAAAATGCTCTTTACTATTTAAGCCGTCGTTTACTTTCGACGGAAAAAAGGTATCCCGCAATTGAAAAACATTGTTTGGCCCTGACCTTCGCCGCTCAAAAGCTCAGGCACTACATGCTTTCTCATAAGGTCAACCTGATTTCGAAGTTTAATCCATTGCAATACTTGATGACTCGTCCAACACTTTCCGGCGTACTCGCCGGATGGTCAATGATATTATTGCAATTCGATATAACTTTCGTGCCTCTTCGTGCCGTAAAGGGACAAGTCTTAGCAGACTTCTCGCAAAGACACCCTTTGCCGGCAGAATCTCCTCTCAATGACGATTTGCCAGATGAACAAATAATGAGCCTAGAAGAACCTGATGATCTACGTTGGGAATTATACTTCGACGGAGCATCTTCAGTACACAAAGACGAAGAATCGCAAGTGATAGTGCCCGGTAAGGCAGGAATCGGGCAAATCTTTATAACACCGGAGCGGGGGATGTTAAGATACTCCTACCACTTAACAGAACCGTGTACAAACAACGAAGCAGAATATGAAGCCCTCATAACGGGGCTAGAATTAGCTATTCAAATGGGGATAACAGACATCAACATCTACGGGGATTCGCAGTTAATCATTCAACGGATCGCTGGACAAGACAAAATTTTTAAACTAAGACTCGAGCAATACTTCCGTATGCCATACAATTGTTGGAACAAATTCCGAATGTGACAATCTACAAAATTCCCGTAAAAGAAAATGCCTTAGCAGATGCGTTAGCTCGCCTCGCAAAAGAATTTGCCTATTTGCAAGATGAGTCGCGAGAAGTGTCGGCTCACGGACGTCGTGTCCTATCACAACTCGACATAGACACAATACACAAATCGAAAAAGAAAAAGAATCGGCTTGTAATAGTGACTGAAAACACGAAGATCGGCGACGACCATTGATGGACTACCCGCAAACAGGAAAGCTACCGGACGATAGGTCGCTAGCCCATCGGATCAAGAAAAGAACTCGTCCTACGCATTAATAAACAACACGTTATACGAAGGTCTTTCGATTAAATGTGGCTAAGATGCCTAAGCGGGTCCGAGGCCCGTGAAATTGTTAAAGAGGTGCATTCGGGACTCCGTGGCGCTCACTCGACGGTCCGAAGATGAAAATGAAAATTAAAAGATTAGGGTACTACTAGCCCTCGATGATGACCGACTGCATGAAAATCGCCAAAAGCTGTCACCAATGCCAAGTGCAGGGAGTGGTTCTACACCAACCTCCAAATGTGCTACATCCGACAATTGCGTCGTGGCCATTTGAATGTTGGGGCACAGATATAGTGGGTCCAATAGAACCACCATCTTCAAAAGGACATCACTTCATTCTTGCAGCTACAGATTACTTTTCCAAGTGGGCAGAGGTAGTTCCACTTAGAGAAGTGAAAGCACACCACGTGCTACAGTTTTTCAAGAACCAAGTTGTCTACGCTTCGGAGTGCCGCGCAGGATTATCTCGTATACATGGGCCGCATTCGAAGCACACAAATCAATAATTTTGTCAGGAGACATGGAATCGACTGGCGATATTCAACAATTTACTACCCAAGAGCAAACGACCTGGCTGAGGCTTTTAATAAAACCCTCATTCAAATCCTAAAGAAAACCCTGGACGATAATAAGAGAAATTGGCACGAGAAGTTATTAGAAGCCTTATGGGCCTACCAGACAACCTTCAGAACTCCTACTCAAGCTACACCTTACGCTCTGGTGTATGGGTCCGAGGCAAGTAGTTACCTTTAGAGGTTCGAGCCTCCTTCACTCGGAATTGCAGTTGCAAATAAAATCACGACAGAAGAGAATGCCAAATTACGACTAGAAGAATTAGAAAGCCTGGAAGGGAAAAGACTTGCAGCGCAGCAGAATTTAGAATTATATCAAGCTAAGATGGTTCAAGCCCATGACAGACTGGTCCGCCCAAGAACCTTCAAAGTTAGTGACTTAGTTCTCGTTCTCAAAAGACCTATCCTTGCACACCGCAAGATAGGAGGAAAATTCGAACCCACTCGGGAAGGGCCGTTCGTGGTCGAAGCAAGATACTCGGAGGTTCCTACCAGCTAGTGAATTGCTAGGGAGAACGACATATGCTTCCGATCAATGGACGATACTTGAAAAAGTATTACGCTACCTGATGTTTTCGAAGGAATGAATTCTTCATCCCTAAGAAATACGGGCGGAGTAATTACTTATGACTGGGTCCGAACCCAAAAATAATAAAAAATGTGCTAAAATAAATAAAATCATGATAATAAAGTTTTCTTTGTTTTCTCCTCCATATCAAAATCTCTTTCCTGATCTTATCCCACTTCATTCATGTTAAATTTAAAAATACAAGAAGTAATAAAAAAATGTCTTTAATAAACATTTTCTTAATGTTCTTGTTCTTAGTACGTACTCTCGATCCTTTTCCTCGTCTTTTCGCAGGGAAATGTCGAACGGCGGTTGATCCCGAACTTTAGAAATGGCGTAAGCCTTGCACTCGATGAAAAGAGGGTGAAAGATGGAGCGATAATCGAGATCGACTCGGATTTCGCACCAGCAGCCTACGATACGAGGAAAGCGACCGGGTCCCAGCCGATCGAGAAGAACCGCCCGGCAGACAGCTGATGAAAGTGGGTGGCCCAAGCCACCAATCCAAAGCAAGCAAGAAAAGAAAGGCTAACACCGAAGAAGATAAGAAAATGAAGTCCGTAGTCGCTACAGCAGAGGGCAGGCTTGCTCGCCGCCGCGCCCACGTAGATTCGTGAAGTTCGAAGAGCTACTCTCACAGCAACGTAACGAAGAAATAAGAATCGCCGTATCCGTAAGATGTTAACCAAACTAGCAAGCGGACCGACGCGCGACGAGGCAGCTTGCCACCGCCAAGCATACACTTCAAGGACACCGGTTCACCGTAGAACTCGAAGAAAGGAGGCCGCCTCCTAGGATAACGAAAAGAACTGTGGAAATCTCATGGAGATCGGGAGAAAGAAGGCTACCACGCCACCGCATAGAACCACCAGATGATGCACGACCTTGTTGCGTAAGCAACCCCGGGGATGTCTCGACGGACATCATCCTCGAGGAGCCAAGGTATGCGGGGAGAACGTGAAGGGATCGAACCGTATATCCCACAATATGTCACTGTGCCTCGCCATTTGCAGATTATTCCGGAATACGAGCCGGAAAGAATGCGTAATGTCGAAAAGAAAACCTTTGAATACTTCGAGAGAATCGAGGCAGAAGGATCAATATACTAGTAGGGCCTCGAGCTACATACGTACGTATTCTCGCAGTATGAACAACAACAAATCGTGGATTGCATCCGGGATTTGAAAAGAATGGGCCGAGCGGGCCGCCTAAGGGAAAACACCTACTCGTAACCCCGGAGATGGATGCCGTGGAAGGGAAGAATTACAATACAATGTGGATGTCGTTACAACTTTGCAGAAGACAGAAGGGAAACCCACCAGGATACTCGTCATGGCCAAGTGGATCCAATGCCATTAGTCATCAAGAGAATGGTAAAGAGATCGATAACATGGAGGGTACTGCGAGCGGATCGTATACCCAATACTGCATTATTAACATCTACAAGCTGGGTGACCGCATACCCCCGCACATAGATCACCACGACTTCGTCGACCTTCGCATGGGCCTCTTTTCCGAACGAGTGTAACATCATGTTCGGATCTCGACCTCCGGATAGCGAGCCCGAAGTGAGTTCCGAGGGCCGGTGAAGATACCTTTACCGGTAGGTTCCGTCATGATACCGAAAGGCAACGGAGCGGATATCGCTAAGCATTGCATACCAGGAGTACCAGATGAAGCGGATCTCGGCTACTTTCGGGAGGATGGACGACAGAAGAGACCTTACCATTTCCGACCGTACCGGAGCTAGAGAGCCTCCGGCCTTACGAGCCGCGAGCTACATGGAAAATATCACACCTCCAATGTACATCCATACGGCATCCTTGCCAAGGATGGCTTGGAAGGTGATGTTATCGACCATGTACCCCACTATTCGTACGTGGATTTTCGATGATGCTTCTTGGGATGGATCGACAAAGATCATACATAGTCCGTTTTGAGTCTACATGGATTGTATGAGATGTATTCCAGATCGAGTTGTATGATGTATCTTTGACATGATTGGAATGAAAGTGACCATGTCACATTTTTGGCCTTCACCTCTTTTGTGCAAATTGACTGGGAAAGGCCATTAAAGTTAAATGAACTTTTAACAAAGAACATAAAAGAAATAAAAAAAGGGAATAAACGAAAACTTTTCTTAAAAATCTAAAAATGATGAACACCAAATTCACATGGACATTAAATTCATGATAAAATAAATCTGAATCGTTAAAGGACAAACAAAATGATCATAGATTTCAAATCAAATCTCAATCGAATTTCAAATTCAATCTTTCCAGATTCCAAATCAAATCTCAATCAAATTTCAAATTCAATCTTTCCAGATTCCAAATCAAATCTCAATCAAATTTCAAATTCAATCTTTCCAGATTCCAAAATCAAATCTCAATCAAATTTCAAATTCAATCTTTCCAAATTTCAAATCAAATCTCAATCAAATCAAACTTTTGGGTCGAGGATTTTACATCCAAGACTGCATTGCTTTAGGATCCTTTCCCTATCACAATGAAGTACATCAAATCAAACTTTTGGGTCGAGGATTTTACATCCAAGACTGCATTGCTTTAGGATCCTTTCTCTATCGCAATGAAGTACATCAAATCAAACTTTTGGGTCGAGGATTTTACATCCAAGACTGCATTGCTTTAGGATCCTTTCTCTATCGCAATGAAGTACATCAAATCAAACTTTTGGGTCGAGGATTTTACATCCAAGACTGCATTGCTTTAGGATTCTTTCCCTATCGCAATGAAGTACATCAAATCAAACTTTTGGGTCGACGATTTTACATCCAAGACTGCATTGCTTTAGGATTCTTTCCCTATCGCAATGAAGTACATCAAATCAAACTTTTGGGTCGAGGATTTTACATCCAAGACTGCATTGCTTTAGGATTCTTGCCCTATCGCAATGAAGTACATCAAATCAAACTTTTGTGTTGAGGATTTTACATCCAAGACTGCATTGCTTTAGGATCCTTTCTCTATCGCAATGAAGTACATCAAATCAAACTTTTTGGTCGAGGATTTTACATCCAAGACTGCATTGCTTTAGGATTTTGTCCCTATCGCAATGAAGTACATCAAATCAAACTTTTGGGTCGAGGATTTTACATCCAAGACTGCATTGCTTTAGGATCCTTTCCCTATCGCAATGAAATACATCAAATCAAACTTTTGGGTCGAGGATTTTACATCCGAGACTGCATTGCTTTAGGATCCTTTCCCTATCGCAATGAAATACATCAAATCAAACTTTTGGAGTCGAGGATTTTGCATCCAAGACTGCATTGCTTTAGGATTCTTGCCCTATCGCAATGAAGTACATCAAAATTCAAACTTTTGGGGTTGAGGATTTTACATGCGAGACTGCATTGCTTTAGGATCATTTCCCTATCGCAATGAAATACATCAAATTTAAATTTCTTGGGGTTGAGGATTTTACATCCGAGACCGCATCGCTTTAGGATTCTTTCCTACAACAATGAAATACATCAAAATCAAACTCTTAAGGTTAAGGATTTTACATCCAATACCGCATTGCTTCGAGATCTCTCCTCATTGCAATGATTCAATCCGATCAATTCAATTTTCTTTCGAGGTCGAAGATGTTACATCTAAAACCTCAAAATTCCAATTCTGATTTCAAATCAAATCCATTCAAGTTAATTTTAACAAAACTTCAATCTAAATTGAAACTCAAACTAAAATCTAAGCTCACACATCAAAACTTAAATTTAAACAAAATAAAATCTAAATTAAAATTCCCCCAGGTCATGTGATTTGGGATTCACCTCCTTTTCCTTTCCCCAGCGAGAGTTCAGGGATCTCCAGTCTCAGAGATATACTTGACACTCCCCAGCGGAAACTCTTCTACTTCGTCCTAAGTTTGTCACTTGGACTTTTGTGTTGGTTTTGTTGATCGTGTCGGTCAACACCAATACGCGCGGTGTGCTTGGTCGACCACCACACCAATCGGGGTCCATTTGTCGACCTCATTTTCGATGAGGTCTTCTTCTTCTTTTAGTACTTAGGATCTAGCCTTAGGCTTTTCCTTCGACTATCTTAGAGGATTAGAATTGGGACCCACCTTTTAGAAATTCAAACCACTTCTTAACTCCCCGCAAACTCCACAAACTCGATCGTAGACCCCTAATCACCTAAAGGGTCGAAATCAAATGTGGAAGTTTAAAGGATGGGTTCCTATAGGACTCTTTGGCCTTAGGACCGCCTCGGGTGGCCCGGTTCAGTGAAGGGACTGACTTACACACACACTACACTTATACACTACACTTTCACACACCTCCTAAAAACACACCTATACCTAACTTGATCTCCTGACTCATGTAGGTGATTCACATTGATGGTCCTTAACCCCTAAGCCCTTGGCTAAGAGGGTTGGGAACAACATAGTGAATGCCTCAAATGAGTCCCTTCATGGCTCATGTGGGCTTAGTATGGCTTCATGGCTTAACCAAAATGATTTTATTCCACTTACATTCACCCAATCTTCAATTTTTTTCAAATTTTCAATTTTTGACCCCCGGGACCCTACACCCGCCTAACCTACCCAAATTTCTCAAAAATTTCCAAATCACCCAAAATTCTCCAAAATCATTTCTAAACATTTCTCTCCACTCAAATTGATCATCCATAGCCAAAAATATCAAGAATTCCAAGAATACATCCCAATACCCTCCAAATACCCAAAATACCCCTATTGACCCAAAAATCCAAAAATTCAGAAAATTCCCAGAAAATCCCAAATATTCCCAATTTAATTTTGTCCAACTACACCATGGGCCAATTTTGTCAATTTACCCCACTTTTATCAAAACTCCCAATTTGATCAATTTTAAACCCAAAGTGAACCCAATGTCAAACCAAACCTACCCAATTGACCCAAATCCTGGTCCAATTCAATTCTAAACTTCAATTCAACATTACCAACACCAATCTAGACCAAATCCAAGTCCAATTTGATTGACATTTGGATCCAATGTCACTTTTGGCCTTAAAGCCCAATTTGTACCCATGACCCAAACCTAACCCAAACTCACCCAATTCAACTCCAATTAACCCCAAATCTTTTCCAAATCTTCCTTAACATCCCCACAAACAAAACACTAACATGATTTGCCCAACATTTTGACCCAAACCCCACTCAAATTCAACCCAAAGCTAAAAGGCCCTTTTTTGACCTAAACCCAAACCTAACCCAAATGAGCCCAAACCCCAAAATCAAAGCCCAACCAAAGTCAAAACCTCTTTGAAACACTCCCATAAACATTTCCCAACATTCATTTTACATCAATTTCAACCCTAGCCCAACATTGGCCCAAGTTAGCCCAATTCGACCTATATTGGCCCATTCACCAAAAGAGCCCAAATTCAACCCAATTCAAACCCAAATCACTCCCAATTTGCTCCAAGTCACTCATGACACATCTATGAGCTAAACCCAACAATTATTTGGCCCAAGCCTTTGCCAAAATTTCATCCTAAAATCCATTTTAAAATCCAAAAAGCCCACTTCCCTTAAACCATTTTAAAAGCCCATTTTCACCAAATACAAAAGCCCAAAATTGGCCCTAAAGCCCACATGGCAATTTCTTTTCATCATACCTTTAATTGATATCACCCCTAAGTTTCAAAATCATCATTAAACCATTCCAAATCAAGCTTCATACAAATTCCCATCAAATTACCAAAAATTTCTAAAATCCCCTTTCATGAAATTGACCAAGCTTTTTCCCAAGCCAAAGACAAGCCATGCAAGCCATGGACAAGCCACATGAAGCCATGGAAAGTTTGACATGTGATCAAGCCATTAATGGAAAAAGGAGGAGCCTCTTTTAAGCCCCTTAAAAAAAGGTTTTAACCCTTTTAATGCTTCACCCTAATTCATGATTAATCAAAATATTCATGGATGGTGACTTTTCTACCCTTTTTAAGCTGATTCACCTGATCCTCCCTCAGCACAAATCAGCCATGGAAGGGTGCACCAAACCCAAAATGGTGGGTTGACCCATTTGGACCCAAAATGAGCTTCTCCCCATACCCTTTTGATTCAAACCCTTTACACATGTCCATGGCCAATTGACTGCACAAACCTCCAGCCCTGACCCACCTGGACCTGAGGGTGACCCATGCCTGCCGGCCAGCCGCCTGGGTCGCCGGAAAACACCATGGCCGAGACCTTGGGAGGAGCCAAACTTTGGAATTCCACCTTGCTGAGCTGCCCCATCCCCAGTGGCCATTACAAATCGTTCTTCCCATGCCAGCAGCGATCGATCCCAAGCCCTAACTCCCCGTGAGGCCCTCCACCCTCTCCTATTTAAACACCACCTCCTCTCGGCCAAGAGAGGTGCTGAAATAAACCTTAAGGAAACTCTGCCAAAATTGTTCCAGCACTACTCCCCACACATAGTAGCATTTGATCCCCACCGAATTCCAAACCTAATTCCCTCCAATCGAGCTCAATTTTGAGCTCAAACTTTAGCCCAAAAACCAGGACACTTCTTCACAGTGGATCAATCTTAAAATTGATTGGTTCTACACCTTCACCAGACCAAGGGAGGGAGTCCACCAGTAAAAGCCCCCTCTCTAGGCCACCCAGTTGCTCCAGCCTCCGAGCTTTGTGATCGGCTGTGGTCGAAATCATACCTAAGCGATTCACCAGACCAGGAGACTTCATCTGGAGCTTGCTGGGATCCAATCGAAGGTGAAACAACCCTCAGATCGAAGCCACACTTCTCTAAGCAAAGGTATGGCCTCACTCTTCTTCCCGAGCTTCTGAACATTCTCCATTTTCATTAAGCCAATTTCATGCCACATAAACCATATGGATGTGTTCGTCTTCTCGAGACGAATCCATAGAGCATAAGAACGTTAGATTTGATCAAGTATCGAGTGAGATCTTAGGCCTAGAAGATGGACGGTTCTCGGGCTAGGAGGCTTGGGGACGATGAACGGATGCCGTTCATTTAATACACGCGCGGACGGACGGCCAGAATCGCGTCGGATGAGGAGACGGAATGATATAGGAGGGACCCAGGCTGCTGACTCAAGCGACGGCGTCGAATGGGAGCGCGCCGCGTGGCCGTTCGGAGATGCCGAGGATGACGCGGCGCCGATTCGGATAAATAGAAAATTAGGGATTTTTTCTATTTATTTAATTCCCTGAACTTGGAAAATTCATAACTTTGTGTAGGAAAATCATAAAAATAAAATAAAAATACCCTCTTGCTCAGTGAACAGAGGAGAATAATGTGGAAAAGAAATCATTTAATTTCATCAAGTATTTTATTTTTAATAATTTATTTACTGTCTGCATTATTTTAATTCTCCATGCTTGTAGGAAATTCACCATGGCATGTGACCATAGGGCTTTTGAATCCTTTGAACTTGGGAACATTCCCTGAATTTTCCAAAGTCAGAGGCCATCCCTATGAAAAGTTATTGATTTTTCAAATTTATGTTACTGTTTTGAGTATTTTAATTCCAATAATTAGCATGTTGTGAAATAAATTCTAGGAAAATTTGGTGATGTCTCTTATGACCAGAGGACCCTAGGAAAAATAGCTTTTGAATTAATTCACTTGAATAACCCTAATTGGCCTAAACACCCAAAATAGGTACCTAATTAATTAGAGCCAACCATACATCAAATTGACTTGAAACCAATTCTCCATTGACCTTTAGGATCAGAGGAACCCACCATAAAAATTTGAAGTCAATTGGATTTGGTTAGCCCTACTAAATGGGTTGATTAAGCCATTTAGTCAATTTGAACTTTAAAAATTCATAACTTTCAAAATACCTTTCAAAAATTCACCAAATTGGTTTTGGAGCCTCTCTGATATCAGGGGAATTTAAGAAAATTAAAATTTCAATTTTCTAAAAAAGTTGATTTTTAATATTATTTTAATATTTTAATAATTAAAAAATAATAAAAATCATAAAAATAATAAAATTCACCAAAATGTCACATTTTGAATTTTAATCACTTAGGAACAAACCCCATATTTTTCTTAGGTCTATTAAATGAGATATTAAATTTTAAAGCCCTAGGGTAATTTTAAAATTAAAAGAAATATATTTTCTAGCATTTTCACTAAAATAATTATAATAAATCAAAGAAAAATCAGAAAATTGTAAAAATTGATTCTCTAATTTCCTTGATATCATATAGATTTTTGAAAAATATAAAATTCATTTTTTAACCTTTATTTTATTTTTAAATTAATTAATACTCCAAAATTTAAAATAATTATAATAAAAAGAATATAATTCAAAAAATCACCAAAATTGGTCCAAGTGGTCCTCTGATCATTAGGAATGTCCCATAATTTTGTTAAGAACAGAAACTTTCCCTTGGTCATATTATTAAATTTTCCTTAGAAATTCCTATTTTCCACCAAAAATAATTACATAAATAAATTAAATACAGAAAAATCATATTTTCTCCTCTCATGTCTTTATTGACATATGAGTGAAGTTACATAAAAATTTCAAGTTCATTTGAGCTCAATTTAGTGAGTTATGAAATTATTAAGCTTGAAGGGCAAAATAGTAATTAAAATCTTAACCCTTAATTAAAACTTTAGGTTTAATAAAATTAACAAGTAAAATATTTGATCTTAATCTGATTTGGATGATTGAAATTTAAATAATTAAAGGGTAGAAACCCATCGAACAATTTAAATTAATTGAAATAAACCTTAATTAAATAATTGATTAAATTTGGAAGAATAATAAAATTGGAATTATTAAATAGAGATATTATTAGGAAGAGATTTATTCTTCAATTTAAAAATCCCTAAATTAATCATCTCAATAATATTTAATTCCTAATTAAAAATGATAACTCAAATTTAAATTTTAAAATGTTAAAGGATTAAATTAAAAAGTTAAATTATTAAACTCTTTTAAATTTTCAATTAAATTAAAATTAAAAATCAAATTAAATTAAATTAAATTAAATTAAATCAAAATAAATAAATAAATAAAATTAAATTAAATTAAACTAAATTAAATTAAAAAATATTAAATTAAAGATTAAATTAAATTAAATCAAACAAATTAAATTAAATTAAATTAGATTAGATTAAATTAAATTAAAATTAAATCAAATTAAATTAAATTAAAGGAAATTAAATCAAATTAAACTAAATTAATTTAACAACAAATCAAACTAAATTGAATTAAATTAAATTAAATTAAAATTAAAATTAAATTAAATTAAATTAAAGTTAAATGAAATCGAATTAAAAATAATATCACCTAAGACATAAAGAAATTAAATATGAAGTAACTTGAACACTATTCCAAATTTAAACTCGTTAATTGAAATTAAATTAAATCACAAACCATTTCAACATCAATTTGCCCTCGAAAGCTTTGGTTATCATAACTCCTAAATAGAACATTAAATGAAATGTTACTCCACTTATAGGATATTCAAATGTCCTAGTTCTCTGAGCAAGATAACAAAACTTGAATTCCTGGACGATTAATTCATTTGTGTAATTAAATTCATTTGGACTTAAAACAATCCTAGAAATATTGAAAAGATGTTTAAGATTTGTCTTAAGCACTTCCTCGATCCGATAGGATGTTCATAAGAACAATTGAATTTAATTATTCTTTGATGAAGAAAATCGTTCTCAAACCAAAACACAAAGACCTAGACGTCATAGGAAATGACTAGCTATAGGATTAGGAATTTGGTAGAAAACCATAACCCTTCCCTTAGCTTTACTTAGGAACTTGTTTAAATATTCTAATTGTGTTTTAAGTGCAGCTTGGGATGACGGGAAGACCCTCCAGGTACGCTTTTATTTTATTGCAAATTACATTATTGCAATTTCTTTAATTGCATCGCACTTACTTTTTCTTGCATGATAAACAACTGTTGCATGATAAACAACTGTTGCAAAATAACCCACACCTTTAGGATAGTCCCTAAAACTGAAACAAAAACTAAATTAAAAGTCATTACAAGATAAAATTCACCGCCACAACATTTCAAAATATAAAACAACTCAAAATTTAATCACATATAGAACACAAAACTACAATTACAACTAAATTAAAACATCTTGTTGGATGATCGGGAATACCTCGGATGATGTAACCTACGTGTTGCTAACGAGATTTCCCACGGTCTAAATGAAAGTGTGGAACTCATTCAGTTGAGTTTAGCAAATTCATCTGGACTAAGTGAATCCGATAAAAATAACGATGCCGAAGGATGGAACCGCGGGATCTTAACCGGTGTCGTTATAATCAACTTTAAGATTTGTTTTAATTAAAACACAAAAACACTTGAAATTAAGACTTCTCTAAACCAAAACACTTCTCTCATCTCCTGATTTATGACTTCTAAAACTAAGCCTCTGCAACAACAAGGAGCTTGGAGCATGGTGGGCAGCACGGCCATCGTCGTCGACAGAAACTCGAATCTAGATCAGCAAAACTTTCCTAGAATTAAACAACAAAGCCATAGTGACTTCGACGTAGTTCGCCTAGTGCAACATAAATCCTCAACCTTTTGTTAGGCATTTGCATCGCAAATTAAGCCTTAACCGGCCTTAGGATTCCGAGGTAGTCGTCCGATACGACATAAACCCTCACATCTTCAGTGCCATTTGTATGATCATGTCATACGGATATAAGTCCTAATTAACTAAAACTGGCAAGATCAAAACATTAAATAAACATTAGGACTTTCCTAAATCTAAGCCAAACAATAGGATAGTCGAGAAATTACCGAAGTTCGCTTCGAATCTGTAATTTCTCCTACTTTTCTTCCTTTGAATTCCCAAAACAAAATATTCCAAACTTGATCCATTCCCTGTTGAAATTCCAAAATTCAATCCTTTCAAAACTTAAACTTTGAAATTCTCGAGAGCGTAACCACCGATTATTATCGAGAGTTTTCTTAGGTGATTCCCGTCACTTAAGATGTAATTAACTATAGGGGCTTGCCCTTATAGGGAATTTTAAAGAACCCATGTAATATAAACCCCGTTTAATGTTTTCCATATTAACGGGGAATTTTTCGACACATAAAATTGGTTCGCAGTACTCAAACGGATGTCACAAATCTTTTAGTTTATTTAATCGAGCCTCACCATCAAGCGATGTGTCTATCCTCAGGGATAGATACACGGTTTGTAGTGCGGTGCTCGTTTATATAAACTATTTGGGATGTGAGATCAGTTTGATTTCATATCTTAAAATTTTCAAAATCAAATACTACTTTCTAAATTATATACATATTTAAATTAAATTTAAAATCTTAAACTTCGCCGACAATTTCTGTTAGGCGACCCCTTTTCTAAATACAACACACTCTAAAAATAATGCCGACAGAGATAGACACACAGTTTGTGATGCGGTGCTCGTTTATATAAATTATTCGGGATGTGAGATCAGTTTGATTTCATATCTTAAAATTTTCAAATTTAAAATTATTTTCAAAATCAAATACTACTTTTCAAATTATTTATTTAAATTAAATTAAAAATTCGCCGACAATTTCTGTTAGGCGACCCCCTTTTCAAAATAAAACACATGACCTAAAAATAAGCCGTACAATTTCTGGCGACTCTGCTGGGGATGATTCCTCTCTCCATTTATAATCAGATAGTTCTGCTTTAAAAAAATCGGTAGTGTATCCATGTCCCTTGTGAATCAAGCTACCCTTCTTTCCGTTGGAATACTATGTTCATTTCTACCTTGAACAAGTATAGCCAACATTCTCTTGGATTTAGGAGCCACTATTTAGACACCCCTAAATAGAGAGGTTCCGAGATCCTTTTACCTCATTTCGAGGTAGGGATGGACCCCCAATAGGTGTTAGTTTAGGAGTGATCCTTCGAGTCGAGAAGTCTTGCATAAGACTTTCTTTTCCCTTCCAATTCTGAATCAGATTTTTTTACCTTCTCTACACCTTTGAACATTCCGTTCTAAATAAACAAACTCTCTAATGAATGACTCTTTTAACAAACAACTCCTTCTTATAAATACATGAAAAAGAATGTGTTCGGACTCTTTTCGATTCCTTTCTTTTCATCCTGATGAGAAGAAACATAACTCGGGATCGACAATCGAATCTACCTCCGTAAATGGAAGTCCCGAAGCCGATTTTCTCCTTCACCAATGGATCGGACTTCGCCGTTTACAAGGATGAGCCGCCCGATAATGGGATCATCCGGTTTGGACAAGGATTCGAGAACACAAATGTCAAGATCACCGACGTTGCCCTTTTCGCGCCGACAAACAAAGTATCCGAAACCGAGAAGCCGTTGATCGAGTTCAACCTCAGTCAACTCAAGAGTTTCCTCCCCGCAAAAGATTCCAACTAAGAGGAGTACCGCCGTCCACGAAGGACCGTTGTTGCTACCCCCACTAGTCCGGTTGTCTCCGCACCTACCCCGGCTTCCGCCAAATTAAAGGGGAAGAAAATCCGGAACTATGGTGAACCCGTTACCGTGGAGGGTACGGACCTTCCCTGAGACCTTCGTTTTGAAATCGGGTCCAGCTCGAAAATTCCATCACTAACACGGACCCAAAGAAGGAATAGAAGTAGGAAGATCGCCGTGAAGGCCGTAGCCGCCGAAGTCGCTTTCTTAGAAGAAATCCCCGAGTACACACCATTACCTGAATACATACCATTGCCTGAAGATACACCCCTTTTGGAAGGAAGTAGATTCCATCCCCTTTCCGCCGCAGCTGACGAGGAAAATATCCGCAGGATTGTTTCTACATTACCTCGACCCGCATACTACAACGACAGTAGAAAGAAAAGGGCTGGAATTACACCATTTGCCCGACTACGTACCGTGATCGAGAAGTTAGCAAAGAAGGAAAAGTGCCCCGTATCGAAATTCTAAGAAGGATAGGGGCTGGTGCCGACCAAATCCCGTCTTGGGCCGCGAGTAGAACCCGCCATCGTTACGTAAAAGCCCAATAAAAGGATGAAGGCTAGTTTCGCTCGTCGTTGTTTCGTGATCGCAGATAGGGAGGATACCACCTTCCAAAGCATTTGGCCGAATGCACCATCCGGTCCTAGACCTTCCGCTACTAGAAGGATGATATGGCGTCCCACTACTGGGCAATTAAGATCGAAACAACGTGCCGAGAAGGAAAGTCTCGTCGGGAGACTTGAATCCGAAGAAAGTGCTACTCGCAAAGAAAGGGGACTCATGAGAAGGGAACCCGACAGCCTATCACACGACAACCGCAAGGATGCACAGAAAGGACCGCTAGAGGATGCTATGGAAAAGTTGAGGACTGATATTCTACGATTAGCAAAGGAAAGAGAAGAGAAATTCGGAGATGAGATTGATTCGTCGGAATTTATGGACAATGAGTATGTAGAAATCAACATGGTCGAAACGCGAGCTTCGTCAGCTTCACAAGGTGCTCCTGCAGCCGCAGAAAGAGAGGAGCCAGAAGTGATGAGGAGGCAGCTTAAAGAGAAAGATGATATCGCCCAAATGACAAAGAGGATGGAAGAGATGGCTGTAGCCCTAGCCACTCTCCAGAGTCAAATACAACCCCAAAGAGAGACACCCCCAGAGGTCATTCACATTATAGACGGAAGAAAGGAGATTACGTCCGTCAACGGGGATGATCAGTTAAAGAAGGATGCGACACAGAGCATGATTCCAGAAAAGGATATCAAGAGCTTGGTGGAACAGCAGGTGCGAGAAGTCTTAGCACAATCAAAGAGCGAAACATCTATTCGGACGGGTAGACCTTACCCTGAAGAATTCGACGCTGTCCAATACCATAAAGGCTTCGTACCACCTCTGTTCAAGACCTTTGATGGAACCGGGAACCCCCGACAACATGTTGCACACTTTCGTGCCAGTTGTTGCAATGCCGGCGGAAGTGATGCATTACTCTTCCGACAATTTGTCAGCAGCCTGTCAGGGATCGCCTTTGATTGGTATGCAGAATTACCTAATGGTTCGGTGAAGACATTCTCAGAACTAGAAAACCTCTTCATCAAGCGATTTGTCGGAGCTCAGCACCACATCACTATAAAGTGATTTAAGTAGTAGAGAAGCGTAGTCGAACGAAACTTTGGTGGATTACATACTTCGATGGAGGAACCTAAGTATGAAGTGTGAACCACAATTACAAGAACAACATGTAGTCGGCATCTTACTTAAAAACATTCACAGCCCGATAGCACTTCTCCTCAAGGGATTTACTATTAAGACTTTTGAGAAGTTGTTAAGCAAGGCCGGGAGCTTGCAAGAGGAGGCGAAGCAATTAAGTTTCGCCGACAAGACAAACAAGCAAAAGCCTGTGAAGACTTTTGAAAAGAAATCCGGGATCGTTGCAGCAGTCGACAAAGGCAAGCAACCGATGCAAATACCGCCAGAATGGCCGCAGCAAATTCAACAGAATTACCAGCAACCCCGGCCCAACTATCAGTCATCTCCACAGTATGAACAACCGCCCCGTCCGCAACGTACATTAAGGGAGCTTCTGAGCAGGGAGTACCCGTTCAAGAATGAGGCAGTACCAAAAATGTTCCGCAGTCTGGTGAAGACTCCAGATTTCCAACTGCCAGAGCCAAAGAGACCAGAAGAAGTCAACAAGAAAGGTGATCCCAACTTTTGCCCTTACCACCGGATGCTTGGACACAAGATAGAGGATTGTATTACCTTCAAAAGTTGGCTCAACGACAACCTTCGGAAAGGGAATATAACAATCCCGAAGGAGTACATGAAGGAACCCCAGAAAGGAGGTTCCGTCAATGTTGTCTCGACGGATCTCATTGTTCCGATAGATCCCTATGCGACCGATGATGGATGGACTACCGCTTGGACAAGGTCTTCGAAGAAGATTTTGGACCACATCCAAACCGCTTCGGTGCGAGCCTCAATTCAGAGTTCGAAACCTGTTAAGTCGGCACTATCACTTGCAATAGAAGAACCACCTCAATAAGAGACGACTGAAGAAAATAAGAAAATTGACGAAGAAGAAAAGACCGAGGCTCTTAAGGCTAGACTAGGGGCTGCTTATCCTAGGATAGTTGTTTCCGATTCGGGGGAGAAATCCCTCGAACCTCCGACTCGTATGATTATCCGCTCACTCCGGTGGGATCTTATAATGATAAGGGTTATAGCGTTAGCTACGTTTTGACTCGTTTCTAACGATTACGTAACTAGCGACAATCCGGACATCGATTTCAATACAAATGACAATTCTCAAATCATACACAATCTCGACGATCACAATGACGAAGAAGACATCCATCAAGGAGGCTACGAGAGTTCAACAAGCAACGAATCTATTTGCGAGTTTCGAGGAGCTCCAGTCACGATAGGGTTAGAGCCTTCAGACTCTGAAGCTAATCCAGAAGAACCTGTCATTCCGATTCAAAGGGGGACCCCAACAAACTCAATACTAGATTCAGAAGAAATTACAGAAGTTAACTTAAGAAGTGGAAGAGTTCTACCTCCAAGAATGGGTCCAAAGGACAAAGGAAAGCAGGTGGTTGTTTAGGAAGAACCAACCCCGGCAGAAGAAATACCCATTCGGGAAGAAATCGAGACACATGGAAATAAAGTGGACTACAACGTGCTAGCCCATCTTAGGAAACTACCGGCCAAACTGAGCATCTACGATGCTCTCATCTTATCAAAGGAGATGAGAGAAGCTCTGATCAAGGCCTTACTTGATCCGGAAATTTGCTTAGCTCAAATGACCGGAGATTCCTTAGATGAGGTTTGCTCGTTAAAGGAATAGCGAGGTGTTACCTTCACGGACAATGACCTACTACTTGGGACAGCAGATCACAACCGACTGTTGTACATTTCAATCACAATCGGAAAGTTTACACTCTCCGCAGTATTGGTGGATCCAAGAGCATCAATTAATATAATGAGTCTTCGAACGCTAGCATATTTGGAAATTGATGCTCGCGAGCTCGAAGCCGACAAAATGTTATTAAGAGGATTCAACCGTAAAGGAGAAAGAGCCCTCGGATCAATAACACTACTAATGAAGACCGGTGACTTAGCAAAGACAACCGCAAAATTTCACATAATTGATTCGAAACGTCATTCAACGCTCTACTGGGCCGACCATGGATACATGAAAACCGGATGGTACCATCATCTCTACATCAGTGCATCAAATACTACGATGGAGGGGAACAATGCATCAAAGGCGACTTACAACCATTTTCCGTGCATGAAATTGGAATCCATGAAGATGCAGCTTATTATGCACCTCCGAAGAAAACAATCTTCTCCAGAGATACCATAACGAATGAAGCAAAGAAAGTTCGGGAAAACGAAGAACCTGAAGTTCTAGTCCAACAGTCACTCACCACTCCCTTACGACGAGATGGTGAAGGTTTCTCCACAACTCGCATCCGAGGTCGAGGCCGGGGACGAGGTCGTGGCAGAGACGCTAGGACAGTTGGACGGAGGAAACCAACCATCAATGTTGATTGGGAAGACAGTTCTGAAGAAGAAAAAGAAATCAAACAAGAAGCAGCGACAATAAGTCGGAAGAAGCCGCAATTCAAAATCTCTCTCAAAGATGAGAAGAACGAAGAATATAAATCGATGTATGAGAAGATTAACCACTATGTACATACTATGACCCTGACCCCGATCCATTCTAATAAGATCGAGGGTATGGTGGTCAAAGAGGTACATAGCGGCGGTGCAAAACCAATCAAATTCTACCGTGGTGCTCCTTCCTCCAAAACTGAAAATAATGTACAATTTGAAGATGTCACTTCATCAGAATTAATGGAACTACCTTTTGAGTGGTACTCTCCCTGTGTTCAAAATTTAATTCAACATGGTTTCTTACCTCGAAAATGGACAAAAGGCCAATCAGAACATTTTGAAAAATTATGGAATAACTCCGGTCGTCCACCCAATTCAAAGCATGGTCTCGGGTTCGACACAGTAGGATCAATTGACGATACTGAATTTTGCTTGGTTGTCACTTGCGAGTCTAATGAAAACTGCATGGAAACTACAGAAGAATTTGAAGATTTACAGATTGGAGACGCTCCACCAGAATTCGAAGAAGAGATCAAATCTACAATAGATGAGTTAACGGAAGTTAACTTAGGTACTAGCGAAGAGCCTAGACCTACCTTTGTTAGCTCCTTACTCAATAAAGAAGACTCCAAAGAAATAATCAAGTTATTAATGGAATTTAAAGACTATTTTTCTTGGAGTTACGATGAGATGCCAGGATTAGCTCCAGAGGTTGCGATCCATAAGCTAGGAGTGGATCCTACTACATTCCGCTCAGTACAAGGTCCCGAAGAATGCTTCTAGAAATCAAACAACAAGTCATAGCTGAAGTTAAAAATCTAATAGACGCTAAATTTGTCCGTGAAGAACAATACCCGACTTGGTTAGCCAATGTGGTGCCGTCGAAAGAAGAATGGTCGGATCGGAATTTGTGTGGATTTCGGAGATTTAAACAAGGCATGTCCAAAGGATGAATTCCTTTACCGATCCCGGAACTAATGATCAACATTGCTTTGACACATGAAATATTCTCATTCATGGATGGATCTTCGGGATACAACCGGATAAAAATGGCTCCGTAAGATGAAAAACTTACGAGCATTCGAACACCGATCGGAGTATATTGCTACACGGTGATGCCATTCGGACTCGAAGAACGCGAGAGCAACATACCGTAGAGCGATGACAAGAATTTTTGATGATCTCATCCACAATCAAGTTGAATGTTACGTGGACGATGTGGTCATCAAAAGCAAAGTAAAGGACAACCACCTGTATGATTTGAGAATTGTTTTCGAACGATTAAGACAATTTAACCTTAAGATGAATCCCTTAAAATGCGCCTTCGGCGTCACCTCCGGAAATTCTTAGGATTCGTTGTCCGACATCGTGGAATTGAAATCGACCCGGAAAAGATTAAAGCTATCTTAGAAATGCCGCCTCCCAAAACCTTAAAACAACTACGATCTTTTCAAGGGAAGCTGGCATATATTCGACGCTTTATCTCAAACTTGTCAGGTAGGTGTCAGCCTTTCTCGGCACTGGTTAAAAAGGACGCCAAATTTATTTGGGAAGAGAAATGCCAGAGGGCCTTCGAGGACATTAAGTAATATTTAATGACACCTCCTATCTTAGCAGCTCTGAGTCTCGGGTAGACCGCCGATACTTTATACCGCGGCTTTAGACGACTCTCTCGGAGCCCCGTTAGCCTGAGTCAATGATGAGGGTAAAGAAAATGCTCTTTACTACCTAAGCCGTCGTTTACTTCCTACGGAAATAAGGTATCCCACAATTGAAAAGCATTGTTTGGCCCTGATCTTCGCCGCTCAAAAGCTCAGGCACTACATGCTTTCTCATAAGGTCAACCTGATCTCGAAATTTAATCCATTGCAATACTTGATGACCCGTCCAACGCTTTCCGGCAGACTTGCCAGATGATCAATGATATTATTGCAATTCGATATAACTTTCGTGCCTCTTCGTGCCGTAAAGGGACAAGTCTTAGCATATTTCCTCGCAAAGACACCCTCTCGCCGGCGAATCTCCTCTCAATGACGACTTGCCAGATGAACAAATAATGAGCCTAGAAGACCCTGATGATCGACGTTGGGAATTATATTTTGACGGATCATCTTCAGCACACAAATACAAAGAATCGCAAGTGATAGTGCCCGGTAAGGCAGGAATCAGACTAATCTTTATAACACCGGAGCGGGGGATGTTAAGATACTCCTACCACTTGACAGAGCCGTGTACAAACAACGAAGCAGAATACGAAGCCCTCATAACGAGATCGGAATTAGCTATTCAAATGGGAATAACAGACATCAACATCTACGGGGATTCACAGTTAATCATTCAACAGATCGCCGGACAGTACAGGATTTTAAAACCAAGACTCGAGCAATACTTCCAGTATGCTATACAGTTGTTGGAACAGATTCCGAATGTGACGATTTACAAAATTCCCAGAAAAGAAAATGCTTTAGCGGATGCGTTAGCTCGCCTCGCAAAAGAATTTGCCTGTCTGGAAGATGAATCAGTGGAAGTGTCAGTTCACGGACGTCGGGTCCTATCACGGCTCAAGCATAGACACAATACACAAATCAGAAAAAGAAGAAGAATCAGTTGCAACAGTGACAGAAAACACTGAAGATTGGCGACAGCCATTAATAGACTACCTGCAAACAGGAAAACTACCAGACGATAGGTCGCTAGCCCATCGTATCAAGAAAAGAACTCTGTCCTACGCATTAATAAACAACACGTTATACGTAGAAGGTCTTTTGATCAAATGTGGCTAAGATGCCTAAGCGGGTCCGAGGCCCGTGAAATTGTTAAAGAGGTGCATTCGGACTCTGTGGCGCTCACCGACCGGGTCCGAAGATGAAAATGAAAATTAAAAGATTAGAGTACTACCGGCCCTCGATGATGACCGACTGCATGAAAATCGCCAAGAGTTGTCACCAATGCCAAGTGCAAGGAGTGGTTCTACACCAACCTCCAAATGTGCTACATCCGACAATTGCGTCGTGGCCATTTGAATGTTGGGGCACGGATATAGTGGGTCCAATAGAACCACCATCTTCAAAAGGACATCGCTTCATTCTTGCAGACTACAGATTACTTTTCCAAGTGGGCAGAGGCGGCTCCACTCGTAGAAGTTAAAGCACACCACGTGCTACGCTTTTCAAGAACCAAGTTGTCTACCATTTCGGAGTGCCGCGCAGATTATCTCGTATAATGGGTCAACATTCGAAGCACGCAAATCAATAATTTTGTCGGGAGACACGGAATCGACCGGCGATATTCAACAATTTACTACCCAAGAGCAAACGGCCTCGTCGAGGCTTTTAATAAAACTCTCGTTCAAATTTTAAAGAAAACTTTGGACGACAATAAGAGAAATTGGCATGAGAAATTATTGGAAGCCTTATGGGCCTACCGGACAACCTTCAGAACTCCTACTCAAGCTACACCTTACGCTCTGGTGTATGGGTCCGAGGCAAGTGTTACCCCTTAGAGGTCTAAGCTTCCTTCACTCGAATTGCAGCTGCAAACAAAATCACGACAGAAGAGAATGCCAAATTACGACTAGAAGAATTGGAAAGCCTCGGAAGGGAAAAGACTTGCAAAGACAACGTAATTTAGAACTATACCAAGCTAAGATGGTTCAAGCCCATGACTGACCGGGTCCGCCCAAGAACCTTCAAAGTTGGTGACTTAGTTCTCGTTCTCAAGAGACCTATCCTCGCACACCGCAAGATAGAAGAAAAATTTGAACCCACTTGGGAAGGACCGTTTGTGGTTGAAGCAAGTATACTCGGGAGGCTCCTACCGGCCTAGTGAATTGCCAAGGAGAACGACATATGCTTCCGATCAACGGACGATACTTGAAGAAGTATTACGCTACCTGATGTTTCGAAGGAATGAATTCTTCATCCCTAGAAGCACGGGCGAAGTAATTACTTATGACTGGGTCCGAACCCAAAAATAATAAAAAATGTGCTAAAATAAATGAAATCACGATAATAAAGTTTTTCTTGTTTTCTCTTCCAAATCAAATCTCAATCAAATTCAAATTCAATCTTTCCAGATTTCAAATCTCAATCAAATTCAAATTCAATCTTTCCAGATTTCAAATCTCAATCAAATTTCAAATTCGATTTTTCCAAATTTCAAATCAAATCTCAATCAAGTTCAAACTCAACCTTCCAAATCTGAAATTCAATCCGTTCTACTCTCTCCATTGTCTGGGATGGAAGCAGTTGATTCCATTGACACGGATCGAATCTGATGGCGAGGAATTATATCCAATCCAAACCAGTGACTTCCGATCAACTCTTTTGAACGGGATATGTAACATCTACATGTTCGCTCCTAATCTATTTCCTTCCATGAAAGTCTTTTACAACTTTCATGAAATTCTCGAAACACCAAAATTCCACACTTTTCAAATCAAGACTACAAATCTTCGCAAAGTCAATGAATACATCAAATTCAAACTTTTGGGTCGAGGATTTTACATTCGAGACCGCATTGCTTTAGGATTCTCTCCCTATCGCAATGAAATACATCAAAATCAAACTTTTGGGTTGAGGATTTTACATCCGAGATTGGATTGCTTTAGGATTCTCTCCCTATCGCAATGAAATACATCAAAATCAAACTTTTGGAGTTGAGGATTTTACATCCGAGACTGCATTACTTTAGGATCCTTTCCCTATCGCAATAAAATACATCAAATTAAAACTTTTGGGTTGAGGATTTTACATCCGAGACTGCATTGCTTTAGGATTCTCTCCCTATCGCAATGAAATACATCAAAATCAAACTTTTGGGTTGAGGATTTTACATCCGAGACTGCATTGCTTTAGGATTCTCTCCCTTTCGCAATGAAATACATCAAAATCAAACTTTTGGAGTTGAGGATTTTACATCCGAGACTGCATTGCTTTAGGATTTTTTCCCTATCGCAAAGAAATACATCAAATTCAAACTTTTGGGTTGAGGATTTTACATCCGAGACTGCATTGCTTTAGAATTCTCTCCCTATCGCAATGAAATACATCAAATTCAAACTTTTGGGTTGAGGATTTTACATCCGAGACTGCATTGCTTTAGGATTCTCTCCCTATCGCAATGAAATACATCAAAATCAAACTTTTGAGTTGAGGAATTTACATCCGAGACCGCATCGCTTTAGGATCCTTTCCCTATCGCAATGAAATACATCAAATTCAAACTTTTGGGTTGAGGATTTTACATCCGAGACCGCATTGCTTTAGGATTCTCTCCCTATCGCAATGAAATACATCAAAATCAAACTTTTGGAGTCGAGGATTTTACATCCGAGACCGCATCGCTTGTAGATCCTTTCCCTATCGCAATGAAATACATCAAAATCAAACTTTTGGAGTTAAGGATTTTACATCCGAGACTACATTTCTTTAGGATTCTTTCTCTATCGCAATGAAATACATCAAATTTAAACTTTTGGGTTGACGATTTTACATCCGAGACTGCATTGCTTTAGGATTCTTTCCCTATCGCAATGAAATACATCAAATTCAAACTTTTGGGTCGAGGATTTTACATCCGAGACCGTATCGCTTTAGGATTCTTTCCCTATCACAATGAAATACATCAAAAATCAAACTTTTGGAGTTGAGGATTTTACATCCGAGACTGCATTGCTTTAGGATTCTTTCCCCATCGCAATGAAATACATCAAAAAATCAAATTCTTGAGGTTGATAATTTTACATCCGAGACTGCATTGCTTTAGGATTCTTTCTCTATCGCAATGAAATACATCAAAATCAAAATATTGAGGTTAAGGATTTTACATCCAGTACCGCATTGCTCTGAGATCTCTCCTCATTGCAATGATTCAATCCAATCAATTCAATTTTCTTTTGAGGTTGAAGATGTTACATCTAAAACCACAAAATTCCAATTTTCATTTCAAGCTCAAATCCCTTCAAATTAATCCTAACAAAACTTCAATTTGAATTGAAACTCAAACTGAAATCTAAGATCACACATCAAAACTTAAACTGAAACAAAATGAAATCTAAATTGAAATTCTTCCAGATCATGTGATTTGGGATTCACCTCCTTCTCCTTTCCCCAGCGAGAGTTCGTGGATCTCCGGCCTCGTAGATATACTTGACACTCCCCAGCCGGAAATTCTTCTACTTCGTCCTAAGTTTGTCACTTGGACATCCGTGTTGGTTTTGTTGATCGCTTCTGGTCAACACCAATACGTGCGGTGCGCTCCGTCGACTCACAACACCTATTGGGGGTCCATTTGTTGACCTCATTTTCGATGAGGTCTTCTCTTCTTCTCTTTAGTACTTAGGATCTAGCCTTAGGCTTTTCCTTCGACTATCTTAGAGGATTAGAATCGGGACCCACCACTTAGAAATTCAAACCACTTCTTAACTCCTCGCAAACCCGCAAATTTGACTATAGACCCCTAATCACCTAGAGGGTTGAAATCAAATGTGGAAGTTTAAAGGATGAGTTCCTATAGGACTCTTTGGCCTTAGGACTGCCCTGGGTGGCCTGGTCTGGTGAAGGGCTGACTTACACATACACTACATTCATACACTACACTTTCACACACATCTTAGAAAACACACCTATACCCAACTTGATCTCCTGACTCATGAAAGTGATCCACATGGATGGTCCTTAACCCCTAAGCCCTTGGCTAAGAGGGTTAAGAACAACATAGTGGATGCCTCAAATGAGTCCCTTCATAGCTCATGTGGGCTTGATATGGCATAAAGGCTCAACCAAAATGATTTCATTCCACTTATATTCACCCAATCTTCAATTTCCGAAATTTTAAATTTTTGACCCCCGAGACCCTACACTCGCCTAACCTACCCAAAACCCTTGAAATTACCCAAATTTTTCAAAAAATTTCCAAATCACCCAAAATTCCTCAAAATCAATCCCAAGCATTCCCACATTACTCAAATTGATCATCCATAGCCAAAAATACCAAAAATTCCAAAAATACCTCCCAATACCCTCCAAATACCCTAAATACCCCTCTTGACCCAAAAATCCAAAAATTCAGAAAATTTCTAGAAAATTCCAAAAAATCCCAAATATTCCCAATTTCATTTTGTTAAACTACACTATGGGCCAATTTTGTCAATTTACCCTACTTTTGTCAAAACCCTCAATTTGACCCATTTTAACCCTAAGTGAACCCAATGTCAAACCAAACCTACCAAATTGACCCAAATTCTGGTCCAATTCAATTCTAAACTTCAATTCAACATTCCCAACATCAATCTAGACCAAATCCAAGTCCAATTTGATTGACATTTGGATCCAATTTCACTTTTGGCCTTAAAGCCCAATTTGGACCCATGACTCAAACCTAACCCAAACTCACCCAATTCAACTCCAATTAACCCCAAATCTTTTCTAAACCTTCCTTAACATTCCCAAAAACAAAAAAACTAACATTATTTGCCCAAAATTTAGACCCAAACCCCACTCAAATTCAACCCAAAGCTAAAAGGCCCAATTTTGACCTAAACCCAAACCTAACCCAAATAAGCCCAAACCCCAAAATCAAAACCCAACCAAAGCCAAAACCTCTTTGAAACACTCCCATAAACATTTCCCAACATTTATTTTACATCAATTTCAACCCTAGCCAAACATTGGCCCAAGTTAACCCAATTTGACCTACATTGGCCCATTTACCAAAGAAGCCCAAATCCAACCCAATTCAAACCCAAATCATTCCAAACTCATTTCAAATCACTCATGACACATCCATGAACTAAACCCAACATTTGTTTGGCCCAATCCTTCACAAAATTCTCATCCATGAATTCATTTTGAAACCAAAAAGTCCACTTACATGAAACCTTCCTAAAAGCCCAAATTTCATGCTAAAGCCCATATGACAGTTGCTCTACATCATACCCTTAATTAAAATCAATCCCTAAGTTTCAAAAACTCATCATGAAGCCATTCCAAACTAAGCCCCATACAAATTCCCATCAAAATACCAAATTTTTCTTAAATCCATTTCCATGAAATTGACTTAACTTTTCCCAAGCCATAGATGAGCTATGAAGCCATGCATGAGCCACATGAAAGCCATGAGAGCCTCTTTAGGAAAGTTTAAGGGGAATGGGCTTTTTGATTTTAGGATGGGCATTTGGGTAAAAATTTTGTGAAGAACTTTGTCAAATAAATGTCATAATTGGTTTAGGGATGTTCTATGAAGGGCTTGGAGTCAATTTGGTGTGATTTGGAGTTGAATTGGTTTGAATTTGGGTTTATTTGGTAAGTGGGCCTATGTAGGTCAAATTGGGCTAACTTAGGCCAATGTTGGGCTAGGGTTGAAATTGATGTAAAATTAATGTTGAGAAATATTTATGGGAGTGTTTTAAAGAGGTTTTGGCTTTGGTTGGGCTTTGATTTTGGGGTTTGGGCTTTTGGGTTAGGTTTGGGTTTAGGTCAAAATTGGGCTTTTTAGCTTTGGGTTGAATTTGAGTGAGGTTTGGGTCTAAATTTTGGGCAAATCATGTTAGTATTTTGTTTGTGGGAATGTTAAGGAAGATTTAGAAAAGATTTGGGGTTAATTGGAATTGAGTTGGGTGAGTTTGGGTTAGGTTTGGGTCATGGGTCCAAATTGGGCTTTAAGGCCAAAAGTAAGATTGGATCCAAATGTCAATCAAATTGGACTTGGATTTAGTCTAGATTGGTATTGGGGATATTGAATTGAAGTTTAGAATTGAATTGGACCAAAATTGGGGTCAATTGGGTAGGTTTGGTTTGACATTGGGTTCACTTAGGGTTAAAATGGGTCAAATTGGGGGTTTTGACCAAAGTAGGGTAAATTGACAAAATTGGCCCATGGTGTAGTTGGAAAAAATGAAATTGGGAATATTTGGGATTTTTTGGAATTTTCTGGGAATTTTCTGAATTTTTGGATTTTTGGGTCAAGAGGGGTATTTTGGGTATTTGGAGGGTATTGGGAGGTTTTCTTGGAATTTTTGGTATTTTTGGGTATGGATGATCAATTTAAGTGATGTGGAAATGTTTGGGATTGATTTTGGAGAATTTTGGGTAATTTGGAAATTTTTGAGAAATTTGGGTAATTTCGAGGGTTTTGGGTAGAGTTAGCGGAGTGTAGGGTCCGAGGGTCAAAAATTGAAAATTTGGGAAATTGAAGATTGGGTGGATGTAAGTGGAAAGAAGTCATTTTGGTTGAGCCATGAAGCCATATCAAGCCCATATGAGCCATGAAGGGACTCATTTGAGGCATTCATTATGTTGTTCCTAACCCTCTAGCCGAGGGCTCGGGGGTTAAGGACCATCCATGTGAATCACCTACATGAGTCGGAGAGGCCAAGTTGGGTATGGGTGTGGTTTTAGGAGGTGTGTGGAAGTGTAGTGTGTAGGTGTAGTGTATAAGTGTAGTGTGTGTGTAAGTCGGCCCCTTCACCGAGACCAGGCCGCCTGGGACGGTCCTGAGGCGACAGAGTCCCATAGGAACTCATCCTTTAAACTTCCACATTTGATTTCAACCCTCTAGGTGATTAGGGGTCTACGATCAAGTTTGTGGAGTTTGCGGGGAGTTAAGAAGTGGTTTGAATTTCTAAAAGGTGGGTCCCAATTCTAGTCCTCTAAGATAGTCAAAGGAAAAGCCTAAGGCTAGATCCTAAGCACTAAAAGGAAGAAGAGAAGACCTCATCAAAAATGAGGTCAACACATGTCACCATGCCATTTTGGGCAAAAGGAGGAGACTCTTTCCTTAATTCCTAAAGGTGATTAACCACTCCCATGATTCCCCTTAACCATGCTTAGGCCTAATTGTGCTTGGATGGTGACTTGACCCTACTGATTATGCTTGAGCCAAATCACTTTCTCTTCGGCCTAAACCAAGCCTTAGGTGGTGCACCTAGCCCGAAGGGATGGGTTGACCAATTTGAGCCAAAATGAGCCCTCTCCCATTCCATTTTAATCCAAGCCTTTTACACATGACATTTGCCGATTGCCTACACTAAACCCGGCCACGACCCACTCGAACAAGATGGTGACCGGCTACTGTCCAGCCGACCACCGAGTCGTCGGAAAACACCATGGCCGAGACCTTGGGAGGAGCCAAACTTTGGAATTCCACCTTCGTCGAGCTACCCCATGCCCAATGGCCACCATGGCTGTTCTTCCCATGCCCGGAAGCGGTCGATCCCAACCCTTGGCCATCCCCGCGAGGCTCTCCAGGCCACCTCTATTTAAGCCCGACCCCCTCGCGACCATAGAGGAGAGTTGCACAAACCTTGCCGAAACTGCGCCAAAATTGTTCCAAACTCTACTCCATACTTAGAGCGATTGATCCCAGAGTGTCGATTTGCCCTAATCCCCACTGGCGAGAATCCAATTTCTCAATTGAAATTTAACCCAAAACTAGGACACTTTGCCACGGTGAGCCAATCCTCAAATTGATTGGTCCTACACCTTCACCTGGACCAAGAGGAGAAGTTTCCGACCGAAAGCCCCATCTCGGGGCCACCCGATTGTTCCGGCCTCCAAGCTTTGTGATCGGCTGTGGTCACTTTCATAGCTAGGCAATTCACCAGACCAGGAGACTTCATCTGGAGCTTGCTGGGATCCAATTGAAGGTGACACAACCCTCAGATTGAAGCCACACTTCTCTGAGCAAAGGTATGAGCTAATTCTTCATCCCGAGCTTCTGGAGATTCTCCATTTCAAATGCTTTAATTTCAATGCATGATCACCGTATAGATGTATTCGTCTCTTCAAGACGAATCCATAGAGCATAAGAACATGAAAATCCATTGAGTATTGAGTGAGATATTAGGGATTTAGTGTGGACGGCTCTCGGGTGAGGACGCTTGGGGACGATGAACGGATGCCGTTCATTTAATACACGCCGGATCAGGAGATGGAACGACACAACGGGCCCATGGAGCGCTGAGTCAGATGGCGGCGCCGAATCAGAAGGCGACGCGTGTGCGTTCGGAGCTGCCGAGGTTGACGCGGCGCCGCGTGGATAAATAGAAAATTAGGGTATTTTCTGATTTATTTAATTCCCTAAACTTCAAAAATACATAACTTTGTGTAGAAAAATCAGAAAAATAAAATAAAAATACCCTCTTGCTCAGTGAACAGAGGAGAATAATGTGGAAAAAAATCATTTAATTTCATCAAGTATTTTATTTTTAATAATTTATTTACCCTCTGCATTATTTTAATTCTCCATGCATATAGGAAATTCACTATGGCATGAGACCATAGGAGCTTTTGAAGCCTCCGAATTTGGGAACATTCCCTGAATTTTCTAAAGTCGAGGCCATCCCTATGAGAAGTTATTGATTTTTCAAATTCATGTTACTTATTTTGAATATTTTAAATCCAATAATTAGCATGTTGTGAAATAAATTCTAGGAAAATTTGGTGAAGTCTCTTATGACCAGAGGACCCTAGAAAAAATAGGTTTTGAATTAGTTCATTTAAAATAACCCTAATTGGCTTAAACACCCAAAATAGGTCCCTAATTAATTAGAGTTAACCATACATCAAATTGACTTGAAATCAATTCTCCACTGACCTTTAGGATCAGAGGAACCCACCAGTAAAGTTTGAAGTCAATTGGATTTGGTTAGCCCTACTAAATGGGTAGGTTAAGCCATTTAGCCAATTTAATCTTTAAAAATTCATAACTTTCAAAATACTTTTCAAAAATTCACCAAATTGGTTTTGGAGCCTCTCTGATATCAGAGGAATTTAAGAAAATTTAAATTTTCTAAAAAAGTTGATTTTTTGGTATTATTTTAATATTTTAATAATTAAGAAATAATAAAAATCACAAAAATAATAAAATTCACCAAAATGTCACATTTTAAATTTTAATCACTTAGGAACAAACCTCATATTTTTATTAGGTCTATTTGGTGAGATATTAAATTTTAAAGCCCTAAGGTAATTTTAAAATTAAAAAAATATATTTTCTAGTATTTCCACTAAAATAATTCTAATAAATCATAGAAAAATCAGAAAATTGTAAAAATTGATTCTAGGATTTCCTTGATATCAGAGAGATTTTTGAAAAATATAAAATTCATTTTTTAACCTTTATTTTATTTTTAAATTAATTAATACCCCAAAACTCAAAATAATTATAATAAAAATAATATAATTCAAAAAATCACCAAAATTGGTCCAAGTGGTCCTCTAGTCATTAGAAATGTCCCATAATTTTCTTAAGGATAGAAACTTTCCCTTGGTCATATTATTAAATTTTCCTTGGAAATTCCTATTTTCCACCAAAAATAATTATATAAATAAATTAGATACAGAAAAATCACATTTTCTCCTCTAATGTCTTTATTGACATATGAGTGAAGTCACATAAAAATTTCAAGTTCATTTAAGCTCAATTTAGTGAGTTATGGAATTATTAAACTTGAAGGGCAAAATGGTAATTAAAGTTTTAACCTTTAATTAAAACTTTAGGTTTAATAAAATTAAAGAATAAAATATTTAATCTTAATCTAATTTGGATGATTGAAATTTAAATAATTAAAGGGTAGAAACCTACTAAATAATTTAAAAATAATTAAAATAAACCTTAATTAAATAATTGATTAAATTTGGAAGAATAATAAAGTTGGAATTATTAAATAGGGATATTATTAGGAAGAGATTTGTTCTTTAATTTAAAAATCCCTAAATTAGTCATCTCAATAATATTTAATTCCTAATTAAAATGATAATTCAAATTCAAGTTTTAAAAAGTTAAAGGACTTAATCATTAAAATTAAGAATAAAATTAAATTAAAAATTAAATTAAATTAAATCAAATTAAATTAACTTAAATTAAAATTAAAAATAAAATTGAATTAAATTAAATTAAACAAATCAAATTAAAATTGAATTAAATTAAATTAAATTAAATTAAAACATATTAAATTAAATCAAATTAAACTAAATTAATTAAATTAAATTAAATTAAAGCATGTCAAATTAAATTAAATTAAATTAAATTAAAATAATAAAATCAAGTTAAAATTAATATCAAATCAAATCAAATTAAATTAAAATTAAAACTAAACCAAATTAAATTAAATTAAAGTTAAATAAAAAATAATAATAACACCACATAAGACATAAAGAAATTCAAAATAAAGCAACTTGAACACTATTCCAAATTTAAACCCATTAATTTAAATTAAATCATGAACCACTTGAACATCAATTTGCCCTCGAAAGCTTTGGTTATCATAACTCCTAAACAGAACGTTAAATGAAATGTTACTTCACCTATAGGATATTCAAATGTCCTAGTTCACTGAGCAAGATAACAAAACTTGAATTCCGGACGATTAATTCATTTGTATGATTAAATTCATTCTGGACTTAAAACAATTCTAGCAATATTGAAAAGATGTTTAAGATTCTTCTTAAGCACTTCCTCAATATGACGGGATGTTTATAAGAACAACTAAATTTAATTGTGCTTTGATGAAGAAAATCGTCCTCAAACCAAAATACAAGAACCTAGACGTCATAAGAAATGACTAGCTATAGGATTAGGAATTTGATAGAAAACCATAACCCTTCCCTTAGCTTTACCTAGGAACTTGCTTAAATATTCTAATTGTGTTTTAAGTGCAGCTTGGGATGACGGGAAGACCCTCCGGATACGCTTTTATTTTATTGCAATTTACCTTATTACAATTTATTTAATCGCAACGCACTTACTTTTCTTGCATGATAACAACTGTTGCATGAAAACCCACACCTTTAGGATAGTCCCTAAAACTGAAACCAAAACTAAGTTAAAAGTCATTGCAAGATAAAATTCACTACCACAACATTTCAAAATATAAAATAACTCAAAATTTAATCACAAACGAGAACACAAAGCTGCGATTACAACTAAATTAAAACGTCCTGTTGGATGATCGGGAATACCTCGGATGATGTAACCTACGTGTTGCTAACGGGATTTCCCACGGTCTAAATGAAAGTGTGGAACTCATTCGGTTGAGTTTAGCAAATTCATCCGGACTAAGTGAATCCGATAAAAATAACGATGCGGAAGGATGGAGCAGTGGGATCTTAACCGGTGTTGTTATAATCAACTTTAAGGTTTGTTTAAATAAAACATAAAAATACTTGGAAATTAAGATTTTCTCTAAACCAAAACACTTTTCTCATCTCCTGATTTATGACTTCTAAAATTAAACCTCTGCAACAACAAGAAGCTCGGAACATGGTGGGCAGCACGGCCATCGTCATCAGTAAAACTTGAATCTACATCAGCAAAACCATTCTTAGAATTAAATAACCAAGCCATAGGTCTTCGAGGTAGTTTGCCTAGTGCAACATAAATCCTCAACCTTTTGTTAGACATTTGCATGATCATGTCATGTAAATTAAGCCCTAACCGGTCTTAGGACTCCGAGGTAGTCGTTTAGTACGACATAAACCCTCATATCTTCGAGGCTATTCGTATGATCATGTCATACGAATATAAGTCTAAATTAATTAAAATTGGCAAGATTGGAATATCAGATAATATTAGGATTTTCTTAAACTCGAAGCCAAACAATAGGATAGTTTGGGAAGTTGCCAAGATTCTTCTTGGATCCTTAGCTTCTCCTATTTCTCTTCCTTTGGACTCCCAAAATAAATTGTTCCAAACTTGATCCATTCCCTATTGAAATTCCAAAATTCAATCCCTTGAAAACTTAAACTTTGAAATTCTTGAGAGCAGAACTACTGATTATTATCGAGAGTTTTCTTAGGTGATTCCCGTCACTTAAGATGTAATTAACTATAGGGGCTTGCCCTTATAGGGAATTTCAAGAACCTGAGTAATATAAACCCTCGTTTAATGCTTTCATATTAAGCGAGGAATTTGTCGGCTTATAAAATTGGTTCGCAGACCAAACGGATGTCACAAATCTTCTAGTTTATCTAATCGAGCCACATCACCAAACAGTGTGTCTATTCTTCGAGATAGATACACAGTTTGTGATGCGGTGCTCGTTTATATAAACTATTCGTGATGTGAGATCAGTTTGATTTCATATCTTAAAATTTTCAAATTTAAAATTATTTTCAAAATCAAATACTACTTTTCAAATTATTTATTTAAATTAAATTAAAAATTCGCCGACAATTTCTGTTAGGCGACCCCCTTTTCAAAATAAAACACACGACCTAAAAATAAGCCGTACAATGCTTTGCCCCCTGCCTTTTTGAACATTTCTGCTTCTTCAATTGCAGCTGCTCGGAACTTCTTTCCCACTGTTGCAGTCGCTCGATATTGCTTGCGATCGGTTCGAATTGAACAATTGGTCTTAATAACCGTGAAAACTAACGACAGAATCCCTTGCGGGAAGGGTCCAGGCGTGGCTTTTAATGGAAGGAAAGAACTTAAATAAAGGTTAAAGTAACTGCCATAAAGAAGAAGCTTCCAAAAGGAGAAGTGTACCGGGCTTCACAATATTCAATAATTGTAATTAGAGGTATTTCTGTGTTTTGCTTGTATTTACTTGGATGCTCTAGTCATTCTCTACAAAACGGATTTGAGGGCTTATGAGAGCGGCATGGTGTGAGGTGTATGGAAGTTGTAACACAAGCATATTTTCTTTCTTCCCATTTTGCGCTAGTAGAAACTCCCTCAACTCTCTTCCCGTAGACATAGACAAATCAATTTAACGCTGAACCACGTAAATCTTATGTTTGATTATTTTCATATGAATTTCTATATTTCCGTATTATTTTTACATAATATTATATTTTTAAAACTCGGTTTGAATTGATCTAATCATTACATAAAATTTTAATTAATGTGTTTTCTACGGAAAAAAAGGAAAAAAGTGAAAGGAAAGAAAGATTATTTGGGACATGTGACATGATGTCCCAAATTTCTTCTAATGCAGACGAATAGAGGCATGAGAACCATTTTCATCATGCACAAGATGATTGCTAAAATTTGTGATTTTTTAATATTTAATTTAAAAATTATTCTATTTTAATATTAGTCTAACAATTACTAAACATAAACTCCTCATAAAATCCAAGAAATGGTTATAAAATAGAAAGCCATTTGACAGCCTGTGCTCTTCTGTTTCACTGAAATTCTACAAATGAGACAATCCTGGCCTTAACCTCCGTTCAACGTTTCATCTTCTCCTCCTTCCATATATATATATATATATATATATATATATATATATAAACACTATGATCTAACGTAGAATAAGTAGCACGAGTCTGACAGCATGGAGCTAAAGAAGGCTTCCTTTTGGTGTACTTTCCTCATTCTTCTCATCTCTTCTTCCGGTAAAATTTTTCCGCTCAATCTCATATCTCTTTTGTATTCTGCATGCGAGGATATGATTGTGTGTGAATGTGCAGCCGAGATGCTACCAGGAGTGGAATCTGGGAAGACTTGTCCAGTGGTAGCGGTTGGACCTTGCTACGATTGGACCGTTCCAGACGCTCAGTGCAACTTTTTCTGTGTTAATACGGGCTACGAGAGCGGGGTATGCGATAGCTCCGTCGAATGCCAATGCCGCGAGCATTGCTAGTTGCTAGTTAATCAGTTTTTTCTGGTTAATTAGCTGATGTGTTATGTGTGCTTGAATAAGTAATATGGCTGAAGCCTTAATCTTCCGTGAACTTTCTCTATGATTTTTACATGTTATTTTAAATAGTTTCTCAGAAGGAATAAGCAAATTGTTTGATGGATAGTTTTATTATGAGAAGTTTATGATTACATTTTTAGGTGTTAAATTTTGATTTTTATTCTTTTTTTGTAAGAGTTGAATACATATCACAAAACTTCTATGTATTTACGTATCAAACATATAAACCACAATTTTTAGATCTATATCACTCTAACTATGCTTCAAAAGGCGTGTTTCAATTTTTTTAAGTTAATAGTAATGATATTTTTATGGGATATGAATAATTTTGATTGGTATGATAATAATTTAAATTTAGATATTAGAGATGTAAACACATAAAAGTTATAAGCTATTCAAATGTATGTAAATGCATTTTTTTCTCGCTTTTAGTAGTTTGAATGGGATGCGCATGTTTGGAAGGGGTTTCTATTATTTAACTAGTTTGCATAATAAATTCAAAAATCTAACAAAAACTATGCTTGAAATTAAAATATTATATATATATATATATATATATATATATATATATATATATATATATATATATATATATATATATATATATATATACATATATACATATATATATACATATATACATATATATATATATATATATATTTGGGGAAAGAGCGACTTTGGGCTCCCTACATGTTAATCGTTAAAAAATAGTACAAAAGGGTTGGGGAGGTAGATCCCCAACTAGAAAAACAAAAAATACAATACCCATACGTACCCGTAGGGGTTCCGCCTCCCACATTACAACTCACCCAAAGAATGTACTCCAAAAAGATATAGAAAACATAAAGCAAATAATCGTTATATCTGAAAAAATGAACTAGCAAAAGACAAAGTCGTAAAGACCAAAAGAGAATGCAAAGTAAGCAAATCAGGACGAAAAAAATGGGGTTGAGACGAAAGCCTGCTGCGTCAACATTGATTAAGTTTGCTTTGAAAGGATATTGTAAGGAAGAGCAGCTGACGTGAATGCTGGAAAGCAATGAACTGGACTCCATTGTAAAAGATGTTTGCATCCTCAGAGAATATATAATTAAAACCAGCAAACAGTTGCTAAAAACGAAGTGCATCCAGAAAAATAAACCAGCAGTGTGATTTGCCAGCTAAACCAAAACAAAGCAAGGTGGCAGGTATGAAAATAAAAACAGCTTTGTAAACTAAGCCAATAAAATAAAAAACTGGAAAGATACACGGCCTCTTAATATCTGATATAAGGTAGTGGTAGAGTATCACCATGTATAAGCAGGGAGAGAGGTTGAGGAGCTGTTGTACCAACCCAAGGTTTGTCCTTAAAATGCTTAGATAACCAGTCAACATGTTTATTACCTTCCCTGTGGATAAAAGAGACTTGGATCTGCAAGGAATTAACTCTAATAGTATGCCAAATCCTTCTGAAAAGATAAATTAAGTTCCATGGGATGTAACTACTGCTATTAAAGAGATTGATCATCAGTATAGAGTCAGACTCCACCTGTAGATGAAGAAATTTAAATATAACGGCAATTTTAAGTGCAAGAAAGAAAGCCCAGACTTCAGCAATAATCGGTGAGTCTGCAGCAACATGTGAGTTAAAAAAACATAAAGTATTTCCTTTGTGATCTCGAAAAAGCCCCCCAGCACCTGAGGAGGAAGCAGTCCACGAACCATCTATATTTACCTTAATCCAACCCTGAACAGGGGGAGTCCAGTTTACAAGAACTGGTTTAATAACAGATATATTGTTGTGGCTTAAAAGTAATTTAACACTATTAAAGTAAGCCATGATTTGAGAATAAATGGAGCCCGTGGAAGGATGATTATCAGTATGCTTCCAACTGTTCCTAGCATTCCAAATGAACCATAAAATGACCATAGGAAAGCCCCGAGTACGTTTTCCATTATTAGATATATCCTGCCACTTGTTTAAGTAATTGGATATAGTATGGCATTGAGGCCATATAATTTTAAGAGTATTGCTCAAATTAACCCAAATATCTCTAGTATAGGCACAAGTAAAGAAAATATGAGAGTGAGTTTCCTCAGCCTGTCTGCAGAACAGGCAAATTGATGCTATTCTAAGCCCTTTAAGCTTTAGAATGTCATCAAGGGGCAGTAAGGAAGAAAAAAACCTCCAGTTGAAGAAAGCCATAGAAGGAGAGAAGAGAGGTTTCCAGCAAATGTTGCCCCAATTCCAATTATTGTGGTGATTAAATGAGTCATACATATGCTTACTAACAGAAATACCTTTAGCTTTCTTCCAGATTGGTCTATCTTTCTGGTTACATTGAATAGGAATTTGATTAATAGCCAAAGCAACATCAGTGCCAACAGTAGCCCTCAGCTTCCCCAAATCCCAAGTGCCATTATTCCAGTAATCAGAAACAGTGAGATGAACTTCTTCCTCAGAGGAGGGGGTGGAGATCTGGGGCAGACCCCAGTCATCATGCCAGAACGAGATTTTACCTTCCCCCAACTCCCAAAGAATGTGATTTTTAGCTTTGTCCCTAGCATTTACCATAGCTTTCCAAATCTTTGAGTCACCAGTTTTGCTAATAATGAGGGCAGGGTGAGTATGAGTACAATATTTAGAAAGCATGTAGTTAGCCCACACAGACTCCCCCAGCCAGAATTTTAGCTAGAGTTTGCACATATTTACCTCCACAATATGAGAGAGGGCCCTGAACCCCAGCCCCCCAGACTTTTTAGGCTTACAAAGCTTTTTCCAGGAACGCCAATGTTTCCTGGAGCCCCCACCTTCCCAAAGAAATTTGTTAAAAAGCTTTTCAAGATAATTAAGAGAGCTCTTTTTAGCATTAAACACTTGGAGAGCATATAAAGGGATGCTATGTAAAACACTTTGTAAAAGTGTTAATCTACCCCCATTGGAAAGGAAGGTATTTTTCCAATCTTTAATTTTATGTTGTATCTTATCAATTATATCATCCATTTGACTCTGTTTGCATCTGCCTCTAATCAGATTGACACCTAAATATTTCAGAGGTAAAGAGGCAATCTTAAAACCCGTGACATGATTGGCCCAGTGTTTAATGGAAGGCTGTGTATGACTATTAAAAAACAGTTGGCATTTATCTCTATTAAAAGAGAGCCCAGAAATATTTTCAAAAGAATGAAGAATCTTCATAGTTTGTTTAATAGCAAGTTTAGAGGCATTGGAAAAAAATTATAATATCATCAGCAAAGGCTAAATGTGAAACCTGAACATGTGCTCTATTGTGATAATTCATGTGGGGATGATGAATAAAAAATTGATTCAGCATTCTAGAAAGGTAATCAAAGACAAGAATAAAAATAATAGGGGATAAGGGATCACCCTGCTTGATACCTCTGTTTGCACTGAAAAAACCATAAGAAGAGCCATTGGTCATCACACTATAATGATTATTAGCTAACCATCTCATGATAAGATTACAGAATTTGTGCTCAAAACCTCTGGCAAGGATAACGTTACGGATAAACTCCCAATTGATGGTGTCAAAAGCTTTTTTTATATCAAGTTTGATAATGAGGTTACCTCCTCTGCATTTGGTGTCCAAATCCTCTAGAATTTCTTGAGCAAGAAGAATGTTATCCGTTATTTCTCTTCCTTTGATGAAAGCGATTGCTGCGCGAGAGATAAGGGAGTCGAGGTGAGGCTGTAGACGAGCCACTATGATTTTACCGATTATTTTAGAGATGGTAGAGGTTAGTGAAATAGGTCTAAAGTTGTTCCGAGTGAGACTTATCTTTTCCTTTGGGTATGAGCACTAGAGTTGCGAGCGAGAAAGTATTTGCAAATATCATCTCCTCTGAAAAAGCTTTGTATTGCCAAAATGACCTCTGTTTTAATGATGTCCCAGCAGGTGATGTAAAAAGTAGATGTGAAACCATCAGGTCCCGTAGCTTTATTAGGATTAATATCATTGAGAGCTTGGAGAATTTCCCCTTCAGATGGTATATCAGAAAGTTGCAAAGAGGCCACCATATGCTTTTCAGATGCAAAAAGGGTAGGATTGAGAGGGTGTACCTGCAAGTCACTAGAAAACAATTGAGAAAAATAATGAGCTGCATTTAAGCCAATTGCCTCAGCATCATTTAGAATATCCCCTTCATCAGTTATGATTTTAATAATGGAATTAGAATTTATCCTGTTTTTAATAGAAGCATGGAAATATTTTGTATTTCTATCAGCATTAATGAAATGGACATCATGGGCTTTTTGCTTTAACAGATCCTCTTCCAATGAAATGTCAGCTAGTAGCTTGAAGTGAGCTTGAGAGAGCTCGTGATAGCTATCCGAAGTGAGAATCTCTTGAGCTTCCAACACATTAACCAGATTAAGTGAGGATTGGACCCTAGAATGGATATTGCCAAACACCTCATGGTTCCATTTCCTCAGACCAGCGGCTCACCTTTTTGTGAAGGCGCCAAAGGATGAACCAGGGAGACCCACAGTTAACCGGCTTCCATAAATCTTTAATCAGAGCTAAAAAGGTAGAGTGAGTAGTCCAGATGTGTAAGAATTTAAATCTAGAAATGCTAGGTTTCTTGTGAAAGGCTAAAGTGAGAAGAAGTGGGTTATGATCAGAGGATGCATGACTTAGATGTTGAACCCTAGCCGTGTGATAGTAGTTGAGGAAATTTGTGTTACCAAAAAATCTGTCTAACCGCTGGAAGAGAAAACTACGTCTCCAAGTAAACTGAGGACCAGTGTAGCCTAAATCAAACAAACCAGCCTGAGAGATTTTTTCATTAAATTTTTGGATGAGAACCAAATCAGGACGGGAACCTCCTTTCCTTTCAGCAGGATACATGATTGTGTTGAAATCTCCTCCAACACACCAATTGTCCCGAATGGTTGATCTCATGATGACTAATTTGTTCCAGAGAAAGTATTTATCATGTAACAAAGAACTTGCATACACAAAGGTGATCCAACCAGTAAAGATATCAGCAGTGTAGTGGACAAGAATGTATTGGTTTTCATCTTCAATGATTTGTAACTGTATGTGTTTTTTCCAGAACACCCATATCTTGTTATTACTGTTATAGTAGTGATGAAAATGAGGAAAGGCAGAGAAAATAATTTCCATATGACTAGAAAGCAAAGGTTCAAGAATAGAGAAAATATTCAGATGATGGATCCTAACTAGATGTTTCAGTCTCTTAAGGGAGGAAGGATCTGCCACTCCCCTAATATTCCAAACCAGTATATTAAACATGCTGCCTTCCACCCCTTCTAGTAGATCTAGTAGAAGGGGGTAAGAGTTCACCTTCAGATAAAGTGGATTCAAATGTATCACCAATGGGATTCAGGATGTTAGCATATTTCTTACTCTTCTTCCTAGTGGATTTTTGAATTTGCCATTCATTTTCCAAATCGGAAGTTGCCTCTTGGACAGGAAAGGTCTCAGTTTCAGCATTACTAATCTCAGGGAGGTGGTGGGTTTGCTCAAGATCTTCAATTACTTCAGTATTGGGGTGTTTCAATAAAGGTTCCTCAACTGCAGAAGTGTTGGGAATAGGGGCAACAACCCCCCTAGTGTCAAGGGGTCAAAGGAAGAAGGAGGGGCAGTGGGTTGGGGGTGGGCTGAAGTGGTTTGTGTTGTAATCACTAAGGGTGGTTCATCAATAGGGGTTGTGTAGTTAACAATTGCTTCAATGTGGGTAGCAGGAATTCCATCACAGTTCTGGAGAGGTAATAAAATTTGTAAGTTTTGATCATCATCCACAGTAAGGGATAGCCCGTTTGAAGAACCTTGTTGAGAGTGAGTATCCTTCTCACAAAGTTGAGTGGGATCAGGTGTAGAAAGAGGACCCGTAGCTGGGTTAGCCTGCAAATGCTCAGTAATACGATGTGTGGGGGGAGGCCTTTCAGGAAAGGTCGGTACTTCTAAGGATGGGGGAGCATAATTTGGCACCTGGTTAATAGGTGGATTATCAGTTAAAGGGGGTTTAGTCAACCTTGGGGGTTTAAGATGAGGATGTAGTCTATAGCATATTGAAACAGAGTGACCAAACATGGAGCAATGAGAACAATATGGAGGGTGAGGCCCCGTAATGACTTTTTGCCAATAACCTTTGTGGGAAGAACCTATCCAAACCTCATCAGGGTAAGGCTGTGTAATGTCTCGTTCTACCAGAAAACAAGCATCAGCCGGTTTCATCCGTTCATGAGTTGGATTATCAACACGTAACGACTGTCCATAACCTTTGGCTAAGGAGTAAAGGATTTCATGATTGAAGAGGTGATACTTATAATCAGGGAATTTGATCCAGACCGGAATAATCGGGGATTCAGCTTTGGGGTCGAAATCGACACTCCATTTGAGGATCTTCATGTATCTATTATCGATTTTCAGCACCTTCCGAGCGAAAATGTTAGTATAATCAACATCATTAGATAAGTCAATGAGAATGTGTCTACCGTCTAGAGAACCAATTTTCCAGGTTCCAGTGAGTTTAAGCGAGTCGAAATCCTTACGAATAATATCCAGCTTCGGATGGCCGTAGAGAAATTTCCCAATCAGAGCAAAACGGCAAGCGGAAGCCAAAATATTCGTCTCCTCCTCCGATAAGTAAAGGGCCGGTTTACCATTCTTTCTACCAAGCTTTTTTATGAAACTGTACTCACCACCACCATTTTCCCAAGCTTCGTGAAAAGCCTGCGGAAAATAGCAGGAATGCTTCTTATTCCCCGAAAGAGAGCATCCATTTACCGCCTCAGCATAGGATCTCTCCATCTTCCGACGATGGAAGAAAAGATCTCAGCTAGAAGAGACGAAAACGCCATTCGCATTCGGGAGAGAAACCCTAGCCGCCGAGAGAGACATTATATATATATATATATATATATATATATATATATATATATATATATATATATATATATATATATATATATATATAATAGATAACAAATTGACATGATTATGTTTTGGGATGATAATGATATAATTAATCATACTAAGAAGCTTCTTTCCTTATCAAAGATGACATGTCACCAAAGATCCACTTGATCAAACATAAATCTTGAAATATTTTAAATAAATTAATCTTTAGGTTTAAAGTGAAGATCATTTGGGCTACAGTTTCAATAGATCTATTACCAAATTGAATGTTTTGATGGGCATATCAATGTGATCCCATCTATGTTCAATTGAGAACAAACCAAGAACCTAAGCCATAACTGAAAATTGAAAGACTGTGTTATCTTCAAACTTTGCATACTCATAGTTACATTGAAATTCTCGGCGAGAGAAATCCAATAAACCTAAGACCAGCTTAATTTTGAGTTCATTAAAGTTCTTAAATGTTAAAATAACATTTTTAAAATTGAACGAATATAGATGAGTCGTTTTCTGAAGTGTTAATGAGACTTTGGATAGATTTATTAAAATTTGACCTTTAAAAACTATTATGAGAGCCTTATTTCCATTTGAAGAGTTACCTGAGTTTCGAATGAGCTTAAAGTTCTAAAGAACTTTAGGGTTCTCCTTAACATCCAACACTCAAATAACACTATCACTCGATCACCACCGTTTTTTAACCATTGTTGCTCAATTTTTGTTGTCAAAATATTATCTCCAATAGTTACAATTCAATATGTATCACTTAATTAACACCATCTGGGATGCTATCTTCATTTTAACAATTTTTACCATTGTCATTAATGAACATATTGTGTGTGGGCTCCAAAAATTAGGACTGGTATTCCAAATCTGAGGTAAGTTTATTTTTTTTATCCTTTTTTAATTCTTGAATTTTCTTTAATAGATTTATTATTTCTTCAAATTTATAGAATTAAACCATTGTTTGTCAGTCAAATTTTTATAACTTTGTTGTTGCATCATCCTCACTTAGGAAGGCTACTTCGAGAGTGTTGGGCCCACCCACTCGTATATTAGACATGCATGAGTATTTTTTCGCAACTCTAAAGCCTTAAGTCTTCTAACCCACCCATTTAAAAGATGTGTGTCGATATTCTAGTATGTGTGAAAGTAATAAAAAATTTCTCTATCTTGTTAGAACAATGAGAATATACACTACATGAAACTTGCAAATTACTTTCAGTTTCTGCATACACATATTTTTGACACAAACATTAGCATTAGATGTATGTTCACCTTGTAAAAAATTCAAATGTCAATTAGTTGTCGGGAATATTGCATCGATAATATGTTGACGCGAATTGTTAGCGTCGCCATTTGCATTAACAAGCATTTAACACAAACTATTTGTATCACACGTTGTGTCAACAAATTGTTAACACATTTTAATCGCTTAATAGTGTTGAAGTATCCGACGCTAACTAATTTGCTTCAGATGTCTAATGCAAACGCTACGCAAATGACCTAAAAAATAATTCTCGTATGTCAGAGTCTCATTCTTTCCTTGTTGTTCCCTTCTTCATTAGCTATGACGACTCTGACACGACCCCCCCTCCACCGAGCAGTCTAGTTTTTAAGCCGAGTTTCCACAGGCGAAATCGCAGCTCCAGTGAGGAATCCTCCTCTCTGGTCTAATAAAATTTCCTTCCCTCATGAGTCTCCCCTTTATGAGATTTTTTATTTTTTAGTTTCCTTTTTATGTGAAAAATGATGTTTCATTAATAGATATCTAATGCATAAAAATCGTACAGTTTTTATGTTTAATTAAAAGTTTTGGAGTTAGATATGTACTGCATAGGAATTTTGTGATGTTAAAGTGAAAAATGATATTTAGGCGTTAGATATGTTGGTCAATAAATGAGAATCATAAGACCAAGTTAGGCGTTACTGAGATGAGAATGCTTAGGTGGATGAGTGGCTATACACTCAGAAAGAAATAAAAAACAAATATTGTTGAAAGGGTTGGTGTTACTCTAGGGGAATAAAATGTTACATTGAGTCGAATTAGATGGTTTGATCACATTAAACATTTACCATCTGATGATCATGTTAGGAGCGAATGTTTTAGATATCTTAGATCTATTGTTTAAAGTGATGGTGATATATATGTGGATGTCACTAGTATAATTGAAGTTAGATGGCTGAAGTGGAGGAATTCTTCAGGTTTATTGTGTGATAGAAAAGCATCGCTTAGTCTAGAAAGAAAAAAAATTATAAGATGGTGGTAAGTCTTGCAATGACTTTTTTCACAAAATTTTGGCTTATAAAAGAGAAGCATAAAATTAAATTAAGTGTTGCTTATATGAGATGACTCAGGTGAATGAGTTGCTAGGGCTACTGTTCAAAGTGTTGATGATAATATATATCGGGATGTTGTTAGCATAATTCAATTTTGATAATTGAAATGGAGAATGCCTCGGGCTTATTGTGTGTGATAATAAATACCGCTTGGATTTACAGGAAAATTTTTTATGATGGTGGTGAGACTGTCAGTCATGTTTTGGAATTAGTCGGTTGCTTTAATTTAATTTATATATAAATTTATTTTTAAAATAGTATTTTGATATTGAAAAATGTGATCGAATAGACACTGACTCCACTTATAACCCTCTCCTCTCTCTGTTATTTCAGCCGCCCGCAAGCCCTCTCTTGCGCAATCTCACAGCACATGCTTTGCCCCCTATCTTTTCAAACATTTATGCTTCTTCAATTGCCTCTGCTCGGAACTTCTTTCCTATTGTTACAGTCGCTCGGTATTACTTATGATCGGTTCGAACAGAACAATTGGTCTTAATAAACGAGAAAACCAACGACAGGATCCCTTTCGGGAAGGCTCCAGTCCGGGCTTTGAAAGGAAGGAAATAGCTTAATTAAAGGTTAAAGTAACTGCCATAAAGAAGAAGCTTCCAAAAGGAGAAGTATACCGGGCTTCACAATATTCAATAACTATAATTAGAGATATTTTTGTGTTTTGGTTGTATTTACTTGGATGCTCTAGTCATTCTCTACAAAAGGGATTTAAGGGCTTATGAGAGTGGGATGGCGTGAGGTGTATGGAAGTTGTAACCCAAGCATATTTCTCTCTCCCCATTTTGTGCTAGTAGAAACTCCCTCAACTCTCTTCCCGTAGACATGGACAAATCAATTTAACGCTGAATCACGTAAATCATATGTTTGATTATTTTCATATGAATTTCTACATTTTCACATTATTTTATATAATATTATATTTTTAAAACTCGGTTTGAGTTGATCTAATCATTACATAAAATTTTAATCAATGAATGTTTTCTACCGAGAAAAAAGAAACGAAAGAAAGATTATTTGAGACATGTGACATGATTTCCAAAATGTCTTCTAATGCAGAGAAGAGAAGCATGAGGACCATTTTCACCGTGCACAAGATGATTGCTATAATTTGTGATTTTTTAATATTTAATTTAAAAATTATTCTATTTTAATATTAGTCTAACAATTACTAAACAAAAATTCCTCATAAAATCCAAGAAATGGTTATAAAATAGAAAGCCATTTGACAGCCGGTGCTCTTCTGTTTCACTGAAATTCTACAAATGAGACAATCCTGGCCTTAACTTCCGTTCAGTTTTTCATCTTCTCCTCTTTCCATATATATATAAACTCTGTGATATAAGGTAGAATTAAGTAGCTCGAGTCCGGCAGCATGGAGTCAAAGAAGGCTTTCGTTTGGTGTATTTTCCTCATTCTTCTCATCTCTTCTTCCGGTAAAATTTTTCCACTCAATCTCATATCACTTTTGTAGTCTGCATGCGAGGATATGATTGTGTGTGAATGTGCAGCCGAGCTGCTACCAGGAGTGGAATCTGGGAAGACTTGTCCAGTGGTAGCGGTTGGACCTTGCTACGATTGGACCGTTCCAGACGCTCAGTGCAACTTTTTCTGTGTTAATACGGGCTACGAGAGCGGGGTATGCGATAGCTCCGTCGAATGCCAATGCCGCGAGCATTGCTAGTTGCTAGTTAATCAGTTTTTTCTGGTTAATTAGCTGATGTGTTATGTGTGCTTGAATAAGTAATATGGCTGAAGCCTTAATCTTCCGTGAACTTTCTCTATGATTTTTACATGTTATTTTAAATTGTTTCTCAGAAGGAATAAGCAAAATTGTTTGATGAATAGTTTTATTATGAGAAGTTTATGATTACATTTTTAGATGTTAAATTTTGATTTTTTTTCTTTTTTGTAAGATTTGAATACAATCACAAAACTTTTGTGTATTGACGTATCTAACATATAAATCACAATTTTTAGATCTATATCACTTTAACTATGCTTCAAAAGGGGTGTTTCAATTTATTTAAGTTAATAATAATTTTTTTTTTTTATGGGATATGAATAATTTTGATTGTTATAATAATAATTTAAATTTAGATATTAGAGATGTAAATACATAAAAGTTATAAGCTATTCAAATGTATGTAAATGCATTTTTTTCTCTCTTTTAGGAGTTTGAATGGGATGCACATGTTTGGAAAGGGTTTCTATTATTTAACTAGTTTGCATAATAAATTCAAAAATCTAACAAAAACTATGCTTGAAATTAATATATATATATATATATATATATATATATATATATATATATATATATATATATATATATATATATATATAACACAAGATAACAAATTGACATGATTATGTTTTGGAATGATAATGATATAATTAATCATACTAAGAAGCTTCTTTCCTTATCAAAGATGATATGTCACCAAAAATCCACTCGATCAAACATAAATCTTGAAATATTTTAAATAAATTAATGTTTAGGTTTAAAGTGAAGATCATTTGTTAAAATGGACATTTGATATTTCCCATCAATGTCATAACCCAGCAGGAGCTCTCCCGGGTATGACATAATAGGTACCAACCCTAGTTCCGTGCTCAAAACACATATTAGGACGTCCTAATGGGTGTCTCGGACTACGAGATACTATGCGTGAGCAAAATACAGTCTCATAGCACTCAACTGGACATCCCACACATGCAGCATCAAAATTTGATGCCAATATAATTGTAGGTTATCATCCACCAATGAGTGAGATTCCTCCCGACCAACAACGGTTGGGTTACTGGATGCAGACTCTCGGACTCCTTCTCTTGGGTCCCAACTAGCCACTCAATCTTCTCCGTTGGCCATTATGTTTCTTTAAGATTCATGCTAACACATATTTGACATACAATATCATGTGAAAATATTATTATTTAGTTTTAGAAATATGAAGTACACCATTTCATGCCAAAAAAAAAAAAAAAAAAGAGTTAACATCACTTCCATGAAGTTTAGGTGTTACATATTTAAATACGACTGAGGAAATGATAAATCAATTGTTTGTCATTTTCTGTTGTATTGAGATGCTCACCCTTGATACATATATATGCGCTTGTCATTATTATAGCAAAATCCTTACAATTTAGAAATCTATTTTAGTTTATAAGATTTAAATTAAGAAATCTGAAGATATAAATTTTTTCCTTTTCAGTATATAATATTTGCTACTGACGTAAAACAATTAAAAAATTTTATCACTAATATATATATATATATATATATATATATATATATATATATATATATATATATATATATATATATATATATATATATATATTTTGGGGAAAGAGCGTCGGTGGCTCCCTTCGTGTTAATCAGAAAAAATTAGTGGGGGAGGGGGCAAACCCCAATCTAAAATAAAACCCAAAAATACAATACCCACACAACCCCTAGGGGTTAAGCCTCCCACCATTACAACTGGTAAAGCATACAAATACTTATAAAATAGAAGTCTATTTTATAGTCGGCTCTTCTATGCCACTGAAAATCTAGAAATGGAGTTGATTCCCTGCTGCATGACAAACTTAGCCGGTCAAACTAGTGCATATGTATTTGCTTTTCATGAAGTATTCGATCAGCTGCCGGCACATACTCTTGACCTGGTAGCCTTAGCATCCCTCAAGTGTTCCATCTTCTTCTACTTCCATCTATATAATCTAGTGTAGAATTTGTAAGAAGAGGCAGAATGGAGCAGAAGAAGGCAATCCTTTGGTGTCTTTTCCTAGTTCTTCTCCTCTCTTGTTTCCGTAAGTTTTTTCCACTTCCATCATTTTCATTTTTGTTGTCTGCATGAATATGAATGTGTATACTGAATGTACAGGAGAGATGGTGCCGAGGGTGGAAGCTCAGACATATTGTGAAACAAAGAATCCCCTAGCATGAATATTGATAGAACATTGCGCGAATAATGACCATTGCATCAACCACTGTTCTGTTAAATTTCACTTACCGTATGGGAATTGTGACATCAATCGTATTTGTCGTTGCATGGAAGATTGCTCGGGTGGTTAACTAGCTGATGTGTTATGTCTGCTTGAATAAGTAATATGGTTGAAGCATCAATCTTTTGTGAACTTTGTTTGTGTATTATGCTTGCTATATGTATGTTTAGTTGTTTTCTAAAAGAATAAATGATTTATATGATGAATTTTATTATGAGAAATTTCCTATTGTTTTTTTTTTAAGTTTTAAATATAGAGTTTTATTTTTTATTATTATTATTTTTTTTTTGATGCAAGGTTTGAATATAACATATAAACCTCAATTTTAACATATATATCATTTTTACCATGCTTAAAAAGGTGTTCTTCATTTTTTTTTTCCAGTTAATAATATTTTTATATGATATGAACTATTTTGAACCATCACGGTTATATATAATATTTTTATATGATATGAACTATTTTGAACCATTACAGTTTCCATTTTTAGCCAACACATGCAAGATCACTAAAAATGCCTTGAACTCAGGTTTGACTAACAATGATATCGAGAGGGCAAAATCATGGCCGGAAAGAACTAAGATTACAATCTAGTGTGATACCCTTTTGCCCTTCACCTTTTTATTTTTAAATTGCAAAACAAAAGGATTGAAATTTTAAATCTCTGAAACATCCAAAGAAGTTATTATAAGTCTGAGAAGAATTAGTCATCGATGTTATTTTAATGTATTATACCATTATTTTTTATGACAGGGTATTAGAGAATGATGCTAGTGGGGAGAGAGAGAGAGAGAGAGAGAGAGAGAGAGAGAGATTTAAACGGAGAGCTTTAAACATTTTATATGCTATAGTGAAAAATATAGAATACTCTAGTTGTGGAAATTAATAGCTTTAAACATTAGAACGGATTTTGGGTTCTTTAAATATAGCCATACAAGCAAGGAAATTAATAAATACATATTTTTAACTGATATTAACAGTTGGATATCATGACCAAGGCCTTAGACAAGCTGGTAGGATACAATTAATTTCATTAGCTCATTATATTAGATTAATAAGTATAGTTAATCAGTTCCTTAATAATGATTAATATTCTTATACTTGGATAAATAACTCCCAATTATGTGTTTTCATTTCACTCCGGCCTTCTCCTAGTGTTTTGGAATTAATTGGTGTATACGTAAATAAATATACTGGAACAAATACATAAAATTGAGGGGTATAAATGTAAATTAATATACAGAGTTAAATACACAAAAATTGAGTGACATATCTAAATAGTATACAGAAAATTTGAGTGGTATATACAGAAATTAAGCTGTACGTGTGAATCTTTCACGAGAATTAAATGGTATGCATGTAAATGCTATAAGTCTGGTATTATAAATGTAAACATATAGAAATTGGGTGGTGTACATGTGAAAAATCAAAATTTATTTGCTTATTATATACTTGCATCATTGGAACTAAAAACAAAGAAAAAAATCTGAAATAATAATTATTTTTTTATTTGTTTCCTTTGGTTAGTCCTTTAGCTAAAAGGCATACATACGTACCACTATGTTATTATGCATTGACTTTCATATGATGATATTGCACTTTAAAGAAGGGTATTTTTGGTGTTTTTCTGTAGGTATAAAGATTTAAGGACAATGGAGCGAAAATATGCAAAAATGAGCGAATTTTGAGCAAAAAGAACTGAAAATATGAAAATTTGACCTAGGGTGGTGTGATTTTTCCAAGAGTTCAGAATATATTTCAAGGGAGGCCGCCGACAGCGGAGCCAGTTCAAGGCAGTGTTTCTAGAAGGCCGCCGACGGCGGGATCGACTGTTCTTTCACAAAATACATCGAATGTAGACGATTTTCGAATGAATGCTTGGAAAACCCTTGTAGACTCTTCAACAACTTTAAAAAGAACAATTCTAGGCCGAAAGAGTGTCCTATTGGGTCCTTAAAAAGTCACTAGGAATTCTTAACAAGTCCTTTTGAGGTCTTATAAGAGTCACTTAGTGTCAAATAAAGAGTCCTCTAGTGTCTATTGTTGTTATTTAGTGAGTGTTAATAGTGAGTTCAGATGGAGATATTGGTGAGGAATTTTTCGAAGGATTGTAAGAGTGGAAGGAAAGTGAGAGATCTCTTCTGCATTGTTGTTTCGAAGGAGAATTCTGCGTATTGTAAGGAAATGAAGAGATTCAGAGGAACTTCAAGGAGTTTTCTTGGGGAGTAATTTAAGATAAGTTGTTTTTATATACTTTAGTTTGTAAAACTTTACTTTTATATATGAAATCCAAGTTTTATTGTATCATCTCTATGAAATATGAGTAATTTCTATCTTTCTTCTAGTTTTGATATTTTTGTGAAATAATAAATTGAATTAGTGTGCCATAAAAAATTAAAGAAGTTGTGATAATCTTTTACTTAATTCTTAATTTACTTTCAATCTGGCCAATCAAATACTTAAAATATGATGAGTTTAACAACTATAGTAAATATTACATCCGAGATTCAGGGAGGTCAAAGTCATTGGAAGTATGATGCAAATAAATATGAAAATAATATTCATCTGGGTAGAATTGGAGATTTTAGAGTGAAAGGCTAAAATCCTCAATTCAGTCCTATTGTTTGGGTGTTGAAGTGTAGATGTTAGCCCTCAGGCAAGGGGAACATGGGAGCTCTGAAGTGAGAGTCGGTATCCTCCCAGCCTAACCGCAGATTCAATAATCAAGCATAGGATTAGTCAATGTTCTTTATGCCTGGATCAAAGGGTAAATAATAAGTATGCTCCTATTTGACACATCATCTTTTTAAACTAATTCTAATTATCTATTCACTTAAATATCTTAACAAAGGGAAAAGATTCTTTCTTATATATTTGAACTTCACTTTAGTAGAATTAGTTATCAGTTAGTAGAACTAGTTTAATTTAAACTTCATATTATTGTCGATTGCGTATTAGTGACAGATAGGCAATTTCAATTTAGTTGTGATTTTGAATTAATTTCTATAATCTTGGTCTGTAGCCTCTAAAATATTCCCTGTGGGACCGATATCCAGGACTCTACTAGAGCCATATATTACTTGAGCGATACGTATACTTGCATTAAAGGTAACTCTGCGATTAAAAAAAATATTATATAATTGTTACAAAAATTAAAATTACGCTAAGTGTCTGCGCAGAGTGTGCAACACGTCAAGTCATTTGACATTACCACTGAATGATCGCACTCATTGAGCTACTCAATAGAAATGAGATTTTTCTTCAATTGAAGAATGTGTCTGACCTTTTGCGAAGCCCATTTGTTCTTGTTAGGGAGTGCTATGTCAACGTCACCCATCCCAACCACGTTCAAAGCTTCTCCATCAGCCATATACACCTTCCCGAAGTCACCTACAACATAACTTTGCATTAATTCTCGGTGGGAAGATGTATGGAAGAAAACACTTGAATCAAATATCCAATTATTAATAGAAATGTGAACTACAACCAATAGTGCATCATGTACTTCTTCAGTTACAACATTAACATTGGCGTTCTCTGTCTTCTTAGGATTTTTGTAGTTCTTCTTTATGTGGTTAGCTTTGCCACAATTCTAGCAGGTTACTTGCTGATCAGGCCTTGACTTACTCTTACCTCTGTGCTTTGATTTCGATCTTCCTCTGTTTAAGTTCTTATCAAGTGATCTCTCTTTAGAATCAACTTTCAGTGTTGTACTCGAACATGAGATCTCGCCAGAATCTTTCCTACGCACCTCATTAGCCAAAATCAAATCATGATTATCATCCTATTTCAGCTTAAGTTTACCAGAAAATTGCTAATGGTCATCCTTATGGTTTCTCAGCTATTTAGAAATGAAGCCCACAATATCAGTGTACGCATCTCATCATCAAATAATTGATCTGTGATAGTATTAAAATCATTCAGATGTTTGCAACAGACGTACTATTTGTCATCTTTAAGTTTAATAACTTTTTCATCAAATGTATCTTGTTATTCGCTGACGACTTTTCATACAAATCTGAAAGAGCTGTTATGAGATATGCAGTTGTCCTTTCCTTGATGACTTTGTGTGCAACGGATTTCGACAGAGTTACCGAATAACCCCAGAACTTGTCGATCCAACAGATTCCATTCAACCCTATCCATCTTTTCCGGTCTCTTTCCCAATAACGGAAGATGAATTTTTTTTCCATAGAGATAGTCCTCTATCTGCATCCTCCAGTTACCAAAATTTGTGCGATCAAACAACTCGATCCTCGACACCTTCACTTTGTCTCCAGTCATTATTTTCCTTCAGATCCAAACCTTGGCTTTGATATCAATTGTTGTGAAAAATAACGATACGACGACAGTAACGAGAAAAGTATAGAACGAGAAAATTACACAAACACACATATTTACGTGGTTTGACAAATTGTCTACGTCTACGACATTGCAGAGGATTTTATTGCTTGAAGAATTACACCGTTTCTTAACAGAAGATTTGACCTAGGGCGCCAACGGCGAGATCGACGGCGCCGACAACAGACTTTTCCCGAGAGTTCAGAAAATAAATTACAAAGAAGGCCGCCGACGGTGAGATCGAGGCCGACGACAGCGAGCCTTAAGAGAGAATGTCCAAAATTAAGTATTCTAGAAGGCGGCCGACAGCGAGATTGAGGCCGCCGACGACGAGATTGACGCCTTCGACGGTGAGTATGTGAGTTCTCTCATGAGGTGCATTGAATGTAGATGATTTTTGAAGAGATGCTTGGGTAACTCTTGGAAACTCTTCAATTACTTTAAAAGAAACAAATTGAGGCCGAAAACGGGAGAGTCCAAGTGGTGTCCAGGAGTTTCTAGAGTATTTGTTAGTGTCTTGGTTTCCCTAATAGTTTTAGAGAGTGAGTTTATTTAGTGTTAATTGTGAGGAATTCTTCGAGAGATTGTAAGAGTGGAAGGAAAGTGAGAGATTTATTCCTCCTTGCCGCTTCGAAGGAGAATTTTGTGCTGTAAAGAAAGGAAGAGATTCAGAGGAACTTTAAAGAGTTTGCTTGGGGAGGAATTCGAGATAAGTTTTATTTACTTATTGTAGTTTGTATAACTTTGCTATTATATATAAAATTCAAGTTTTGTCTTATTTTTTCCATGAAATTTGAGTAGTTTCTCTGTTTTTCTCCTTGTTTTGAGATGTGAAATGGTGACTTGAATTAGTTGTGCCAAGAGAATGTTAAAGAAGTTTTGATAATCTTTTCACATTAATCTTAATTTACTTTTAATCTGGTCAATTGATTTGTTAAAATATGTTGATTTTTATAACTAAAGTGAAGATTACATCCAAGATTCAGGGAGATCAAAGTCCTTGAAAGTAGGGTGCAAATAAATAGGGAAATATTATTTATCAGGCGTAGAATTGAAGATTTTAGGGTGATAGACTAAAATCCTCAATTCGGTTCTATCGTTTGGGTGCTGAAGTGTAGATGTTAGCCCTTAGGCGAGGGGAACGTGGGAGCTCCAAAGTAAGAGTCGATATCCTCCCAGCTTAGCACCAGATTCAGTAACCCAGCATAGGATTGGTCAATGTTCTTTACGCCTGGACCAAATGGTAAAAAAATAGATATGCTCCTATTAGACACAACACAGTTTTAAACTAATTCTAATTATCCATTCACTTAAATTTTTTAACAAGGAGAAGGATGCTTGCTTATATATTGAATCTCACTTTATTAGTAAAAGTAGTTAATTGTTAGTAGAATTAGTTTATTAAAATTTCATCTTATTTACGATTGCATATTAGTAACAAATATGCAATTCGATTTACAAAGTTGTGATTCTGAATTGGTTTCTATAATCCTAGTCCGTAGCCTCTGAAATATCCCTGTGGGATTGATATCCAGGACTTCATTAGATCCATGTATTACTTAAGTGATATGTATACTTGCGTTGATAAAAGTAACTCTGAGATTATTGAATAATCTATACAACTCTATATCAAATTCTAACAATATTAAGTTTACGCAAAGTGAGCGGAGAGGTTCAGCCCGCAAGCCCTTGCTTGTGCAGTCTCACAACACATGGTTTGCCCCTTACCTTTTTCGAACATTTCTTCTTCTTCAATTGCAGTTGCTCGAAACTTCTTTCCCACTGTTGCAGTCGCTCGGTAATGCTTGCGATCGGTTCGAACAAAACAATTGGTCTTAATAACTGTTGACCTCATTTTTAATGAGTCAATACCTTTTGACCTAAAAAGTCGACTTTGGTCAAAATGGTCGAACCGGACCCAATGACCGACCACTGTTGACCTGATAGGTTACCCTTTTGACTACAAAAGTCGACTTTGGTCAAAATGGTCAAACCGGACCCAATGACCAACCTTGTTGTCCCGATAGGTCACCCTTTTGACCTAAAAAGTCAACTTTGGTCAAAATGGTCAAACCGGACCGATGACCGACCACTGTTGACCCCATAGGTCGACCTTTTGACCTAAAAAGTCAACTTTAGTCAAAATGGTGAAAACAGACCCAATGACCAACCCTATTGACCCAATATGTCATCCTTTTGTCCTAAAAGTCAACTTTGGTCAAAATGGTCGAACCGGACCGATGACTGACCTTGTTGACCCCATAGGTCACCCTTTTGACCTAAAAGTCGACTTTGGTCAAAATGGTCGAACCGGACCCGATGACCAGACCACATTGACCTCATAGGTCACCATTTTGACCTAAAAGTCAACTTTGGTCAAAGTGGTCAAACCAGACCCAATGACCAACCCTATTGACCCAATAGGTCACCTTTTTGACCTAAAAAATCAACTTTGGTCAAAATGGTTAAACCAGACCCAATGACCTGTTGACCTCATAGGTCACCCTTTTGACCTAAAAAGTCAACTTTGGTCAAAATGGTCAAAACACACCCAATGACCAACCTTGTTGACCCAATAGGTCACCCTTTTGACCTAAAAGTCAACTTTGGTCAAAATGGTCAAACCGGACCTAATGACCAACCACGTTGACCCCATAGGTCACCCTTTAAATGGTCGAATCGGACCGATCGACCAACCACATTGACCCCATATGTCACCCTTTTGACACTAAAAAGTCTACTTTGGTGAAAATGGTCGAACCAGACCCAATGACTAACCCTGTTGACCCCATAGGTCACCCTTTTAACCTAAAAAGTCAACTTTCGTCAAAATGGTCAAACCAGATCGATGACCAACACTGTTGACCCTATAGGTCACCCTTTTGACCTAAAAAGTCAACGTTGGTGTTGACCTCATTTTCAATGAGGTCTTCTCTTCTTCTTTTTAGTACTTAGGATCTAGCCTTAGGCTTTTCCTTTGACTATCCTAGAGGGTTAGAAATGGGACCCACCACTTAGAAATTCAAACCACTTCTTAACTCCCTGCAAACTCTACAAACTTGACTATAGACCCCTGATCACCTAGAGGGTTGAAATCAAATGTGAAAGTTTAAAGGATGAATTCCTATAAGACTCTTTGGCCTTAGGACCGCTACAGGTGGCACAGTGCAGTGAAGGAGCTGACTTACACACACACTACATTTATACACTACACTTTCACACACCATACCCAACTTGACCTTCGACTCATGTAGGTGATTCACATGGATGGTCCTTAACCACTAAGCCCTTGGTAAGAGGGTTAGGAACAACATAGTGGATGCCTCAAATGAGTCCATTCATGGCTCATGTGGGCTTGATATGGCTTCATGGCTCAACCAAAATGATTTCATTCCACTTATATTCACCTGACCTTCAATTTCCCAAAATTTTCAATTTTTGACCCAGGGACCCTACACCCGCATACTTACCCAAAACCATCGAAATTACCCAAATTTTTGCAAAATATCCAAATCACCCAAAAATTCCTCAAAATCATTCCCACACCAATCAAGTTGATCATCCATAGCCAAAAATACCAAAAATTCCAAAAATACCTCCCAATACCCTCCAAATACCCAAAATACCCCTCTTGACCCAAAAATCCAAAAAAAAAATTCAGAAAATTCTCAGAAAATTCCAAAAAATCCCAAATATTCCCAATTTCATTTTGTTCAACTACACCATAGGCCAATTTTGTCAATTTACCCTACTTTTGTCAAAACCCCCGATTTAACCCATTTTAACCGAAAGTGAACCCGATGTCAAACCAAACCTACCCGATTGACCCAAGTTCTGGTCCAATTCAATTCTAAACTTCAATTCAACAATCCCAACACCAATCTAGACCAAATCCAAGTCCAATTTGATTGACATTTGGATCCAATTTCACTTTTGGCCTTAAAGCCCAATTTGGACCCATGACCCAAACATAACCCAAACTCACCCAATTCAACTCCAATTAACCCCAAATCTTTTCCAAATCTTCCTTAACATTCCCACAAACAAAACACTAACATGATTTGCCCAACAATTAGACCCAACCCCACTCAACTTCAACCCAAAGCTAAAAGGCCCTATTTTGACCTAAACCCAAACCTAACCCAAATGAGCCCAAACCCCAAAATCGAAGCCCAACCAAAGTCAAAACCTCTTTGAAACACTCCCATAAACATTTCCCAACATTAATTTTACATCAATTTCAACCCTAGCCCAACATTGGCCCAAGTTAACCCAATTTGACCTATATTGGCCCATTCACCAAAGGAGCCCAAATTCAACCCAATTCAAACCTAAATCACTCCCAATTTGCTCCAAGTCACTCATGACACATCTATGAGCTAAACCCAACAATTATTTGGCCCAAGCCTTTGCCAAAATTCCATCCTAAAATCCATTTTAAAATCCAAAAGCCCACTTCCCTAAACCATTTTAAAAGCCAATTTCCACGAAATACAAAAGCCCAAAATTGGTCCTAAAGCCCACATGGCAATTTCTTTTCATCATACCTTTAATTGATATCACCCCTAAGTTTCAAAATTATCATTAAACCATTCCAAATCAAGCTTCATACAAATTCCCATCAAATTACCAAAAATTTCTAAAATCCATTTTCATGAAATTGACGAAGCTTTTCCCCAAGCCAAAGACAAGCCATGCAAGCCATGGACAAGCCACATGAAGCCATGGAAGGTTTGACATGTGATCAAGCCATTAATGGAAAAAGGAGGAGCCTCTTTTAAGCCCCTTAAAAAGGTTTTAACCCTTTTTATGCTTCACCTGAATCCATGATTAATCAAAATATTCATGGATGGTGACTTCTCTACCCTTTCTAGGCTGATTCATCCGATCCTCCCTCGGCCCAAATCAGCCATGGGGAGGTGAACCAAGCCCAAAAGGTGGACTTGACCAAATCGAGCCAAAATTAGCTCCTCCCGCATTCCATTTCAATTCAACTCCTTTACACATGTCCATGGCGATTAGATCGCACTAAGCCCCGACCTTGACCTCCACGACCTTGAGGGTGACCGACCCTGGCCGGCCGGCCACCACAACCGCCGGAAACCACCGGGCCGAGAGCTCGCATGTGAGCCCAAACTTGGAATTCTCACTGTGAGCTGCCCCGTCCCCAGGTGGCCATTGCGAGTTCGTTCTTCTCTTGCCGAGAGCGAGTCGATCCCAAGCCCTAACTCTCCCTGGGAGGCCCTCCACCCTCTCCTATTTAAACACCATCCTCTCTCGACCATGAGAGGTGCTGAACCAGATCTTACTGAAACCCTGCCAAAATTGTCCCAGAACACTCTCCATACTTAGAGCAGTTGATCCCCAGTGCCAATTTGCCCTAATCCCCACCAACAGAACTCAATTTCTCAGCCAAAATTCCACCCAAAACAAGGACACTTCTCCACGAGTGGATCAATCCTCGAATTGATTGGTCCTTCACCTTCACCCGGACGAGGGAAGGAGTCCGCGAGCAAGAGCCCCCTCTCCGGGCCACCCATCCGTTCTAGACTACATGCTTTGTGATCGGGCTTGGTCGAAATCATACTAGGCGATTCATCGGACCGGGAGACTTCATACGGAGCTTGCTTGGGATCCAATCGAAGGTGACACGACCCTCGGATTGAAGCCACACTTCTGCGAGCAAAGGTATGAGCTAATTCTTCATCCCGAGCTTCTAGAGATTCTCCATTTCAAATGCTTTAATTTCGATGCATGATCACCGTATAGATGTATTCGCCTCTTCAAGACGAATCCATAGAGCATAAGAACACGAAAATCCATTGAGTATTGAGTGAGATATTAGGGATTTAGTGTGGACGGCTCTCGGGTAAGGACGCATGCGGACGATGAACGGATGCCGTTCATTTAATACACGCGCGGACGGACGGCCAGTATCGCGTCGGATCAGGAGATGGAACGACACAGCGGGGCCCCGGAGCGCTGAGTTAGATGGCGACGTCGAACCAGAACACGCCGCGTGGCCTTTCGGAGCTGCCGAGGTTGACGCGGCGCCGCGTGGATAAATAGAAAATTAGGGTATTTTTGATTTATTTAATTCCCCTAAACTTCAAAAATCCATAACTTTGTGTAGGAAAATTAGAAAAATAAAATAAAAATACCTTCTTGCTCGGTGAACGAGAGGAGAATAATGTGGAAAAGAAATTATTTAATTTCATCGAGTATTTTATTTTTAATGATTTATTTCCCTTCTGCATTGTTTTAATTCTCCATGCATATAGGAAATTCACCATGGCATGTGACCATAGGGCTTTTGAAGCCTCCGAATTTGAGAACATTCACTGAATTTTCCAAAGTCGAGGCCATCCCTATGAGAAGTTATTGATTTTTCAAATTCATGTTTGCTGTTTTAAGTATTTTAATTTCAATAGTTAGCATGTTGTGAAATAAATTCTAGAAAAATTTGGTGATGTCTCTTATGACCGAGAGGACCCTAGGAAAAATAGATTTTGGATTAATTCATTTAAAATAACCCTAATTGGCTTAAACACCCAAAATAGCTCCTTAATTAATTAGAGCTAACCATACATCAAATTGACTTGAAATTAATTCTCCACTGACCTCTAGGATCAGAGGAACCCACCATAAAAATTTGAAGCCAATTGGACTTGGTTAGCCCTACTAAATGGGTTGATTAAGCCATTTAGTCAATTTGAATTTCAAAAATTCATAACTTTCAAAATACCTTTCAAAAATTCACCAAATTGGTTTTGAAGCCTCTCTGATATCAGGGGAATTTAAGAAAATTAAAATTTCAATTTTCTAAAAAAGTTGATTTTTTTGGTATTATTTTAATATTTTAATAATTAAAAAATAATAAAAATCACAAAAATAATAAAATTCACTAAAATGTCACATTTTGAATTTTAATCACTTAGGAACAAATCCCATATTTTTCTTAGGTCTATTTAATGAGATATTAAATTTTAAAGCCCTAGGGTAATTTTAAAATTAAAAAAATGTATTTTCTAGCATTTTCACTAAAATAATTATAATAAATCAAAGAAAAATCAGAAAATTACAAAAATTAATTCTCTAATTTCCTTGATATCAGAGAGATTTTTGAAAAATATAAATTTCATTTTTCAACCTTTATTTTATTTTTAAATTAATTAATACTCCAAAACTTAAAATAATTATAATAAAAATATTATAATTCAAAAAATCACCAAAATTGGTCCAAGTGGTCCTCTGGTCATTAGGAATGTCCCATAATTTTCTTAAGGACAGAAACTTTCCCTTAGTCATATTATTAAATTTTCCTTGGAGATTCCTATTTTCCACCAAAAATAATTACATAAATAAATTAAATACAGAAAAATCATATTTTCTCTTCTCATGTCTTTATTGGCATATGAGTAAAGTCACATAAAAATTTCAAGTTCATTTAAGCTCAATTTAGTGAGTTATGGAATTATTAAGCTTGAAGGGCAAAATGGTAATTAAAATTTTAACCCTTAATTAAAACTTTAGGTTTAATAAAATTAACAAGTAAAATATTTGATCTTAATCTGATTTAGATGATTGAAATTTAAACAATTAAAGGGTAAAAACCTACTAAACAATTTAAAATAATTGAAATAAACCTTAATTAAATAATTGATTAAATTTGGAAGAATAATAAAATTGGAATTACTAAAATAGGGATATTATTAGGAAGAGATTTATTCTTTAATTTAAAAATCCCTAAATTAATCATCTCAATAATATTTAATTCCTAATTAAAATGATAATTCAAATTTAAGTTTTAAAATGTTAAAGGACTTAATCATTAAAATTAAATTAAAAAGTTAAATTATTAAACTCTTTTTAAATTTTCCATTAAACTAAAATTAAAAATAAAATTAAATTAAAGATTAAATTAAATTAAATCAAACAAATTAAATAAATTAAATTAAATTAAATTAAATTAAATTTAAAAAAAATTAATTAAATTAAATTAAATTAAATTAAATTAAATTAAAACATATTAAATTAAATTAAATTAAATTAAAAATAAAATAAAATCTAATAAAATTAAAATTAAAAATAAAAAATAAATTAAAATTAAAGCTAAACCAGATTAAATTAAATCAAAGTTAAATTAAATTGAATTAAATAACATCACCTAAGACATAAAGGAATTAAATATAAAACAACTTGAACACTATTCCAAATTTAAACCTTTTAATTGAAGTTAAACTAAATCACGAACCATTTGAACTCCAATTTGCCCTCGAAAGCTTTGGTTACCATAACTCCTAAACAGAACATTAAATGAAATGTTACTTCACTTATAGGATATTCAAATGTCCTAGTTCATTGAGCAAGATAATAACAAAACTTGGATTCTCGGACGATTAATTCATTTGCATGATTAAATTCGTTTGGACTTAAAACAATTCTAGTAATATTGAAAAGATGTTTAAGATTCTTCTTAAGCACTTCCTCAATATGATAGGATACTTATAAGAACAATTGAACTTAATTATTCTTTGATGAAGAAAATCGTCCTCAAACTAAAACACGAAGACCTAGACGTCATAGGAAATGACTAGCTATAGGATTAGGAATTTGGTAGAAAATCATAACCCTTCCCTTAGCTTTACCTAGGAACTTGCTTAAATATTCTAATTGTGTTTTAAGTGCAGCTTGGGATGACGGGAAGACCCTCCAGGTACGCTTTTATTTTATTGCAATTTACATTATTGCAATTTTTTTAATTGCATCGCACTTACTTTTTCTTGCATGATAAACAACTGTTGCATGAAAACCCACACCTTTAGGATATTCCCTAAAACTGAAACCAAAACTAAGTTAAAAGTCATTGCAAGATAAAATTCACCGCCACGACATTTCAAAATATAAAACAACTCAAAATTTAATCACAAACGAACACAAAATTACAATTATAACTAAATTAAAACGTCCTGTTGGATGATCGGGAATACCTCGGATGATGTAGCCTACGTGTTGCTAACGGGATTTCCACGGTTTAAATGAAAGTGTGGAACTCATTTAGTTGAGTTTAGCAAATTCATACTGGACTAAGTGAATCCGATAAAAATAACGATGCGGAAGGATGGAACCGTGGGATCTTAACCGGTGTTGTTATAATCAACTTTAAGATTTGTTTTAATTAAAACACAAAAAACACTTGGAAATTAAGATTTTCTCTAAACCAAAACACTTTTCTCATCTCCTGATTTATGACTTCTAAAACTAAACCTCTGCAATAACAAGGAGCTTGGAGCATGGTGGGCAGCACGGCCATCGTCGTCAGCAAAACTTGAATCTACATCAGCTAAAACTTCTTAGAATTAAATGACCAATCCATAGGACTCCGAGGTAGTTTTCCTAGTGTAACATGAATCCTCAACCTTTTGTTAGGCATTTGCATTGCAAATTAAGCCCTGACCGGACTTAGGATTCCGAGGTAGTCGTTCGGTACGACATAAACCCTCATAACTTCAAGGCTATTTGTATGATTTTATCATACAAATATAAGTCCAAATTAATTAAAATTGGCGAAGATCAAAACATTAAATAAATATTAGGACTTTCCTAAATCCAAGCCAAACAATAGAATAGTCGGGGAATTACCGAAGTTCACTTCGAATCTGTGATTTCTCCTACCTTTCTTCCTTTGAATTCCCAAAACAAAATGTTCCAAATTTGATCTATACCCTATTGAAATTCCAAAATTCAATCCCTTGAAAACCTTAAACTTTGAAATTCTTGAGAGCAAAATTTCTGATTATTATCGAGAGTTTTCTTAGGTGAAACCCGTCACTTAAGATGTAATTAACTATAGGGGCTTTCCCTTATAGGGAATTTTAAAGAACCTGAGTAATATAAACCCTGTTTAATGCTTTCATATTAAGCGAGGGGAATTTGTCGGCTTATAAAATTGGTTTGCGAGACCAAACCGATGTCATAAATCTTCAGTTTATTTAATCGAGCCCCACCATCAATGACGGTGTGTCTATCCTTAGGATAGATATACGGTTTGTGATGCGGTGTTCGTTTATATAAACTATTTGGGATGTGAGATCGGTTTGATTTCATATATTAAAATCTTCAAATTTAAAATTATTTTCAAAAATCAAATATTACTTTTCAAATTATTTATTTAAATTAAATTAAAAATTCGTCGCACAATTTTTGTAGGCGACCCCTTTTCAAAATAAAACACACAACCTAAAAAATATGCCGACAGTTGGTCAAAATGGCCAAACCAGACCAAATGACCAACCCTGTTGACCCCATAGGTCACCCTTTTGACCTAAAAAGTTAACTTTAGTCAAAATGGTCAAACCAGACCCAATGACCAACCCTGTTGACCCCATAGGTCACCCTTTTGACCTAAAAAATCAACTTTGGTCAAAATGGTCAATCCTAACCCTATGAACAGCCCTGTTGACCCCACAGGTCAACCTTTTGACATAAAATGACAATTTTGGTCAAAATAACCAATCCAAATCCAATCGCCAACCTTATTGACCCAATGGATCAACACATGACCTAAAAAGTCAATTTTGGTTAAAATGATCAATTTTTGATCAAACAACCAATGACATGTTTAAAACCTCACAATGACAAAACTACAAATACTGTGATCAAATCAACCAGGACAAGGTTAAAAAGATCACATTGGACATTTTAAAATTAAATTGATCAACCTAGGCTGACTTGAGTCAACCTAGGTCAAAATTGGTCAACACTTATCTATTTTAATCAAAATAGATAAAAAATGAAATAAAAATAACAAAATTAATCAAATAATTAATTTCAAAATTATTTTGATTAATTAAAATGATTAATGATTTAATTTTTAATATTTTAATTAAATGACATAATTAATTAAAATGAAAATTAAATTAAAATCATAAAATAAAAAAATGATAAAATTAATCAATTATCTTGATATGACATTGTTTCTAACTCTATTTTCCTTGCAGGATGAAGACATGAAGTTTTGTTTAGATTTTCTTTGCATGTTATAGGGTGTGTTAACTCTGTTTTGCAGGACGTCAACGACGTAACATTGATGACAAAACCAGAACTTTTAGGATAACCACAAAACCTAAACTTTCTACAAACAACAAAACAAAAATGACATGACAACAAACACAACTGAACTTTTAGGTTAGCCATGAAATCTGAAATAAAACGACAAAATTATTAACATTGATATCGACATAATATCAACATTAACAAAAACATACAATGACATTTCTATACCACAATAAAATGATGATATGACAAAATAACATGACAAAACCAAAATTTAAAACAAAATGAAATCATAAACAAAATAACAAAAATAAATAAGTAATGATATCTTCTTGACATCATTGAAGGTATCTTATGACATAATAACGACATAGGAGATAAAATATCTCATGACAAATCGAGATATTAATCACGACATCTTATGAACTTACGACATCACATAAAATGACATGACATTATGATTCACATTAAGACACGACATAAAATGACATGAAATTATGACATCACATTATGACTTAACACGACATACAAACTATGACATCCCGACATGACATATGACATGATATACAAAATGACAAAAATGACATTACAAAACAAAACACACTGCCACGACAACACTTACACTTTTTCGAGGATAAATGTTAACCTTAATCGGGGTTTTCCTAGGCAATATTAATTGCTTAGGATGTGATTAACTATAGGAGCTTGCTTCTATAGGAGATTAAAGAACTCTGGATAGGTATTTCACCTATAAGATCTCTCTGGTTACCCAAGATCTTCATGTGATTTTCTTATACGAAAAACTTCAGTAATCAAACAATCTGAAGGTTTATTCTATGAGATTATCATTCGATCTCTTTTTCTCTCAATCTCTATCATGATTAATCCTTCTTCAATTTCTCCAAAGAGTTTTGACAAAAAGTCTAAGTAGAATAAGAATTAGGGTGATGGATAGAGAAAGAGAGTGGCGACTCCTTAACATTGACATGATACATGAATTGATAGCGTTGTAAGTCAAACGAAAAAAATATATATATTTCATCGCCATCAATAACCACGAAAACCAACGATAGGATCCCTTTAGGGAAGGGTCCACACGGGGCTCTGAAAGGAAGGAAATAACTTAAATAAAGGTTAAAGTAACTTCCATAAAGAAGAAGCTTCCAAAAGGAGAAGTATACCAGGCTTCACAATATTCAATAATTGTAATTAGAGGTATTTTGGTGTTTTGCTTTTATTTACTAGGATGCTCTAGTCATTCTCTACAAAAGGGATTTGAGGGCTTATGAGAGTGGCATGGTGTGAGGTGTACGGAAGTTGTAACCCAAGCATATTTCTTGCTCCCCATTTTGCGCTAGTAGAAACTCCCTCGACTCTCTTCCTGTAGACGAACAAAATCAATTTAACGCTGAATCACGTAAATCTTATGTTTGATTATTTTCATATGAATTTCTACATTTTCGCATTAATTTTACATAATATTATATTTTTAAAACTCAATTTGAGTTGATCTAATGATTATATAAAATTTTAATCAATGAATGTTTTCTACGGAGAAAAAAGAAAAGAATGAAACGAAAGAAAGATTATTTGGGAAATGTGACATAATTTTCAAAATGTCTTCTAATGCAGACGAAGAGAGGCATGAGGACCATTTTCACCATCCACAGGATGATTGCTATAAATTGTAATTTTTTAATATTTAATTAAAAAATTATTCTATTTTAGTATTAGTCTATCATAAATTCCTCGTAAAATCCAAGAAATGGTTATAAAATAGAAAGCCATTTGACAGCCGGTGCTCTTCTGTTTCACTGAAATTCTACAAATGAGACAATCCTGGTCTTAACCTCCATTGAGTGTTTCATATTCTCTTCCTTTCATATTTTAGTATTAGTCTATCATCTTCTATGGGCTACCAACTTTACTGGGTATAAAATTGCTAGGCTGCCTATTAAATATTTAGGTGTCAATCTTATTAAAGGCAGGTGTAAGCAAATTCAGATGGATGATGTGTTGGATAAAGTCAAGAGTAAGATTAGGAACTGGAAGAATACTTTTCTCTCTAATGGGGGTCGTTTAACTTTGTTAAATAGTGTGCTTCATAGCATCCCTCTGTATGCACTCCAAGTTTTTAATGCTAAGAAAAGCTCTATTGAGAGATTGGAGAAAATTTTCAATTCTTTTCTTTGGGAGGGGGTGGTTCTAAAAAGCACTGGCTTTCTTGGAAAAAATTGTGTAAGCCTAAGTACTCTGGTGGGCTTGGTTTTAAAGCTCTTTCTCACATTGTTGAAATCAATATGTGTAAGCTTTGGTACAAGTTTAGATTAAGGGAGTCTATCTGGGCTAATTTTATGCATGCTAAGTATTGTAAAAATGTTCACCCTACTATGGTTACTTGGAAAAGTGGGGACTCCAAAATTTGGAAAGCTATCCTGGGTATTAGACAGGAGGCCTCTAAGGCTATTTTTTGGGACATTGGAGATGGGAAGATCTCTTTCTGCCATGATAACTGGGGTATGCCTATCCTAAATGAGCTCTCTCATCCTTCTGCCATGAGTAATCTGCTGATTGCTGACTGCTGGTTTTTGGAGCAGTGGGATTTGAGGAAGATTAGGGAGTTGGTGGGGCGAGGACACTGCTATGTTAATTAACCAAATTCCTATAAATAGAACTAATGTTGATAAACCTGTTTGGAAGAAGCAGCCTCATCTGTCTGTTAGCAAGCACTTATATCAAAATTTTCATTCCTTTATTAAGTTGTATTGGGGGAAAGGGATATGGGATCCTATATTCTCTCCTTCTATATCCTTCTTCCTGTGGAGGTTCTTCTCTTGTATTTTACCTTTAGATGATATTTTAAAATTAAAAGGATTAAGATTGGTTTCTATGTGCGTGCACTGTAAGAATGCCGAGGAATCCTCTTCTCACCTCTTTTTCAATTGTATTTATTCTAAGCACATCTGGAACAGGTTGGCCGGTAATTTTGGTTTGGTTTGGAATAATTCCTGCACTATTTATGATTATGTGAAGGTTTGGAAAGATTCAAACCGGGTTGGGAAAGGTTTTAGTCGGTTCCCCTATGTTGTTTTGTGGTTCATTTGGTGTGCTAGGAACTCCTATAAGCACACTGAATGTCATCCCTCCCCTGATGCTATTTTCTTAAAAATTTTGGCCTACCACAGCAGGTCACTCAGGCTTTTTCATAAAGGTACCATGCACTCAAATAGGCCCATTGTGGTTAACTGGGTTCCACCTGTGATGGGGACTATCAAAGCAAATATTGACGGAAGTTGGTCTATTTCCCATTCTGCTGCAGGCGGTCTGTTTAGGGACCATTTGGGGAATTTGTTAGCGTTTTTTTACTCCCCGGTGATGGCTGATTGTCCTCTCTCGGCTGAGACACAGGCACTCGTTACTTGCATGACAAGCTGCCATAAATCTTAATTTTGTCTCCTTACAGGTGGAGACTGATTCCAAGAGACTAATTGATATTTTCTTAAAGCTGGTTGATACTCCTTGGAACTTGATTATTCTTTTTAAAAGAATTTGGTATATTATTGACAATTCTATTTTGCAATTCAGCATCACTTTTATTCATAGAGAGGGAAACAAGCCAGCGGATTGGTTAGCAAAAAATTCTGGACACTCCCCCTTTGTGGGTACAACTCCACCTCAGCACCTTGCTTTGCTGGTTCACGGTGACAAGCTAAATCTGCCATACATCAGATATAAATAGTTTGTCTTATCATCATATGCTAATCCTGGCTTTGTTTCATTTTGATGCCTGTTTTGTTTTTCTTTTTTCTGTGGTAGTCTTTTGCTCTGTTTTATTTTGTTTTCTCTGTGCTCTGTTTCATTTGGTTTCCTGTAATGCTCTTTGCCTGCGGCAGTTGTTTCTCTCATGTGTGCAGGAACACCTCCAACTCAAGTATCTTTGGTTACACGTTGTTATTAACCAGGAATCGTCTCCAGGGATCCAGTTTTTCTGCGGGTTTGATTGACTCCAATTCAGTTTTTTCTGCGGTTTTGATTGTCTCTCCTATGTTTCTCATGCTAGATCTTGCGGATACTACACTTAAATTGGAATCACTAGTGTGTCATTTGATTATCTGCAGCTTTTTTTGGACACTTTGTTGTCGAGTTTTCTTTACATTTCTACTGTTTTTGGTAGATATTTTTCTCAGTACTCTTTTCCTTTTTGGAGTGTTTACTTGCGTGAGTTGTACTGTGGGGGGAGGATGGAGGGAAACGGGACCTCTAGGTGTGAGTTACTGTATTTTTTTGGGTTTTTGTAGTGAGGACCTGACTCCCTCACCTCCTTCATTTTGTAACACTTTTTTATTATTAACACGTAGGGAGAGCCTTTGGGGCTCTTTCCCTATATATATATATATATATATATATATATATATATATATATATATATATATATATATATATATATATATATATATATAAACTCTGATATAAGGTAGAATAAGTAGCACGAGTCCGGCAGCATGGAGCCAAAGAAGGCTTTCGTTTGGTGTATTTTTCTCATTCTTCTCGTCTCTTCTTCGGTAAAATTTTTCCACTCAATCTCATATAAATTTTGTAGTCTGCATGCGAGGATATGATTGTTTATGAATGTGCAGCCGAGTTGCTACCGGGAGTAGAATCTGGGAAGGCTTGTCTAGTGGTACCGGTTGGACCTTGCTATGATTGGACCGTTAGGGATGCTCAGTGCAACGCTTTCTGTGTTAAGACGGGCTACGAGAGCGGGAAATGCGATATATCCATCGAATGCCAATGCCGTGAGCATTGCTAGTTCTAGTTAATATGTTTTTTTTATGGTTAATTAGCTGATGTGTTATGTGTGCTTGAATAAGTAATTTGTCTAATTAAATTGTTTCTCAGAAGGAATAAGCAAATTGTTTGATAGATAGTTTTATTACGAGAAGTTTATGATTACATTTTTAGCTGTTTAATTTTGATTATTTTTTTCTCTTTTGTAAGACTTGATTACACATCACAAAACTTCTATGTATTTACTTATCTAACTATGCTTTAAAAGGCGTGTTTCAATTTTTTTAAGTTAATAACAATTTTTTTTTTTTATGGGATGTGAATAATTTTGATTGTTATAATAATAATTTAAATTTAGATTTTAGAGATGTAAATACATAAAAGTTATAAGCTATTCAAATGTATGTAAATGCATTTTTTTCTCTCTTTTAGGAGTTTGAATGGGATGCACAAGTTTGGAAGGGGTTTCTATTATTTAACTAGTTTGCATAATAAATTCAAAAATCTAACAAAAACTATGCTTGAAATTAAAATATATATATATATATATATATATATATATATATATATATATATATATATATATATATATAAAATAGATAACAAATTGACATGATTATGTTTTGGGATGATAATGATATAATTAATCATACTAAGAAGCTTCTTTCCTTATCAAAGATGACATGTCACCAAAGATCCACTTGATCAAACATAAATCTTGAAATATTTTAAATAAATTAATCTTTAGGTTTAAAGTGAAGATCATTTGGGCTACAGTTTCAATAGATCTATTACCAAATTGAATGTTTTGATGGGCATATCAATGTGATCCCATCTATGTTCAATTGAGAACAAACCAAGAACCTAAGCCATAACTGAAAATTGAAAGACTGTGTTATCTTCAAACTTTGCATACGCATAGTTACATTGAAATTCTCGGCGAGAGAAATCCAATAAACCTAAGACCAGCTTAATTTTGAGTTCATTAAAGTTCTTAAATGTTAAAATAACATTTTTAAAATTGAACGAATATAGATGAGTCGTTTGATGAAGTGTTAATGAGACTTTGGATAGATTTATTAAAATTTGACCTTTAAAAACTATTATGAGAGCCTTATTTCCATTTGAAGAGTTACACTGAGTTTCGAATGAGCTTAAAGTTCTAAAGAACTTTAGGGTTCTCCTTAACATCCAACACTCAAATAACACTATCACTCGATCACCACCGTTTTTTAACCATTGTTGCTCAATTTTTGTTGTCAAAATATTATCTCCAATAGTTACAATTCAATATGTATCACTTAATTAACACCACTGGGATGCTATCTTCATTTTAACAATTTTTACCATTGTCATTAATGAACATATTGTGTGTGGGCTCCAAAAATTAGGACTGGTATTCCAAATCTGAGGTAAGTTTATTTTTTTTATCCTTTTTTAATTCTTGAATTTTCTTTAATAGATTTATTATTTCTTCAAATTTATAGAATTAAGCCATTGTTTGTCAGTCAAATTTTATAACTTTGTTGTTGCATCATCCTCACTTAGGAAGGCTACTTCGAGAGTGTTGGGCCCACCCACTCGTATATAAGACATGCATGAGTATTTTTTCTCAACTCTAAAGCCTTAACTCTTCTAACCCACCCATTTAAAAGATGTGTGTCAATATTCTAGTATGTGTGAAAGTAATAAAAAATTTCTCTATCTTGTTAGAACAATGAGAATATACACTACATGAAACTTGCAAATTACTTTCAGTTTCTGCATACACATATTTTTGACACAAACATTAGCATTAGATGTATGTTCACCTTGTAAAAAATTCAAATGTCAATTAGTTGTCAGGAATATTGCATCGATAATATGTTGACGCGAATTGTTAGCGTCGCCATTTGCATTAAGAAGCATTTAACACAAACTATTTGTATCACACATTGTGTCAACAAATTGTTAACACATTTTAATCGCTTAATAGTGTTGAAGTATCCGACGCTAACTAATTTGCTTCAGATGTCTAATGCAAACGCTACACAAATGACCTAAAAAATAATTCTCGTATGTCAGAGTCTCATTCTTTCCTTGTTGTTCCCTTCTTCATTAGCTATGACGACTTAGACACGACCCCCCCTCCACCGAGCAGTCTAGTTTTTAAGCCGAGTTTCCACAGGCGAAATCGCAGCTCCAGTGAGGAATCCTCCTCTCTGGTCTAATAAAATTTCCTTCCCTCATGAGTCTCCCCTTTATGAGATTTTTTATTTTTTAGTTTCCATTTTATGTGAAAAATGATGTTTCATTAATAGATATCTAATGCATAAAAATTGTACAGTTTTTATGTTTAATTAAAAGTTTTGGAGTTAGATATGTACTGCATAGGAATTTTGTGATGTTAAAGTGAAAAATGATATTTAGGTGTTAGATATATTGGTCAATAAATGAGAATCATAAGAGCAAGTTAAGCGTTACTGAGATGAGAATGCTTAGGTGGATGAGTGGCTATACACTCAGAAAGAAATAAAAAACAAATATTGTTGAAAGGGTTGGTGTTACTCTAGGGAAATAAAATGTTACATTGAGTCGACTTAGATGGTTTGATCACATTAAATATTTACCATCTGATGATCATGTTAGGAGTGAATGTTTTAGATATCTTAGATCTATTGTTTAAAGTGATGGTGATATAGATGTGGATGTCACTAGTAGAATTGAAATTAGATGGCTGAAGTGGAGGAATTCATCAGGCTTATTTTGTGATAGAAAAGCATCGCTTAGTCTAGAAAGAAAAAAAATTATAAGATGGTGGTAAGTCTTGCAATGACTTTTTTCACAAAATTTTGGCTTATAAAAGAGAAGAATAAAGTTAAATTAAGTGTTGCTTAGATGAGAAGACTCAGGTGAATGAGTTGCTAGGGCTACTGTTCAAAGTGTTGATGATAATATATATCGGGATGTTGTTAGCAGAATTCAATTTTGATGATTGAAATGGAGAATGCCTTAGGCTTATTGTGTGTGATAATAAATACCGCTTGGATTTACAGGAAAATTTTTTATGAAGTTGGTGAGACTGTCAGTCATTTTTTGGAATTAGTCGGTTTCTTTAATTTAATTCATATATAAATTTATTTTTAAAATAGTATTTTGATATTGAAAAATGTGACCGAATAGATCTCACATCTCTAATAACTTACGTAATCGAGCACAATACCACGAGTAATACACCCTCTCAAGAGATAAGTGTATCACTTGACAGTAGGCTCCATTATATAAACCAAGAAATTTATGACATCTATTTGTTCTGTGAAACCTTTTGTTTGACTAAAATTCCTTTATTTATTATAAAAAATTAGATAGATTTTATATTACTTGGGTTTCTAGTGCCCTTAAGGGTTAAACCCCTATAATTTTATTACATCTTAAATGACCGAAACCACTTAAGAAAACTCTAGATGATGATCAAGGGTTTCGTATTCAAGAATTCCAAGTAGAGTTTTCAAGGTTTCTTGTAGAAAAAGTCAAGTGGGAATAGAACAAATAAGAACTATTATTTTAGGTGACCAAAGGATTGAGAGGTAGGGGATGTCGCAAACCTTGAGGTAAACCTCAACGACTTCGCAAGCTATCACATTGTTTGGCTTTACATTATAGAAGTGATGTTCATTTAATGTTTACTCATGCTAATTATTTTAAAATTTGGGCTTACATTTGCACAATATATGATTATGCATATTGCCTAGAAAATAGGAGGATTTCATATTGAATAAACAATCTAAGAATCCTAAAATGTGTCAGGGCTTTTATTGCACAACATGATTGTGCAAAACCTAAGAAATGAATTGATGATTTATATCGTGCTAGGCAGACAGCCTCTAAGTTCTAAAGCTTTATGTTATTTAAGTCTAAGAAAATGTAAAGTTCAAGTCCATCCTTCGCTTCAGGTCTAGTCTTGAAGGCTCTCTGAGGTTGTCCTCCATCTGTGTGCATCCTCTTCTTGCTTCTTAGAGTACTTGCTCTAAGCTCCTTATTTTTTATGGCTTTGGGTTTTAAGAAGTGTGTTTTAATTGGTGCAAATTGTTTGTTGTTGAGTCTCAAAGTTTTATAGGGTTCCTATTAAAAGATGACCTACTGTCTTTTACCATAAAGGTCTTTTACAGGTACTGTAAACTATAAAACAACAATGCATGTAATCAAATGCAATAAAAAATACAGAAAAAAAGAAAGTAATGTCGTGTACCCATCGCCTATGATGCTATTTCTGAAAGGTTAGAAGTAAAGGATGCAAATATTATGACAGACTAAAGAAAAAACATAAGATGTTAACACATGTATAAAAAAAAAGGTCGGGTGGGACATATATGGAAGATCGAAGCTTTGGTGTAAGGATTTTGATGAAGTGGGAGCTCATAATCAGGACCGAAGCCCTGATAATTCTCAAGAGACATCCGTAAGCAATCGTCAGTATCATATACAGGAGACCCAACACAAAGTAAAAAGTTGCCAGCATGGCAATCAGGGGTGGGTAAGTCTCGGCCCGACTTATGAGACTGACATATAAATCGCCAGAAGTAGAACTCAAAATTATTAATTTTTTTTCTGGTTCAATCATAAAGATAATAGGGACTATTCATTATATCATACATAATATAAATTTTTTATATGGGGCAAAAGTGGTCATGTATTTTTTTTTGTAAATGGGGCAATTCATAAATCAGTCACATTTTTCGAGCTTAAGACTACCAACAATCTCTAAAGGTTAGGGAAATTACCCAATGTGAGTAGGTAGTATGCCACTCCTACGCCCTTCCTTAGTCATCAGTCGAAGAGCTACAATACTATTCTTGCGTACCTGGATACCTTTATCATCACCGCCCATACCACCAATACCTCCAACTTACACAGTCCTTGATGATCCATATGTAGTCATTTAAAATATCCCCAATTACTAAAATGGTTTGAATGTAATGTTCACACCTCGAAGCATTGGGTATTTCTGTAGGATAAGTATTATTGGGGATTATTTTTCAGGTTGACTTGTTTTAATTTAAATGGGCTAAAAATCATATCTTGGTGAGTCCTCATGAACTTCATTTTATCTTTAGTGATCGTCATGTTTTGAGGATGATTTTCCTCAACAAAGTGTAGTAAGCCCCGAATGTCCTATGAAATATCCAGAACCTATAAAGATATTCAGAATGTAATCCTGGGACACCTTTAACACTTCCTGAATCACCCTCGGTTCATTTGGCCTTTCTACATTGATAAGTTGCTCAACCCTGTCACATTAGGAATATTATGTGTTTTAAACTATGCTCAGTATTTTATGTCTTAACTTACCCATGAGTAACGTGTGCTAGTAACTCTTTGATATCAAAGTGAGGGTCATGTGGGAAGACCCTAAAAGACACATTTGCAGAGCATTGGAAATATACACTCTTACCCTCCCTTTGGGTTTGAGTTTTTAGTATCTCAGGATGTTCTATTATCATTTATGTTTTCTTCTTTTAACTACTCCTCAGGTTGTATTAAGTCAAACCTATTCCACTAGCATGCTCATAAGACTTGGGGGTAAACATGTAATTTTGAAAAGTTTTTTCTTATAAAATGTAGGTTGAATTCTACTTAACCATTGATTGTGGGTAATCAATAAATTATTGATCTTCTAACTCATACCCTTCACTCTTGGATCATTTAGAATCATTCTCTCTTCACATAGTCAACAATTAAAATAATTACAATTTTACCTTTTTTTAGAAAATGTTGTGAGTTTCTACTTTATTTACACATTGTGTTTCAATCACTTCAATGGATTAATCATCATAAATCTTACCCATTTTTCCTCTGGTTTGAACTAAAATTGATTAAATTAAGATTAGAGTGTAAATTCCCAAAATTATCATTTTGCCCTTAGGGTTAATGTCCGCCTAACTCTTACATTTTAATTCCAATGACCATGAAACTTCACTGAACTCTTACTCATGGAATATTTAAGGCATCAGAGGATAAATTATATTTTTAAAGCATTTATTTATTTTTTATAATTATTTAGAACAATAATTTTGACTTTTCGATGATAATTAATTTAATCTTCCAAAATGGTCCTTGTCGAACGTCGGATTTGTCGGTTGCTTTAAAAATGTATTTAATTTAATATATAGGTAAATTTTTATTTTAAAAATAATATTTTAATTTTAAAAATAATGTGACCGAATAGATTTCACGTTGCACTTAACATTTAACATTGCATGCATACATTTAAAACACATAAAATCTAATTTTTCACATAAAACATAAGTTTCATTATTACTTAATTTTCTTATTATCACATAAAACATAACCACTTAATTTTGTAACATAGAAATATATTATGTATTTGTAATATGTGCAAATTAAACTTTATGTTTCAAATATATAGATACATACATCTTTTAAGTGAAATGCACATAATTATCTTAGTTTTGAGTGATGCACATGAACATTATAAAAGTTTAGATATTAGACTTAGAAATACCTGAAGTTTGGGTGACACACGTGTAAACATCAAATTTTGGGTGATACACATGTAGATATGAAAGTTTTAACTAATGGGCATGTATATACATAATATTTGGGTGATACATAGCATGCGCGTAAATTTTTTTTAATTAATAAATCTGTAAATGCATAAAAAATGCAAAGCATAGAGTATGCAAATGCCTTTGCATTTAGTGTGACATACGAGTAAATATCAAAGTTCCGAAATTAGGCGTTTAAATACATTAATTGTGGTGGCGTGTATGTAAACATGTGTGAAGGGAAAAAATTTTTCATACGACAATTTTGAGTGCG